>CAWUFW010003386.1:0-613559 GCA_963921515.1 Calotriton arnoldi | reverse complement strand
AAAATGTAGAGTTGGTAAGTATTCCTTCAGAACTAGTAGATTTAAATACATATGAAACTATTCTTATTCAATCTGTGCACCCGTTTCAGGCTATTGTTCGTATGGAGCCTAAAACAGGTAAGCTGCCTCCAACAGATTTACAAAGAGGTTTAAAAGGAAGAGTTGTGTATTTACCTTTAGATTTTAAGAAAAATATTGAAACTGTTGATGTAGAGAGAGGAGAAAGTGAACCTGTAGTTATTCTAGTTAATGGTGTACCAACAAAGAGTCGGAAAATATGGCAAGAGTTAGTAGATGTTACCAAACTTCAAAAAGCTACATTATATCTTATACAAACCAATATTTATTATAAAAATATACATGTGGACGAAGAAGAAATATCTTTAGGAGATGATAGAAAAAATTTCAACTGGCTAAATGAAAAAGTGGATGTCTCCAGGATTGAAGAAATTTATGAACATTATAGTATACATCCTTTACATTCAAAAGAAGTGATTGGAAATACTATTGAATTATTCCAAATGAAGAAAGCGAAGAGAACTCCTATGAGTGTTTGGGAAAGAAGTTTAGAAGCCCGTTGTTTTCCACAGCTCTTCCCCACTGGAAAAGGTGGACAATATGATGAACGACCCGTGCAGATTCCAGCTTCAGAATATCGTACAACAAGATTGTACTCAGAAGATCCAAGATTTCGACAATGTATTCCATATATATTTCATCTTCTGTTTGAAAGTGACTTGTCTGGACTTTCGTATGCAGTGAACCACATATTAAAAACAGGAGTTCATCTAACACATGTTTCTGCATAGGAATTCATGGACAAAGTACAACAAAGAGACGATCATTTAGAATCTCAGTAGATTAATTTGATGGCGTGTCAACGTGGTACTAATGAGTATTGGTATCGTCGTCACGGAGAACTTAAATGTATGTTAAGGAACTTAGGAACCCCTACGTGGTTTGTTACGCTAAGCTGTGCTGAATACGCATGGGATGATTTACTTGAATTTCTACAAGAAGCAAATTCAAATATTAAAAATATTGAATTGAAGACAGCTGGAGAACTGTGTTCCTTGGATCCTGTAAATGTGTGCAGATATTTTAATCATAGGTTTCAAACTATGATGTCTTTTATCTGCAATAAAAGTAACCCACCTCTTGGAGAAGTTATTGATTTCTTTTGGAGAAAGGAGTACCAAGCCAGAGGTGCTCCTCATATACATAGCTATTATGGATCAAGGATGCACCTAAATTTGGAACCGATTCTGATGAGACTGTTTTATCTTTCATTGAATACTATGTCACCTGTGATATTCCAAAAACAGGAGGAGAAAATACCTTAAGACAACAAGTTTTACGGTTTCAAAGTCATCGATGTGGGAAATATTGTCGACGGAAAATTTTATACAAAATGTCGTTTTGGATTCCCACGTCCAGTAATTTCCAAAGGAAGAGTCAACAGTTTCATGTCAGCAGTGAGGCATACTATAACTCGAAAATCTCCAAAGAATACTTACAATATAAAAAGAAGTGAAGATTCAAAGTATATTAATGATTACAATCCAGTGATTTTGATGATGTGGAATGCAAATATGGATATCTAGTATGTTGCAGATAATTCAATTGCTGTTGCTCGCTATGTTACATCATATATAACAAAATCTGAAAAGACAGAGTTGAAAGAAATGTGGGAAGAGATTTCACAAGAGAAGACTCTTAGTAACAAATTGTACAGCTTTAGTTTGAAGATGCTTTCCCATCGAGAGATTGGATCGTATGAATGTTCGGATCGGTTGACATCTGCAAGTTTATATTCATAGTCAAGAGGAATCATTTGGGTAAGTCTAGGTCTTGCTGCAACACGAAATCGAGTATTGAAATCTGTACAAGAAATTGAATACTTAGCATTAAATGAACCGAAAAGTACAGATATTGTTAAAACAAACATGTTGGATACGTACTACCCTAAAAGAAGTCCACATCTGAAAAACATATGTCTCTATGAAGTACTGCAATATTACAGCTTTAAGAGAAATCTTACAGAAAATATAAATGAAGAAAAATATGCAGTAATTGGATGTGATGGATGTTTGGTAAAACATGCCAAAGGAAATCTTATTAATCACAGGAAACTCAGTTGTGATACTGTAGATAAAAGGGAATTTTTCTACTTAGCACTTCTGCAACTCTTCAAGCCTTGGCGTACTGAAATGGAATTACTTGGAGATTTTGAGAGCAATGAAGATTCTTTTAATGCATGTAAAGATAGCATTGAATGCAGTTTTTCCAAATTATCTACAAATGTTGAATGAAGAGATTGAACAAGAAACTAGTATTGCAGCTGAAATTGCTAGAGACAGTTCTCAAGATAGTCAAAGTTCTGCTCCACTAAGTCAAGATCCACTAGGACAACCAATTCTTGAAAATGAAGCAGCAATAGCCATGAGTGAAGTAGAAATGGCAATGCAACAAGCACAACATGATATTAAGGAGTTGGGAAACTTGGAAGAACAACTAAATATTGAACAGAAAGAAATATATCAGCAAGTTACACAACAGATAGAGCATGGTGTACTTCATGAAAAAAAAGAATGCAACTGCACATCATTTAAACCTATTCAAATGTATATCAGTGGTCAAGCTGGCACAGGAAAAAGTTTCTTAATTAAAGTTTTGACCAGTTATCTACAGAAAACCACTGAATCACATTTATCTTGTGTTGTAACCGCTCCAACTGAGTTAGCAGCACACAACATTAAAGGGATTACATTACATTGTTTACTGATGCTACCAGTTGAACATGAAAATTAGTTGGAATATCACAAGCTATCTGGAGAAGCTTGTTATGAAGTTTCAAGAGTACTAAAGAAAATGAAACTTCTGATAATTGATGAGGTGAGCATGGTCTCAAACGTAATGCTTGCCTTTGTACATTTAAGAATGCAACAGATTTTAAAAACAGATTATGATGTTTTATTTGGAGGAAAACATGTAATTGTATTTGGTGATCTATTACAACTTACTCCTGTGAAAGGGCAACCAGTTTTTAAAACACTTGTCCATGAAGGCACTAGGAAATCTTTGGGAAGTATTGGAAATGTGAACATTTGGTCTCTTTTTGAATATAAAGAACTTATTAAGAATATGCGACAAGCAAGTGATGAACATTATGGAAACATTCTTCAAGATATTAGAATTGGTGTCTTGACAAAAGATGGTAAAGAAGCTTTACAAAGTCGACTACTAACAAACTTGTTTCCAAATGGAAATATTGCACCTGAAATAATGTACAAAAGAATTGGAGAAAAGAAGTCTATAGTTTGTCTAATGCCAACACTGCAAGAGTGCTCTACATTCAATCAAGAACTTTTGAAACTGGAGAAACAACCAATAGTGAAAATGGAAGCCATTGATAAAATGGAACACGAAGGAGTTACTGTTCTTCTGTCAGAGAAATGACAGTCAAAATTTGATTCTTTGGAAAAATCTGTATCTAAGACTGCTGGTTTGGAAAAGACTTTATATGTATGTGTAAACTGTCGGGTAATATTACGGCGTAATTTAGATGCTGAAAAAGGTTTAGTGAATGGAGCAATGGGAAAAGTTGTTGATTATGTAAATTTTCAGAACAGAGATGGAATTGAATTTTTGAATATTAAATTTAATCAGATTGAAGAGGTAAAACAGATTGGACGTTGTGCTGTTAGTTTTTTGCTTGTTAAAGATTTGTATGTTCATAGAAAACAGTTTCCTCTTTCTTTAGCATATGCGGTGACCATTCATAAATCTCAAGGTTTAAGTGTAGACAGTGCTTTGGTAAATATTGGAAGTACAGTCTTTAAAGAGGGTATGGCATATGTTGCATTGTCTTGAGTAAGAACATTATCTGGATTGTATTTGATTGATTTTGATGAGAAAAAGGTTAGTGCAGATGCAAATTGTGTAAGAGTATAATCGGTTAAGAAGACTGTATGCTCCTAACTTAGGTGAATATCCCATATATGAAAAACGTGTAGTATGTCCAAAATGAAAATATGAGAAACACTCTAGTGAGGTTGGAAAGAAGAAAACAATTCAAGAGAATGTTCAGGCTGTAAAGAAAATGAAAATGGACATGGTTGATGATATTGTAGGATACCAGTTAGAAAATAGTTCAGGTACCAACTGCTATGCTAATGTAATTGTGAACGTTGTGTTTTTTCTAGAAAATCTTCATCATCAAATTATGGAAAATCGAGAAAAAAGATTCTGTTCTTTGTTACATTAGATTTTTGAAAAGTTGAAAACTGATAAAACTAAAATCCATACTGCTTCTGGCATTCGGCATCTTTTGGATATATGCTGGTTCTTCACAATTTACACTTAATGTACAACAAGATGCTCAAGAATTTCTTATGTTTATGCTTGCAGTATTGGAAGATGAAGGAATACAAATTGAGAATCTGTTTCGACTACGTTACAGATGGCATCATAAATGTGAAGACTGTTCATTTTCTTCTACCACTGAAATAGACACTGAACGATTCATATATTTGACAATATCAGATTGCAAAACAGTGTCTTTTAACAAATTAGTAAAATCAGCTAATCAAGATATGAAATGTACTCACTGCAAATCAGAAATGTTGTCAACATTATTTATAGAAAGATTTGGACAATATGTCATTTTAATGCTACAACGTTGTACAGCAGATGGAAGAAAATTGGAAACCAAAATTAAAAATCTTGTGGCAAGTCAAGTGTCAATTTCAGGAAGAACTTTTAAAGCAGTGGCTATTATTTTCCATAATGGACCTAGTACAACATCTGGACACTATACTGTGTATTTAAGATGCAATAAAGGATGGACACATCGTAATGATGCCCATTTGGAATTCAAATGTCGGTTGCCTTACGAATTACCAAATTCATATCTGATATTTTTGATGCCAAAGTTTTGAAAACATCATTCGGCCTATTGGGAAGATGTAAACATGAATTAACGAGTTTATTTTGGATATTTTCAATGCAAATGATTTCGGAAACATCATTCGTCCTGTTGGGAATATGTGAACAATTAGTGTTTGAATTATCGTTTCTGTTCTTTGATATTGCATTTGGAAAATTGTTTGAAATTAGTAGTTCATATATTTGATCTTTGTATTATATGCAATGTAAATGAGAGTGTTTATTTTTGAAAATGTAAACAGATAGTTGAACTTGTTGTAAATATTTTGAAAAGAGATTTGTTTTTTTTTTACAATCTTATTGATTGTATTTTTTTGCCCACTGTTATATGATGATCAACATTGAAATCACTGTGTATGGTGAAATTCAATAGCATCTGAAAACAGCAAAAAAGAGAACCTGAATATGTTATGTTATTCTAAAATGATGTTGTGTTCTTAAACCTATAATATTATTTGCAATAACAGTATTTTTCTTCTCTTTTACAGAAAGTAAAACTAAAGTTTGAAAATATTTTAAATTTACTTTACAATGAAACAACTGTAAAATAGTTTCAATGAGTTTGATATATACTTCAATACAGAAGGTAAGATGAAATAATGTAATAAGCAGAATAATATGAATTAATGTTTACAGTCACTTTTATTGCAGTTATTCATTTTTTCAAACTCCATCATCTCACTCCTCAAATCACCTCAGCAGTATTCATGCACTCCTTCAATCACTGAAGCATAACCTATGTACTTACAAAATCACCCAGGCATTACTAATCCACACCTTTAATCAGTTTGGCAGTACCCATATACTCCTGCAATCACCCAGACATTACTTCTACAGTCTTGCAATCACTCAAGTATTACCTATGAACTCCTTCAACCATCCAGACATTACTCTTCCACTGATAGAATCACCCAAGCAGTAACCATGCACTCATGCAATCACCCAGGCATTACCTATGCATTTACAAAATCATCCAAACAATACCTATCCACTTACATAATCACCCATGCACTACCCTTGCACTTTTACAATCACCTAGGCACTATCCATACACTCATGCAATCATCCAGGTATTACCCATAAACTCATGCAATCGGTCTGGCATTACCCATGCACTCTTCCAATCACCCATACATTACCTCTGCACTCATGCAATCACCCAGGCATTAACCAAGAACTTACAAATTCACCTAGGCACTACCCATGCACTCCTCCAATCACCCAGGCACTACTCATCCACTCATGCAATACCCCAGGCACTACCCATGCACTGCTCCAATCACTTATGCACAACCCATGCACTCCTCTAATTACTCAGACACTACTTATTTACTCCTTCGATTACCCAGCCAGTAGCCATGCACTCCTCCAATCACCCAGTCACTACCCATGCACTTATAAAATCACCATGCACTATCCTTGCACTTCTCAAATCATGCAGGCAGTACCCATGCACTCATGCAATCATCCAGGCACTACCCTTGCACTCATACAATCATCCAGGCATTACCCATAAACTCATGCAATCACTCAGGCAAAACATATGCACTTACAAAATCATCCAAACAATACCTATCTACTTACAAAATCACCCAGGCACTACCGATGCACTCCTGCAATCACCCAGGCACTACTCATCCACTCATGCAATAACCCAGGCACTACTCATGCACTGCTCCAATCACCCATGCACTACCCATGCACTCATCCAATCACCCAGCCAGTACCTATGCACTTATCCAATCACACCACCAATACCCAAGCACTTATAAAATTACCATGCACTATCCTTGCACTCTTACAATCACCCAGGTACTACTGATGCACTCATGCAATCATCCACGCATTACCCATAAACTAATGTAATCACTCAACCATTACCCATGTACTCTTCAATCACCCATACATTACCTGTGCATTCATGCAATCACCCAGGCAGTAATCAAGCACTTACAAAATCAGCCAGGCACTACCCATGCACTCCTCCAATCACCCAGACACTACCATTGCAGTTATACAATCACTCAGCCATTATGCATGCACTCCTTCAATTAGTCACGCACCATAGGTTTCAGGGATGTTATATTTAGAAATTAGCATTTAAAAAACCTTAGAAATTCACTGAAAAAACCATAGGTTTCAGGGACGTTATAGTTAGAAATTAGCATTTAAAAAACCTTAGAAATTCACTGAAAAAACCACAGGTTTCAGGGACGTTATAGTTAGAAATTAGCATTTAAAAAACCTTAGAAATTCACTGAAAAAACCACAGGTTTCAGGGACGGTATAGTTAGTTGGACATTTTACTCGTAGAAAACCAGCGAAATTCGGCTGTTATAGTTAGTTGAGCTAACTACAACTCGCGCCCCCGCAATGCACTGCAGATGACGTCACATATTACATCATTCATGACATGGTCAGTGACATCACTGATGACATCACTGATGACATCTCAAATGACATCACTGATGACATCACTGATGACATCATCCACGTGATAATCTGACGCACCTCATCACACCCTAATTTAACCTTTGATACACCCACTCTAAAATACAGACTACCATTTTCGAAACCATAGACACACCAATACCAGTTACTACATACCCACTCACTGATTCCTAGGTCTACACACACATCCACTCATTCACCCACTCATACATGCAGTCACTCATCAATACAGCACTATCATATGCACTCATACACCTATACAGACACTTACACACCGCCACTCACCCATAGAGTTAGTCACACAGGTAGTCAGTCTTGCAAAGAATCAATCACACTCCCATTTGCTCACCTATACAGTTATACACACACCACCTCACTTATTCATACAGATACTAACACATACTTACTCTCTTGTACAATCACTGATACAAGTACACACTCATCCATACAGCCACTCTCACAATCACTCACTCTCACATATAGTCATTTATATACTCCAATACTCACATATACTGCCTTTCACATATGTAGTTATTCACACATGTACCACTGAGACATCCATTCGCTCACCAACACACCCATACACACACTCACCCACCCATACAGCCCTTCACAGATGCACTCTTGAACCCATACATCCAGTGAATCACCCACTCACACATCTATGCACAGTCACACACCCCCCACTCACCCACACAGATACTCAGGCACCCATAGAGATGCTCAGACAACCAATCAATAACCCATATAGACACTCATGTAGCTACTCACCAACCCATGCAGCCGCTTACACACCAACTGACAGACTGATAGAGACATTCACACAGTTTAGTCACTAACCAATGCATTCAGTAAGACATGTTTAATCACTCACTTATACAGTCAGTCACGCACCTACTAAATCATCCATTCAGACACTTATACACCCACTCATTCTTCAATACACCTTGGCATATATATATATATATGAAACATAAAAACATATTTAAACTTTACAGAAACACATAGTCACTGGATGATGTCATCAGTGATGTCATTTGAGATGTCAAATCAACAAAGGAGAGGGGGGACCAGGAGCCTGTTTAGGTCCAGTGTCCGTGCCCCACAAATTACCGTTAAACCATAGGGGAAACTGTTCTGAATTGAGGGTGCACAATGTCACCCAATCAACACAAAGAAAGATTGAGAATAGAGTAGATGGTGAGAGGAGAAGGAAAGAGAGAGAGGCAGAGGTTCATCCCCAGTATCAAGGATCCAATCCCAAAGGGGAGGGCCGAGTCTTGCCTCTTAGTTGCCCTCACACACCCCGAAGGATGTCATGCTTCATCATCAGGCTTTTGCTCCTCGTCGGGCCGGCGCTGCAATGCCCGATGGGTCCCCCGAAGGGTCACTTTCACGGAGATCTTTTAAGAGAAAAGCCGTTAGGTGAGTGCGGGTGTGTGGGGTGGATCCAGTAGCAAAAGTGGTGAAGTGTGTGCAGTGAAAGGTGTCCAAAAATAAATAAATAAAACCACGTAGGAGTATACACAGGAAGACCCTTTAATAGCGTGGTACCCCTGGTAGATTAAAAAAACCCGAAGGTTGGTGAGTTACTGTGAGGCTTAATGTGCCCGAGTAACTGTTAAAAGGTCGACATGTTTCACGCCTGGTTTGTCGAAATGATCACTGGCGTTTCTTCAGGACCTAGCTGATGTGATAGTAGTGCATGTAAGAATGGGGTTCCGGAGTGGAGATGGTAACCTGTATAAGTGAGAGGTGGCTTGGGGGTAACCACAGGGCTATGTTCCCTATCATGTGGTGCAAATCTCGACTCGTAGATCTGCCCAAGCCAAAGGGGTACCCTCACATTGGTGGGAGGAGTCTCCCAAGGCTAGTGTCCGCTGGATGCCCGCACATTATTGGGGTTGCGTTGGGTGCCGGCTCATTAGCACCTACCGTCTACCAGCGACTGCTTGAGATGTCATCAGTGATGTCATCAGTGATGTCACTGACCATGCCATGAATGATGTAATATGTGACGTCATCAGCAGTGCATTGCGGGGGCGCGAGTTATAGTTAGCTCAACTAACTATAATGGTCGAATTTCTCTGGTTTTGTACGAGTAAAATGTCCAACAAACTATAACGTCCCTGAAACCTGTGGTTTTTTCAGTGATAATATATATATATATATATATATATATATATATATATATATATATATACATATATATACAGTCCCTAGGTTTAGATACAAAAGTGACTGAAGAAATACTAACAGAAGATAAATACAAGAGCGAAAAAAGTAGTGACATAGGTCTTGAAATGAAAAAGAGAAGCCAACACTGGAAAACAGTTACATTTACACAAGGGATTTAACATTGTGATGAAAAATTCAACAAGTTGTCAACAAACCTGATAGATTGTATAGACATAAATAAAAATTAAGTTAGTTACTGCCAGATTTTAGAATATTTGACTACCAGAGAAGAAACAATCTAAATGGAAAGTTTGGCTAGGGCATAGAGTCCCTGGATATAATCTTTTATTATCCTTTTCAGAAATCACAGAAAACATTTTTCACCCATGAATAGGTCAAGCAATTACCCCAGTAGGAAAGCATCCCATTAACATCGAAAATTTGGGTATGACTCATATAGCAGCGCCTAGAGACCTGAGTTACATGAGACAGGTCTTTGAACAAAGCCCACAGGCCCGCACCGTATCAAGGCGAATGCCATGAAGACCACTGGGCACAACAAAGACCCCTCCTAATCAATCGCTGAAACCCTGCTCCTGGAATGTGAACGGCCTCAAAAGTAAGGTGGGGGAGCCAGACTTCATTTCGTTCTTACAAGAGTTTGACATCCTCCTCCTCCAAGAAACTTGGACCGAGGAACCCACGCCAATCATAGGCTTCAAAGAGTACCAACAACAACAAGCAACAAAAAGATCTAAAGTGGGGAGAGCAGCAGGAGGACTCTCAATCTATATTGCAACCGACCTACAGCTGCGCCACGACAGAGTAGACCTTGGGCTGGCATGGGCACAATGCCTCAAACTCTTACCTTACCAGGACCCAGGATCACAAACTAACACCGCGGATGCTAATATACTACTTTGCAACGTCTATATTCATCCATCTCGGAAGAGCAAACAGTACCAGATCGTCTCACTAGTACTAATCCAAAAATCACTCCAGATGACATTCCCACAACACAAAGTTATACTCTCTGGAGATTTTAACATGTACTTACTACAAACAGACTCCCAACAACCATACCAACAGCTCCTCGGGACAACCACGAAACAATTACCCCCTGTGATAACAAAATATCAAAAAACTGATCACTTTGGGAAATCACGTATCGCTGCTTTAGAAGCAATCGGCCTGTGTGCTCTCAACGGCCGCCTTCCACAAGACCAACCAGCTGCGCTCACAAGGAGCTCTAATAAAACGACCTCAATCCTAGACTGCACATTCATGAAATCAGAGTCCTTCAACAAAATCCATTCTTTCTCCATAAAACCAAGAGTAGAAAGCGACCATTTTCCCCAGGAGGTCGAGCTTCTCATACATCTGACAAGAGCCCCAGAAAGCATCGACCTAATGGCCCATCCTTTTGCCTATAATCGAAAATGCCAGGCCTGGAATGGAAGGATGGCAGCCATCATCATGAACTTCATAATCACATTTACTTCCCAAATAAACACAGCACAATAGGTGATGTGGACTAACTGGGACCTCCTCACAGCGGGACTTGTCACCAACTGGCCAGCCAACACTCCTCCTATCCTCAATCTAACAAGCAAAGGGGCCCCTTGGTTTACTGCAGCCCTCCGGAGGGAAAAAAGAGCCATCAACAAGGAAATCAGGCAGCTGCGTAAAAACAATACAACGCTTAGCCATTCCATCATACAGCAAATTGCGGCACTGAGGCGCGCCTATAAGGCGGCACTCTGGGCAGCAAAAAGAACACACCAGGAAAATACATGGATAAAAGGGTTACACACTACTAAAACAAAAAACAGTAAACAGTTCTCGACAGAAATCAATACACTTGCAAATGGTAGCTTTTGCCATTATAATGCCAGAATCTCAGAATCGGACTGGATAGAGCACATTGAGGCAGCCTGCCCAAAGCAACCCATCCATAGTGCCACACCAAAAGGTGCATCCCTCAAGGGCGTATTGCCCACCCCAAGTTCGCCAGAGGTAAATTGGCAGGAAGAATAGCAGGTTGGGCAATCCTTAAAAAAACTTATACCAGATGGGGCACCGGGACGGAACGGTCTCCCCAACGCTGTATTTAAATACGACCAGGCCTTTTGGGCATTGTACCTTACCCCCTATTGAATTTGGCATTTACCACCAACACAATTCCATCGTCTTGGAGAGGCAGTGTTCTTCACCCTATCTTTAAATCAGGCTCACGCACAAATCCCGCAAATTATAGATTAATTGCCCTGATTGACGTTGAAGCAAAACTCTACGCCTCCAACCTTCTGACAGATCTGGAGGTTTGGGCATCAGCTGAAAAAATCATTCCGGCCACTCAAATGGGGTTCAGGGCTGGCATGAGCTCAACTACTTACTCTCATGATCGAAAAAGCAACCCACAAGGCCTCCAAATTATACACCTGCTTTGTCGACTTAAAATCTGCCTTCAACACGGTCCCAAGAGGCCTCTTATGGGCAAAAATGGCCACTCACCCATAGAGTTACTCTCACAGCTAGCCAGTAATGAAAAGAATCAATCACACTCCCATTTACTCACCTACACAGTTATACACACACCACCTCACTTATTTATACAGATACTAACACATACTTACTCTCATATACAATCACTGACACAAGCACACACTCATCCATACAGCTACTCTCACAATGACTCACTCTCACATATAATCATTTATATACTCCAACACTCACATATACTGCCTTTCACATATGTAGTTACTCATACATGCACCACTGAGACATCCATTCACTCACCAACACAGGTATACACATACTCACCCACCCATTAGCCCCTCACAGATACACTCTTGAACCCATACACCCAGTGAATCACCCACTCACACATCCATGCAGGGAGCCACAAACACCCCACCCACCCACACAGACTGTGAGACACCCATTCAGGTACTCAGACAACCAATCAAAACCCCATATATAGATACTCATGTAGCTACTCACCAACCCAAGCAGCCACTTACACACCAACTGACAGACTGATACAGATATTCATACAGATTAGTCAGTCCCCCATGTATTAGTAAGACACGTTTAATCACTCACTTATACAGTCAGTCATGCACCTATTAAATCATCCATTCAGATACTCAAATACCCACTCATTCTTCAATACACCTTGGCACATATATGTATAAAACATATTAAAACTCTTTAGAAACACTCAGTCACTGGATGATGTCATCAGTGATGTCATTTGTGATGTCATCAGTGATGTCACTGACCAAGTCATGAGTGATGTAATATGTGACGTCATCAGCAGTGCATTGCGGGGGCGCAAGTTATAGTTAGCTCAACTAACTATAACGGCGGAATTTCTCTGGTTTTGTACGAGTGAAATGTCCAACTAACTATAACGTCCCTGAAACCTATGGTTTTTTCAGTGAATTTCAAAGGTTTTTTAAATGCTAATTTCTAACTATAACGTCCCTGAAACCCATGGTTTTTTCAGTGAATTTCAAAGGTTTTTTAAATGCTAATTTATAACTATGCCTACAGAGGTAGGACATGTGCAGAAAGAGGAAGAAAGGCGCAGAAAGAAGCAAGTGAAATGCAGAAAGAGGCAACAGAACTCCAGAAAGACGAAGAAAAGTGCAGAAAGAAGCAAGAGATATGCAGAAAGAACCAACAGAGGTACAGAAAGAGGCATTGTTGCAAAGTCATCCTGTGCCCCCAACTTTTTGCTGACTGGTACTGGTGGTAACTGACTCTGACTAACCAGGCCCGGAGCCAGTGCTATGCTATCTCATTAATTCCTTTCATAGGCCCTGCTTGATGTACTTGGTATTTCCCTACCCCCCTCACAGCCTCTCTCCCCTCTTACATCCTGCCCCCCGCTTCTCTATCCCCCCTTGCTCCACGACTACCTCTCTTCTCTTGATTTGCTGCTGATCATCTCTATTTGCTGTAATTCTGATCTTTTAATTGAGTTCACATCTATTGTTTTAATTGACCTTGAATGCTACCTCATTGTATTTTTTGTTATTACCATATCTACTCATGCGACCCTTGTAAAGCGCTCTGATACCCTTGGGTCCAGCCAGCGCTATATATAAAACCTTTAAAATAAAATAAAATAAAAATAAATAAAAGACACTTAGAATACAGTGAAAACACCCACATACACTAGGGTACACTATGGGTTGGGGTATCCCTATGATTGGCATGACCTCCCCTGTAAGGCGCTAGTACATAATAGGGCAGGAGGATTAAAACTACCTCTAACTCAGAGGTGCAGAAAGAGGCAAGAGAAGTGCAGAAAGAAGCAACAGAGGTGACGAAAGAGGCAAGAGAGGTGCAGAAAGAAGCAAGTGAAGTGCAGAAAGAGGCAAGAGAGGTACAGAAAGAGGCAGGAGGGGTGCAGAAAGAATGAAGAGAACTGCAGAAAGAGGCAAGAGAATTGCTGAAAGAAGCAACAGAGGTGTAGAAAGAAGCAAGAGAAGTGCAGAAAGAGGCAAGTAAGGTACAGAAAGAAGCAAGAACAGTGCAGAAAGAACCAACAGAGGTGCAAAAAGAGGCAAGAGGGGTGCAGAAAAAGGTAGGAGGGGTGCACAAAGAGGTAAGAGAGGTACAGAAAGAGGCAGGAGGGGTGCAGAAAGAAGGAAGGGAAGTACAGAAAGAAGTAACAGAGGTGCTGAAAGAGGCCCGAAGGGTGCAGAAAGAGCAAGAGAAGTGCAGAAAGAGACAACAGAGGTACAGAAAAAGGCAAGAGAGGTGCAGAAACATGCAGAAAAGGTGCAGAAAGAGGGAACAGGGGTGCAGATAGAGGCAAGAGAGGTACAGAAAGAGAAAAGAGGGGTGCAGAAAGAGGCAAGAGATCTACAGAAAAAAGCAACAGAGGTGCTGAAAGAGGCAAGTGAGGTACAGAAAGGAACAAGAGATCTGCATAAAAAAAGCAACAGAGGTGCTGAAAGAGGCAATAGAAGTGCAGAAAGAAGCAACAGGGGTGCAGAAAGAGGCAAAAGGGGTGCAGAAAGAGGCAAGAAAAGTGCAGAAAGAGGCAACAGAGGTACAGAAAGAAGCAAGAGAGGTGCAGAAACAGGGAGGAAAGGTACAGAAAGAAGCAAGAGCAGTGCAGAAAGAACCAACAGAGGTACAAAAAGAGGCAAGAGGAGTGCAGAAAAAGGTAGGAGGGGTGCACAAAGAGGCAAGAGAGGTACAGAAAGAGGCAGGAGGTGTGCAGAAAGAAGGAAGGGAAGTGCAGAAAGAAGTAACAGAGGTGCTGAAAGAGGCGCGAAGGGTGCAGAAAGAGCAAGAGAAGTGCAGAAAGAGGCAACAGAGGTACAGAAAAAGGCAAGAGAGGTGCAGAAACAGGCAGGAAAGGTGCAGAAAGAGGGAACAGGGGTGCAGAAAGAGGCAAGAGCGATGCAGAAAGAGAAAAGAGGGGTGCAGAAAGAGGCAAGAGATCTGCAGAAAAAAGCAACAGAGGTGCTGAAAGAGGCAAGTGAGGTGCAGAAAGAGGCAAGAGATCTGCAGAAAAAAGGAACAGAGGTGCTGAAAGAGGAAAGTGAGGTGCAGAAAGAAGCAAGAGAGGTGCAGAAAGAAGGAAGAGAAGTGCAGAAAGAACTAACAGAGGTGCTGAAAGAGGTGTGAAGGGTGCAGAAAGAGCAAGAGAAGTACAGAAAGAGGCAACAGAGGTACAGAAAGAGGCAAGAGAGGTGCAGAAAGAGGGGACAGGGGTGCAGAAAGAGGCAAGAGAGGTGCAGAGAGAGAAAAGAAGGGTGCAGAAAGAGGCAAGAGATCTGCAGAAAAAAGCAACGGAGGTGCTGAATCAGGCAAGTGAGGTGCAGAAAGAGGCAAGAGATCTGCAGAAAAAAGCAACAGAGGTGCTGAAAGAGGCAAGTCAACTGCAGAAAGAACCAAGAGAGGTGCAGAAAGAAGCATCAGAGGTGCAGAAAGAGGATAGAGGGGTACAGAAAGAGGAGAAGAAAGTGCAGAAATAAGCAAAAGAGGTGCTCAAAGAGGCTGGAGGGATGCAAGAGCAGTGCAGTAAGAACCAAGAGAAGTGCAGAAAGAAGCAACAGAGGTGGTGAAAGAGGCACAAAGGGTGCAGAAAGAGGCAAGAGAAGTGCAGAAAGAAGTAAAAGAGGTACAAAAAGAGGCAAGAGTGGTGCAGAAAGAGGGAAGAGAGGTATAGAAAGAGGCAAGAGAGTTGCACAAAGAGGGAAGACGGGTGCAGAAAGAGGCAAGATGGGTGCAGAAACAGGCAAGAGAAGTGCAGAAAGAGGCACGAGAATTGTTGAAAGAAGCAACAGAGGTGTAGAAAGAAGCAAGACAGATGCAGAAAGAAACATGGAAAGTGCAGAATGAAGCAACAGGGGTGCAGAAAGAGGCAAGAGAAGTGCAGAACAAAGCAACAGAGATTTGCAGAAACAGGTAAAAGAGGTACATAAAGAGACAACAGGGGTGCAGAAAGAAGCAAGACAGGTGCAGAAAGAAGCATGGAAAGCACAGAATGAAGCAACAGGGGTGCAGAAAGAGGTAAGAGAAGTCCATAAAGAAGCAAGTGAGGTGCAGAAAGAGGCAAGAGAAGTACAGAAACAGGCAAGAGAGGAACAGAAACAGGCAATAGAAGTGCAGAAAGAGGCAAGAGAATTGCTGAAAGAAGCAACAGATGTGTAGAAAGAAGCAAGAAAAGTGCAGAAAGAGGCACGTGCTATGCAGAAACAGGCAAGAAAGGTACAGAAAGAGGGAAGAAGAGTGCAGAAAGAGACAACAGGGGTGCAGAAAGAAGCAAGACAGGTGCAGAAAGAAGCATGGAAAGTGCAGAATGAAGCAACAGGGGTGCAGAAAGCAGCAAGAGAAGTGCAGAAAGAAGCAACAGAGTTGCAGAAGGAGGCAAGAGAACTGCAGAAAGACACAAGAGAGTTGCAAAACAGGCAAAAGAGGTACAGAAAGAGGGAAAAGAGGTGCAGACAGAGGCAAGAGAGGTGCAGAAACAGGTAAAAGGGGTGCAGAAAGAGGCAAGAGGGGTGCAGAAATTTGCAAGAGAGGTGCAGAAAGAAGCAGGAGCAGTGCAAAAGAACCAACAGAGGTGCAAAAAGAGGCAAGTGAGGGGCAGAAGGAGGCAAGAGAACTGCAAAAAGAGGCAAGAGAGTTGCAGAAACAAGCAAAAGGGGTGCAGAAAGAGGGAACAGGTGGGCAGACTGAGGAAGGAGAGGTGCAGAAAGAGGGAAGACGGGTGCAGAAAAAGGCAAGAGGGATGCAGAAATTTGGTGCAAGAAGAAGCCAGAGCAGTGCAGAAAGAACCAACAGAGGTGCAGAAAGAGGCAAGAGGGGTACAGAAAGGGGTAGGAGAGGTGCACAAAGAGGCAAGAGGGGTACAGAAAGAGGCAGGAAGGGTGCAGAAAGAGGAAGAGAACTGCAGAAAGAAGCAACAGAGGTGCTGAAAGAGGCACGAAGGGTGCAGAAAGAGACAAGATAGGTGAAGAAAGAAGGAACAGAGGTACAGAAAGAGGCAAGAGTGGTGCAGAAAGAGGAAAGAGAGGTGTAGAAAGAGGAAAGAGAGTGGCACAAAGAGGGAAGTGGGGTGCAGAAACAGGCAAAAGGGGTGCAGAAAGAAGCAAGAGAGGTGCAGAAAAAAGCAAGAGAGTTACAGAAAGAGGCAAGTGAAGTGCAGAAGGAGGCAAGAGAACTGCAGAAAGAAGCAAGATAAGTGCAGAAAGAAGCAACAGAAGTGTAGAAAGAGGGAAGAGGGGTGTAGAGAGAGGCAAAAAGTGTGCAGAAAGATGTAAGAGGGGTACAGAAAAAGGCAAGAGAGGTGCAGAAAGTAGGAAGAAGTGTGCAGAAAGAGGCAAGAGGGGTACAGAAAGAAGCAAATGAGGTGCAGAAAGAGGCAACAAACATGCAGAAAGAGGGAAGAGAGGTGCAGAAAGTAGAAGAGATTTTCAGAAAAAGGCAAGAGAAGTGCAGAAAAAAAGAAATGTGCAGAAAGAAGCAACAGAAATGCAGAAAGAGGCGAGAGAGGCGCAGAAGGAAGCAAGAGTGACTTGCATACCATTAGTACCAATTTTAGCAATAGGTAACAGGTGACCATTCTAGGTTTGCAAAGGGCCTTCCACCACACTGTAACACTTGTCGCAGCATTTTTTGGTAATGTTTGAGCTAGAAACAAGGCTTTTTTTGTTCAAATCTGCAGATTAGCAGGCAGATGATGAATTATGTGGCTAATGCAGAAAATGTATAATTGTGCGAAAGTCGGTGCAGCCAAACAGTCGCATAATTCCAGTGGCCCTGCTCATACCTCTGACTAGGTCCACAAGTGCTCCTCAGTGATTCCTTCTTTTTTTGTCTCACTGAGTTCATAGTTGAGCTTCTATGGAAACGAGGATGACTAAACCTGACGTTACCACTCCACAACACAGACTACCATACCACATAATTACTCTCCATAACACATAATACCACTCTACATAATTACTATACACTAAATACCACATACTTTCTATCAACATAATTTCACTGCACAACATACCACATAATTAAAAAACCTTTACATTTACAGCGCCAATAGCTCTAATTCTCGCAAATGCGAGACCTATTACATTGCAAACACAACACAGACTACCATACCACATAATTACTCTCCATAACACATAATACCACTCTACATAATTACTATACACTAAATACCACATACTTTCTATCCACATAATTTCACTGCACAACATACCACATAATTAAAAAACCTTTACATTTACAGCGCCAATAGCTCTAATTCTCGCAAATGCGAGACCTATTACATTGCAAACACTTTTTTAACTAGTAGTCGCGTTTGCAGAGTGGTGGAGAAAGGGTGCTGGGCCTCCGACCAGAGCTCAGGAATTCCAATGTGTAGGACTTACAGGAGGTAACAGGAGGGCTTCTTGGCCCCAAAAAGTCCCTCAGGAGTAAATTGGACTTCATCCCCCATCCCGTAGTCTGCCAGGAGGCTCGTTTGCAGAGTGGTGGAGTAAGGGGGGCATGGCCTCCGAAGACGTCTTAGCAATCCCACTGTGTGGGACTTACTGGAGGTAACAAGAGGGGTAGTTGGCCACAAGGACATCCTTGAGGCCAACTACCCCTCCTATTACCTCCAGTAAGTCCCACACAGCAGGATTGCTAAGTTCTCATATCAGGCCATGCCCCCTTTGCCCACCACTCTGCAAACGCGCTCCCTAGTGCGCTCTTGGATGAGGATTGAAGTCCCCTTCGCTGCTGGGGGTCCTTTAGGGACCAACTAGCCTACCTCTTACCTCCAGTAAGCCCCACACAGTGGGATTGCTGAGAGTTGGACAAAGGGCACGCCCCCTTTCCCCACCACTCTACAAACGCACCTCCTGGCGCTTTCTGAGTTGGGGTATTAAGTCCCCTTCATTCATGAGGGACCCTGGGGGCCAACTAGCCCACCAGGTACCTCCAGTAAGTGCCACATACCTGGATTGCTGAGAGTGGTCCGAGGCCATGCCCCCTTTTTACACCACTCTGCAAACACAGCTCCTGGCGCACTGCTGCATGGGGGATGAAGCCCACTTGTGTCCTGAGGTCCTCAGGACACAAGAGGACCTCAAATCAAAATCAAATTCAGCTTTATTCGATTTTTGTCAATAAAAATCATAAAAGCACAATTAATAACACAATCAATGTCACAGTAAAAATATTCTTGTTATATATATATCAAACAAAGTAAAAAATACGTGAGATTTTGTGTTATTTTACATTGTATTCCTGTACCTAATAACACTTTTTAAAAAAGAGACAATAGTCATTGTATGCAGCTGATTTTCCAAAGAGGACCTCATCGCCCCACCAGCAGTGCGCCAAGAGGCGCGTTTGCAGAGTGGTGTAAAAAGGGGCGTGGCCTCGGACCACCTCTCTGCAATCCAGCTGTGTGGCGCTTACTGGAGGTACCTAGTGGGCTAGCTGGCCCCCAGGGACCCTCAGTATTCAAGGGGACTTAATTCCCCAACTTCGAACGGGCCAGGGAGCACTTTTGCAGAGTAGTGCAGGGAGGGGGCGGGGCCTTGGGGAGATGCCGGCTTCTTTTTTAATTTTAATTTTGTTTTTGGAAGGGGGGCTGTGTGGCCCCCTCTTCCCTTAATTATTTTTGGGCCCTGGGGACCCCATCCCCCAGAGAGAGTGTGACACCCTAGCTACCAGCACAGCAACCGAGGGTTGATCTTATCACCCGGCTTTTCCATCTGTGCATGCAGTGTTGCTCTTGGGTGTATATATGTTGAATGTATTGAGTATAAGAGATATGATTGCAGAGTTGTGAGAGGTGTGTCTGTGTGTGGGGGTTTGTTGAATTCTATTGTAATTATTTCATTTTAGGTGATCTTATAAGTTTTGTAATATTGTGTATTTATTGAACAGTATTTTTGGATAAATGATGATAGTCACTGTGTTGTAATTGAAGAATATATACATATACTTTCCAAGAAATGTTTTTATAAAATGTGAAAAATTAAAAAGAAAGAAATTTAAAAACAAGAAAGAAAAAATGAAATAAAAGATGTAATAACAAATAAGCATTTTGTGTGGAGAAGATTGTTTGTTATGCCCTAGTTTTGAGCTTTGAGAAGCCGCTATTTAAAGAAATTGAGGTCTTGAGGGAACACTACCTTGGTAGTCTTTGTTTGATGTTTTTTTTCCCCCTGCTCCCTGACCTGTCAAGTCATTTTTTCTAGGGGGGTGCCTTTCTAATTCTAGACCCCATCCCCCAGGACCTGAGCATTTTATTTTGTTTTTGTTTTCTATAAACAAACGGGAAGGGGGCCGCATGGCCCCCCTTCCCTGGGCCACTATTGGCCCCGGGGACCACATCCCCTGGGGCCTGGCCTTGTTTTTTCTTTTTTTAATTTTTATTTATATTTGCGAGGAAGGGGGCCGTGTGGCCCCCCCTCCCCTGGGCCATTTCTGGCCCCGGGAACCCCATCCCCTGGGGCTTGGCCTTGTTTTTTCTTTTTATTTCACAGGAGGGGGGCCACGTGGCCCCCCTCCCCTGGGCCTCTTCAGGCCCCGGGGACCCCATCACCCGGGGCTGGCCCTTAGCGTTGGGGACCGTGGGGGGATCCCCAATGGTCCCAGCTGGCTCCCCACCTCCTGTGGGAGCCGGCATTGCTTTTGCACAAGGGGAGCTGCTGACTTGCAGCTCCCCTTGTGCAAAAGCAATTCTGCTTTGGTTTTTGGAAGCGAGAGCAGGTTTCCTGCTCTCGCTTCCAAAAACCAAAGCAGAGTTTGCTATGACAGGGTGGGAGCCGTGCTCCCGCCCTGACATAGCAAAAGGCAATGTCCCGGGGGTGGGCACCCCAGGACATTGCAGGAGCCGGCCCTGGAGGGTGGCGGTCCCCAGGGCCGTCAAGGGCTCCTGGAGAGGGGCCACCCATCATTTTTAAAGCCCCGGGGAGGTGGTGGTCCCCAGGGCCGGGGGTCTGTAACGGACACCCGTTTTTTAATTTTTAGTGCCCCGGGGAGGTGGTGGTCCCCAGGGCAGTGTGGGGGGGCTTGAGCCCCACCACACTATTTATCATTTATAGCCCCGGGGAGGTGGCGGTCCCCAGGGCTTGGGGGGCCCATGAGGCCCCCCACCCAATTTTCACAAAGCCCCGGGGAGGAGGCAGTCCCCGGGGCTTGGGGGAGGCCGGCGAGGCCCCCCTGCCCTTATTTAATAAAAGCCCCATCGAGGTGGCAGTCCCCGGGGCTGCAGCGGGGCCACGTGCCCCCGCGCATAAATTATGAAGCCCCAGGGAGGTGGCAGTCCCCGGGGCTGCGGGGCCCCCCACGGGCCCCCGCAAATCAATTTAGCATTGCCCCCAGGACCTGGCCCACCCAGGGGCTTTCAAAAATGAAGCACGGGAGCCCGCGCTTCGTTTTTTAAAAATTTTCATCCGGATTCGCTAACCCAGTGCGAATTCGGACGTTTTAAAATTTTTTGTTTTTTGTTTTGGGCCTGGGGGTCCTTTTGGGACCCCCTGAGTTGGCCTAGTGGGTCAGGGTGTTTCTACCCTGCCCCCTTTTCTTGTTTTTCATCTTTGTTTTACTGTTTTCTTGTGACTCGGTTACCGAGTCACAAGATGGCTGCCAACACTTCCTGGTTTGGAGTGTTGGTAGCCAATTAGAATGAAGCTCGTGCTCGGGAGGAGTCGCGGCTCCTCCTCGGTGCTCAGATATCAATATTTTTCCTTTTTTTAATTTCTCAGGAACTACTGAATGGATTTACACCATTTAAAAAAAGGGCGCTTTCTGATCCGAGAGCTACCTTTTTGCCAAGTTTGGTGTAATTCTGTTCAGCAGTTCGGGCTCTAGCCTGTTCCAAAATTTCCTATGGAAATTAACATGGAGAAAACGCGCTTTGGGACCCCCCTTTTTTCTCGGCCCCTGCTTTTAGAATCACCTCGAAACTTTCAAGAAAAGAGCTGACCGGAGCGCCCGATTAGTTTTGAAAATTTCACGAAGATTCGTCAAACGGCGCCAAAGATATTGGCAAATCAAAAAACGCTTTTCCTATGGATAATAGGTCCTAACTATAACTACCTACTGGCGACCGCCAGTAGGTAATATACCTATTTAAAAGAGCTAGTTTTCAAACATGTATTTAGAAACTTTTATTCTCTACCCCCCACACTCTGACAACAATGCCAATAGTGAACTAAGAGGCAAGTCAGTTGTTGCATGCACTCAGTCATAAACAATTTATTGTTTATGCGCTCTTTGGGTGGCCTGGGTTTATATTATACACGAACAACAGTATGGTTTATTTAGTCAAACACAGGAGTAAGTTTTGTATAGTACACATCCTGAAGTCATGTATTTCAAGATTCTAATATGTGATAGTGAAAAAGGAGGAAAAGTGAAATAAAACAATTGCCTTGGATCACACAATTTTGTTAAGTGGAGAAGCTGGAATTAATCCCATGTTTTTAATTTCATATTGTGCAATTCAGACTAGATGTATATGCTTCGCTTCCCCTACACCCACTTTATTGCCGAGGCCCCCGAACTCCCGACCGCCACTGTGATGGCATCAATGCAGCACTCCGTCACATCACAGACTAAACTAGGTGGCCCCAGGGAAAATGTTTGCAAGTAC
This sequence comes from Calotriton arnoldi, assembly GCA_963921515.1. Classification (NCBI taxonomy): domain Eukaryota; kingdom Metazoa; phylum Chordata; class Amphibia; order Caudata; family Salamandridae; genus Calotriton; species Calotriton arnoldi. The sequence goes on along the minus strand of CAWUFW010003386.1, from coordinate 590,854 downwards.
CCATGTGCTAGATTGAACAGGAGGTCAGCCTTATGATCCTAGGAGTCCGCTTTTTTGTCCTGGGTATAAGATGGAGAACCGGTCCAGTCCTTTAGGGCTCTTCTCAGGTTTCAGGCAGCAGCTTCAATACTCTTCAGTGCTTCCAGAGGTCCAGGAGTGTTCCGAAGTGGGTGTCTGGGAATGCCACATTTATGCCTGGCATGAGCTGGTGGGTGGGAATGGCCCTTGGGCACGTGCTAACTAATTGGGTAAAGATTCTAGGGGCTAACGCTACACACTTCAGGCATTTTCACAACTGCAAAAGTCTTTGGCCACTCTAAATTTGTGCTCAGAGGGCTGTGGTGTGTGTAGGAAGTGTACTATGGCAATCCTAGTGTCTTCCCATATCTAACACCAAAGTCCTAAAATCCAGTTTAAAGCAAGTCCACAACAAACTCAGAGACAGACTTCTGGTAAAACAAAAGCTGAGTTTTCCAGCAGGGAGACAGTGAATACACAAGAATTTTTCTCACCCTTTGAAGTGTGCCTTAAGTGTTATATGTAAAGCCAGCAGACTTGTCAAGAAAGGTGGCTATGACATTCCAGCAGGATTTGGCGCTGTAATGTCAAAAAGAGGAACACTGTGATTGGAGCCTACCTGGCTGAGAGGACAAAGGAAGAGGCCAGGCCTTGGTGTTAACTACATCTGCTTGTGACAGGGTAGGCCCCTTCGAAGTTAATGAAGTTCCTGGGCCCAGCCCATAGGCCATCCTGTCAAGGGCACAACACCGCCCCATACCTGAGGCCCTTGTCTTAACTCTGGGAGCAAGATCACACCTCATCAAGGGGGCTATACAAATGCTAATTACTGGCTGGCAGAAGCGGAAGAGCAAAATGCAGGTTAGCCTTCAATAACTTCAGGCAAGTAAATGGTGGCTTTCTTAAAATTAAATTTTCTTAATATTTAGTAAAAATTCAACTTCATCCCTGAATTGGATTTTTAATAACTAATTAAAAAATTGTTTTATTATTTTCTAACTAGTCCCGTTCCTGAGATACAGTATTGGTATTTAATGTTGCATCCCAGTGTTTTCCTATGGCCTTGATACAATAAAAATAGTTCTTCAGGCCTTTTTACTATAAGGACATATGTAGCATTAAACTTTTACGTGCTGTACATTTAAAAATCATGCACCTTGCCTTACGAGCATTAAGGCCTAATTAGGATTGGCTCAGAAATATTTAAAAGAATTGTTTAGGTCAGTCAAAATGGGCTATTTTGACAGGTCGAATTTGCAGTTTACAACTGCACAGCCAGGCTACAGAGGGTAGGTCTTCAGTTATGTTTACACTGTCACTGTAGTGGATAGCACAATGGGTGCTGCAGTACACTTGTGACATTCAACCTACAGGCCCTGTGTGCGTGTTGTACGATATACTAGAGACTTATAATGTAAATTAAATATGCCTATTAGGAGTATTCCACTTTTACCATGTTGAAGGGAGGAGCGCAAGCACATTATCTCTGGTCAGAAGGGGTAAAGTCAATGGAGTTCTACAGCCAGCAAAAGTATAGTGTACAGCAAAAGGTGAAAAATCTGGGGTGACCATGCAGAAACAGCGGATTTCCTTTACCTTATTACTGAGGAATAAATGCCTACTTTTGTTGCGGCCTGAGGATAAGGAGTTAGATTGCTTAGCATGCTTATTATTGCCTAAATTCATTTAAAAAACCGGGAAAGTGCAACTGGTTTCAGCCTTCCTGTGAGGACCTGCTGCCCCATGATGAGGCGCATGCCCCAGATGAAGTGCTTTTGTTGCTATACTATCCATCCAAGATGCATTGCTTCCATGTGGGGACTGCTTCTTTGATCCGCTCTTAACACCTCTACTGCAACAGATATGTCATATTTGTTGTCTTCCACTAAAGAAGGCCGATAAAACATCAGTAAAACCCCTAGGGTGAACTACTGTCTTTTGCCTGGCTGCCTAAAGCACTCTTTCCCCTGTTGCTGGATCCCAGTTGTCTCGGTGACTGTATGGGCTTGTCCCATTTTGTTCCATATTTCAACTGTTGCCCTCATCCTGGCCACAAAGGTTGCACAATCCGGCACCCACACATGGAGAATGATATGTCTCCACTGCCCCTGGAATTTGCCTCTGAGCACTCCTTGAGGCTGGGGCCCTTCACACCAGTGAATACAATTTCTATGAATACTGCCTGCTCTGAAAGTGTTTCGTCCATCTAGCACTTGAAACAGGAGAGCCTGAAACTGATCACAAAGAACCCCAAAGTGCACATGAACTGCCCTGGCACTGTTGTGAACGTGCACCCATGAAAAATAGTACTGACTGACCGAGATATGCTCACATTAACACAGTTAACTGTATATGCACAGCAGATATGTGGTAACTTGACCACACATTACAAACGAACACATGTGTAATCCTCTTTGCCCTGATCACGTGTGCATTTAGAATGGGTTTTACTGCAAATAAGAGACTGAATGTCTTGATTTTCGTTGAAAACATTTACTGTCACAAATGTTCTTATTTAACACTGGCTGAACATTCAAATTAATGGGTAGTGCTCACACAGTAACTGCTTCCTTTGTAAACAGCACATCACTGTTTAAGATTGGGCCTTGACAGCTCAACCTCCTTGCTAGACCATAGTAGTCAAAGCCAACAAAAGTGATATTTGGCATTTCAGTGATCTGTGTAGTATCTGCACCCTCCTCTGACAAGGATAACAAAATTTGACTTGCACCCCTCAGTCCCTACTGTGCGAGAGAACTGGCCCAATAAGCTCCATGTGCAAGGCGCCACGATCAACATATTTTGCGCTGAGTATTTTATGACAACCCTGAACTTTAATATATAATGTTTAACATTACAGGTCTACTTGTCTTGTAATGGTTTGCTCACAACTAATTCTAACTACTAGTTTTCGGTTATGACCCACTATTTTCTTATCATTTTTATAATATATGAAATGTATGATGTTTTAATTTATGTAGAACATGTGCAGGGGTCGCAATTAAGAAGCTATTAGGAACTTGGACTGACTCATCATACGTAAGCAAGGTTGTCATTTAGAGTGTGGTGGGCGGCCAGCCCGGTCAATGGACACTATGGTCTCTGCTCTGCTGTAAGAGAACCACCTACCAGATTTAGAGATTCTTGACAGTCAGGAGGGGATCTCTGTGACTTCACTGGAGCAACCGCTGAAGCAAATCCAATGAATTCACTGATCATTTGCCAAGCTTGTATCGTTTAATGCACCCACTCATCAAAGGTTTGTTACTGGAAAAAAATCCCAAAGGGGGAATTTTTGTTTTCAGGAAAAAAAATGAGCCTGATGTACATAGAGTTTTCCCCATGTACCTAGGGACCATGGTGTGCATTTCCTACCTGGGACAGACATGCATGACAGTCCAAGGTAGGCATAAGCAGTGGTAAATTCAAAAGGTCTTGCCTTTGAGACCTACCGGTTTAGCCAACGTTTTTTGGCAATTGTAGGAGAGTAGGATCTGCTTCACATGGGTACCCCCACTTTTTGCTGATGCTTCACTGTTTTTCGACTTTAGTCTGGCTGGGGCCCTGCTAATCAGAACCCCAGCCTAGCTGCTTCCTCTCTAAAATGGTTTCCATGTGCCTTAGGCACATCTCTTATTGGGATCTGGAGTGCCCTTATAAGTCCCTAGTATATGGTATACTATGTACCCAGGGCATAGGTACCTCAGAGGCCTACCAGGGGCTGCAGCATGTATTGTGCCACCCCTGGAAGGCCATCCAAAATGACACCACAGGGCTGCTACTGCAGCCTGGGTAAGGTGGTGCATGCACCCCTTACAGTGGTATAGGCTACCTATATCACTACCATTGCACACACATATAAACCTATAAGTCACTCCTATGGCAGGCCTTACCAATCCTGAAGGCAGAGTGCTTGTTTTTATGTGAGAGGGTGCCCCTGCATGAGCAGAGCCCCTCTACAGCGTTCAGATTCCCTCCTCTGATGCTGTTTGTGGTACAGCCTGACCATATACTCTTAAGTGCATTATATCCTCGCGGTAGAATGCTAACTTTGGACTGGCTGCACCAAAACATGTCATGTTTGGTGTCAAACATCTTGGAATACTACCCCCCGCTAGTCCTGGTGGCGGGGGTAGCATTCCACCCTTCTAGAGGGAGAGACATGTACACACCGGGCTACCCGGTAACTTCTTTCCAGAGCCCTGGCATCACAAAATGGATGCCGCTGCCACAGACACGGGTCTGGCCTCCTGCTGCTGACTGAAACTCCGGCAGGGGAGGCCTGGACAATAGGTTTCCTGTCGAAGGGAGGTGTAATCACCTCCCCAGACAGGATAGTGTGTATTGGGGCTGGGCGGGAGCACCCTCTGGTGCTTTGAAGTCCTGCACTGGGGGCACATTTGGTGTCCCTGTGCATATGCCAGTTCAAACCGGTTGCAGGGGCTACCTGCCCCTGCTCTGGCGCGAAACTGGACAAAGGGAAATGGGTGTAACCACCCCTCTTCCCTGACCCTCCCATAGGTGGGTCCCCAGAGTATGTCCAACCCCCTAACTTAGTATAAGTATGGGACCCCAGTCCTTAGGACTTTAGATTTACCTGGACGAAACTCTGATACAGAATCCTGGACCTTCGATGCTCTACTTTAAGATTAGAGGACTGAAGAATCTCCCTTGGGGTCAAGGAGTGACTCCCCTGCTTGGCAGGCACCTAAGAAGCAATTGTCTGGTCTGCATCGCCGAAGCTCCCGCCGGACGCCGAAGTCTTTGCATCACCAGAGGTAGATTTCCAGACTTCGCCGAGGCTGCCCTGAGTACCCAGCAAAGCTGAGGCCCATAGCTCTTGTGGGTAATGTGGAACCGTGACCCCTGAACACCGAGCACATTTGCAAGTGCATCCTCTTCCTGGTCTTTCACAAAGTTGTGCTTTGGGCTCCGAGTAGCCCCTGCCTCCAGCACCGACTGCACCGAAGATCACTGGCCTCCACTCCACGAGTGTCCTGTGAGCCAGCTCTAAGTGCGTCCACTCGAGGCTCCTTCGCGGTTGATAGTCCGTTGGCTAGTGGGCCCTCTCGAAGGCAACTCTTCTTCTGCTTGGGCTTCCCTGGTTGCTCCAGACGTGCCCTGACTTACCCTTGCTGGGTGAGTCCCTCAGTCCTTGCTGGTCTGTACCACCATCCTTCTTCTATTTCCACATGACTTGCCGTTGCCAAGGCTTGCTGGGTCCAATCTGGTCGCCGACACCCCTGAAATCGACAGACATCGTGGGACAGCTCGAATCCAGCTCCTGGTTGTCGTCGACACCTCCTGGACCTCGTGGCTGAAGAGTCAATACAACCATCAACCTACCTGAAGCACCCAACATCGGTGGGCATCTGCTCATCGCCTTCCTGGTCACTGGCTAGTGACCCAGACTCTGTTCCCTCTGCTTACAGGTTCTTCAGATCTTCGATCCACCTTTGGATCCACCCGAACACTTTAGACTTGGTCGCCAGCAGCACTTTGCAGCAGATCGCCATTGAAAACGACGACGAAACCCGACCCCGAAAGACACCTATGCACCCGGCTTCCCTGGGTGAGGTAACTCGAGTACTCCGGTGCTCCCGTGGGTATAGACTCTAGAACAACCTAGTTCTAAAGGGGTTTGCTCCAAGTCCTCCTCTAAGTGTCCTTTTTCTTTAAAACTCCAACCGCGACATTCCCCATAGAAGTCAACGGCGGCTCGCGGCTGTGTTCTCACACTGCACGCGTCCCCCGTGGGTCCCCTGTGTCACTACCTTGGGTGGTTCCTTGAGGGCCAAGCACTTCTACAGGCTCTAGGCCTTGTGTCTAGTTCAGTCATGGTTCTTATACCACTTTATTGGTATATGGTTTGGTACGCCCCTAGGGCTCAAACGTGTATTTGTGCTATTACTGTTGATAACTAACTTATAACTTATGTACTTTGAACTCTAGCCTCATAAAGAGACTAGAGGGGTGTGTTTAGCAATAAATACATATATTTTGAGTATATACCTGGTGTGGTCCTCTTTCATTTGGTCACTCAAGAGATTATAGACTGGTAAAACAAGCTGCTTTACATTCCTTCAAGACTTAGCCTGAAGGCTGCTCTCCATAGCTACCACTAGGATAGCTTTCCATAAAGGTTGTCTTTAACCTATCTCCAATAAGGGGTTGTTTGGACTGGTGCAAGGTGCCCACTATAATTAGTGGACAGCATATACCAGGCCAACTTCTCACATTGGTGGCAGCGGTGGGATTCCAGCTTGCTATTGTTTTACCAGATAATCTCAATTGAATTGATCAACTGAAAACCACTAAGGGTACCTTAGGTACATATAAATCAAGCTTAGGATACAGTAAGTTCTACTGAACTTAGAGTTGTGTGTTAAGGGATAGCACACCCTTTCTACAACTCAAGAGAGTTTAGTAGGCCACACTAGAGTAGGTAGTGCATACACCACACCACACTAGTAATGTCTTCACTGCCAGGAACCAGTGAGCTCCTGCCATCCAGATATGACACCCTCACATTCTTGGAATTGAGGGAGTTGTGCAAAGTTAGGAAGTTGAAGACAGGCAAAAGTGCCAACACCCAACGTCTCCTGAGATGCTACTGCTACATGACTTTAGAAGACCCATACGGTCTGAAAGGGTAAGCAGAGAGGGTGGGGCAGAAGAAGAGGGAGAGTCCAGGGATGAAAATACCCAGGACCCAACCTCTGAAACTGGCCAGGGGGATGACAATGATCCTGACCTGGAAAGTGCAGCTACTCCTGAGGAAGAGGAGGAGGCCCAGAATGACCTCCCCCTGTCCCCCAGGAAGAGTTGAGAGTGTGCCCAGAAGGACTAGATCTCCTTCTCAGGAATCTAATCACTCTGACACCTCAGTAGGGACCTCTGTCTCCTCTCATGGAAGGGAATCCTCTCATGAGAGGAGAAAGAGACTGATTCAGTATGAGCAAGCCCAGCTTGAACTCAGAAAATAGCAATTGGCTATAGACAGGGAGTCCCTAGATCTCTATAGGCAGAGAAAAAAGATGGGACTAGAGTCCCATGGTGGCAGCAATTTTCCCAGAGATAGGGAAAGGTCTTATGACCATAGAAACCTGAGCAAGATTGTCCCTCCCTACCAGAGTGGGGATGACATCCACAAATGGATAACTGCACTGGAGAGGGCCTGTAAAGTACAGAGGGTCCCTCAGGAGCAGTGGGCAGCAATCTTGTGGCTCTCCTTTGCAGACAAAGGTAGAGACAAGCTCCTCACTGTTAGAGAAGAGGATGCTGACAATTACAAAGTCTTGAAGAGTGCTCTGATTGAGGGGTTTGGCCTAACAACTGAACAATACAGGTTAAATTCAGAGATACCCAAAAAGCACAGACTCAAGACTGGGTGGACTATGTGGATTGTTCTGCTAAGGCTCTGGAAGGTTGGTTGATGGGCAGTAAGGTATGTGAATTCACAGGATTGTACAATCTTATCATGAGGGAGAAGATTCTTAATAACTGTCAAAATCAGCTGTTGCATCAGTACCTGGTGGACTCTGATCTGACCTCTCCCCAAGAATTGGGAAAGAAGGCAGACAAATGGGTCAGAACCAGGGTGAGGCAGAAGGTACAGAACCAAGGTGGTGACCCTAAGAAGCAAGATTCTAAAAACTCCGATAAGGTTGGGGAGAAGGGTAAAGACCAGAAATCTTCACAAGGCCCCCAAAAATCTTCTTCAGGTGGGGATTCACAGTCTAACAAGGGAAAAGGCCAAAAGAAACCATGGTGCAAAGTCTGTAAGCAAAAGACACACTGGACCAGTGATTGCACCAAGTCCAAAGACTTTATTCCAGCCCCCACCAATGCCCCTAAGGCACCTGTTCCCCCTAGTGCAGTTACAGTTGGTGGTGGGAGTACACAGGCCAAGGGTTTAGTAGGGTTGACCCTGGGTAAGGAGATGAGCTCTGACCTAGTCAGAGAACTCACTCAGGCTGTCCTAGTCTGTGATGGAGGCATGGATGTGACCTCCTCTGTGAGTCCCAGTAATCTGGGCAAGTACAGGCAACAGCCCTTAATCAATGGAAAAGAGGCTTTGGCATTTAGGGACACAGGGGCAAGTGTCACCATGGTGACACAAGACCTTGTGGATCCTGGGCAGATTATACTTGGTGAAATGTACCAAGTGACCAATGCTAGCAATGTCAGAACAGACCATACTCTGGCAGTTGTTAACTTCTCCTGGGGAGGGGTAACTGGCCTTAAGAAAGTTGTGGTGAGTGCAAACCTACCAGTGGAATGCTTGCTTGGCAATGATCTTGAAACTTCAGCTTGGGCAGAAGTTGAGCTCAGGACCCATGCAGAAATGCTGGGGATCCCTGCAGATGTGTTTGCTGTGACCAGGTCACAGAGCAAAATGTCTAACACTGAACAGGCCTTGGATCCTGGAAAAAGGACCAAGTGCCCTCCAAGAGGAGGAGTAGTAGGGTTAAGGCAGTGCCTTCCCCTTGGCTCAGAAGGAAGATCAGTCTCTTGAGGGGGATGATCTCAGTCCTGAGGAAGGAACTGTCCCAGAGGAGCTTGAACCTGACCAGGTTGAGTTCTTGGGGACAGGGGCCCTTCCAGGGCAGATCTGAGCCAGGAGCAGCAGAGCTGCCCCTCTCTTGAACCCCTCAGACAGCAAGCTGCTGCTGAGGCTGCTGGGAATGCTAGTGGTCCCCATAAAGTGTATTGGGATGATGGACTCTTGTACTCAGAGTGTAGAGACCCCAAGCCTGGTGCCACCAGGAGGTTGGTTATACCTCTGAAGTTCAGGGGCTTCCTATTGACCCTAGCCCATGATATTCCTCTAGCAGGTCACCTGGGCCAGAACAAGACTTGGGACAGACTTGTCCCTCACTTTCACTGGCCCCACATGTCTGAAGACACCAAGGAGTTTTGTCACTCCTGTGTAACCTGCCAGGCCAGTGGCAAGGCAGGTGGCACTACAAAGGCCCCCCTGATACCACTACCTGTGGTGGGGGTGCACTTTGAAAGGGTGGGGATTGACATAGTTGGTCCCATGGATCCCCAAACAGCATCTGGGCACAGGTTTATCCTGGTGGTAGTGGATCATGCCACCAGGTACCCAGAGGCTATTCCCCTTAGGACCACTACAGCACCTGTGGTGGCAAGGGCCCTCCTGGGAATTTTCTCAAGAGTGGGCTTCCCTAAGGAGGTTGTATCAGACAGGGGTGCAAACTTTATGTCTGGATACTTGAAGGCAATGTGGAAGGAGTGTGGAGTGACTTACAAGTTCACCACACCCTATCACCCACAATGCAATGGTTTAGTTGAGAGATTCAACAAAACCTTAAAGGGCATGATTAAAGGGCTCCCAGAAAAGCTCAGGCGAAGATGGGACATACTCTTGCCCTGCCTTTTATTTGCATACAGGGAGGTGCCTCAAAATGGGGTTGGCTACAGCCCTTTTGAACTTTTGTTTGGTCACCCTGTCAGGGGTCCATTGTGCTTGGTAAAGGAAGGATGGGAGTTACCTCTCAAGCCCCCAAAGCATGACATAGTGGACTATGTACTTGGTCTCCGCTCCAGGATGGCTGAATACATGAAAAAGGTAACTAAAAACCTTGAGGCTAGCCAGGAACTGCAAAAAGCATGGCATGACCAAAAGGCTGCGCTGACTGTTTACCAGCCAGGACAGAAGGTGTGGGTACTGGAGCCAGTTGCCCCAGCAGCTCTCCAAGACAAGTGGAGTGGACCCCATACCATTGTTGAACAGAAGGGTGAGGTCACCTATTTAGTAGACCTAGGAAGACCCAGGAGTCCCCACAGGGTTCTCCATGTTAACAGATTGAAACCATATGTGGACAGGGCAGACATGGGCTTGCTCATGGCTACTGATGAGGGACAGGAGGAAGAGAGTGACCCACTCCCTGACCTGCTCTCACAGAACCCTGATGATGGGTCAGTGGATGGTGTAGCCTTGGCAGGCAGCCTCACTGCTCAGCAGCAAACTGATTGTAGACAAGTGCTCAATCAGTATAGACATATGTTCTCTCTGACTCCAAGTCAGACCACCTGGTGCACTCATGAAGTGGACACTGGGGACAGTTTGCCTATTAAAAATAAGATTTATAGGCAACCTGACCATGTCAGGGACTGTATCAGGACAGAAGTCCAGAAAATGTTGGATTTAGGAGTTATTGAACCCTCGGATAGCCCTTGGGCTAGTCCAGTGGTCCTTGTGCCAAAACCTCACACCAGTGGTGGGGAAAGAGAGATGAGGTTTTGTGTGGACTACAGGGGACTCAATGCAGTCACTAGGACTGATGCCCATCCAATACCAAGGGCAGATGAGCTAATAGACACTTTGGCCTCAGCCAAGTATTTAACCACATTTGACCTGACAGCTGGCTACTGGCAGATCAGACTAGCTGATGATGCAAAGCCAAAAACAGCATTCTCAACCCCTAGTGGGCATTATCAATTTGTGGTAATGCCCTTTGGTCTGAAGAATGCACCTGCCACTTTTCAGAGGTTGGTGAATACAGTCCTTACAGGTCTGGAAGCCTATAGTGCAGCATATCTAGATGATATTGCTGTCTTTAGCTCCACCTGGGAGGATCACCTGGTCCACCTCAGAAATGTTTTGCAGGCCCTGCAGAAAGCAGGCCTGACTATCAAGGCCACAAAGTGCCAGATAGGGCAGAGTCAGGTTGTGTACCTGGGCCACCTTGTGGGTGGAGGCCAGGTTCAACCATTGCAGAGCAAGATCCAGACCATCATGGACTGGACTGCTCCAACTACCCAGACTCAGGTGAGAGCCTTTTAGGCCTGACTGGGTACTATAAGAGATTTGTCAAGGGGTATGGATCAATAGTGACACCCCTGAATGACTTAACTTCCAAGAAAATGCCCAAAAGGTTCAGTGGACAGCTAGCTGTCAAAAGGCATTTGATGACCTAAAGCAGGCCATGAGCACTGCTCCCATTCTACAGAGTCCTGATTACTCCAAGAAGTTCATTGTCCAAACAGATGCATCTGAATTGGGGGTAGGGGCTGTACTGTCACAATTGAATGATGAAGGTCAGGATCAGCCAGTAGCTTTTATTAGCAGAAGGCTGACCCCTAGAGAGAAACGTTGGTCAGCCATAGAGAGGGAGGCCTTTGCTGTGGTTTGGGCTCTGAAGAAGTTGAGGCCATACTTGTTTGGTACTCACTTCCTTGTTCAAAAAGACCACAAGCCCCTCCTATGGCTAAAACAAATGAAGGGTGAAAACCCCAAACTGCTTAGGTGGTCCATTTCCCTACAAGGGATGGACTTTACAGTGGAACATAGACCTGGGAGTAACCATGCCTATGCAGATGGACTCTCTAGGTACTTCCACTTAGAACATGAAGACTCAACTGGTCAAGGTTAGTTTAATGTCCCTACGTTTGGGGGGTTGTGTAGGAGAGTAGGATCTGCTTCACATGGGTACCCCCACTTTTTGCTGATGCTTCACTGTTTTTCGACTTTAGTCTGGCTGGGGCCCTGCTAATCAGAACCCCAGCCTAGCTGCTTCCTCTCTAAAATGGTTTCCATGTGCCTTAGGCACATCTCTTATTGGGATCTGGAGTGCCCTTATAAGTCCCTAGTATATGGTATACTATGTACCCAGGGCATAGGTACCTCAGAGGCCTACCAGGGGCTGCAGCATGTATTGTGCCACCCCTGGAAGGCCATCCAAAATGACACCACAGGGCTGCTACTGCAGCCTGGGTAAGGTGGTGCATGCACCCCTTACAGTGGTATAGGCTACCTATATCACTACCATTGCACACACATATAAACCTATAAGTCACTCCTATGGCAGGCCTTACCAATCCTGAAGGCAGAGTGCTTGGTTTTTATGTGAGAGGGTGCCCCTGCATGAGCAGAGCCCCTCTACAGCATTCGGAGTCCCTCCTCTGATGCTGTTTGTGGTACAGCCTGACCATATACTCTTAAGTGCATTATATCCTCGCGGTACAATGCTAACTTTGGACTGGCTGCACCAAAACATGTCGTGTTTGGTGTCAAACATCTTGGAATACTACCCCCTCGCTAGTCCTGGTGGCAGGGGTAGCATTCCACCCTTCTAGAGGGAGAGACATGTACACACCAGGCTACCCGGTAACTTCTTTCCAGAGCCCTGGCATCACAAAATGGATGCCGCTGCCACAGACACGGGTCTGGCCTCCTGCTGCTGACTGAAACTCCGGCAGGGGAGGCCTGGACAATAGGTTTCCTGTCAAAGGGAGGTGTAACCACCTCCCCAGACAGGATAGTGTGTATTGGGGCTGGGCGGGAGCACCCTCTGGTGCTTTGAAGTCCTGCACTGGGGGCACATTTGGTGTCCCTGTGCATATGCCAGTTCAAACCGGTTGCAGGGGCTACCTGCCCCTGCTCTGGCGTGAAACTGGACAAAGGGAAATGGGTGTAACCACCCCTCTTCCCTGACCCTCCCATAGGTGGGTCCCCAGAGTATGTCCAACCCCTAACTTAGTATAAGTATGGGACCCCAGTCCTTAGGACTTTAGATTTACCTGGACGAAACTCTGATACAGAATCCTGGACCTTCGACGCTCTACTTTAAGATTAGAGGACTGAAGAATCTCCCTTGGGGTCAAGGAGTGAGTCCCTGCTTGGCAGGCACCTAAGAAGCAATTGTCCGGTCTGCATCGCCGAAGCTCCCGCCGGACGCCAAAGTCTTTGCATCACCAGAGGTGGATTTCCAGACTTCCCCGAGGCTGCCCTGAGTCCCCAGCAAAGCTGAGGCCCGTAGCTGTCGTGGGTAATGTGGAAACGTGACCCCTGGACACCGAGCACATTTGCAAGTGCATCCTCTTCCTGGTCTCCCATGAAGTTGTGCTTTCGGCTCCGAGTAGCCCCCACCTCCAGCACCGACTGCACCGAAGATCACTGGCCTCCACTCCACGAGTATCCTGTGAGCCAGCTCTAAGTGCGTCCACTCGAGGCTCCTTTGCAGTCGCTAGTCTGTTGGCTAGTGGGCCCTCCTGAAGGCAACTCTTCTTCTGCTTGGGCTTCCCTGGTTGCTCCAGATGTTCCCTGACTTACCCTTGCTGGGTGAGTCCCTCAGACCTTGCTGGTCTGTACCACCGTCCTTCTTCTATTTCCACGTGACTTGCCATTGCCAAGGCTTGCTGGGTCCAATTCGGTCGCCGACACCCCTGCAATCGACAGACTTCGTGGGACAGCTCGAATCCAGCTCCTGGTTGTCGTCGATGCCTCCTGGACCTCGTCGCTGAAGAGTCAAGATGACTGTCAACCTACCTGAAGCACCCAACATCGGTGGGCATCTGCTCATCACCTTCCTGGTCACTGGCTAGTGACCCAGACTCTGTCCCCTCTGCTTACAGGTTCTTCAGATCTTCGATCCACCTTTGGATCCACCCGAACACTTTCGACTTGGTCGCCAGCAGCACTTTGCAGCAGATCGCCATTGAAAACGACGACGAAACCCGACCCCGAAAGACACCTATGCACCCGGCTTCCCTGGGTGAGGTAACTCGAGTACTCCGGTGCTCCCGTGGGTATAGACTCTAGAACAACCTAGTTCTAAAGGGGTTTGCTCCAAGTCCTCCTCTAAGTGTCCTTTTTCTTTAAAACTCCAACCGCAACATTCCCCATAGAAGTCAACGGCGGCTCGCGGCTGTGTTCTCACACTGCACGCGTCCCCCGTGGGTCCCCTGTGTCACTACCTTGGGTGGTTCCTTGAGGGCCAAGCATTTCTACAGGCTCTAGGCCTTGTGTCTAGTTCAGTCGTGGTTCTTATACCACTTTGTTGGTATATGGTTTGGTACGCCCCTAGGGCTCAAACGTGTATTTGTGCTATTACTGTTGATAACTAACTTATAACTTATGTACTTCTAACTCTAGCCTCATAAAGAGACTAGAGGGGTGTGTTTAGCAATAAATACATATATTTTGCATATATACCTTTTGTGGTCCTCTTTCATTTGGTCACTCAAGAGATTATAGACTGGTAAAACAAGCTGCTTTACATTCCTTCAAGACTTAGCCTGAAGGCTGCTCTCCATAGCTACCACTAGGATAGCTTTTCATAAAGGTTGTCTTTAACCTATCTCCAATAAGGGGTTGTTTGGACTGGTGCAAGGTGCCCACTATAATTAGTGGACAGCATATACCAGTCCAACTTCTCACAGCAATGCTGAACAGCATTGGTAAAAGCACAGTGATTTTTGAAATGCTACTTAGTTTTGGGAAAAAGCCATGATGATGTGGACGATGTTGGTGGTCACGTCATTCTATAGACATGTGCATGCATGACATCAGTGCCAAGCAACGGAATGACGCCTGAGCCATTTTCTTTTATTTTTTTATTGACTGATCAAAGATGGAAGGCACCACTTTGATTGGTAAAGCAAAAAATTAATTTTACAAGTGCAAAGGTGCTGTTAACAAGGGCTGTAAGGAATTTCATGGTCCTACGGGGAAAAATACATAACTATTAGAATAGAACTGCGGGGTGGGGGGAAACGGGACGAGCGGATGGGGGAAGCAACAAGGAGGGGAAGCAACAAGGAGTGGGTAGAGGGAATTTTACATTAAAAAGTAAGCCTGGGGAGGAGGGGACATGCAGCACAGGAGGGAGATAGCAAAACAGGAGCAGTGGAGAAGCACACAAGGGACTGAGCAACAGAGAGCGTGGGGAGTTAGCAGCCAGTAAAATACACATGAGAAAGACAGCAACACCATGCGAGAGGAAAAGGGCAGAGGGATCGACCTAACAAACATATCACGCTCATGAAGTTCTCAAACAAAAGCAGAAAAGAGTAGTCCTCTAAAAGGAGCAGTGGAAAAAAACAAGCCCGCCAAGTAAAAGAAAGGTAAAGAGGCTATGCTCCAGGGGAGGAACAAACAAAAGATGGACAAGGAAACCCATTAATTAAGAAGCCGGAAAATGAGTGACAATCATGCCAACCAATGGTAAGCAATGGGTGGGCTAAAAGCCTACTATAACTTCTTGGCAAGTCCACAATAGGTGCTTTACAACAAGGATCCTTGCGCTGTCTGGTAGGAGAGACCTACAACGAGTGACAATCAACTTCTGTAAATAAGATAGCAACTGCAGCAGTGACCTGGCTGGCAGGCCATCGTGTCAAGTCTGTATGCCAGAGTAGAAGCTGAGGCCTTGCCTGTGTAAACCCTGAGTTTTCCGCAATGTAAATAGTGTGGCAACCACAAGTTTAGCAGGGCAGGAGTACCGCTAATTTAGGATAATGCGCCTTTTCCACCAAACTCTAAATTATCTCTAAAATCCTATGCAGTGCTCGATGTAAAATGTGAAGCGGACTTCTATGTATGTGACTCAGCACACAAATTCGTGAGGTGTAAAATAATGTTCTCACACAGCTATTGTCTTGCAGTTTCATAGAAATGTTAATTTTAGGTTTTACTGTTAACCAGCTCAATGTTGCATTTAGCACTTTCAGCAAGTCCTACATTTTTAAGAAACTGTTGTTGGATTGTGGGACTTGTAGTTTTGATTTTAGCATTGTAAGTTTAGGGTAAAAAAATTGACAAATTCAAATTGCTGTTGCTAAAAAGTTAGATTTTGCTAAAGGTGACGCGTGAAATGGGGCAACATGAGGGATATTTTAAGCTCTCTTTGATGAGGTATTCATGAAATTACATATAATTTGGGTAAAACTGTAAATAAGCATTACCAGTGTGTGGAGATAGAGGTAACGTTCTGGGGAGACTCCAACATAAAGGGAGTGGTGGCGGAAAGCATGCAGAATACTGTGGCAGAGAGATGTTATGACTATGGAATAGACTTCTAGGTGGGAGGCTGAAATAATGACATTTTGTCTGTGTGTGGGGGAGTGAAGGCTGAGTGGGCATGCCACACTGGATCGCAGCACCTCCAAGCTCTTCTGAGCATTGTCTCCCTGTGAAAGCTTTTCTATGTTTTCTTAGCCCCCTTACCCTGTGCAAACCCGGTAGATGTTAGTAATCTTTGACAAAAATAAAATAGAAGCAGCTCCCCGCATGCAGTACTTCTGCTCTCCACGCCTGCAGCCACCAGCGGCTCTGGATTGATTTGTATCACCTTGCTTGAAGGGGAAAGTGAACATTTCACACGGGAAAGGGAGGCGCCAGACAGCAGCAATTGCAAGCCTCCTTACTAAACGGCTCCCAGCCTCAAAGGGTTCAGACGCCTCAGCGAGGAAGGGAAACACCCACTCACAAAAAATATAAATAAATTAACCTATCAGAGTGGGGGTGGAGGGGTCCTGGATAAAAACACCCTATATGTTGTAGGAAACCCGGTCTGGAAGATGATGACGTACGCACAAATGTTGCAGATTTCACATGGTTCCCAATCCCTGCAGGAAATGGACACAGCTTTGCTCTCCTGTCTAGTCTTTCCAGGATATTTGCACGTGCGTTGGAGCTGTGTACATGCAGCGCGGCTGTGTACGTGTAGTGCATGCAGTGGGACTGCCGTGGTGGAGCAAGGTTAGCTGTGTGTGAGCACTGTGGCTGTTTGAGTCTGGCGTATGTGTGAAAGCAGGTGTTGCTTTGGGCGCTGCATGTGATGGCTACACCTGCACGGACTGCAATGCAGCAGCCCTGACACTTGTTCCCCATGCAAAGATGGCAGTGCACATGGCTGCTTCCGGATCCGCATGCTGGGAGTGTGCGGCTCAGCGTGTTTTTATGGGCTGTGCCTTGGTTCTGTAGTGGGTCTGTGTTTAGGGGTCTGAATTAAATGCAGGTCGGTGACGGGTCAGTATTCAGGGGGAACAGGGGCAGGGCACGGCACCGAGCGCCTGGCGAGTGGCGGGGTTTGTTTGCCGCGAGTGACAATCAACTTCTGTAAATAAGATAGCAACTGCAGCAGTGACCTGGCGAGCAGGCCATCGGGTCAAGTCTGTATGCCAGAGTAGAAGCTGAGGCCTTGCCTGTGTAAACCCTGAGTTTCCCGCAATGTAAATAATGTGGCAACCACAAGTTTAGCGGGGCTGCGGGGGGCCGTGTGCCCCCGTGCATAAATTATGAAGCCCCGAGGAGGTGGCGGTCCCTGGGGCTGCGGGGGCCCCCACGGGCCCCCACAAATCAATTTAGCATTGCTCCCAGGACCTGGCCCACCCGGGGTCTTTCAAAAACTAAGCGCGGGAGGCCGCGCTTCATTTTTTAAAAATCTTTTTGTCCGGATTCGCGCACCCAGCGCAAATCCGGACGTTGTAAAAAAAATAAATATATTTTTTTTGGGTCCTGGGGGTCCTTGTGGGACCCCCTGAGCAGGCCTAGGGGGTCAGGGTGTTTGTACCCTGCCCCCTTTTCGTGTTTTTCACCTTTTTTTTACTCTATTCTTGTGACTCGGTTACCAAGACACAAGATGGCTGCCAACACTTCCTGGTTTGGAGTGTTGACAGCCAATCAGAGTGAAGCTTGTGCCCGGGAGGGTTCGCGAACCCTCCTCGGTGCCCAGATATCGAAACTTTTCTTTTTCTAATTTCTCAGGAACTACTGAACGGATTTACACCATTTAAAAAAAAGGGCTCTTTCTGAACCAAGACCTACCTTTTTGCCAAATTTGGTCTAATTCCATTCAGCAGTTCGGGCTGTAGCTTTGTCTAAAGTTCCTATGGAAATTAACATGGGGAAAACGCGTTTTGGGACCCCCCTTTTTTCTCGGCCCCCGCTTGACGAATCACCCGAAACTTTAAAGGCAGGAGCTGACTGGAGCGCCCCATTAGTTTTGAAAATCTCGCGAAGATTCGTCAACCGGCGCCAAAGATATTGGCAAAAGAAAAAACGCTTTTTAAATAGAAACGAGGTCCTAACTATAACTACCTACTGGCGACCGCCAGTAGGTAATATATATATATATATATATATTATCTACTGGCGGTCGCCAGTAGGTAGTTATAGTTAGGACCTATTTTCCATAGGAAATCCGCAACCTTCTATTTGAAATAACGTTGGCGCCGGTTGACGAATCTTCGCAAAATTTTCAAAACTCGTGGGGCGCTCCGGTCCGCTCCTATCCTGAAAGTCTCGGGGTGATTCGTCAAGTGGGGGCCGAGAAAAAAGGGGGTCCCAAAACGTTTTTTCCCCTTGCAATTTTCCATAGGAACCTTTCATCGCAGCTACAGCCCGAACTGCTGAACGGAATTACACCAAATTTGACAAAAAGGTAGCCCTTGGTTTAGAGTCGTGCCTTTTGCTTAAATGGTGTAAATCCGTTCAGTAGTTCCTGAGAAAATCAAAAATAAAATCACATATATATCTATGGCCGCGTAGGGTCCGCGTACCCTCCTGATCACGAGCTGTATGGTAATTGGCTGTCAACACTCCAAACCAGGAAGTGTTGGCAGCCATCTTGTTCCTCGGTAGAACCGAGGCACAAGAAAAGACAAAAACAAGGGCGCAAAACGCAAAAAGGGGGCAGGGTAGAAACACCCTGACCCCCTAGGCCTGCTCAGGGGGTCCTACAAGGACCCCCAGGGGCAAAAAAAAAAATATATTTTTTTTTTAAATCGGCAAAAAACGCGCTGGGTGCGCGGATTCAGCCGATAAAAAAAAACGAAGCGCGGTCTCCGCGCTTCGTTAGTTAGTGGCCCCGGGTGGGCCAAGTCCCGGGGGCATGCGGGGTTTATCAAATGTATGTATGGGGGGGCCTCTAAGGCCCCAGGGACCGCCACCCCCCAGGGCTTTAAAAAAAAATGGTGTGGGAGGGCTCTCCGCCCTCCCGCAGCCCTGAGGACCGCCACCCCCCAGGGCTTCTTTTTTTAAATAATTATGACCTGTGTGGGGGGGCTCCAGCCCCCCCACACGCCCCGGGGACCACCACCTCCCCAGGGCACTAACAAAAGAAATGTGGGGGTCCGTTTCGGACCCCCGAAGCCCCGGGGACCACCACCTCCCCGGGGCTTTACTAATGAAGGGAGGGGGGCCGCACGGCCCCCGTCCTGGAGCCCTCCATGGCCCTGGGGACCGCCACCCCCCAGGGCCAGCTCCTGCAGTGTCCAGGGGTGCCTACCCCCGGGACACTGCTGTTTGCAATCACAGGACGGGAGCCTCGTGGCTCCCGTCCTGTGATTGCAAACTGCTGTGCTTCATTGAAGCGAGAGCAGGAAACCTGCTCTCGCTTCAATGAAGCAAAGCAGATTGCTTTTCCATAAGGGGAACTGCATGTCAGCAGCTCCCTTATGGAAAAGCAATGCCGGCTCCTGCAGGACGCGGGGAGCCGGCGGGACCGTGCGGGGATTGGGGACCCCCCCACGGTCCCCAACGAGTGGCCAGACCCCGGTGGATGGGGTCCCCGGGGCTATTAGTGGCCTGGGAGAGGGGCCACGCAGCCCCCCTCCCCCAATTTTTTTGTTTGTTTTTTAAACAAAAAAAAACTTAAAGGCTGGCCCCGGGGGATGGGGGCCCCGGGGCCTTAAATGGCCTGAGGAGGGGGGTCACGCAGCCCCCCTCCAAATATATATATTTTTTTAAAAAGAGGGCATGCCCCGGGGATGGGGTCCCCAGGGCCAATAGAGGCCCAGGGAAGGGGGGCCACGCGGCCCCCTTCCCGTTTTTTGTTTAAAAAAAAAAAAAAAATCATCAGGCCCCGGGGGATGGGGTCCCCGGGGCCAAAAGTGACTGAGGGAAGGGGGGCCACGCAGCCCCCCTCCCATACAAAAAAAAAAAAAAAAAGACCGGCATCGTGCCGGAGGCCCAGCCCCCTCTCTGAAGCAGTCTGCAAATGCGCCCCCTGGTGCGTTTGCAGATGGGGAACAAATTCCCCTTGAATACTGGGGGTCCCTGGGGGCCAACTAGCCCACCAGGAACCTCCAGTATGCACCAGGGGGCTGCCTTGCAGAGAGGTGTACAGAGGCCACGCCCCTTTTTACACCTCTCTGCAACGCAGCTCTGTGGCGCTTTTTGGAGGTACATGGTGGGCTAGTTGGACTCCAGGGACCCTCAGGATTCAAGGGGACTTAATCCCCCAACTTAAAGCGCGCCACGGGGCGTGTTTGCACAGTGGTGAAGGGAGGGGGCGGGGCTTCAGGTGACATGTGTGCAAACAGGCCCCGTGGCGCATTTTAAGATGGGGAATTAAATCCCCTTCAATCCTGAGGGTCCCTGGGGGCCAACTAGCCCACCAGGTATGTCCAGAAAGCGCCACAGAGCTGCGTTGCAGAGAGGTGTAAAAAGGGGCATGGCCTCTGAACAACTCTTTGCAACGCAGCTCCCTGGCGCATACTGGAGGTACAGGGTGGGCTAGTTGGACCCCAGGGACCCTCATGATTCAAGGGGACTTAATCCCCAACTTAAAACGCGCCACGGGGCGCGTTTGCACAGTGGTGAAGGGAGGGGCGGGGCTTGAGGTGACATGTGTGCAAACAGGCCCTGTGGCGTGTTTTAAGTTGGGGGATTAAGTCCCCTTCAATCCTGCGGGTCCCTGGAGTCCAACTAGCCCACCAGGTACCTTCAGTAAGCACAACAGAGTTGCGTTGCAGAGAGGTGAAAAAAGGTGCGTGGCCTCGGAACGCCTCTCTGCAACTCAGCTCTGTGTTCTAACTGTAGGTACATGGGGGGCTAGTTGGGCCCCAGAGACACTCAGGATTCAAGGGGACTTAATCCCGCAACTTAAAACGTTTGCACACATGTCACCTCAGGCACCCCCTCCCTTCACCACTGTGCAAATGCGCCCTGTAGCGCGTTTTAAGAGGTAGTTTTAATCCCCCTGCCCTATTATGTACTAGGGACTTACAGAGGAGGTCATGCTAATCACAGGGGTACCCCAACGCATAGTGTTCCCTAGTGTATGTAGGTGTTTTAACTGTATTCTAAGTGTGTTTTAGCATAGCACTGGCTCTGGTTAGTCAGAGTCAGTTACCACCAGTACACGTTGGAAAAAGTTGTGGGCACAGGATGATTTTGAAAGAAGGCCTCTTTCTGCTCCTCTGTTGGTTCTTTCTGCACATCTTTTGCTTCTTCCTGCACTTTTCTTCGTCTTTGTGGACTTCTGTTGCTTCTTTCTGTGCGTTTTTTCTTCTTTTTTCACATGTCCTACCTCTGTAGGCATAGTTAGAAACTAGCATTTAAAAAACCTTTGAAATTCACTTAAAAAACCATAGGTTTTAGGCACGTTATAGTTAGAAATTAGCATTTAAAAAACCTATGAAATTCACTGAAAAAACCATAGGTTTCAGACACGTTATAGTTAGAAATTAGCATTTAAAAAACCTTTGAAATTCACTGAAAAAACCATAGGTTTTAGGGACAGTTATAGTTAGTTGGACATTTCACTCGTACAAAACCCGTGAAATTCCCCCGTTATAGTTAGTTCAGCTAACTATAACTCGCGCCCCCGCAATGCACTGCTGATGACGTCACATATTACATCACTCATGACATGGTCAGTGACATCACTGATGACATCACTGATGACATCTCAAATGACATCACTGATGACATCACTGATGACATCATCCATGTGATAATTTGATGCATCTTCTCACACCCTAATATAACTTTTGATACACCCACTGTAAATTACAGACTGCCATTGTCAAAACCATAGACACTCCAACACCAATAACTACATACACACTCACTGATTCTTAGGTCTACACACACATCCACTCACTCACCTCTACAGTCACTCATACTTACGGTCACTCAGTACAGGACTTTCATATGCACGTATACACCTATATAGACACTCACACACCGCCACTCATTCATAGAGGTACTCACACACCTAGTCAGTCATGCAAATAATTAATCACACTGCCATTTACTCACCTATACAGTTATACACACACCAGCTCACTTACTCATACAAATACTAGCACATTCTTACACTCTTATACAATCACTGATACAAGTACACACTCATCCATACAGCCACTCTCACAATAGCCATTTATATACTCCAACACGCATATATACTGCCTTTGACATATTAGTTACTCACACATGTACCACTAAGATATACATTCACTCACTAACACACCCATACACACACTCACCCACCCATACAGTCCATAACAGATGCACTCTTGAAACCATGCACCCAGTGAATCACCCACTCACACATCTATGCGCAGTCACACACACCCCACCCACACAAACACTCAGGCACCCATACAGATACTCAGACAACCAATCAATAACCCATGTAGACACTCATATAGCTATTCGCAAACCCATGCAGCCGCTTACACACCAACAGACAGACGGATACAGACATTCACACAGTTTAGTCACTAACCCATGCATTCAGTAAGATACGTTTAATCACTCACTTATAGAGTCAGTCACGCACCTACTAAATCATCCATCCAGACACTTATACACCCACTCATTCTTCAATGCACCTTGGCATATATATTAAACATATTTAAACTTTATAGAAACACACAGTCACTGGATGATGTCATCAGTGATGTCATTTGAGATGTCATCAGTGATGTCATCAGTGATGTCACTGACCATGTCATGAGTGATGTAATATGTGACGTCATCAGCAGTGCATTGCGGGGGCGCGAGTTATAGTTAGCTGAACTAACTATAACGGGGGAATTTCACAGGTTTTGTACGAGTGAAATGTCCAACTAACTATAACTGTCCCTAAAACCTATGGTTTTTTCAGTGAATATATATATATATATATATATATATATATATATATATATATATATATATATATATATATATATATATATATATATATATCCAATATATCCAACACAGGACAATCCTTTAGAAATTAAAAAAAGATCAGCGACCGACACACAGCATGCCTGCTTCACGGCCATGACAAAGACCCATTTGAGTTGAAACGCATTGCCAATAAAGATCTGTTGAAGCAGGCATGCTGTGTGTGAGTTGCTGATCTTTTTTGCAAAAACTAAGGCTTAGCCCCAGGTAATGGGGTTTCCGGGGCCAAAATTGGCCTCGGGAGGGGGGCCGCGCGGCTTCCCTCCCTTTTTACTTTAATAAAAAAATTAAAATGGGTCAGGCCTCGGGGGATGGGGTCCCCGGGGACCAAAAGGATCAATGGGAGGCGGGGCACACAGTCCCCCTTCCTAAAATTAAAAAAAAATCAGAGGTTGGCAACTCGCCAGAGCTCAGCTAACTATAACGACTGAATTTCTCTGGTTTGGTACGAGTGAAATGTCAGCCTAAGTATAACGTTCCTTTAACCTTTATTTTTTCCGTGAAATTCTAAGGTGTTTTAAATGCTAATTCCTAACTATAACGTCCCTGAAACCTGTAGTTTTTTCAGTGAATTTCTAAGGTTTTTTAAATGCTAATTCCTAACTATAACATCCCTGTAACCTTTGTTTTTTTCTGTGAATATATATACATATTCACTAAAAAACAAACAAGGTTACAGGGACGTTATAGTTAGGCTCAGCTGGCACATGCACAAAACCTGAGAAATTCAGCAGCTATAGTTAGCTGAGCTTACAATAACTTGCGCCCTGCAATGCACTGCTTATGACCTCACATATTGCATCACTCATGACATGGTCAGTGACATCAGTGATAACATCACGACATCTTAAATGACATCACTGATGACATCACTGATGATATCATCCAGTGACTGTGAGTGTTTCTAAAACATTTATGAGTGTTAAATATATATACCAAGGTGTATTGTTGAATCAGTGGATGTATGAGTGACTGTATGGATGACTCAGTGGGTGTGTGACTGACTGTATAAGTGAGTGATTAGGTGTCTCAGTGAATGTATGAGTGAGTGACTTATGGGAATCTCTGTATCTGTCAGTTGGTGTCTAAGTGGTTGTATAGGTGTGTGAGTGGGTACATGAGTTTCTGTATGGATGAGTGATTGGTTATCTGAGTACGTGTATGGGTGTCTCAATGTCTGTGTGGATGGGTGAGGGGGTGTGTAACTGCCTGTATAGATGAGTGAGTGGGTGAGTCAGTAGATCTATGGGTCACTGAGTGTGTGTGTAAGGAACTGTATGGGTGAGTTAGTGTGTGTATGGCTGTGTCGGTGAGTGAATGGATGTGTCAGTGGTAATTTAGTGAGTAACTGCATATGTGAAAGCAATATAGGTGAGTGTTGGAGTATATGAGTGAGTGTATGTGTGCCTGAGTGATTGCAATAGTGGCCGTATGGGTGAGTGTGTGCTTGTGTCAGTGACTGTATAGTTGAGTGAGAATGTGTTAGTGTTTGTATGAATAAATGAGAGGGTGGGTCTATAACTGTATAGGTGACTAAATGCCTGTGTGAGTGACTCTATAGATGAGTGAGTAGGTGTGTGAGTAGCTCTATGAGTGACTGACTGTGTGTGAGTGTCTGTATGGGTATATGAGTGGAAATATCAGTGGCTGTATTAGTGAGTGAGTTGGTGTAGGTGTGGCTATAAGTGTGACTGAGTGGATGTGTATGTAGTCCTATGAATCAGTGAGTGGGTGTGTAAGTTCAGGTATGAGTGTGTCAATAGTTTTGAGAATGCTAGTGTGGAAGTTGGAGTGGGTGTTTGAAACGTCATGTTGGGGTGTGAGTGGGTACATCAGAGATTCTGTGGATGATGTCATGAGTGATATCATTTGAGATGTCATCAGTGATGTCATGAGTGATGCCACTGACCGTGTCATGAGTGATGTCATATGTGAGGTCATAAGCAGTGCATTTCGGGGGTGCAAGGTATAGTTATCTTAGCTAACTATAACTGCTGAATTTCTCTTGTTTTGTGCGTGTGAAATCTGACCCTTACTATACCGTCCCTATAACCTTTGATTTTTAGTGAATATTTTCCTTCGCCACTGCAACACCGGAGGTCTCAATGACATCAGTAGTCACGAATACAAATGACAAAGTCTAAAACAGATGTATAGACATATTTTACACAAAGTTTGAGCCTAGCTGTTTAGTAACATATTGGTTTAACTTAATTTTAACAACACATTTATAAAAAGGAACAGTTTAAAAAAATAACTTACAACAACAAAACTAACAAATCGAACTTAACTACCAAACACTCATCAAACTAAGGAATGTCATCCAAACTGATTTGATAAATTGTGCTGGTATCTACCTTTTTTGAACAGGACAACGTTCATGTTATATCATCTTAAAACTTATCATAGAAAACGTCTCCAACTGCTGATCAAGTAGAGGGAAGCTGGAGGACTATCTACATTAGTGGCAGGAGCAACAATTCCCGGCCAGAAAGTCCCTTCAGAGGTAAAGACTACTACAACAGATATGGCTCCAGAGTTTTCAAGAATGGCCATGTATTGCATGGACTGTAGTGTTGTTATAAAAGCTTGTGAGCAGTGTGTTACAGCTATTCGCAATGCTGCCAAAAATCATACATGGTAATTTTTTTCCCCCTGTTATATTTTTTGCACATTTTATAAGAGGAGTTCATAGTGAGCAGCAAGAAGGCAACGCAAAGATGAAGGACCCTCGATTTCAATAGCAGCACAACCACACCGAAGCAGAGAGTCCATTCAAAATTCCATTCTCAAATTCAAGATTTTGCTCCATATTTTTCCCCGATGGCTTCATACTGCACGGATTGTGGAGTTGTAGTAGGTGCTGGAGTGCAGTCCATAACGGGCCTTTGCAATGCTGCAAAGAATTTTGATGTTTTTTTTATTTTTGGCTCTTCATAGATTTTCTACATTAGCAGGCATTTTATTATCTTACAAAATGGGTATCTAATATCTATGTGTCCATTTTATTATCTTCTAATTTATTATAACACTACCTATATTTAACTTGCCATAGAGACAAGTCAAACTGTCCCTCTACAAATAAATACACAGGTAACTTTTGCCAGTTATCATTATTTACTTTTTCACTTTTTAAATATAAGTCAACAGTCTGTGTTTAAATCTTCTAGTAAGAGCATCGACAACATATCCAAACATACTCTGGTTTTTTAGACAACACTGTGTTAAATTCTGTATGAAATGAAACTGCACATCACCACAAACCTTTTCTACATCTGCCACATTACCATGCAAAAGTGCTCTATTTATTTCTCCTAAACATAAAGCAGGAGGTTTTCACATAAATCAGCCACCTAACTAAAGTTCACATTGTTGAATGGTATAACTTATTTTGCATTTTAAACTTCGCCTTGGAAAGATAAATAGGAATTTTCTTAATATGTCAATGGATTGCTCTCTAATACTAGAAACACTACTAAAATTCCATTTGTATACAGGACCCTGACTACGCCTTCATTGTTCCTTTTCTGCTATAACTTCTTCTACATTTCTAGATACCCTCACCTCTTTTGCTATAGGACTACCATTCTTCATTTCATAACATCGTCCTCTTTAATCAATAGCATGAACTAATCTGTTACCCTGGAGATAGCTTTCTTTATTAAAGAAAGGCTCTGTAAAAGATGTATGTATCAATTCTCCACTAAAAACTGTACGACAGCTACTTCTATTCACTAATCTTTTCTTCTCGTTTTGTCCCCTCATGAACAACACTATTTTGTCAAGAGTCTTCATTCTATTTAGAATCAAAATGAAGAGCTTGGAGGGCGTGGTCTGGCCACGAAGAAAGATGGCCGCTTGAATCCGGGTCTCCGTGCTGTGAGGAGCCCTGGACGGCGGCTTGACGGCTCTCTGATGCTGGTCCTGGCTTGAGACTTGCGGTCTTTCCGGCTGAAGCGGCCGGGATTGCAATGATGCCGGGCTCATTCTCTACGTCCTCCCTCGAGCGCTTTTTCTCATTTAGGGAGGTGTGGAGGATTTCTGAGTGGAAAATGGCGGCCTGACGACATTGCGACTCTGACCGGTGACGTGCACGCACCTGCCTTGTGGAGTCATCACTGCCCGGAGAGCTGTGCTCCGCTTCTCTATTGCGGCTTTTCCCTGCATTTCCTTAAGTGAGTGGTGACTTCTGAGAGGTCTCTTTACATTTGTGGCACGTTTTGAGACTCCTGAAGTGGGACAAAATGGCGGCCATTGACTTCCTAACTTAATTTGAAATACATCGTTGCCAACAAGGCCTCCATGTTAGGACTCTGTCGGTAACAGTGGGGTGTGTTGCGCTTCGTCAGCTGGTTGTCACCCTAGCGCCTTGTCGAGCAGTAGACGGACAGGGTTTGCCGTGTTCTGGGGCGAGGCCTCATTCCGGACATTGCATGTTCCTGGAGTCCAGTGATATAATTGTGGGAGGAACTGCCTGGCTGTGGCGTGGCTCGGCACTGTTCTTGGGTGGGGAGGTGCAAGCATTTCTGGTGTACCCTTCCGGTCATTCTTTAGTGTGAGGGGAGACAGCAGCAGAGAGCGGCCTCGTGGATGGAAACCCACTTTTGAAGGTATATGAGGAGAAAATGTTCTCTTTCTGACCAGTGTGCAGGCTGGCAGCTGTTCAGTACGTCGAATGGAGCAGCTAGTGAAGATTTAGGCCGACCTCTGTGTGGTTTATCCTCTGCCAGTTTCCTCAAAAAGGCCCCGAAAGGCTTCCTGCTGTGGAGATAAAGAGGAGTGTCCGATGTGAATTTCAGGGAGAATATTCTCACAGTCATCTCAGCATTTTTTGTTGCACAGCGCCATCTACTGGAATTACAATATTATAGGTTTTAAACATACAAACTGCTAGTACATTTGAATTACTGTTTATGTTGACCTACTTTTTCTTTACAGGTCCCGGACAGTATTTGGACTTCTAGAATTAGATTATTGTTTGTTTAGAGTAAACAAACTGCTAGTACATTTCTAATACAGTTTACTAACCTATTCTTCCTTTACAGGTCCTAGCCAGTATTTGAACTTTACATAACTTATTTTGGGACTCTTTTGTTTAAAGTTTTTGTTGACAGTTACAGATATGCAAAGTAAGGTTTTAGTTGATAAAGAAATAACTCTTTTGAAGGGAAAGTCTATGCTCGCACAGCCAAATATATTTCAAATACACTGTTAATCTTTGACTGTAGCAAAAGCAGGGTCAGGCAATACGGCAAGTTGTCTATTTGCTAATAGTAAGCGACCTCTACCTTTATTAGGAGGCTTCAAAGAGATCCTCTTGTTAGAATCTGCCCTTGATGAAGGCATACAGGATATAATTATTTGATTTAAAAATGCCACTGAACTAGTCCCATTATTTGAAGCATCAACTTGTTTATACTGAGGAACACTGTATTTACACATGTCAACATCCATTTGTCGCCAAATATTCCACTTCTACAACCACACTTACGTATCTAAAAACTGTGCGAAAGATTTAGTGATGCCTTCTGACAAGGCGTCTAGTAAACCTGCTAGACAACTTCTCTTTTCAGAAGCTTTAAACCAGGTCAGTCCTACTGCAGACACAAGGAGAACTGCTTCTTGGACTCAGAAATCATCCATTTCTACGATGGCCACCTCGTCGGACACTGCCATGGAAAGAATCCTCGAGGAAATCTCTGCTGTGGGCCGAAGGTTAGAGGGTATGGAGACTTCTATATCTACCCTCCCATTGGAGACTAAATCTATTCGTACAGATATTGCTGCATTTCAGAACTAGATTGATGGTCTAACAACACGATTAATAACAGTAGAGAACCGTCTAGATGATATATCAGACCGAGACCAAGAGCTTCTCTTTCTCAGGAGCAAGATTGTGGATTTGGAAGATAGGAGTCGTCGAGATAACGTCCGTCTCCTTGGCTTTCCTGAAAAGATAGGAGGTTTAGATGCCAAATCCTTTCTTAGAGAGACTCTCCCAAAGCTCACTGGTCTTACGTTTGTCCCTCTCTTGGAGATGCAGAGAGCTCATTGTATAGGACTACTCAACACAGTGAAGAACGCAAGGCCGCGACCACTAATCGTCTGCTTCCTTTGTCATGAACAGGCCCGTCAATTGATTACTGCGGCTCGAATGCATGGCCCGTATGCATTTGAAGGCCATGAAATTAGAATGTCAGCGGATTTTTTTAAAGAAACCAATGAGCGTCGTAAAGCTTTCCTCTCCTTGAGACCTCGGCTACGGCAGCTTGATATCAAATATGGCCTTTTTGAACCTGCACGTATGTGAATCACTAATGATGGGATATCTAAAGAATTCTTTAATCCAGAAGACCTATGTAATTTCTTGGACAGCCTTTCTCCTCACAATATGGAATGTATTACATCTTTACCAGAACCTGGATCCCAAATACAGTCTTTGAACACTACAATACCCTCAGTTGACTCCCGACGTAACCCAGGCCGGTCTCAAAGCAGAGGACGAAATCCAGATCGATTTATCCGCTCCCTGGGAGATCGTGCGCAGGCCCTTCAGGCAGTGGCTGACCTTACACAAGAAAAAGACAGAGACAAATCACGCTCTCCTTTAAAGCCTCCTTTATCGGAGGAGGGTGTGTCTTGATCTGGTTTGTCTAAGGGACCTTTCTACGAAAATGAGAAACTGAAGATTGTTGTCTTCATGTCTATTCACGGTGGCGATAATTAAAAAAAAAAAGAAAGATACTTTAAGTAGTGGTAATCTCCATATAGAATTGATATTGAGACAAAACATGTTTTCCTCTAATGATTCCTTCCCTTTATCTGGGGACGGTGCTCAGTGCTCTAGTTGGTTGATTGATTTATCTTCATACATAGATAAGTTGATGAAAATCTACTATATTCCTTCCTGCTGTAGATGATGACTTGTTGAATGCCAGAACATTTATTTTCCCCGTTAATCATTATTTACATTATAATAATTTCAGCTCTGTGAGTGTCTGTGTGGGTCTGTGAGTGGGTCTGTGAATGGGGGCCTGAGTTTTTGAGTGAGTCTCTGAGTGGGTCCATGAGTGTCTGAGTGGGTCTGTGAGTGGATGCATGAGTCTGTGAGTGGGTGCATGAGTGTCTAAGTTGGTGTGTGAATAGGTGCATGAGTCTTTGAGTGGATCTCTGACTGGGTGCATGACTGTCTGTTTGGGTTTGTGAGTGGGTGCATTAGTATCTGAGTGGGTCCATGAGCAAGTATATAAGTCTTTGAGTAGATCTGTGAATGAGTGCATGACTCTGTGAGTGGGTGCATGACTCAGTGAGTGGGTGTGTGAGTTGGTGCTTGAATCTCTTAGTGGGTCTGTCATTGGGTGCATGAGTGTCTCAGTGGGTCTGTGAGTGAATGAATGAGTCTTTCAGTGAGTCTGTGAGTGGGTCAATGAGTATGTGAGTGGGTGTGAGTATCTAAATTGGTCTGTGAGTGGCTCTGTGCCTGTCTGAGTGGATCTACGAGTGTCTGAGTGGGTATCTGAGTGAGTTCATGAATCTCTAAGTGGATCTGTGATTGGGTGCTTGAGTCTGTGAGTGGATGCTTAAATCTCTAAGTGGGTCTGTGAATGGGGGCATGCATGCCTGAGATTGTCTGTGAGTGGGTGCATGGGTCCCTGAGTAGGTCTGTGAGTGTGTACAAGAGCCTCTGAGTGGGACTGTGAGTGGGTGCATGAGTGTGAGTGGGTCTGTGAGTGGGTGTGTGGGTCTCTGAGTGGGACTGTGAGTATCTGCATGAGTCTCTGAGTGGGTTTGTGAATGGGTACGTGTGTCTCAGACTGGTACTATGAGTGAGTGTGTAAATATCTGAGTGGGACTGTAAGTGGGTGTATGAGTCTCTGAGTGGGTCTGTGAGTGTATGCATGAGTCTCTGAGTCCATCTATAAGTAAATGCATTAGTGTCTGAATGAGTCAGTGAATGTATTTTTAATATTGTTTCTCTGATATTTGCAAATGTGTTGTGATGTTACACTGGGGGCAGCAAGGCAAACTCACGAATATCGTGAGTGATCATAAACTGTTTTTCAACATATTACACACATCAGGGGTTCTTCAAAGACCCCTATATTCTTCTCATGGGGTCAGGGTACATTCAACCTGACCCCTTATGCCACTTTCTGCCATTTCATTTGAGCCCCGTGGATTGTTCCAATGAAGTAAAATGGTGGGTGCAGCTTTCGCCTTGGATTACTGCCAGCCAATCACAGCATTCCTGTAGGCATGAGCATTCGCAATTCACCACAAAATCATTGCAAAGTATTTACAGTCACAGATATACAAATTTGGATTTCCTTTAATTTCTCAACAAATAGTCAATTACACTGGATAACTGAAAGTGTGATCTGCAAACCAAAAGCTACCTTTCTGCCGAATTTGGTGTAATTCCGTCCAGTGGTTCGGGCTGTGGTCTTGTTCAAAACTTCTATGGGAATTACCATGGGAAACACACTTTTATTCATCCTGCTTTTTCTTGTCCCTGTTTGACAGATCGCCCCGAAACTCTCCATGCACAAGTAAAATAAATGGGACTCTTCTTTTGGAAAATGTTGTGATGATTTGTCAAACAAAGCCAAAGATATAGGCAAATCCAAAAACACTTTTCCTAATGAAACATGGTCTTAACTATAGCTACCTACTGGTGACAAAAAAAAGGTTACGGGGTCATTATAGTTAAAAAATAGAATTTAAAAAAACTTAGAAATTCACTGAAAAAAATAAAGGTTACAAGGACGTTATAGTTAGGCTCAGATTTCACTGTACAAAACCATAGAAATGTAGCCGTTATAGTTACCAGAGCTAACTATAACTTATGCCTCTGCAATGCACTGCTTATGACTGCATACGGCAGCTGCATGATTTCTCTTTAAAATCCCTAAAT
Organism: Calotriton arnoldi; assembly: GCA_963921515.1. Classification (NCBI taxonomy): domain Eukaryota; kingdom Metazoa; phylum Chordata; class Amphibia; order Caudata; family Salamandridae; genus Calotriton; species Calotriton arnoldi. The sequence goes on along the minus strand of CAWUFW010003386.1, from coordinate 559,205 downwards.
ATGAATCAGCTAGAGGAGCCATCAGGAAACTCCACTGGCTCCCAGTCAAACAACGTGTTAGGTTCAAGGCTCTTTGCCTGGCCACTGCAGGGACCGAGGCCAACTCGGTTCAAGGAGAAGCTCAAATGGTATACCCCAGGGAGGATGCTTTGTTCAGGTTCAGCTATGAACCTTGGTGTCCCCCCTTTGAGGAGGACAACCTGGGGTGGGAAGAGCATTTTCGGGACCATAGTCTTGCTTTGGAATAACCTACCTTTGGAACTAAAAGCTGCTCCCTCGCTACTTACCTTTAGAGGGGCCTTGAAAACATGGCTCTTCACACAGGACTAGGGGATATCAGAGAATCTGCAAGAACTATCAACTCTGTAGCTATACCCATCTCTATAGAACCAAGACGACTCTGGCAAGAGTTTGTGCTTTATAAATCACTTTAATATTTCATATTTCATGACCACACTTATTACATCACTCATGACAAGGTCAGTAACATCACTGATGACCTCAATGATAGCATCTTAAATGACATCACTGATGACATTACCCACATACCCATATAGAGAAAAACATTTTTAAAGTTGTTTTAAGACATTTTGCAGAGTCGCAACGTCTCTGTAACATGAGCACAATGGTGTAGCAAATCCCATGTGATACAGATATAAATGGATTTGATAGGTTAAACAACTTTCTATCATTAGAAGAGGGAGGTCCCACCCCTTTTCCTCCAGCTTTTTAGTTTGTCTGTGTTTTTTGACACCTCCGTATCCTGTCTAAAAATTGTGGGGTTTTTTCATGTCTGTGTCCCAATTTTTTCACAACAAAGATGTAATCTGGTCCTGCTCAGACTCCAGGGGACCATGGCAACTCCTCCCTAGATGTAGAGCCTGTAAAAGCATAGTAGGAGAGTATTGTGAGGACCTTTTTCTCAATACCACTAAGAGAAAAGAAGGTGAATACAAGGAATGTGACATGCACAATTCACAATATGATCCTCTCTAGAGGGTCTGAAAAGAAATTCTCCAGTGCCACTTCATCTATGATGAAGCACCTTTGAACAATGCACTCCACATGGCTTACAAAAGCAGAGAGAGAGAGAGATAGAAATCCAGACAAGAAGCAACATCTGGTGGAGATGGTGCACAACCAAGCACCTCATCTGGTCCTCTGCTTTCTTCTGATCCTCTAGCCAGTGTCCAGGAGTTTGCAGCAGTTGGACAGTTTTGCCTCAAGTGTAAGGCAATATTGAGCATGGGGGAACAATCTATCCCTGCTATTGTTGCCAGAACTAACACTCATAAATGTCAGTTTTTTTCCCAGTTGTTGGTGCAAGTTTTGTGCTTTTCATTAAGAAGCACTGTTTCAAACTTTTCTTTCAAGAAACTAAAAATAAAACACCCCCCCAAAAAATTGTTGGAAAATACTAAAAAGTAAAAAAAAATGTTTTAAAATAAGAAAAAAACAACAGTTCTTGTTAGAACCAACAGTTCTGGTTTCAAAAACAATATATATGTTATATGTATGTTTGTAACAGTGTGAATATGTATTGTTGTGTGTGTCAGTTTGTGAGTTAGTGTATAGATGATTGACTGTGTGTGTTAGTAACTGTATGGGTGAATGACTCTGTATGTGAAAGGCTATAGTGTGAGACGTGGATGCGTGATCCATGTATGGGTGTGTGAGTAGCTGTATGGGTGAGTGAGTGGGTGTGTGAGTGCCTGTCTGGGTGAATGAGTATGTGTGTTAGTGGTTGCATGGGTCTGTAAGTGCCTGTGTGAGTGTCTGTATGGGTGAGTGAATGCATGTGTGAGTGGGTGTATAGGTATCTGAGCAGGTGTGTGAGAGTCTGAATGGCTGTTTTTCAGGGTGTGTAAGTGGCTCCATAGGTTTGTGACTGTCTGGGTGAGTGAGTGGGTGTGTGAGTAGCTGTACAGGCATGTGAGTGCATGTTTGAGTAGCTGTATGGGTCAGCAAGTGTATACATTAGTAGAGTATTGGTGAGTGAATGGGTATGCCAGTGGCTGAATGGGTGTATGAGTGGGTATATGAGTGGTTGGTTGTATGGACTGTGAGTACGTGTGTGAATGTTTGTATGGGTGAGTGAGTACCTGTGTAAGTGCCTGTATGGGTAGTAAGACGGTGTGTGTGTTGTTGTATGAGTGAGTAGGTGGGTGTTTGAGTCACTGTATGGGTGAGTCAGGGCCTGTGTGAGTGTATGTATGGGTGAATGAGTGGGTGTCTGAGTACCTGTATGCATTTGTGTGTGTTAGAGTGAGTGGATACATTAATAGAGTTTGGGTGAGTAAGTGGGTGTGTCAGTGGCTGTATAGGTGAGTGAGTGGTTATGTGACTGATGTATGGGTGAGTAAGTGGATGTGTCAGTGGCTGCATGGATGAGTAGGTGTGTGTGTGACTGCTTGTATGGGTGAGTGAATGTATCTATAATTGGCTGTATGTATAAGTGTGTAGATTTTTGAGTGGATGTATGGGTGTCTGAGTGGGCATGTGAGTGGTTGTATGCATCTGTGATTGCCTGTGTGAGTGTTTGCATGGGTAAGCAAGTGCCTGTGTGGGTAGCGAGATGGTGTGTGAATGGTTGTATGGGTGAGTGAGTGGATTATGAGTGAGTGAATGGGTATGTTAGTGTCTGTATAGATGAAAGTGTGCCTGCGTGAGTATATGTATGGATGATTGAATGGATGTGTGAGTGGCTGTATAGGTGATTAAATACATGCATTTATGACTCTATGGATGAGTGAGGATGTGTGATTTCTTCTATGGGTTAGTAAATGTATGTGTGAGTGGCTGTAAGGGTGTTAGAATGGATGTGTGAGTGTCTGCATGGCTATTGGACTGGGTGTGTGAGTGGCTCCATGGGTGAGTGAGTGAGTGGGTATATGAGTGGCTGTATTGGTGAGTGAGTGTGTGTTTGAGTAGTTATATGGGTTTGTGAATGGGTATATGACTGTTTGTATGGACATATGAGTGGGTGTAGGAGAGGGTGCATGGGAGTGTAAGTAGATATGTGAGGGACTGTATGAGTGTGTGAGTGGGTGTGTGAGTAGCTGAATAGGTTAGTGAGTGGATGAATTAGTAGATTATGTGTGAGTGAGTGGGTGCATAAGTGGTGTACAGGTCAGTTAGTAGCTGTGTAAGTATCTGTGTGAGTGAGTGTGTATGTCAGTGGCTGTATGGGTGAGTGTGTGTGGGTGACTGTATGGATAAGTGAGTGGATGTGTGAATATCTATATAGGTGCATGAGTGGGTGTGTGAGTGGCTTTATGGATGAGTGAGTGGATTTGTGAGTGCCTGTATGGGTGTGAGATTTAGTGGGTATATGAGTGGCTATATGGATGGGTTGGTGGGTGGATGAGTCACTGTATGGGTGAATGAATACCTTTTGTGAGTGTATGGGTGGATGAGTGAGCAGGTATGTGAGTGCCTGTACATATGGGTGAGTGGGTGTGTAAGTGGCTGTATGGGTGAGTGAGTAGGTGTGTAAGCAATGCACGGGTAAGTGAGTGGGTACATCAGTGATGTATGGGTGAGTGACTGGGTATGTGAGTGGCTATATGGGTTAGTGACTGATTCTATGAGTGGCTGTATGTGTGAATAAGAGGGCAAGGGAGTACATGTAGTGGTGTGTGACTGGGTAGCGAACATCTGTATCAGTGTATGTGGATGGCTCAGTGCCTATATCATTGTGTGCCTCAGTGTATACCATGACAATGTAAGTTTGCTGAACAACCTAGAAATAAGTATATAGGAAATTACTGTACTGCAATAGATGGTGCAATTAATATGTTTAAAAGAAATATAAGTATAAGTTAGTATTACAGTTTCCAAAATTACACAATAAAGTTCACACGAAACAGTAGTCATTTCTTATACTCTAATAGTATCTTATATTACATTAAAGCATATCATTTTCTCTTTTTTAACTGTTCTCATCTTTCATACTTGTTCACTATAAATGATGTACCTTATGAAGCTTCATCCTTGAACAGTTGGGAAAACAATCATGTAGATTGTAGAAAACAAAACCTGCACAGTTAATCACTGTAATTAAGTGACATTATGCATTGCACTCACCACAATTTCCTAATCAGTTGTTTTACCTACAGTTACTACACTACTCTAAACAAACATATCTTAAGAATATTTATTTTATTATTATACCTGGTACACTACTACTAATAAATATAAACCAAACTTGAATTTTAGAGATCCTTTTGAAAACATCACCTCTGGTAGTTCGAATGATGTCTAAAACGCAGATGATCCATGTAGACAAAGTACCATACATTACTTTTTTACCACAAAGAGTAGATAGAAGTTTGGTTGAAGAAGCAAAAGTTGACAGTTTTGTAGTTTGAAAGGCAGTTTTGCTTTCAATTTAAGCTTCCTGTGATTGCATTGTGTCCATCCAATCTCAATCTTTAATTAGGCATTGTAGTATCTATATGTTATATTAACTCCTTTGTTGAAGATAAAGAGACTCTTGAATTTTGGAGAACATTTTAAAGATATCACCCCTGATGGGCCAAATGATGTCTAAGCTCTGACGATCCATGTAGAAGAAACACCGTAGATTACTTTTTTCTCCTTAGAAAGTTGGTTGAAGAAACAAAAGGTAAGAATTTCATAGTTTGAAAGGAAGTTTTGGTTTGAGCTTAAGGTTGCTGTCATTGCATTCCATTCAGCCAGTTTTACTCTTTAAATATACAGTATATTGCCCAGATGTTACGTTGAGTCCTTCATGAAAGATGATAGCCATAGCAGTATATGTTGTTCTAGAAATTGATATTTGTCCTGCTTTGAAGTTTGTAATTTCATGTTCCAATTTAGATCCTCAGCTATCTCAGAAGCAATAGTTTCCTCCCGTTGAATCTCATCATTTAACATTTACAAATAGTTTACGAAGACTGAACACTGAATGCTGTCTTTCACAGCATTGAAAGAATCTTCATAGCAGTCATAGTCTCCAAGTGATTGCGATTCAGCACTCCAAGGCTTGAACAGTTGTAGAAGTACCAAATAGAAAAACTCTCTTCTGTCAGGAGTATGGCAGCTAAGTTTTCTGTGGTTAATTAGATTTCCTTTTGCATGTTTCACCAAACAACCATCACATCCAACTACAGCTTATTTCACTTCTTCTATGTTTCCAATTACATTCCTTTTGTGTAGGAATGGAAAACGAATCTGTATTGAAACGAAGAGAGGCTCCAAGTGTTCTCGCTCGCTGGGCAGTCGGCGATTAAGCAGATGGTAAAGAACAGCCGCTATTTAAACATGCTGTATGACTGCCGCTGTTTGGAGAACGAAAGGGGACTGCTGGGATCTCCAAACAACGGCAGTCATACAGCACTTTAAATAGCGGCTGTTCTTTACCATCTGCTTAATCGCCGATTGCCCAGCGAGCAAGAACACTTGGAGCCTCTCTTCGTTTCGACACAGATTCGTTTTCCATTCCTGCAATAAGAGCCCGAATATACTTGGGTCCTCACTTGAAGCAGTGACAGCCATCGTGTGCTTGAATAGAGATCCAATTCGTGGACTAGATTTCTCAAATATTAACCTTTCTAAGCGCGAAGGGTCTTTTTATCAACGTAAGCAAGGTCCTGAGGATGGTCTAACGGACAAAGACATTATTAGACCGAAACATCGACTACTACACCTATTCCTTATTTTATTGTACTGTAGGCAATTTTGGTTTTGTGTAAACTTTTCAGATTGCCTAAAAACATTCTGTGAAAAGGTGTTCACAATTGTAACTATGAAGGACATTTAACTCAATGTATTTTTTTACTTCTGGCTACATTGTGTTGTTCTTGATTATGTACCCTTTATAACTAATAATTTTCAATTAATACAAAATCAGCTTTTTGAATACATACACCCGTGTTTTCTTTGTCTTTATTTGAATGATTTGTTCATTTACAAACTAAAAGAATTGTTTTTCGAGTAATCCAACTGTGAGCTATTTTGATAGAGCTTGCCTAAATTCAATTTATTAATTATTACAAACACATATCTGAACAAATCCCTTGTAGGCACACTTACCTGCTTATATTAAACTGCCCAAGCCTCCAAGGGTTTATTGGGTTTCCCATTTTTGAGACATCGGTATCTGTACAGGGCAGTCATCAAAGTGGCCACCTCCTCCAGTGGAAAACAGTTGTGGAAAATAGCAAGCTACTAAACTTTTTTCCCACACACTCATGGGAGCTCCTTTTGCTTGCTTCATTTGAAAGTGATCAATTGCATTACCAATGACTTCTTTAGAATGCAGAGGATGGATGCTGCAGTGTTTGTAAAATCTCTTCTGATATGGATCGATTCACTTTTTCAATCTGTCCACTTGATGGTAATGTTTCATCTTCTATATATGTTACATCTCAAACAACATCAAAATTTTTTAAATAAATATGATTTTGTACCAGGTATAATGTTGCTTTTCTTACTTTACTAACATCCACTAACTCTTGCCAGATTTTGTTATCCTTCGTAGGCACACCACTAGAATAATAAGTGGTTCGTGAACATCTCTGTGTACACCAACTGCTTCAATATTCTGTTTAAAATCTAAAGGTAAGTAGGCAACTCTTCCTTTAAGGCCTTTCTGAAGGCCAGTTGGTGGCAGCTTTCCTGTCTTTGGCTCCGTATGATCCATTGCCTGAAATGGGTGTGCACATTGTTTGAAAAATGATTCATAAAAAATTAATTTAAAAAGTTCTTGTGGAATAGATACTAAATCTAACTTGTTATGTACTGCTGTAGCTGGCATTTTGTTTTCCTCTAACTTATCACAGCAGTACTTACATATATTTTGCCATGTGGAGAGCTCAAACTGTTCCGCTACAAATAAATGAACAGCAAATTCTTGCCACTTATCTCTGTTCTCCCGTTCAGGTTTTGAGAATAAAACTACATTGTGAGTTTGGCTTTTGTAGTGAGCGTATCAACAACAAATACAAACACAGTTTGCTTTCTCTGAAGAGACTGTTAAACTTCCTAATTTGCTCTGTAAAGTTATCAACACTAATGCCTGTGTTCTGTTCCTTAACACCACCACGTACCAACTCCTCATCTTCCCTAGACTCTGTTGAGGACCAAAGAAATTAAACTAAAGATCTTCATAAACGTTTTCTACCTCTGCTACTGTACAATGCAAAAGAGCTGTATTCATTATTCCTAAACATAATGCAGGAGTTTTTAAATAGTAAATTCTCCTAACTAAGTTTTGCATTTTAGAATGATGAAGAGCCAACATTCTAAAGTGATGAAAGGTGTGTTTACACACTTTCTTTGAAAGGCATGCTACTGAATGTCCTTGTAAATTACTTCCTTACTTTGCGTGAATCTGATCCTTGCAAAGCCACAATCTGTTTCAGACTTCTGCTTTGAAACTTACTTAGGAAAGTTCTCAATATATCAATTGATTCCTGCTGAACGCTGCAAATACTGCTATAGTTCCATTTGTATAAAGGAGCCTATCTGCGTCTACCTTGTACCTCTTCAGCTATCACTTCTTCAACATTCCTAGGAACCTTCTCTTTTGCAATGGGAGCACCATCTTTCACCTCATAACAATGACCAGTTGTTTCAACTGCACGCACTAATGTGTTCTCTTGAAAACAGCTTTCTTCATTAAAGGAAGGCTCAGTACTGGAAATATGCTTCTACTCACCTCTGAAAGTTTTGTAAAAGTTACTTCTATGCACAAGTATTTTCTTCTTTTCATTATAGATAACACTATTTTATCCAGGGTTCTCATTCTGCTCAAAATCAAAATAAATAGCTTCCTCTTGAGGGCAAAGGCCTTATCAACTTCAGGCTCAACACATTAATTTTGTTTTACTGCTTCTCTTCTCTTCTTATACTGCTCCATAGTTTTATGAGATTCTGAATTACCCTACTATGAAACATTCTGACTCTAATTTCTTTACATTGCCTTTGTCTCCTTGTCAAACTATCTGCTTTCTTATATGGTTCTTTACTCTTAATGTCATGCCCTTTTTGTCCTTTCTTAGCTAATTTCAAAGTTTGCTTTTTATTTACTTGCTTTTGCTCCCTTTTTTGTTTTCTTAACAGCAGCTCTTTTCTCTTTCACTACTTTGTCTCCATTTTGTATCTCAGTTGTGAGGAGATAGTATCCTTTCCTCTGTTTCTTTCTTCATTCAGTTTTTGATGGCATTGTAATTATTTTTTTATAAGTGGAACTAAATGTTTGCAAAGAGAAAAAACAAATGAGCACATTTATCTTTTCTTTGCACACTATTAAATGACATGTTTTAAAGAATTTAACAGACAACGTTAACAGTTATACTATAATACTTTAGCCACTTTAACACTATTATTTTTTATGTTTACATCTGTGATTCACTGTCCAAGTCAGCGTATCCATCAGTGTGTGCATGGTTAAACTACTGTATGTATCACTGTGATCCTGCTTGTCTAACCATATGTATCAGTGTATATTAGATAGTTTCGCTGTATGCATAAATTGCTGTCTGGGTGTGGTACTGTATGGAAATGTGTGTGGCTGAGTCTATCAATGAATACATAAGTGTGCCTTTTGGTGTGTTAGTGTAAGCATGAGAATGTATCTGCATATGACAGTGTCCTCTTCCCTGTCTCACACACAGACTCTAAAGTAACAGGACAAAGACATGCTTAATGGTCTTCTACTCTGGATGGGTGACTTGACTGTGTCAGTACTTGAGTACATATGTGAGTGAGTGTATCAGTCTTTCTGTTGGTGTATGACTGTATGTCTTACTAACTATATCGGTATATACGTTGCTTTCTCAGTAATTCTATGCATCTCATAACTAGAAATATGTGGCTGTATGGATAGCTTACTGGCTGTGTCAGTGAGTATTGGAGTATGTGAGTGTGTGTGTAGCTGGCTCTGTTACTGCTGGATACATAAGTGCTATGACAGTGTGTGAGTAAATGCCTAAGTGTGTCTCTCTCTGTCTGACTGGGTGTGTGAGTGTCTCTATGCTTCTGTTAATAGGCTTATGAGTTACAGCATTGGGTGAGGGGCTGGATGTGTAACTGGACATATGGGTCTATAAGTGTGCATGCAACTCACTAAAAAGTCAAACTGCATGCCTTACCTCTTAAGAACATACCACCCTCGCAATCAACTATCTACAGCCTACTTTAAAAGTGACATATATCATGCGTAGCAGAAGGGGAGTTAAAGGCTTGCAAAATGGTTTTACATGCCAAGTCGACTTGGTTGTAAAACTGCACACACAGACCCAAGACATGTTTAATGGACTACTTTTCTGCATGGGTAACTTGATTGTGTCAGTACTTCATTAAATATTCAAGTGATTGTAACAGTCTCTCTGTGGGTGTGTGATTAAATGCCTAAGTAACTATATCACTATTTCACTGGCTCTCTTAGTAACTCTATAGGTCTCTAAAACTGTATACAAGTGGCTTAATGCTTAGCTTTCTGGTTATGTTAGTGATTGTTCAGGTATGTAACTGTCTGTACAACTGACTCTGTTACTGCTGGATACATAAGTGGTATGTCAGGTGTGTGAATGAATGTCTAAGTGACTCTAATGATATCTAACTAGGTGTGTGACTGCTTCTATCCTTTTGTAAATAGGTTTATGAGTTGCAGTATGAGTGGGAGAGTGCATGTATAATGGAGCATATATGTCTCTAAGTGTGCATCAAAATCACCAAATGTTTAAAGTATATGTCTTACCTTTTAAGCACATACCATCGTGCCCTATGGCCTACCTATGCTCTATTCTACAGGTAACTTAAATGTAGTAGGAGGGGAGTTAAAGGTTTGGCATAGGGATCTAGGTGAAGCCGCCAATGATGGCAGGAAAAAGCTCTAAGCAGGAGAAGTTGGATTTTCACACTAAGGAGGTTGTAGATGTCAATGGGGGGCCTGATGCCATTGAGCCCAGTGAAGAGTTTTACCTTCAGACTTAGAGACCTTTTTGGAAGTCAAAAACGTCCAGCAGCAGGATGACCTGCAAGTTGTAGTCAAAGAGGGCTTCACGAGGCTGGATACTGTTGCTCAGAGGTCCCGCTAAACAGGATTTTCTGTTGCAGAGAAGGACGTAGCTGAAGCTACCCGAAAGTCAGGCCAACCAGTGAGGCACCTCAGGCAGATCGACTGGCAGGTGATTTTCGGTCTTCTGTCAGTTCTTCTGGAACTTTTTGGTGAAAATTGTTTAAACTTTTATGGTTAGGTAGGAGTGCACCTCTAACACCACTTGGAAGGGTCCAGTAACTGGGGGCACCAGTATGAAGTTAGGACTCACTCTAGCAGAGGCCAGGTGCAGGGCTCAATGTCTCTGGATCTTGTTATGTCTCCGTAGCTCACACAAGAGGCCAATCAACTAGCCCATGGAGTCACTCTGGTAGTCCTGAGTTCAAGCAGCAAGGCAGCCATCATTCAGCAGAGCAGTCCTCTGGTAGCAGTAGGGAACTCCTTGGGGGAATAAAGCAGGGCTCAAGCAGAAGGCCAGTCCTCTGGTAGTCTAGGCAGTCCTTCTAAAGTCTTTCAAAGGGTTGTATACTGAAGAGTTGTTCTGAGGGTCCAATATTGATACCTGTTTCCATTCTTTAAAGTTTAAGAATCTTCTAATGCCAACCCCACATATGGTTATGGAAGGCTCCAAGAAGAATGAGGTAACCAAAGACTATTGTTAAAGTCCTTTGTGTGTGCTGGAGGCAGGCCCCACTAATGTTAGTAGGTCAGGAAACAGCTCTGCCCCTAACACCCTGTAAGAATTCCCCATCCTTCCAACATTCAATCCTCCTTTGTCTCACTGTCTGAGAGGAATACACACAGACCAAAAGCTAAGCTATTCACAGCCATGAGACCCAGGACACTATCAGCAGGCACCAAATGTTTAGGGCAAGACAATGCCAAATTTCTAAAAGTGAGTTTTTCAGAATTGTGACTTAAAACCAGAGTTTACCATTGAAGAAGATTTTAAATTACAATTCATTTGAGTCCAAATATGATTTTTCTACCTGCTCCCAATCAAAAATTAGCATTCAGTAAATGTAATAAGATGACTGAATGTGATCCAATGGGAGATGCAGGCCTTAAAGTAATTAAAATCAAATTTAGGAGTATTTGTACTACCAAGAAATGTAAAACTTAAAAACACATGTTCTAATTTTTTTAAATAAAATGCACCTTGCCCTATTGTTTTTTTTAGTTCCTACCTTAGGGTGACTTATATGTACTAACAAGCATTGGCAAAGCTAACAGGTCTGGCTATGTAGCCCAGCCTCACTCATTGTGTGTATGTCTCACAACTTGAAGCACAAAGTGACTCGTTGTGTATACCCCTTTCTCCCTTTAAGCATATGATGCCTCATAGAGTGCACAACTTATTTCATGGATACCAATAGTTAGTGTTACATCAGCTATGAGATATTTCATGTTTATTACAAAGATAACTTTATGTGGCACCTGGAGCGATGAAGTAGATCTCGTCCTAGGGGCTCAGGCAGGTGTGTATGTAGCACAATATACAACGCAGCTCCCTTGGGTTTTCTTCCTCAGAGGAACTGTGTCTGCTGCTCCCATAGAGACGTTCATCTCCCCTTCCTCTTCATCAGGTAATCTTTACATAAACCTGTGCTGTACTATTTAACTTTGATCTGCAGGAGGTAGTGTGCTGTCATGCTCCACATGATTCTGGAGATGAGACTGACATGAGCTGCGCTGTGAGAAGCAAATGGAGCATATATATGGTTGGCATACATCTGGCTAAATTTATCTTGAGTCTAAACATGAGCAAGAATATGTACCGTGCAAAGTGCAAGACTACACAAACACACAGAATAATGTTTTGTGGCTTTCATTTCTGTTAGAGCCACAATATTTCTGTTTATGCTAGTCCTTTCTATATGTTTTTAGCAGCGTTATGAACACCCGAGGCACGTGTGGTATGCTCAACATACTGGCACTGAAATCAAGGTCCCGGATTTCCCAGATGCTATAAATGCAGCCACGCCAAACAGCGGGCGCTTGCAGTCGCAAAGACTTCCAGCTTAGATATTGGAGCGGAAGAGTGTAGCTGACCGTGAGTGGCCAATGCGGTAAGACAATTTGTTCCTGATGCGTTTTTTGATTATTCTAGTTTTACAGGGCAGTAGTGCATTTCAAACCTCAGATGTTGTGCCCTTAGCTTGAGGAACCTTTGGATACGTGACCGGTGAAGAAACCAGGCGTGGTCTGTCACCGGTGAAGGAACCGAGTGTGGCATATTTTTATTGTTGAAATACTGGGCTTGTGTTTGAATATAAAGTGAATAGAGAAGTCTCCTGATATTTAATGTGGACAATTTAAAGAACCTATGTGGACATTATCAGAGAACCTGGTTTGTCCTAAGAATCATTCTTCGGCCAGTGTCTTTGGAAGTGGTCTGGTTTGATTGAGTTGAGGACTGGAAATGGAATGTACATTCTCCCTGTAATTTGGCACTAATGATTGGCAGTACATTCTTATGAAAAGGAATAGTTGTGATTCATGGCAGTATAGCAGGATAAGCCAACACTGTGTCAAAGACGTCAAACTGATAACAAGTGTAACAAACTCCTGTCTGTGCCTAGAGTCTTTTTGATTTATACAGGTGAGATATAGCGTACTATGCATGTAATTATGTTTATTGTTAAAGGAAAAGAACGCTAATAACGAACTTCATCCTTTTCCAGGTCTCCCTCCCCGCAGTACCCTCCCTAATACCCCTCCCCTCATCTAGCCACTCTAATACTGTGCTTTAGATTATACAGAGTTGGTGCTGCTGGAAGGTGGGCTTTGGGGGAATTGCTCCTGAGGGACTGTAAGCTTGACCAAACTGCAAGCCCAATGGTATTTTGTACCTCCTGTGTAGTATCAGCATAATGTCCACACTAGACGATCTCTGTGCACTGATGCGGGACCTCCAGAAAGAGGTTCTAACCATACATTCAGAGACAGCTGCATTAGCCTCACAGGTAACTCAACTGTGAGAAAAAGTTACACCAAGATGGGGGCATGGACTGGCAAGATGGCCAAGTAGACGTTTCTCTTGGCTCTCCCGTCGGGCTATGAGTAATCCGTCAAAATTCTGACTCTCCCAAGTAGTTACTACCCTCCTGATCCGAAGACAATGTCCAGCTGTGTCCCTGGCGCTCACCTGCTGATACGATCCGCGACGACAAAAAGAGAAACTGGTCAGGCTGCCATTTTCCTTACTAGGCCCTGGATGCAAACTGTGAGGTGGTGCGGGGAGAAGCATGGCTGGTGCTGGATATTGCCCCGGGAGGTGGTGTGGATGACTGCCCGTCGACTGGAGGGCGGGAGCCCCCGCAAGTAAGCGCCACATAGAGGGAACCACGAGATGAATTCCGGGGATTGGATCGAGGGGCTGAAGTGGGCGGTGCAGTGTTGATAAGCATCCAGGGGCAGAGAGTGACACTACAGGCCACGGAGGAGGTATGTTATGTGCCCCAGATAACTCGGAAGGTAGGCGGTTGTCACCCGGAGACTTCGGCGGCCAGCCCGAGGCCCGGACGGAGGCAGAACTGAGTAATAGAGTGGTCCGCACTGTCCTGGGTGTGACCGGAGGCCGTCTGAAACCCCGGGTGGTTTTCAGGAGCCACCGGTAGCAGCCCGCCGCAGAATCGCCCCTGGGACTGGCATTGTTCTGAGCAGAGTGTGGGCCCACATGTGATGACCTGGAATACGAGAATCTTGGCAACTGAGATGCACCGGGTGGGCCCCTCACCTCCAACGGGGTGTGGGGAGGCCCATGAAGGGCATACAACACACTGGAGCAATATGATCATGTGGAGCTGAGGGGACTGAGCAACTCCCTATAGACCCGAGTACTGTAGCACACAGAAATGTGATGCGTATCTCCAGATTACTGAGGTTCCTGCGGCATTGCCTAGAGTGTAGGACACACGCAGGATGCAAGACAAGTGGAGGGGGACCCATGGCACAGGTGGAGAGCGTGCAATCACTAGACTGTGCAATTGCCACATACCGTGTGCGGTGGTCTGGTAATCAAGTAATATAGACTGAACAGTCTCAGGTTGGGCATTATCGAATCTGCGCCCAGATCTCACTGGGGCAGGGGAACATATACTTTCTGTGGGAGGAAGCTGGAAAGGGCATGAAGAGGACTTGGAATCCCAGTTTACACCTCCACTGGAAGAGACAAAACTTGGAGCATGACTCCCTGGCAGTATAAAGATTTGCAAGCTTCCACGCCATGGTCAAGGATGGGGGGAACCGTGTGCTTCAAGCTAACAAGATTTCAAAGTATGCACACCCACTCTCGTTGCCTCCTGGAGCGCAGGCGGCCCACCTAACGGAACAACAAGAGAACATGCAAGAGATGGAGAACTGGGCCCCTTCAATGGCGGATGTGCTGGAGGCTATACACGCCACTCGCAATGAAATGGTGCATAAAATAGACATGGTCCCCATTGAGGTCAACCTGTTCCGATGTGACCTCTGCAAAGTCACAGACAGAGTCACCACTAACGAACAAACAGTGAATACCTTTCAGAAGAAGGTTAACACATTGAGAGATACTTTAATTAATCTTCAAAAAAAGGTGATCCGACTGGATGCGCGGGCAGAGGACTCAGAAGGGTGGTCACATAGGAATAATTTACATTTCCTGGGCTTTCCCAAAAAAGCAGAGGTAACATCCACCAAACTCTTTTTGGAGGAATGGATCACCACCACAGTGGCTCCAAAAAAGCTGTCTAAGTTATTGACCATCGAGAGGGCACACAGGGCACTTGTGTCCCCACCCAGGCCGGGCGCACCACTAAGAGCTATTATTGCAAGACTCTTCACCTTCAGGGACTGTGATGCTATTCTGTAAGTGACATGTAGCCGAGGATTGATGTTGTTTGAAGGGCATCAGATTTCTATCTACCCAGACTACACACAGCAGGTGCGGGATCAAAGAAAGTCCTATTTAGTGGTAAAACGATGACTCAGGGACCTTAACCTCAAGTACAGTCTCTTTTTTCCAGCTAAACTTAGGGTCGAAAGCAATGGGAGGGCTATGTTCTTCTTCGCAGCTGCGGAGGCCAGCAACTGGCTGGATTCCTGGGGACACCCGGGGAATGATGTAGCTCCCTCAACGAACTCCTCACAGACTGCCAGTTCAGGACGCCCACCAAGGGACAAAGGAACACAGAATACGAGACAGCCTAGCATCAGAATACGTAGCCCAGGAAGGATAGGGATATGCCAGGATGGCACGCTGCAGATATCGGACACCGTTCTGGACTCGGGGGATTCCTCCCACGTACCACTGCTGAAAAATGATCTTCAAGAAGAGGATGATAACTAGGGAATGATACTCCGTCAACATAAGTCTCACCAGCTGGACGTTGGACAAGATAAGTATTTGGCTGTTTATTGATGGGAATGACTAAGACTCTCTCCTATCACATGCAGGGTGGTACTGGTAACCGTGATGTTCATGGTATTTGGAATTGAGCAATTTTGACTCAAGATACAGGCTACCGATGGGGGGCCTTCCCCCCCCCCAGAGGTGGACAACTAAGTGGGGAGCTGGAGGCGTGTCCTCGCACCTCACTGATGAGTCTACCACTAGCATTGCAAAAGAATGTTAGAAAGTTTTTCTTGTTCAATGACAAAGAGTATAGGCACTTGGAATGTTAGAATGCAGATTGCATATTACAGTTACATTGTTTCTATATGCTTTATGTTTTGGGGGAAATGGGGCGGCAAAGGCACATCTTTACCTAGTTTCTTCTGCGACCGGGGGGGTGCATCGCTGCCCAAGTGGTAGGGGGTGTTTCTTGTTGTTGTGGTATGGTTGGGGTTGTTTTTCCCACCCTCCGATGGAGTCAATGAATATAAAATGATGTCACGGTATCAAGGGCAACAAGTGAAGTATGGCAATGCATGTCTGGAAAACTGGGGTGGGAAAAGGACGTACAGGCTATGGCAGACAGTGAAAGAATTGATTACATGGAATGTACATGGGATAGCCACCTTTGAAAAACGCAGAAGGGTATTTGAATATTTGAACCGCTATAAAGTAGCCATATCATGCCTGCAAGAGACACATGTCTGGGGGGATTCCCTACCTTGTCTGAAGAAGTGCTGGAGAGGGCAATTGTATGCAACCTCGTACTCAGGATTCGCCAGGGGTGTCCTCATTTGGGTGGCCCCCGGGGTCCCATTTCAACATCAAGGAGGTATGTCATCCTGCATGGCAGGTTAGATGGCAAAGAAGTATGTATTATTAATGTGTATGCCCTCAATGATGACTGCCCATCGTTCTTTCCCAATCTAATGAGGGTGGCTGCCCCCTATCTGGGAGCGTCTGTGCTGCTGGCAGGAGACGTTAGCTGTGTCCTGGAAGGTGCCATGGATTGTGAGCCCACAAGATCTTGCACTAAGCCCCGGATGACGGATATGCTTTGGGACACTATAGAAGGCATGCAATTGATGGATGTGTGGTGCCAGTGGCACTAGACAGCCCAACAGTTTTCCTGCTACTCTCCCGCATCGGGAACATTCAGTCGGTTGGACTACTAGCTTCCCTCCACTGAACTAGGACCTGAGGTTGGTGGAATAACCTATTTACCTAGGTATCTGTCCGATCACTCACCTGTACTGTTAAGTTTGAATGGGACAAGAACCCGTTCTGCCATACCCCTGTGGAGGCTTAGGACCGAAGCCTTATCGGACCCTCCATTTGTGACCACACTATTGGCAACACTAGAACAATACTTTGAGGGAAACTGGGGGTCCACCTCGACACAAGCACTCGAGTGGGAGGCCATGAAGGTAGTTATTAGAGGTAAATGCATTAAGACACCATACGGGGTACGACAACAGCTGGAAAAAGACATAGCCAAACAGGAGGCAGTGTTGGGCAATCTAGAGAGAATTCTTCTGGGGGCCCCCCACAGGATGGAGGAATGGCGGGTGGCACGTGAGAACCTACTGACAGATTTGCATAGATTAGAAAAACATGTACACTCTACAAACCGACAAAAATTACATATGGAGGGAGACAATGCCGGGGCCCTGCTAGCCTGCCTGGTTAAACTAGAATCAGATCTTACTCCCATTGTACAGCTTAAGGCTAGGGACAGCAGCACGGTTCTCTCACAAACTGCAATTGCGGCTGTACTGGCCGAACACCTTGAAAGGGTGTATGCACAGAAACCCCCTGTGCCAAAAGAGAGAATCCAAAATGTTCTGGACTCAGTCGAGCTACCCCGGCTAGATGCAGAAGTGGAGGAGGCCCTAAATGTCCTGATACACAAAGAAGAGGTTATGCTAGCTATCCAATGGCTAAACACCGCCAAGAGCCCGGGAGCCGATGGACTGCCTGCAGAGTTCTGTCTATCAAAGGTTCGCCCCTCAACTGGCTGACCACTTAGTGGAAGTCTATAATGAGGCGCTAGAGCAGGGCATGCTCCCGCCCTCTATGAGGGAAGCCCTGCTGGCCATGATACCTAAGCCGGATAGGGACCCTCTGTTAGCCAACTCCTACAGACCGATATCATTGCTTAAAATAGATGTAAAAATACTTAGTGGGGTCATGGCTGCGTGACTTCTCCTTGGGGTCCCCCCATATTGTTCACCCAGATCAGGCAGGATTCATACCTAGGCATAATAATACTCATAACCTGAGAAGATTAGCACATGTCTGGCATGCCCAGTGCCTGATGGAAGATGACTATGCCTTAGCACTGTTAGATATAGAACAGGCCTTTGACTCAGTGGAATGGTCCTATTTGTGGCAGGTCCTCCGAAGGGTTGGGGCTCAGGGAGAGTTCCTTAAATGGGTTCAATTACTTTATACAGCTCCCGTGGCAAGAATTAGACTAGGGAATTTGGTGTCCAGACAGTTTGAGGTATGTAGGGGAAACCTGCCAGGGGTGCTCACTCTCTCCGCTGTTGTTCGCGATAGCCATAGAGCCACTGGCAGTGGCTCTGCGGGGCAGTGTAGGAGAGTGGGGGGTCAGGTTGGGTGACACTAAACATGTGGTATCCTTATATGATGATGATACCCTAGTCTTTCTACGCCAACCAACAAACTCAGTACCACTGTTACTGGCAAGTTGAGGAGATTCGGTGAGGTGTCCAAACTTCGGATCAATCCAGGAAAATCCAAACTCATTCCCATCTGAAGATTAGTGAGTGTGCCACAGACTGAGCTCACAAAAGAAGAGCTGCAATGGGTGAGAGAGGGGGCGAGATACTTGGGAATAAGTTTGGCAAGTTCACCCTCCACATACCTCGACCTCAATATTGGTAGAGGGATAGAGGGGTAGCGTGGTTCCCTAAGGTTTTGGCGGGACTTGCCGTTGTCCCTCATGGGTTGAATAGCAATAATAAAAATGATCCTTCTACCCAGATGTTTATACACACTGCAACACTCGCTTTACATTATTCCTCAACCCTATTTCCGGGCGCTTGAGTAACTTCTGATAGATCACTTATGGGGTAATAAATGTAAACGGGTATGTTTAACAATGCTTCAGAGGACATGGGGCTGGGGGGGACTGGAATTCCCATGCATAAAACTGTATTATAAACGGCCTCCCAGCTGCAGCATGCAGTGCACTGGTTGAATACTGATAATAACTGG
Source organism: Calotriton arnoldi (assembly GCA_963921515.1). NCBI lineage: Eukaryota > Metazoa > Chordata > Amphibia > Caudata > Salamandridae > Calotriton > Calotriton arnoldi. Next base: position 540,561 of record CAWUFW010003386.1, on the reverse strand, counting down.
AAGATGAATCTCCTGGCGGGCACAAATGATGGATACACACTTCCTGAATTATTAATGCTTGGGAAAGGTGTCCCCACCCGGCTCCCGTACATTGCATGAGCCGGGAATCTTGGAAAACGCAGTCCGAAGTGTCATCCAACATGCTCCATATGCCCCTGATATGCCCATATAGGCTTTAGAGCCATTTGCCCATATCGCAGACTCTATGTCTGTAAGAAAATGGAAAGAAGGAGGTTGCCAAACACTGGGGGATCTGTATACGGACGGTAGGTTTATAACACAAGAGGAAGCAATAAACGTCTTTGATCTGGGGGCGGGGCAATTCCTACTATATGGGAAAATCTCCAGTGTAACCTGAGAAATATGGCCAGGGTTCCCTGCAGAACCCCCTGGCACCAACACATTGAAAGTAATGCTATACATGGCACAGGGTAGACGACTGATATCCCACCTATACAGAGCCCTAAGGGATGATTTGCCAGGCGGCATTCTGCCGGTAAAGCAAAAATGGGACGCCATACTGGAAGGGCCGCTATCTGATAGACAGTGGTAGAAAGTCCAGGAGGGGGTTCGCACTGTCAGTTCTAATGTACAATTCAAACTCCAACAATGCAATCGAGTGCACCAAGTATACCTCAACCTGAGCACACTGCATACAATCAACCCACTCGAAGTGATGAATGCCCGAGATGTAAGGCACAGGCAGCGGACTATATTCATATGGTTTGTATGTGCCCCACACTAGTCTCCTACTGGGATACAGTGATAACACACCTTCAGAGAGCCACAGGATGGGTGGTGCCTAAAGAAATCTGACAAGCACTGCTGGGTCTACTACCTAACCCTAAAAATAAAAAACTAAGCAGACGCTTTCTTTCATTGGGGTTGTTGCTGGCAAGGAAGCACATTATTATAGAGTGGCTCCGGCCTGGGCCCCCGCAGATGTGAGAATGTATGAAAGATATATGTGAGTGGGGGATGGTGGAGAGGGTGGAAATGAAGCTTGTCTGTAAAGACGAGAAATTAAAAGAAGATCTCTCGGTGTGGTATCAAATGATGGTAGACCTTAGAAGAGGGCACGATATGGGAATCCAGGAGTCTCTGAGTGAGGGGGATGTTGCATCAAGGAAGAGAAATTAAGGAAGGGAAATGGCATGACCTAACACGAAGCGCTCAGGAATAGTATATAACAAACATGTATACAGTAACATCTGAACCGTGACTCTATGTTTGGAATGGAAGGGCGGAGGGAAGTGAGAGGGGTAAGGTGGGAGTTGGGATTGGCAAGATTCATGTAGATATTGTGTAAAGTATATGATGCACACGATATACCACTGGAAATAAGAAGCGAACGGGAACTTGGACTCTCCCTTGCTGGTTCTCCTTGTCTGTAAGGACAGATTAATGTAAATGCTGAAGATGATGTGACCGATCTCTGTAGTATGATTGGAAGGGAGGAACGGGGGACCATATTGTTATTTCGATATCCGTCTGCAAAATGATGTCTATGTGATATAGAATTGCCAATAAAGTTAATTTAAAAAAAAAAGTTATACCAAGGCGTGGGTTAGACGCTTTTCCTACCACTAGTGCACAGGCTTCATCATCTGTGGTTTCCCTTACAGTCCCAACACCCGTTCCTTTAGCGTCTCCCAAACATTACTCTGGTGATCCTATACGAGTCCAAACCCTTTTAACTCAAACACAGCTACATTTAATGGCACGACCAACTGTTTTCCTGATGCTCAGTCACGAATTGCCTTTCTGATATCATATTTGAGTGGTGACGCAGTGATGTGGGCTGTTCCCCTAGTAAATACTGATGAACCTCTCTTGATTAACTGGCACACTTTTAAAACAGAGTTCAAAAGGGTTTTCGATGGAAGAACTATGACTCGTTCTGCTGACAGAGAATTGTTACAACTGTGTCAGGGAAATAAAGACCTTGTATTTTACTTAACGCCTTGTTGCTGAAACACGTTGGCTGGATGACAAGAGTTCTACTCTTTTTTATCAAGGATTAAAGGACGATTTGGAAGACAATATTGTGCAAATTGACCTACATCTGGCCTCCTGTGAAGAACTAATGGCCCTCACGTTACGCTTAGACCATCGCATTCATGAGAGAAAAGGGGAACGAAAAAGACCAGAAATTCACTCTTTTGTTCATGATAGGGAACGACCAAGACAGACTACACTTGATACCGGAGAACCAATGGAGATCGGTGGAATCCAGAAACCCTGCACATCTGAGGAAAAGGAACAACGTTGCCGTAGTGGACAGTGTCTTTATTGCGGAAAAAAGGGTCATTTTGTTAGAGAATGTCCCGCAGAACCAAAGGCAGTGAATATAAAGTCTGCTGGAAACCCACTCTCTTCCAAAGGGTAAGAAAACTAAAAAGCTTGGGAGGGTTTGCCGACCCTTCCAATCTTAACTTCTGATCAGGCGATTGCCAATACCTTACAGACAGCTGCACCACATTTAACATTAAATGCCCAAATCCTAGTAAAAGGTGAATACAAAGCTATTGTTCTCATGGTGGACTCTGCAGCAACAGGGACTTTCATTGATGCTAAACACTCTTCCAGCTTATATATATCAACTGTAAAGAATGCTCAATCCAAGATATTAACATCTGGTCATCACTCATCAGACCATCGAAGCAGAACTATGGTGCACCCAAGACACCCCTTGCATAAAGAATTCCTCTGTTTCGATGTAATCGCAGCTCCCCAGTTTGGCATCATTGTTGGGATGCCGTGATTAACAGAACACAATTAGTTAATAAATTGGGCCACTAGAAGTGACACGTTCAATTCTGAGTGGTGTAAAGAAAACTTTCTGCACAGGACACCTATGAAAGTTGTTACTAATCAAAGAACACAAAACCTTTGTCATCTCATAGCCACAGCAACAGAACAAGAGTGGACTTGCCCAAGGAATACGCTGCTTTTCAAGATGTATTCAGCACCACAAGTGCCGAACCTTTGTCCCCACACAGAACCTATGATTGCCAGATAGAGCTGGTTCCTGGTGCAAAGACTCCTTGTAGTAGAATCTACGCTCTAACTGAGTAAGAAAATCAGCATTTGCAAGACTACTTAGACAAATATCTAGCTAATGGATTCATAAGGCCCTCCAAGTCGCCAGCTGCATCTCCTCTTTTTTTGTTCCAAGGCTAACAGTGAATAATGAACATGTATAGATTATAGAGCCTTGAATAATATCACAGTAAAAAAATGTTATCCACTACCACTCATTCCTGTCCTATTAGATCAGGTGCATTCAGCAGTCATTAACACCAAATTGGACCTTGAAGGTGCGTATCATTTGGTGCACATTCGAGAAAGCAACAAATGGAAAACTGTCTTCAGAACTAGGTATGGGCTTTTTGAGTATTGTGTAATGCTATTTGGCTTATGCAATGCTCTGGCAGCATCCCATTTTTTGTGAATTATGTTCTGCATGAATACTTGGACCATTTTGTCATAGTATATATTGATGCCATTTTAATTTATTCCAACTCTCCTGACACTTACATCGATCATGTAAAAATGGTCCTCAGTATGCTGCGCTCCCATGGCCTATATTGCAAGCAAACAAAACGTGAGTTTCACACCAGGAAGGGCGAGTTTTGGGGATTTATTTTGACACCGCAAAGAATCGCAATGGCAGAAAGAAAAATACAAGCTATCACAAACTGGCCAACACACACCTCAAAGACATACAAAGATTCCTTGGCTTCGCCAATTTTTATAGGCTCTTTTTAGACTATTTCTCTGCCAAAGCAACACCTTTGACTAAATTGCTCAGGAAAGGGACAACCTTTCTTTGGAATGCAGACACCGAAAAAGCCTTTCAAGTCCTTAAGAAAGCCTTTATCTCAGCTCCCATTCTCAAACATCCTGACACCACACAACCTTTTGTATTTGAAGCAGACACCTCTGAGACAGCCACAGGTGCTATCCTGTCACAAACGAGATGTTATCACCGGGCAGCTGCATCCAGTAGCCTACTTATCAAAAAAGTTGTTGCTGGCCGAAAAAGAGTTATTAGGCATTCGCTCTGCATTCAATGAATGGCGTCATTATTTGCTTGGTGCTAGACACCCAGTCACGGTCTACACTAACCATCAAAACCTCCAGTTTCTAAGAAGAGGCAGGGCATTAACCCCGAAAAATTAAAATGAACCCTCTTTTTTGCAGAATTTGACTTTGTGATAACGTTCCGCCCAATTACTGAAAATAACAAGGCCGATGTATTATTAAGCCAAGAACCACCACCCATACAACAAGTCGGTACGTCTCCTCCAATGTTTCCACAAGAATAATTGATAAAGATAATACAATCAAATGATTTTTTAGACCAGGTTTGCCACTCTTTGTCACCAACTCAGTTAAATATGTGAAAAACAAAAGATTCAATACGGGGCCTCAAAGGCAATCTACCCTTTCACAGAAATTATATGTACCCACAAAAGTACTCGAAGCTAAAATCATGCAATGATGTCACGATGATCCTATGGCAGGTCATCCGGGTCACACTCGAACTTTAGAACTTGTCCAAAGACATTTTTGGTGGCCACACTGAAGAACTGCTGTAATACAATACGTGCGCCTTTGTGATACGTGTAACAGAGCCAAAGTAGATCAAAACACAAAGAAAGGATATTCGCAACCACTGCCAACGCCTAAGAGGCCCTGGGTGGATATCTCTTTGGATTTTATCACAGCCCTGCCTCAAGAGCAAAAAAAAAGACACCATTCTTGAGGATGTTGATCGCTTACCAAAAATGGCACATTTCATTTTGTGTACAGGTTTACCCACAGCCGAAAAACTGTAGAATTATTGTTAGATAAATTGATCTGTCTCCATGGGCTACCAAGGTCCATCATCTCTTGGATCCCAGTTCACATCTAACCTATGGAAACAATGGTGAAAGGCATTACAAATAAGGATACAATTATCTACCAGCTTTCATCCCGAATCAGATGGCCAGACTGAAAGAGTGAATCAAAATCTCAAACAACACCTATGCTGTCACTTGTCCAATGTCCCAGGTTCATGGCTAACACTTCTTTGGGCAGCAGATTTGCTTACAACAATCTATACAATATCTCTACACAGATGTCACAGTTCTTTGCAAATTACGGTTGCTACCCACATTTCTTACCTATCTTAACTCCATCCATAAGTGGCCAAATACCATACTTAATTAAACAATTCAAAAATATCACACAACTCATCAAAGACTTAAGATGGAATGTAATAAAGGCAATGACACATTACAAAACAATTTGCTAAAAGAAAAAGACAACCAGGACCTATCAGCCCGGTGATCAGATATGGCTTTCGACAAAAAACATTCAAAAATTCAAAAATGCAAACCTCTTTCACCCTAAGTTAATTGGTCTATTTGAGATACTCTCAAGGGTAAATCCAGTAACCTATAAAGTGAAACTACCAGCTTCCATGAAGATTCATCCTGATTTTCACACCTCATTGTTAAAACCTGCTCCAGCCGGTGCAGTCATGGTATAAAGTATAGCTTTCGCACCTAATTTATGCTTTTAATTAAAGTGATTTATCATAAATACATCTTGGAAAGTATAATAAAAATGTACCACAAACTAACATTTCAAGATGATGCTACCCTGCACCTCACCATTCTTAAAACAACCTTAATATGGCTGATTCCAGAAACCCACGTTGGGGGTCACAAACCTCAAACCCCATGATCTAAAAGGCAAGTGTATAATTTATTGTATTGGATGGTGTTACAGCTCAATGGTGGTGTACAGCTGAAAGGGGTAATGCATCCTGGCATCGGGCAAGTGCTCTGCTGGCACATGATGGTGTATGGAGGAGTTGTCCTGCCACATTAATGAGAATATATTGACCCGGTGAGGAGGGCATTCTAAGCACATGGAGTACATATTCAGACAGCCCCTGGAAATTCAATGGCCTACTGAGAATTATTTGCCACTGTGGTGAAGAACCCTTCCACTGACAAATGGAATGGGTACAACATAACTTTTACCCCACAATTTTCTCAAGATACTTTGCTCAATTCATATGATGTTGGTGGTGGATACACAAAATGGAAGTGCAGTTTTTATTTCACATTTGTGGATCTCCCAAACCAAATCATTCACTGGATTGACCTTTACTCCCATTATTTGCAATAAACCTAAAACCAATATGATGTACATGTGAAGGTTAATTGAGTTTCACTCAATGGACAAAATCCTGTCAACACTTGGTCAGGTAGCGAAGTACTTGACAAAGTAAATGACTGGTGGGGCAATGATGGGCATTATTGGTGCATATCTCTTCTCTATGGATCACTAATCAAGAGTTAACAAAAAACACAACCAATGTAAAAGCAGACTGGTTTTAGGGACGTCATCATATAAGGAGCTATCTAGTTTTTCTTAAACACAGCCCTGTCAATTCCAGGCAGAAATCCTGTCACGTGATGCATGCCATAGCTCACCCCTTGTCCTAACTCTTAATGCCAGCACTCTCCTCTAGCAACGTGTCTGTGTAAAGTTGTGGGTTTCATTCAGAGAGAATCCAGCACTAACCCAACCATATTGACACAACACCCATGTCCCTTTGGGGATCCTAGGAAGGGTAGCACTCATCAGCCTGGGCACCCCAAAACATATGGGTATAAAGTTATTGCCACAACCATGTGTTGCAAACCCGACCTAGCATGTGCGGTGGAGACCATTCAAGCCACAAAGCCCCTACAGAGAAAACTCAAGCTGCTCTGCCACCCAATGCTTCAGTCCCTGTCTTCCACTCCCCACTCTGCTCCCCCACAGTGAGGGATAGATACAGCCCAGTATCACCCAGAGGCACTAGGTATTAATCAATTGGTCCCTGCAGTAGAATAGTTTTCATTCATAAAGCATGGAAAGGTAAATTAGATCATGGCATCCTTCAGTCAAGTCTTCATTAATCTGTCCCATCCATCTGTCCACATTTCCAAATCAGTATCCTTGATTCTGAACCCAATCAGTTTGAACTTGTGCCTCCTTTCCATTGTTCATTAATATATTCATTTATTCATCCATCTTGGATAGCAAGGCCCGACCACCTTTACATGACACTCACAGAAGATGTTCCACATAAGCTTTTGCAGTTGTACTTAATCAAACCAAATGTTTCAAATCTGCCTTGTTTTGTATGTACACAACTGTTTTGTAATGTTGTATATTCATAATTTATTCAATAGGCATTTATAACAAGCTCTTGTCACTTGGTAGCCATTTTCAGAGTATGAATTTGGTACCTTTGTGCTCAAGGGATACCTTAGAGCTCTTTGTTGCATGGAATAAACAAAACATACATTTACACAAACAACATTAAATGGCAGTAAAGAAACACAATAATTGTTTTTTGCCAACTATTTGTTGTCTTCCTTCAGCCACCATCACTGTCCTATCCTTGGTCCCCATCAATACCCCAACTTACTTCCGATGACAGTTTAAGCATTTGACTAACCATTACAAACAGCTGTTTTTTGGACAGGCATTCATGCAGCTTGGCAAAAATGTAGGCACTTGGTTACCACTGTTGTTTAGGCGCTATTGGTACATGGTAATGAGAACACACATGATGTGGACTCCTTCTTCCTGGCCCCTGCAATGGAATGTTATGGGTGCCTGAGAAATAAAAAGAGTTAGGTTCAACTACAATGTAACGATTTCAGTGTAACCCATTTGGTCACACCAATACATGAGATTAAGCATGAATGTATTACCAATTCAAAGTCAAACTGATATAAATAAGTCTCAGAAACATAGTATAAAAATACAGACTCACTACAGGGTAGCCGACTCGCCTTACAAAGTTTATCCTCAACAACAAAAAGCAAATGAGGATTTCTGTAACTGCTATACAAAGGATTAGAAACAACGTCTGGTGAGTAGATTGAAAGTTTTGATCCTCTTGACTATAGACTAGGTTGTCTTCTAAGAGTTACTAAACCCTATTTTAAATAGAAATCAGAAAAACCCTATTGAGTCAAGGAAGCATAGAAAGGTGTGCGCATAGCAGAACTTCTGTAGAAGTTCTCAAAGGAAAAGAATAGTATAAAGCATGAAGCCATATAACAGAGATGTCACAAAGAGGTCTGTACCTCTCAGAGTACAAAGGAAATCTGAGCAAAGCTAAAGTGTAATCCTCAATCATACCTACAACAGAACCTTCAAGAATCATTGGTCACATGTTTCATCAATTTGCATTTTCAAACAACAAAACTTGGCAACTACACTTGAGATTTCTTCCTTTTGGTTCACACAGTAAAACACCCTTGAATTCCTCCCGTCTCCCTATTCCTCACATACAGTATTCCGCCCTTCATTCATTAAATCTTCTTATCCTTGCCAAAAAATACTCCTTTTGAGTCTCACTATCTCTTTCACACACTGTGCCTTTCTTCAACCATAGTTATGCCCAACAGAGGAGGCCAAATTACTACAGAACCTGGGGCCGTTAAGTAATGAAAAACCACAGCGGTTCAAGAAAAAGTAAAAAAAGAATACAAATCTAACAATACAAAAAATATAAAACACAGGTGCTCACAATGGAACTTTGTCAAAAGAAGAAGAAATTATGATTGAATTTTCATACAAAACACAGAACAATACAAACAGTTTGTGCTCATCACATTACACTAAACAAACATACACAAACAATACACAGTGTAAACAAAATTAGTCCCAATGGCACAGGTTTTCAAATTCAAAACAAGTTGCTCACATTACAACGGGAAAGGAACACAGTCAATGCTTTGTCCCAGTTGCATCCTGTGCCATTGGGACTATTTTAGTTTACCCTGTGTATTGTTTGTGTATGTTTGTTTCTTTCAGAGGAAGTACAAAACTTCTACCAAAACAATCATGTAAAGCTGGCTCCCAACATGTGGGCGGAGCCAAAGTCCCTCTCTCCTGGTGACTATCACATCATTGTCCATTGACAGCTGCACTGTTAAGCCAGACCATAAAAAGAAAGGTTTAAGCCTGAGAAAAGGTTTAGTTTGCCAAGCTGAAATGCCAGTTTTAAAACGGCACTTCGGGCTGCAGTGGCAGGCTTGAGATGTCTTAAAGTAAAACTTAAGAGGGTGGCACAATGAGTGTTGCAGGCCCACAAGTAACATTTAATTTACAGGCCCTGGGTACATGTAGTACAATATACTAGGGATTATGAGTAAATTAAATATGCCAATCAGGTGTAAGCCAAATGTACCATGTTTTAGGAGAAGAGCACAGGCACATTAGCATTGGTTAGCAGTGCTAAAGTGGACTCTGTCAAAAATTCAGAAAACAGTAGGGGTGAAAGCAAAAAGTTTAACAGATATATTTTTATTTAGTTAATTTATGGAATAATAGCTCTTATAGATATCTCTGAACTTTCAGGCTACAGTTGCTCCTGAGAATGATTAAAATGCAATAAATAAAGTATTTACATATTGTTGAATCAGAAAAAGCTCCTAGTGATTTTTTAAACCTATTTTTAGAAGCAACTGTGGTTATACATATATGATAAATATATATTTGTTCAGCTTGTAAAGCTTTTGTTTTTTCTATCGATATCCCCTTGAGTTATTGTTTTTAGCATTGTTTATGTTTGTTTGTTAGTTAAACTTTCCAAGTGATTTATTTTATAATTGGCAATGCACTTTATGCTTTTTCTGATAGCCAACACCTTTTTTTCAGGATTAAGCCTCTAGTTTGATGAACATAGTGAACCACGATCCAAGCTGCTTTGAATCAACCTTCTTTGCAAATATATCTGCTTGGTTTGTGTGGAACCCTGGAAAACACCATCACCTTTCATTACCCTTCTACTTCCACAGAATAAGTCCCACTCAATGCTGGATGTATTTATTTTTATAATATATAGGATTATGCAATACCTGTATAAAACCCCATCTCTAATTGTGCTATAGTAGGTGACTTGTAATGCACCCAGACACCTGTTATGAAGGAATGATGACAGAACTCAACTGTAATCACTTATTACAGTTGGGTTCTGGTTACAAGGCTTATTGCCAGAGTCAGCAGCTGAGGGGAAAGGCAGGTGAGGTCACAGAGCATCATTAAACTAGCTGTTTAAAGTTAGAAATGTGGCTTTTCTTTCTTCTCCTTTGTTTTTCTAGCTGTACATTGACAAGCATAAATTACATATTTATGGCAACATGTTTGATTTTTGCATTCATTAGGTAATTATAGAAAAGTTGTATTCTTTCTGCATGTTTCTACACATTCTGAGCTACTGGCCTTTTAAAAATAAATAAAATAAATTATGTATTAAACTGCCTCTAATATCACTTTGCAACAAACAGCTAACAGCTTTTTTGATGTGTTTAATTTTGCAGTAGAGATTTTATTTGTTTTTCTCATGTTTGCAAACATGTTCTCATTTTCATATTAAAGAGCTACACACCAAGGTTTTAGGCGATTTTTAGGAAAGGTGCTGGTGTGACCATGTATTATAAGGAATGAACTACCCCTTGACATTCATGACAATGATATTGCAAGTCATCTCAAAGTTCCATAACCTTATAAAGGAACTCGGAGTACTGCCTCATTCCTCTATTTGATCATGAAACTACTTGGAAAGTTATAATATCCTTATAATGTACAGCAGGGGGTATTTATCCCAAATATATAATTAGTTGAATTAATAAAGTATTACTGGCTTAAGAGCACTGACACATTGTCTATGTTCACAAGAGGTATTACAACTCGCAAGGTGAGGGTAGCTGCCAAAGTTCAAAGGATATGAGAAAGAAGCACATTTTCTGGTCATTTTCAATGGATGGACTGCTTATGCACTATGAAAGGGAAAGGAGAGCGCTCACCTAATTGTGTAACAATTGTTCCTTGAAATCAAATACACCTGTCTTATTATTTTGACCCTTATATGTAGCCCAGTTAGAAAGAGGTTTTAAACCATTATTTAAGATAGTAAATATAAGATACCAGAGGCTGGCCAACTAAGATGTTAGAGCCTCATTTACAATGAATTAACGCAGCGTGGTGCCACTAGCCATTTGGCTGCGCCACACTGTGTTAATTCCGAAGTACAGGGATGCGTCATATCTACAACAATATGACGGATCTCTTTGCTCTCCCGTGCGCTGGCGCACAATTTGCTGCCATGCGCCAATGCAGGCACTCTTGCACCATAGTGCAAGGGTGCCTGCGTTGAGGGGAATGATGGTGTATGTGCAGGAAGGTGTCCCTTCCTGCACATAAACAATCTGAAATGGCGTTTTTAGACTTCTATGTGTGCTGCTTATGCTGCACACATAGAAGTTGAAAAATTGCATTTTTTCAATGATTGTTTTTTTGCAGAATGCAGCACGCATAGAAAGAGGAAAAAAACTAGGAGAAATGAAAACATTTTTCCTCGTTGCCCCTCCCTACGCTTCACCTGGGGAGGCATAGAATTCAGACGCATTCCCAGGTTTATGATTTCTCGTAAATTTGGGAATGTGTCAGGTTCCATGGGTGTTCCTTGGGAACACCCACAGCATCACCCATAGAAAGCCCCTTTCACGCAAAGTGCTGCGTGTAAAGGGGCCATATTTACAAGGATAGAAAAAGCCACGCAGGGTGGCTTTTTGTGTCCTTGTAAATAGGGGGCAGCAAAATGCGGCACCTGTGCGTCACAAAAAGTGATGTGGTGGCGGCGCAAGGGGTTTCTAAATAGCACCTTAGTGTTTTCGACAACAAGCGGCCCTCGGGTCTCTTTTCTTTTTTAACAGGCGACTTCAAAGTTAGACCAGTGTTTCCCAAACTGTGGCCCATGACCCCCTGGTGGGTAGCCGGCCAATTTTTGGTGGGTTTAAGCAATAAATGAAGATGCATTTAAATTCTGCATTTATCTGGTCCCATTTGCTGTTCTTCAAAGACAAAGATAACATGTCAGGCTATGTCTTCCACTGCTTATTTTTTTAACATGGTGTTTGGTGTTTACAAAGCCCTTTTACTTTGCAATTAGAGGGGAAAAAAAGTAAAGTGAATTATGTGACAATCTTGCTGTGGGACATGAAGTGTGAAGGAAAGGCTGTATGATGTCATTTTTCTGTAACACACAACAAAATGTAAATACCTTTATATGAACTGTACACATTGAACAGTTAGGAAAGCAAAAATGAAGCACTTTTTGTACTTCTGAAATGTGTTGGAAACAATTTTAAAAGGATCAGAACAAATCAAGACACTGTACTGGGTGATGCACAAATAATAAATATTCACTGAAACCCGATTTTCACACATCATTTGTGTGCAATACTGTTTTATCAATAAAACAGTATGTCTGTGTAAATTTAGTGACCATTTCAATGGAAAATGTGATGTCTGTAAATGACAATGCAGTACCACACAACACTTTAGTTAAATTAAAAATACCTGCCTCATGTCCATTAAAGCTAGGTGTATCGCAAAAGTTTGTTGCACTAAAAAGTGTGTTGTGGTTCTAAAATGTTTGAGAAGCACTGGTTTAAACACTACACACCACGTTTTTCAGGATCTTTTTATTTTTACTAGTGATCCAAATATCTATTCTAATGAATGTTTGTTTTCTGACTAGGTATGTTTGTGTTTTAAAATTGAAAACGTATTGATTACCTGTAAGAACATCATATATATATTGGTATTTTTTTTTTTTTTAGAGTTTTTTATATAGCGCAAACTAGACTTGAGACATCGGGTATCAGAGTGCTTTACATTGCACCAGTTTCGTTACATGAGGACACATTCATTTTTTTTGTTAGGCACGGGGAGATTAAGTGATTTGCCCAGAATCACAGGATGTTGAGCATCCTTGCCGAGACTCGAACCCGGTTCCCCAGGTCCGCGGTCGACCGCTCTAGCCGTAAGGCTACATCCTCTCCCCACTAACCCAAAAAGCTAGCTCTTGAGAAACTGTGTCAAATTATGTATGTGCAAAAAATAGTAAATCATCATTGTGACAACCTACTCACATATAGGGGTCGATTCCGATTCGGGCCGGAAAAAGCACTGACCGACTCGGATCCGGAAAAAATACCGACCGACACGCACCCGTGGCGCCCGACACGCCAAGTACGATGCAAGGCGCGAAAAATCCGACCGACACGTAACGAAACCAAGCCGACCGACCGAGCCGCACGGAAAACAGCAATCCGGCCGGAAAAACACGCGAATCCAACCGACCGACACGCACCCGGAACAAATCCGACCGAAACGTACACGCTAACTCCAAACCGCTAAGTACGATGCAAGGCGCGAAAACCACGAGCGAGTCGGACGGAGGACAAGCCGTACGACCGACACGCATACAAAACCGAGCCGAAGCAACACAATACACCGCGACCGACGCGTACGCAGCATAGAAAACTGCACAAACACAGCGTGAACGAAACGGAAAACACCGTACGAGACCAATGCAGGGTCCGACTCGGTCACAAGAACGTTTCCAACATACACAAACAGCACAAAGGAAAAATCACCCAAAAAAAGGCCAAACAAGCAATTACCAAGCCAATAAATACTGGGGGGGTGGGGACAGAGAACAAAGACACACCCACAACTCCACCTATATAAAGGACACAAATCACTACCATGAGCCTTTGCAAATGCCATTCCACTGCCAGCACCCAAGAGGAAGCAACCACACACCCACAGCTCATCCCTCACACAAGCCACACACCATCAGCACACCTACAAATACCTACCTCACATACACCCAGCAAAACACACACTCACACACCCTCACCTGCACACCAACACACACATCACTCACCATCACCACCCATCACCATGCCCCCCAAGAAGAATCACAAGTTCCTAGATTGTGAATTGGAAGTCCTGGTAGACGAGATCCTCAGGGTAGAGCCACAGCTGTTTGGCACATTGGTCCAACAGACCCCCATGTCGCAGAAAACCAAGATGTGGGAGAGGATCATCAACAGGGTGAACGCACAATCACCATGTCGGCGCACAAGGACCGACATCCAGAACAGGTGGTATGACGTGCGCAGGAGGGTACGGAAACTGCTGAAGCAAGACTACATCAACAGCCAACACACCGGCAGTGGCCCTCCTGCCAAGCCAATATACCTCAGGCCCTGGGAGGAGAAGGTGCGGGCCATCCTACCGCCAGTGAGCATATATGGACTAGAGGACATCCCAGAGCCTGGTGAGTACACAACAAATGTACACAATATACTGCCACAAAACACACACACATCACTGTCAAGGGGAGAGTCAAACCATGCACTCATAGCAATCACACAGCAACCAGAACAGAATCATCCCAAAATGTGTATGTCAGTCAGAGAAACACAACACATGCCATCAAAAAAGTCACATCCAACCGTGCCAACACATGTACAAACACAACCACAACTACAGCTAGGCAGTGGCACAAATAGAACTAACAAACACATCCACACATGCAGCCACCACAACAACACCAACACACAGTGAAGACCACTCAAAGGAAGGAATTCTGTGTATGCTGGCCAAGTCAGTGTAGCCAATAGCATCATGGGAGTCGCAGTCACACATATTGCCCGCCCCAAAACTGTCCCATCAACACCACCATGAACCATGCGCACATCACAGGGAGTGGAGAAGGACTCACAAGATGGCTGACACTGGCTACTGCTGTGAGGAGCACAAGGCCCTGCTGGCAACTGTGCACCAACAAACAGCAGGACACCACTGACTGACATCCTGAGAGACAACTTACACTCCCTGCAATGCAAGCACGTTCCATGGTGGGATATCTGGCTGGCTGGGTGGGAAGGGGGACTTGCAGCACTGACTATAGTCACCAGCACCTCCCCTCACACCCCCCCAACACAAACTCCACAGTACCCACCTGGTAGAATGCAATGCCCTCCATCCTAACACAAGATCCCACAAAGCACCACCACCCTGGGTTATGTTGTGTGAAGCACAGGGACACTCTTGGGACTCTTAGCCAAACAACTGCCAGGACAACACTCCCAGCCATCCTGTCAGCACAGCCAGCCCACCCCACAGGGAAGCAGAGTCAAAAGGAAGGAAGCATGGGCATGCTGGGAAGGGGGTGGAGGCAATAGCATGATGGGAGTCGTAGTCACAGACATTGCTCAGCCTCACAACTGGCCCATCAACACCACCCTGAACCATGCTCACATCACAGGGAGTGGAGAAGGACTCACAAGATGGCTGACACTGGCTACTGCTGTGGGGAGCACAAGGCCCTGCTGGCAACTGTGCACCAACAAACAGCAGGACACCACTGACTGACATCCTGAGAGACAACTTACACTCCCTGCAATGCAAGCACGTTCCATGGTGGGATATCTGGCTGGCTGGGTGGGAAGGGGGACTTGCAGCACTGACTATAGTCACCAGCACCTCCCCTCACACCCCCCAACACAAACTCCACAGTACCCACCTGGTAGAATGCAATGCCCTCCATCCTAACACAAGATCCCACAAAGCACCACCACCCTGGGTTATGTTGTGTGAAGCACAGGGACACTCTTGGGACTCTTAGCCAAACAACTGCCAGGACAACACTCCCAGCCATCCTGTCAGCACAGCCAGCCCACCCCACAGGGAAGCAGAGTCAAAAGGAAGGAAGCATGGGCATGCTGGGAAGGGGGTGGAGGCAATAGCATGATGGGAGTCGTAGTCACAGACATTGCTCAGCCTCACAACTGGCCCATCAACACCACCCTGAACCATGCTCACATCACAGGGAGTGGAGAAGGACTCACAAGATGGCTGACACTGGCTACTGCTGTGGGGAGCACAAGGCCCTGCTGGCAACTGTGCACCAACAAACAGCAGGACACCACTGACTGACATCCTGAGAGACAACTTACACTCCCTGCAACGCAAGCACGTTCCATGGTGGGATAACTGACTGGCTGGCTGGGTGGGAAGGAGGTCTGGCTGTCAACCAAACACAAGCAATGCAGACCATGTTCACACCCCAGAAAATACATAGAAATGCCCAAATAATGCAGGACAATGTGCCACACCAATATCAACCCCTGACTGTGACGACTTAGGACAATGCAATGTACAGGCCCGCACCCAGAGGCACAGTCACAACTGTCATGTGTGTCAACCACTGATGCCTGCAGAAACATGACATACATTGTTTGTGTCTCCCAAAAACAGGTGATGATGGGGACACAGCAGCAGACGCTGAGGAGTCCCAGTCCCAGGCTCAAGAGGATGCCGAGCTCACTGGCGTCGTACAGCCTCTGTCCTCCTCGGACGATGAAGAACAACCTGGCACATCCGGTGCAAGTCAACATGCAGCACCAGCAGGACCACCAGCTGCAGCACCAGCAGGACCACCAGCTGCACCCCCTGCACCCACCCCTACAACGACTGTCACCACGAATACCATCCCTGCCGACATGGACAGAATAAGGAGCAACACCAGCACAGTGACCCTGGACCAACCTGGGGCCATGGACACCACCACCACCACCAACCCCCAAGGTGGACCAGGGTTATCTGTGCGTGCCACTGCACACACTGCACATGTCAGCAGGGGTGGTGGGAGGGGTGGGAGACAGAGGTCGCTGCTTGCAGACGTTGCTGGTGTGCATGACGACCCACAACTGGTACGCATAGCTGATGCGTACCAGTCCAGCACCGGAGAGCTCAGCCAGGTAGTGGGGCTCCTCAGAGACATTAAACAGCAGCAGGCTGCCCATCATGCCCGCTTGGACTCCCACATGTCCCACGTGGAGTCACACATGTCCCGTGTGGACTCACACATGTCCCGCGTGGAGTCCAAGTGGGATGCACTGCATGAGATGACGGCGGTGCACAGGGACATTTTACAATGCCTCCGCCAGATGAACAGCAACCAGTCCACACCTCCCTGTGTGCCAACAACATCTGGTGCCGAACAAACTGCAACTGCCACAGGGAGGGAGGAGGACTCTGGCGGAGAGTCCCCTGCACCGCAGCAGCCTGCACTTGAGGGCCCCCCCCAAGAAGAGGGGTCGTCCGAGGAGGGAAAAGTGAGAGGCCGATGGCCAAGCGCAACTCCCAGGAAGCCTGAACCTGTTCTGGATGTTCGCCTTTGTGCACAGACTGTTCACCCTGTTGACGGCAACACTACTCCCACACATTGCATGGGGAGTACAAGTTGGACCAATGTGTCAGACAACTGTGGCCCCGATACTGGGGATCCTGTCTACCCGGACTTTCAATTCACCTAGGAACTTGGGATTGCAAGATTCATGTACAGCACAACCCATCCTATGCACTATTAACACAAATGTATCACAATAAACACACTAATACACCATACTTGCCTCTGTCGTGATTCCAACGTGGGTGCTGTTATGGGGATGATGAACTGCAAAATTACACTGTGTATGCGAACTGCAACAGCAAGGACAACACAGGTATGTGAGTACAGGCAACGTGACACACATGAGGGAGACACACCACCAGGGCTACACGACACATACACACCTAGGCCATCTGACTCATTGCCTACACTGATGTTGCCAGGGAAGACGGTGCAATGCACAGACACCACACCCATTCCCAGTTGTAGTCAAGTAGCCCACAGGTGCAGTAAGCAAATGGCAGTCAAATGTGTGACCACAGACAACGCACATCACTAAGTGAAGCACAGGTTTATTACACAGTAGCAACATGCCGTAACCACTACAGATGCAAGGTAACCCCACCTGGTAGCGGGCACACAGTCAACAACTGTAGATGGAAGGAAGTCCATGGGTGTGGCGCACATCACCTGTAGGGACACAACAGCTACCAGCCTGGATGTGCAATCACGTCGTCGGTGGACACAGTTGACCAAACGAATCTGAAAGTACCCTGTGAAGGACAGAAATGACACACAGTCAAAAGCAATGGAGTACAGGACAGAACAGCAAAACTCATGCACAATACATGTTACAAGATACCCACCCAGAACCAAGTTAGCATGTCAACACTGTTGGGGAGTACAGCCCACCTGTAAGCACACATCGCAACACACATCCAGTCAAGTAGCCCATGGACACACTCCAACAGCACCAGAGCACCACCCACACATCATGCCAACTCACATCATTGACATGACACCTCAGGATACTCACATTCAGCTAAAGAAGTTGGTGATGAGCTGTGTGCGGACATCACCATCACCATCATCATCATCATCGTCACTGGCATCGTGGTCCAGGCCAGGATCCTCCACAGGTGGCGGATGTTGGTCATCGTCATCCTGGATGAGAGGCAACTCCTTCCGCACTGCCATGTTGTGGAGCATGCAGCAGACGATGATAATCTTGCACACTTTCGCAGGGGCATATGGGAGGGACCCTCCGGTCTTGTCCAGGCAGCGGAAGCGGCTCTTCAGGAGACCAAAGGTCCGCTCAATCACTCTCCTGGTCCGACCATGTGCCTCATTGTAGCGCATCTGGGCAGGTGTCACAGGGTTCCTGAGGGGTGTCAGCAACCACGGCATGTTGGGGTATCCCGAGTCACCTACGGACAGACAAGTGCACATTAGCTGACTTGGAAAAGTGGGCGGAATACTACAGATCAGATCACACACAATGGCACAAAGTCAGTACACACCGACAAGCCAGGCACGCTGGTTCTGCATCTGTGCCATCATCCTGGGGATGCGACTACTCCTCATCACAAAGGCATCGTGTGCTGAACCAGGGAAACGGGCACACACGTGTGTGATGGTCATGTCTGCAAGACACACCACCAGTGCATTGACCGAGTGGTAGTGCTTGCGGTTCCTGTAGGCCTGCTCCTGGGCCTGTGGTGGTACCAAAGCCACATGTGTCCCATCAATGGAGCCAATGACATGCGGCATCCTCCCCAGGGCATAAAAGTCACTCTTCACATCAGTGAGTCGTCGCAGTCTAGGGAAATAGATGTACCGGTTCAGGAAGAGCAACATTGCTGCCAAAACATCGCGGAGCACACGGCTGAACATGGTCTGTGACATCCCACCAGCAGACGCCACAGTATGTTGGAAGGTACCGGTGGCAAAGAAGTGTAGGGCTGCCATCACCTTCACCTTGGGGGTCAGCGCTGTAGGATACGGCCGGCCAGGCTGCAAATGTGGGGACAACTGCACTGCCAAATCCTCAATCAGCTGCCTGGTGAAGCGGTACCGTCGGATGCTGTCCCGTTCCACCATCGTTGCCAGGTCTGGGAATGGCCGATGGACAGCAGGAGCCCTGCAGTGCAGAGGAGAAGTAAGCAAGATCGTAAGTCACCCCACATATGCAGCATTGAACACACTCAAGATCCCAACATACATCATCATGAGGCACAACTACATGAAGTGTGCAGTACCGGAAGGACATGTATGGTACATACATGGCCAACATCTGTCAACACGGTCCTACAGGTGGCATCAATTTGTCCCAGGTTGGCCCATTGGATATCATGATGCCGTGTCACAGTCACCCCCCACAGTGACATGTGAGGACAGATGTGCCCCAGGCACCACAGCTCAACGACAGGTACATTCCCAGGGACCCTGTAATGCCACATGGACACTGGCATCACCTGGAGTATCATGTGTACACCACAGCAAAACAAACATGACCCCCACAGGTAGTGGCCACACTTGCCATGGCAGGACAGACATGGACGTCTGTGACACACACGCACAACATCAGAGTCCATGCACACACAACGTGGATGTGGAGACTGTCTCCCATTGTGCACATGAAATCAGAGACATTGTAAACACTACATGCACAAAGACTGTGGAGGTCCATCACTATTGTGCCACTGGGACACCCTGGCTCAAACATACCGTCCCACATGGGACTCACGGGGTATGTGACATGACATACACAAACACCACTGTGAAATGTGACCATGACACATGCACAGATATGAACAGTTGCACATCACAGTGGTCACGTACACGTAACACCCAGGATCCTGTCCCCATGAACACGTGCACAGCCTGGGGGTGGCTGCCCACAGGTGACACCCACAGGACAACATGTACACCAACATACACACAATAGGAAATGCAGCCTTACATGCCTTATGATAAGGTTTGGACAGGCTGTCGTGATGTAGGTGTGCCCCTCACTCCCTGGGAGCTATCTGTGTCTGGCATATGTCCATCTGAGACAGGCATGCTGACCTATGCCAGTCACATGTACAGTGATGCGTTGTACTGCAATGGACCGATCGGTGCCTCCGGCCGGCCCATTGCCTTCAATGTGTGCGGGTACGCGTTGTACCCCTGTGCGCGTTGTACCGCAATGGACCGATCGGTGCCTCCGGCCGGCCCATTGCCTTCAATGTGTGCGGGTACGCGTTGTACCCCTGTGCGCGTTGTACCGCAATGGACCGATCGGTGCCTCCGGCCGGCCCATTGCCTTCAATGTGTGCGGGTACGCGTTGTACCCCTGTGCGCGTTGTACCGCAATGGACCGATCGGTGCCTCCGGCCGGCCCATTGCCTTCAATGTGTGCGGGTACGCGTTGTACCCCTGTGCGCGTTGTACCGCAATGGACCGATCGGTGCCTCCGGCCGGCCCATTGCCTTCAATGTGTGCGGGTACGCGTTGTACCCCTGTGCGCGTTGTACCGCAATGGACCGATCGGTGCCTCCGGCCGGCCCATTGCCTTCAATGTGTGCGGGTACGCGTTGTACCCCTGTGCGCGTTGTACCGCAATGGACCGATCGGTGCCTCCGGCCGGCCCATTGCCTTCAATGTGTGCGGGTACGCGTTGTACCCCTGTGCGCGTTGAACTGCAATGGACCGATCGGTGCGCACCCATTGACAATGGGCTTGCCTGGCAACGGACGCGTTTTCGAATTTCGAACGAGTCGGTTGCTGGAAATTCAGTTGGTCACCCACAACAATGTTGCAAAATCATGTATGTCATGAAGTTGAAGATTTGAAGGATGCTGTGGGCGTGTTTAGGTGCTGCTATTCCATGGATTGGCCAGATTCAGAAGATGCAAACGACTTGGACCTATCACTTTGGACACAAGGGACAGTATCTGCCTCTCCAGCACATATATATTGCTGGCTGTTCCCCTGAGAGCCCACTTGCCTGCACTACATGCTCCAAGACGACATCTGCCACTGCACTGCTGCTGTCTCTGCCCCTCTGGACCCTGCAATGGCACGTACTGTGGAGAGAGCCCCAGCCTTCAGCCTTGAAGAGAACCAGGCCCTGCTGGACAGCCTACTTCCACAGTACAGCAAGCTGTATGGGACACCAGGGGAGCAGGTGAGTGTCCTGTGCACTGCCTTTCTGAATGTGCATTTTGTCAGACTAGCAAGGCTGAGAGTCTGCACGCCACTGGCTAGCAGGCTCACTGAGTAGTTGTCACCCCCCATAGTGTGTAGTGACTTGCACTGGACAGGTATGGTGCAGTGACAGTGCTTCTGAACAGGGTTTTACTCCCCATGCAATGATACCATGTAGTGACTTCTGGAAAACTGTCCATGGGCAGCCGTGCACTGCCTGTGTACACCATGTGCCCCTGTGATTGCGACATGTATATGCAACTGTGTCATGCACGGATATGTTGCATGTGTAGTAATGGCCTTATCACTTTGTCATCCTGACAGGCTTCTGCCCATCGGAAGCAGGAGATATGGAAGGACATCGTCCGGGCTGTCCGGTCCGTGGGGGTCTACAAGCGCCGGATCCGCAACTGCCAAAAGAGGTGGCAGGACCTTCGGGGCTGGACCCGGAGGATTGCACGGGTCCAGCTGAAGCTGTCGCCTCCTCGCAGGAGGGGCGGAACACGGACCCTGACCCCCCACATGCTCAGGATCCTGGCGGTGGTCTTTCCAGACCTGGATGGGCAGCTGAAGGCCAGAGAGCAGCAAGGAGGGGGTGAGTCAAAGACTGCACTGTGAACTCTGTCTAACATGCTATGTGCCCTCCTCGGGCCTGGTTAAACTGCCACAGTACAGCAGTCATGTTGTCCAGGAGCCATGTCCCTCTATTGTGCACTGCCCACTCCTCATCTGATACCCAGGTGTGGCCCTTACATGCAGGGGATTCTGTCACTTAGGACTGTGTCCTTGCAGTTTGCTTGACTCAAGGTGGGAGACAGCATCTGTTTCCCTGACTCTGTGGTGGGCATCATGGGTGGGTCCATTGCTTACACAATGCCTGTATTCTGACATGTATTCAGCGTGTTACTTTGATCTGTGGTCCAATTGCTGAGCTGATCCACCACATGTGGCTGGGGTATCTGGCACACACCCATGCTGCGGGTGGGAACAATGTTTGGGCCCCAGGAGTATGTATATGACGTGTGTCACACATACTTAGCCAGCTGCCTACAGTCCAGGGCTCAACCCTCATTCATGTGGGGCTGGACAGTCATGCCTACTCCAGGCCATACAATACACTCTGTACTCCCACTCCCGTGTATCAGCTGACACATTGTGCGCAGTGATTTGACCCCTCAGGTGTCTGCCTCTGTGTCAGTGTGCTGTGGATTAGTCGCCAGGACTGCTGTGGAGTTTCTTGGTAGGGGCTCAGCATGCCACTGGAGATGTGACCATAGGAGACGATACTTGTGTGACACATAGGTGTCTGATCAGCTGCCCATGCAGACTGGGGCATGTGAATGTGAAGTTCAGGCAGCTGTTCCCCATGCACAGCAGAGTGTGAGGGGCTCAGGTTCAGAGGGTAGTGTCACAGGTCTACCATATGTCCAATAGGTATGACCTGGACAGATGAGGGTTAAGAGGATGTGTTGTGGGGGGATGTACATGTGCACTTGTGCAGCTCCAGGACTTGCATTCCCCATGACCTACTATTGTGACACAGTGCAGAGTGTTGTTGCCTGGCTGCAAAGTCATACATCACTGAGACAGTGATGTATGACTTTGCAGTCATGCCTCCGCCATGGCATGTGTCTACTGATTGTTGAGCCTGCAGGGGAGTGACATGTGCTACATGCACACCATAGTGGCGCTGGCTATCAGGACATGGGTGCATCATGGTGTCTGTCGCTGGTATGCATCACATGCATTTCCTATTTGACTCTGGGCATCCCTTTCATCCGGAAACCTGTACTGACTCAGTGGCAAGAGCTGTGATGTGTCCACACCGTGTCCTCTGCACTGTCCAACTACTGTGTACTTGGTGCATGTGTCCACACTGGGGTGTTGCAATCCAACAGACACCAGACAGATGGGTGCAAGGCCATGTGGGATGTGAGTGCCATGCTTGGCATCAGACTGACAATTGGCTTCTCCTGTTCAGTTAGGGCACTTTTAGCAATGTACAACTAATGATGCCAGGGCTTGCTCTGTGATGTGCTGTGCTCACAGTGGTGTGTGCGTTATGTGCAGGTGACTGATGTCTGTCTGTTTCCCCATTGTTTGCAGATACATCCACGGCCACGGAAGGGGACAGCTCCACGGACCAGGAGGAGCCAGAGAGCCAGACTGGGTCAGCAGCCGAGGAGTGGTCGGAGGGACCCAGTGGCACGGAGGGCGAGGGGAGCCACACCGAGGAGTCCTCAGCAGCATCCACCTCAGCTGAGGACCAGAGCAACTCGGAGGATGACTCCCTTGTGGAGGCGGGTGTCAGCAGCCACCACACCCCAGCTAGTGTTGCTGTCCCCGCCACCACCAGCACCACCACCGCCCTCCC
Organism: Calotriton arnoldi; assembly: GCA_963921515.1. Classification (NCBI taxonomy): domain Eukaryota; kingdom Metazoa; phylum Chordata; class Amphibia; order Caudata; family Salamandridae; genus Calotriton; species Calotriton arnoldi. Next base: position 516,892 of record CAWUFW010003386.1, on the reverse strand, counting down.
ATCGGCTCCCATTCCCCAGGTCCGTGGAGGCTCCCATGTCCGGGAGCGTGTCTCCTTTGGGCCAGGCACCGCAGCCCCTGCCCCTGTGTCCCCTGCTGCCCTGAGTGAGGAGTCTGTGTACCTCCTTCGCCAGCTCCATGTAGGGCAGACAGCCATGCTGAGTGTCCTCCATGCGCACACCGCGCTGTTGACTCAGCTGGTGTCGTTCATGGAGGGCATCTCATCGGGCATGTCTGACCTACAGAGGGGCAATAGGTCCATGGACTCCTCCCTGACGGCAGCAGTGTCCCTCCTCAAACGGTCCCTCACCCCTCCTGCCTCTGCTCCATCCACACTCCCCAGCACCTTACCCATCCCAAGCACACACACACCGGCACAGGCACACACCAGCACACACACATCCAGCACACTGACACGCACGCCAATGACAAAACGCACACGCACGCACATTCAGGGGACTGAAGCCAGACTCACAGGGGATGGGGCCCTGGAACACACACACGCATCCACATGCACTGCGCAGTCCTCAGTTCCCTCTCCCTCCAAAGCACCCTCCCTTGCCTCACCTGCAACCCCAAAGTCACAGCAGCTCTTCCTCTGTGACCTCGGCCTCTTCCCCACCGATGAAGCTGCTCCAGCATCCCGGGGGAAGAGGAAGCCCACCCACACGGAGCAGAGTGCCCCTCGCCCCCGGACACCCTCCCCCAGGCGCAGACGGACTGAGGCCCCCACCCGCAAGTCCCCACGGAGTCCTAAGAGCAAGACCCCGCCACCGCCCTGCAGCTCAAGCACCAGGTCTCCTTCCTCCATCCCTCAGGCCCCCACTCCACAGGTGCCCCCACCACACCCTGCCCCAGGTTCCCCCACCCACAGATATACCATCCCCAAGATGCTCCGGCCTTCTCCCCTGCCACTTGCTCTCCCAGCACCACACCCCCGCTGCGCTTGTCTGTGCCACTGATGTGGTGAGGGTGTCCTCCCCCTCTGTCCAACCCACCTTGCCTGTTCCCCATTCTCCTCCCCTGGAGGTAGGCACTGCAGTGGAGTCCACTACCGCCCTGTCTGACTTGGGCACTGCAGTGGCGGACCTGTCCACTGCATCTGCAGGGTCCACTGCAGTTGTGCCGGCACCCACGACATCTGAGTCATGCCCCCCAGTTGTGCCGGCACACACCATGTCAGACACCTCCACTGCAGTTGTCAGTGGCTCTCCAGCACCCACCACCCCTTCCCTGACTCCCCCTGGTGAGCCCTGATCCTGTCCCTGCGGTGCCTGGCCTGCCCCCCGGTTGCCCCTCCTAGTGGATTGTCCCTGGTTTTGTGCAGGCATGCGTAGGGTGACATCTGCCAGTGTCACCCTGTTTGAACTTTGACAATGGACTGGCCATTGGCCTTTGCTCTTTTTTTCTGGACGTCGTTTTCAATCAACACATATGCTGAATAAAGCAACTTTCTTTTCTCTAGTGCTCATGCTTCAGATGTACATGTTGTTGGTGCTGCTAACCATGCCCTTGCTGCAGTGATGGTGATATCTGGTCTCATGATTATGAGGTGTTACTGTGCAGGAACCCATGTGGTCCAGGGGGAATGTGTCCTATCATGTGGTGTATCCATGTCATCCATAGCAGCATCTGAGGGTGTCATGTGTTCAGTATTTGGCAATGGGATTTCCTACTTACATTAGCAATTTCATATCTGTGGCTTCCACCCCTGCACATCTGTTGTGCCTTCCATTGTTGGATTTGTCTACTTCCCTGACCGTGTTGCCATCTCCACTGGACATGCAGGTTTGGGCATCAATGGGGAAGGACTCATCCGTGTAGTCAGTGCAACATTGCTATACAAGTGTGTTGGATCTGTGCTGATGATTCCGTTGGCACATCCATGACCAGGCTGATGTGATGGGAGCCCTCATTTGGTGCTAATTGTTGATTGTGTGACCAAGTGCTCAGCTGACATGATGGGGCCCTACTGAGGCAACATATGGCACAGCTTTCCTCACACAGGAGTGGAGTCCCCTCATGGCAGTGTGTACACGTGTGACATTGCCTGCGCCCAAGGTGTGTGTTGTGTGTGCATGTCTGTGTGTTCACTTCCATTTATCTGCGCATGCTGTGATCCCTAGTGTTGTACCTGTTTGTGATGCTTGCTGACTTGAGCTATGTTCCCCCAAAGTCTTCTCCCTGTGTTCTCTGTGATGTGGGTGCATGGCACATTACTGGTCATCAGGGTGTCACCCATAGGTGTGTTTGCTGTCAGGGCTGAGTTTGTGTGCAGACGCAGATGGGTCACAGTCAGGTTTCCCCTTGGCACTTGTTGTTTGCCCCTGTCATGTGATTTTCAGTTCGTGTTATCTTTCAGTGATTGTGACACGTTGTGTGTGTGACTGCTGGCACTCCTCAGGGTCCGGGCTGCAATGTTGGTTGTTGTCTATGTGTGTTCTTTGTGGGTGACCTTGGCTTCTTCATTGGTGTGTGACTGTGGCTGGGATCCCATTGGTTGGTGTGGTATCGCCGTCATGTCCATGTACAGCGTAGTGTGCAGTGTGTCAGACATTCAGGAGTCTTGTTGAGTGGCCATGTGTGATGTGTTTCTGCACCTTGGTTCCCACCCACCACCCTGGAATGGTCATGGGTGCATGTGCAATGTCACCAGTGCATGTGTACTTCACTGCTGCACATTGTTGGAGGTCGAGGGGTGTGGTCTTGAGTGTGTGCAGATGGGAGTCGTTGCCCAGCTAGTCCCCTGCCTCCATGTTGGCCTTGGCTTACTGGCCATGCTGATTGATTTGTGCTTGTGTAGGTGTGATGGTAGTTTGTTGCTCAGGACACCTGACTGTGGTTCACAGTGTGAACGACATTTAGCTTTGTCATCACAGTGGGATTTTTATTCAGCCCAGGGTCACCACATTGTGGGGGCCCTGGGGGTGGTGCTGTGGTGTGTCTGTGTCTTGCTGTGTCAGTTGTTGTTCCTACGTGCCTGTGTGACATGTGTGTTTTGTGCTCCCTCTCATCTGACAATGCCTGCTTGCCCACATAGGGGATTTGGATCCATGAGTTACCTTAGTGTGGCAGTGTATGCACATCTGTATGATTGGTATTCAGCTCTCCTCATGTGTTGTGTGGTTGCCTGGGGACACTGGCACCCCCACCCCTCACCTGCTGTGTATGATGACAGTGTTGGTCTGCCTGTTTGTGTTTGTGCATCTGCACCACTGCATTGGCATATCTTGGGTGTGCCATTGGCTGTATGTTGTTTGGTGTGTTTCCCCTGCTGTCCCTGGGACTCCTAGGTCATCGGTCAGCACAGTGATCATGGTTTGTGTGTCCCATTGCTGCCATGGTATGGTATCTGTTCACCTCACATCTGCTGTCTCCACAGGATATCTGCATTTGTGTGCCCATTGGTGCAAATATGTGGTTCTGCATTCTGATGGTCACTTCTGTCATTGTGTCATTGATGAATGTTGACGGTGTCAGCCCCCATGGGTGTTGTTTGTCTGCACATGGCCAAAGGAATGTCTCATTTGCACTGCAGTATTTGGCTCACCCAATTTATGTTGCAATGGGACACATACACTACTTTGCCACAGATGAGTTTTTGGTTCTGTGACCAGGAATGATCCATGCAGTTTGGCAGTTGCAGCTCTTTCTTTGTCAACACTTACCTTTTGGTCACTGTGATGATGGGGGTGTAGACCCCATTGCCACAATGGTCAAAATGTGCTTCAGCTATGGACCCCACACTTGCCTTTTGGTCACTGTGATGATGGGGGTTTAGACCCCATTGCCACAATGGTCAAAATGTGCTTCGGCTATGGACCCCACACTTACCTTTTGGTCACTGTGATGATGGGGGTTTAGGCCCCATTGCCACAATGGTCATGGGCTGCTTGCATTGTGGGTGCCACACACATATATGTGTGGCACATGTGCTAGGGGGTCACATTGTATGTTCAAAGTCATGTTCGGTGTTGTAGGCATTTGACACAGCCTACACGCGCTTGTCATGGTGGTGGGGGGATGTCTTTATCTTGCATTCCTAGGTTGTGGTGTGCTTGTTGTGTCATGCATTGTCCATCCTATGAGTGGGGGTGGTAGTAGTGGTAGGCATCAAGCCCCCCTGGCTAAGGGTGGTAGTAGTGGTAGGCATCCTGCCCCCCTGGCTAAGGGTGGTAGTAGTGGTAGGCATCCAGCCCCCCTGGCTAAGGGTGGTAGTAGTGGTGGGCATCAAGCCCCCCTGGCTAAGGGTGGTAGTAGTGGTAGGCATCCTGCCCCCCTGGCTAAGGGTGGTAGTAGTGGTAGGCATCCTGCCCCCCTGGCTAAGGGTGGTAGTAGTGGTAGGCATCCTGCCCCCCTGGCTAAGGGTGGTAGTAGTGGTAGGCATCCTGCCCCCTGGCTAAGGGTGGTAGTAGTGGTAGGCATCCAGCCCCCCTGGCTAAGGGTGGTAGTAGTGGTAGGCATCTAGCCCCCTGGCTAAGGGTGGTAGTAGTGGTGGGCATCAAGCCCCCTGGCTAAGGGTGGTAGTAGTGGTAGGCATCCAGCCCCCCTGGCTAAGGGTGGTAGTAGTGGTAGGCATCCTGCCCCCCTGGCTAAGGGTGGTAGTAGTGGTAGGCATCAAGCCCCCCTGGCTAAGGGTGGTAGTAGTGGTAGGCATCCTGCCCCCCTGGCTAAGGGTGGTAGTAGTGGTAGGCATCCTGCCCCCTGGCTAAGGGTGGTAGTAGTGGTAGGCATCCTGCCCCCTGGCTAAGGGTGGTAGTAGTGGTAGGCATCCTGCCCCCCTGGCTAAGGGTGGTAGTAGTGGTAGGCATCCAGCCCCCCTGGCTAAGGGTGGTAGTAGTGGTAGGCATCCAGCCCCCCTGGCTAAGGGTGGTAGTAGTGGTAGGCATCAAGCCCCCCTGGCTAAGGGTGGTAGTAGTGGTAGGCATCCAGCCCCCCTGGCTAAGGGTGGTAGTAGTGGTGGGCATCAAGCCCCCCTGGCTAAGGGTGGTAGTAGTGGTAGGCATCCTGCCCCCCTGGCTAAGGGTGGTAGTAGTGGTAGGCATCCTGCCCCCCTGGCTAAGGGTGGTAGTAGTGGTAGGCATCCAGCCCCCTGGCTAAGGGTGGTAGTAGTGGTAGGCATCCAGCCCCCCTGGCTAAGGGTGGTAGTAGTGGTGGGCATCAAGCCCCCTGGCTAAGGGTGGTAGTAGTGGTAGGCATCCTGCCCCCTGGCTAAGGGTGGTAGTAGTGGTAGGCATCCAGCCCCCCTGGCTAAGGGTGGTAGTAGAGGTGGGCATCAAGCCCCCCTGGCTAAGGGTGGTAGTAGTGGTAGGCATCCTGCCCCCCTGGCTAAGGGTGGTAGTAGTGGTAGGCATCCTGCCCCCCTGGCTAAGGGTGGTAGTAGTGGTAGGCATCAAGCCCCCTGGCTAAGGGTGGTAGTAGTGGTAGGCATCCAGCCCCCCTGGCTAAGGGTGGTAGTAGTGGTGGGCATCCAGCCCCCCTGGCTAAGGGTGGTAGTAGTGGTAGGCATCCTGCCCCCCTGGCTAAGGGTGGTAGTAGTGGTAGGCATCCAACCCCCCTGGCTAAGGGTGGTAGTAGTGGTGGGCATCAAGCCCCCCTGGCTAAGGGTGGTAGTAGTGGTAGGCATCCTGCCCCCTGGCTAAGGGTGGTAGTAGTGGTAGGCATCCTGCCCTCCCTGGCTAAGGGTGGTAGTAGTGGTAGGCATCCTGCCCCCCTGGCTAAGGGTGGTAGTAGTGGTAGGCATCCTGCCCCCCTGGCTAAGGGTGGTAGTAGTGGTAGGCATCCAGCCCCCCTGGCTAAGGGTGGTAGTAGTGGTAGGCATCAAGCCCCCCTGGCTAAGGGTGGTAGTAGTGGTAGGCATCCAGCCCCCCTGGCTAAGGGTGGTAGTAGTGATAGGCATCAAGCCCCCCTGGCTAAGGGTGGTAGTAGTGGTAGGCATCCAGCCCCCCTGGCTAAGGGTGGTAGTAGTGGTGGGCATCAAGCCCCCCCTGGCTAAGGGTGGTAGTAGTGGTAGGCATCCTGCCACCCCTGGCTAAGGGTGGTAGTAGTGGTAGGCATCCTGCCCCCCTGGCTAAGGGTGGTAGTAGTGGTAGGCATCAAGCCCCCCCCTGGCTAAGGGTGGTAGTAGTGGTAGGCATCCAGCCCCCCCTGGCTAAGGGTGGTAGTAGTGGTGGGCATCAAGCCCCCCCTGGCTAAGGGTGGTAGTAGTGGTAGGCATCCAGCCCCCCCTGGGTAGGGGTGGTGGTGCGCATTCAGGCCCCTGTGTGCATATGTGGCATTGGTGATGGGCATCCCGCCCCTATGGTGCTGCTGTTGCTGGTGTAAGTATATTCAGCATCCCCGTGTGTGTGTGTGATGTGTCGTGTACGTGTTGTATGTGTTTTGTGGTTGGTGTCTGGCTTACCTTCTGCGCCGTACGCGTCCGTGCCTGTTCCGGTAGTAGATGTAGAATATTGGTATGATCGGGACGAAGGGATTCATGGTTGGTTCGTGTCGTTCGTCCTTCTCGTTGCTTCGCGTCGTCCTCGTCACTTTGCCTCGTCCTCGTCGGTGCCGTGTTCGTCTCGTAGCCGTGGATCGTGTTGTGGCGCGAATCGGAGCTTATGTGCGCCTCTCCCGGAGGCTTTGACGTGCCGTGCGTAGCGACGGGTTTGGCGCGTACGGGAAGCGCATCGTACTTGTCCGGCCGGACGGGCCTGCATTTTTCCTTCCGTGCGACTCGATTCGGCGTTTCCGGATTCGCCTCGGTCGGAGAACAGGACCTGGTTTGGGTGAGTACGGCTCGGCCGGATTTTTTGCTGTTGTGCGCATCGTACTTGCTCGTTCGGTGTACTGTACGGATCGGTCGGGAAACAGGCTTTCGCATGGCTTTTTTCCCGACCGAATGGTGTTGGGTACGCCTCTGACCGAGATCGGAATCGGCCCCATAGTGTCTGCATTTTAATAAACTGGACATCATTTTGCATTTTTAAGGACTTCAGAAGCTAACCATTTCTGATTTGATGATCCATGTTTTCAGACCATATGCATTGCCTCATGCTGGAGGAGAAACTCAGGATTAGAGTGTATCAAGCCGTGTGCTACAGGAGATTTTTGTGTGGTAATGTACGAATGCCACAGATGGGGATTTACAATTTAATAGGCTGTGGTATAATTTTAGATGTCTTGTTAGAAATGGCATTCCTGTTTGGTATGAACCCAGGCCAGGCAGGAACCACCACTCTAGTCAAGGTAAGCTAGATACACACTAAAAGATTACCTGTGCCCACCCTCTGGTAGCTTGGCACAGAGCAATCAGACCTATCTAAAAAGGGAATGCATAAAGTATTTGTGCAACACACACACACAGTACCACAATGAATTCACTCCACACAGGTATAGAAAAATAGAGAATATTTATCTGAGAAAAATATGACCAAAATGACAAAAATCCAACCAGTAGAAGTCGAGATACCAATTTTTAAAGATTAAATGCAAAAACAGTGCTTAGAAGACACTAGTGGTCAAAAGGTTACCTGAAGTCGTGAGGGACCGGTACAAATCCAAAGTTCATGCAGACCGCGATGGAGGCAGCCGTGCTACTGGACTCACGCAGGGCCTGCTGAAAAAATACCTTGGATGAAGCAAAGCGTTGACGATGTGGGCACGATGCATCAATCTTTTTCACGCAGATGGGTTGCTGCATCATCATCGAGCTTTGCTGAACTGAAGGCAATGTGTTGTCATTGAGCCGCGCAGAGCATCATTGTTGGGCCACGCAGGCTGTAGAAAAGCTGTCTTCGAACAGCTTCTGCATCGGTATTGAAGGGCGATGCTCAGTTTTGACCAGCTCAGTGGTGATGATATGTTGGTTTTGTTAAAAACAACTGCAGAACCCACTGTTGAGGGCCAGAACATGGAGAGGGCACCTCAGCTAATGGTATGACTCACAGAAGGCAGAGTCCACCAGCACCACAGAAGTGCAGGAAGTCTTTTGTGTCCATGAGACTTCTGAAAAACAGGAGGCAAGCCAGCAAGTCCTCACAGATCACTTGGAGGAAAGGCAGAGTCCAGCTCTCTTTCAGCAGAGTCAAGGAGCAGCAGGCAGGAGGGCAACAAGCAGAAAAGCAGTACTTTCAGAAAAGAAGTCCGGTTGAGTCATTTAAGCAGCACAGCAGTCCTTCTGACGGAGGTTCAGTTCAAGATCCAGAAGTGACTGATTTTAGGGAGTCCTGCCACTGGGGACTGTCTCCCTCTCTTACACCTCCATCTAGGCTTCTGCACACTCATCAGTGGAGTGGAACAGCCAGAAACCAGAACTGGTTGGACGCTTGTGGCAGCTTCCCCCAAAGTTCTCCTGACACTATGGTTCTCCCTCAGTGGATGGTCTCTTGGTATATATCAGGTCCCCCATGCTTGTGCTCCCTCTGGTAACATCCCAAGCTCTGGGGCTGGGTATAGGGCATCCTTGGCCTCTGCCCATCCCCACCTGTCCTCCTACTCTTAGAATGGACATGGGATCCTTTCCCCCCGCCCACTATACTGAGACCTGCCTGGGTTACTGTGAAGCTCCCCCACCCTCAGTTGGGGGAACCTGGGCCAGTCCCCTTAGGATCACTCCCAAATTCCATTTCAGACACTCTGGTTCCCTCCAAGAGTTTTTCCTCCTTTGCAAGTTTCCTGAGAACATAGAATTTACTCTCAACTAGGTGTTGGCATAGCCCTGGAAAACTATAAATGAACATGTGCTCTCTGGCAATCAAATTGTACAGCTCTTCAAAACTGTTTACCATGCTGCCCTTCACCAAACCATCCAGTGCTCTGCAAAAGTACCCCACAAAATCCTCCCAGGACTAGTGAGATATTTCTGGCTGCCCCTGAATCTTAACCTACACTCTTCTGGAGTGAATACTTCTTAACCAGGGCCTCCATCATGAGGGTATACCGCAACCTGTCCCCCTCTTCTAGGGCCAGTAGGGCTTCCCTCCCACAATGACAGCAACCAACAGAGGCAACTGATAGCTGTCAGGGTCAAGGGTCCACCCGCAGGCCATCCAGGGGTCTCTCTCCTCTGAGGTTTCTCAGAGTGGGGGGCTTGCATCCTTACACCACTTAATCTCCTATAGGTCAGGGATGGTATCCTGATTCAGATCCTTCAAACCAGGGCCTGTACCCTTAGGCTGAGCAAGTGCCTGGCAAACCATGACATCCAGAGGAGTACACCAACTCCCACAAGGAAAACACATGCTGCATGGGTTGTGCAAGAGTCGGCCTGGTGCAGGTCCCCCAACCCCTTTCCATGTGACAGAGCATGGAGCCCTCCAGGCCAGAAGTGGCCTCATCAAGGCTAGTCTCTGATCTCAGAGCTGGCAACCCCTGATCCATTGGTCCTCCCACTGGGGACTGTCTCCTTCTCTTACACCTCCATCTAGGCTTCTGCACACTTCTCAGTGAAGTGGAACAGCCAGAAACCAGAACTGGTTGGAGGCTTGTGGCAGCTGCCCCCCAAGTTCTCCTGACACTATGGCTCCCCCTCAGTGGATGGTCTCTTGGTACAGATCAGGTCCCCCATGCTTGTGCTCCCTCTGGGAACACCCCAACCTCTGGGACTGGGTATAGGGCATCCTTGGTCTCTGCCCATCCCCACCTGTCCTCCTACTCTTAGAATGGACATGGGATCCTTTGACCCCGCCAACTATACTGAGACCTGTCTGGGTTACTGTGAAGCTCCCCCACCCTCAATTGGGGGAACCTGAGCCAGTCCCCTTAGGATCACTCCCAAATGCCTTTTCAGATACTCTGGTACTCTCCAAGAGTTTTTCCTCCTTTGCAAGTTTTCTGGGGTCATAGAATTTACTCTCAACTAGGTGTTGGCATAGCCCTGGAAAACTATAAATGAACATGTGCTCTCTGGCAATCAAATTGTACAGCTCTTCAAAACTGTTTACCATGCTACCCTTCACCCAACCATCCAGTGCTCTGCAAAAGTACCACACAAAATGCTCTCAGGACTAGTGAGATATTTCTGGCTTCCCCTGGATCTTAACCTACACTCTTCTGGAGTGAATACTTCTTAAGCAGGGCCTCCATCATGAGGGCATACAGCAACCTGTCCCCCTCTTCTAAGGCCAGTAGGGCTTCCCTCCCACCACCAGGAATATGACTCCATATGCCAGCTCCCCAATCTTCCTCAGGGATCCTGTGCACCTCTAGAGCTACCTCATATGCCTGAAACCACTGGTGTACGTTATCCCCCTCCTTGAAGTCAAGCACCAAGTCTCTGGGTATGTGGACCATATCTTTAACACTGGATACAGTAGTTTTGCTGCCACCAATATTGTTGTTGCTGAACCCTATCTGCAGGGCTTTGATTTCCATCTCCTTTAGACTCAGTTCATGAGCTAGAAAGACCCTTTTCTCCTTTAAGGCTCTCTCAGCCTCAGCTTTTCTCTCCTCTGCAGTCAGCTGGGCCAACTGTAGCCTCAGGTCCCTCTCAGCCTGTCTTTCCTTGAGCAGCTCATGGGACACGGTTTGGCAGGAGACACTGATCCAAGCACATGATTCAGTAAGGGACTTCCTCTCTGTGGGCCCCGCTCCCTCTACTAGACTCTTTACCCAATAATTTTTCTGCTCCCTTCCCTCCTTTTCAGGACCACTGCCCTCTTGAGGCCCTGATTCTGAAGTCAGAACCAGGGGTCAACATTCTCAAGAGTGCTGAAGTAGTCCTCTTCAGACTCTTCTGGTGGTGCAGATTGCATCCTGTGGACATCTCCCAGGCTCCAAGAGCGAACTAGTATTCCAACTTTGGTTCACCCTTTGGAATTCCCAGTCCCCTCTCTCTGCACAGCCTCCTCAGCTCAGCCTTGCTGTAGCTCACAATGTTGTTGATGTACAACACCATATATGTCAAGCCCCTGGTATATATACTGCTCCCTCCCTTCAGCTCAGGGTTCTCATGCTCTGTTGTTGTTTGCAGCCTCCTGACTTTCTCATAGGCTCTGAGGTCTAACTGTAGGTCTGCTGTGGGGGATTCCCTGCCCACATTCATACCCATCTCCTTGCAGAATACCCTCAGCTTACTCCCAGTGTAGTATACTAAGCAGTTAAGATTCATGGACAACATGGGAAGGTATCACAAGTGCAACAACAATGAGAGTCACAAATTGAAGAAGGTGAAGCAGGAATCAAATTTAGAAAAATGACCAATAGAGAAAAAAAAGAAAATTTAAAATTTGTAATGGTCTTTGTATAGGGTTGCAGTGAATAATGAGTTAGTATGGTATTGCATAAACACAAGTCCTATCCTCATTGCTGATCACCATTGTTAGAAATGGCATTTATGGTTTTCTGAAGAATGCACCCAGGCCAGGCAGGAACCACCACTATAGTCAGCGTAAGCTAGATACCAACTAAAAGATAACCTGTGCTCACCCTCTGGAAGCTTGGCACAGAGAAGTCAGGCTTATCTAAAGAGGAAACATGTAAAGTATTTGTGCAACACACACACACACAGTAACACAATGAATACACCACAAAAAGACTCCACAGATGTTTAGAAAAACAGAGAATATTTATCTGAGAAAAATAAGTCCAAGACGACAAACATCCAACTAGTAGACGTCGAGATATGATTTTTTAAAGATTAAATGTAAAAACAGTGCTTAGAAGTCACTAGCATTCAAAAGATTACTTGAGGTTGTGAGGGACCGGTGCAAATGGAAAGTTCAGTCTGACCGCGATGGAGGAAAGGCCGGCTACAGGACCCATGCAGCACTCACTGAGAAAGTACCTTGGATGGAGCAAAGCTTCAGCCAGGTCACTGCGTTGTCATCGAGCTTCGCTCAAGTGAAGGCAATGCGTCATCTTCAAGCTGCACAGAGTGTTGTTGTTGGGCCCCGCAGGCTGTAGAATTGCTTTCATTGAACAGCCTCTGAGCCGGCATTGAAGGGCGAAGCGTCGGTTCTGACTGGTGAAGTGGTGACAATGCAATGGTTTTGTAGAAAACAGTTGCAGAACCCACTTGTGAGGCCCCTAACTTGGAGAGGGCACCTCAAACAAAGGTTTGACTCACAGAAGGCAGACTCCAGCAGCACCAGCAGAACTGCAGGAAGTCTTTTGTGTCCGTGAGACTTCAGAAAAACAGGAGGCAGGCCAGAAAGCCCTTGGAAATCACTTGAAGGGAAGGCAGAGTCCAGTTCTCCTTCAGGGAGCAGCAGGGCAACAAGCAGATAACCAGTCCTTCAAGAAAACCAGTCCAGTTAAGTCCTTTAGGCAGCACAGCAGTCCTTCTGACAGAGGCTCAATTCAAGATCCAGAAGTGTCTGATTTTAGGGAGTCAGAGACCCAGTGCTTATACATAAAAGTGCCTTTGATGTAGGGGGTGAATTCAAAGCAGCTCACTGAGGTTCACAAGGATCCCTTTCAACCAAGTGCTGTCTGTCAGGCTACTTGTGGGGGGGGGGCAGGGGGGGTAAATCAGTGCTTTGTGTGTGGACAGGACACTATTTATTGAAGTGTAAGTGCCAGCCCCTCCCATTCCTCCCTGCCCAGAAAGACCCAGCAGAATGCAGATGAGTGCTCAGAATGCAGATGAGCCTCACCTTCCTGTGTTTGTGGCTGTTTAGAGGGAATGCACAAAGTTTAGCTGTCACCCAACCCAGATGTGTATTGGAGACAGGCGGCAAAGCACACAGAGTTATAAGCACAGAGAAATGTCCACTTTCTAAAAGTGGCATTTCTAAAAAGTAATGTTAAATCCAACTTCACTAGTAAGAAGGATTTGCCATTGCCATTCTAAACATATTAAACACAACAACAAATCTACTCTTCTTTGGTCAGAAATTACAGATTATAAGTGTACTAGGGAATTCCTAATGCTAACCTATGAGAGAAGTGGGCCTCACAGTAGTGAAAAACTAAATAGGCTGCTTGTCACTATCAGGACATGTAAAACATAAAAGCACATGTCCTACCGTTTACTTACATAGCACCCTACCCTTAGAGCTACCTAAGGCCTACCTTAGGGGTGACTTATATGTAATAAAAGTGAAGTTTAAGGCTTGGCAAGTAGTTTTAAATGCCAAGTCGAAGTGACAGTAAACTGCACACACAGAAACTGCAGTGGCGTGGCAGACCTGAGATAGGTTTGAAAGGCTACTCAGGTGGGTGGTACAATTAGTGCTACAGGCTCACTAGTAGCATTTGAAATAGATGCTCTGGGTATATGATATACAACTTTACAAGGGATGTACATGTAAATTGAATATGCCAAACAGGTGTAAACTAATTACACAATGTTAAGAGGAGAGAGCACATGCACTTTAGCACTGGTTAGCAATGGTAATGTGCCCAGAGTCCTAAAGCCAACAAAAAGGTCAGAAAAAGAGGAGGAGGAAGGCAAAAAGTTTGGGGTGACCCTTCAAAGAGGGCCATTTTCCACCATGTCATTTCACAGGCTTTAACAGTGCTTTAAAGTAATTTCACATACTTATAATAGAATCAGCACACCCACAGCAAAACCACATAAAATTGGCCGTTTTAAAAGACAAACACCACAAATCCATTTGTACTGTGTTTCCTGCTTGTGTAAGGGGGAATTGAGGGATTGGGATTTGCTCCGAGTGAATATTTTGCAAAAGGGCAAACCAGAATAAACTGATCTCAAGCTATTTTTTCTACATTGACATATGAAAATACGGAAAAAGTATGTTCATTCCACTTTTCAAATGTGAAAGATAGGACTAACTTGAGATAAAACCAATTTGATCCATTTTTTATTAGTAGGTAGATAAAATTATGCAAAAGTGATATAGCACATGTACACAGATGAAGACCTTCCCTCATTTGTAAGTGTCCAGGCACCCTAGCACATGAGGAAACAACCACTGCACATTGCATAGACCCAAATTGGGCCATTGCACATTACAAAAGGTACCGCACAAGGGTCCACAGCCACTTTGTAATAACAATTTGTGCATGGTGCAGCTCCACAAAACCCCTATATAATAAGTTGTGTGTACCTACTTTTTAGATAATGGGGTCCTGGCATTCAACATTTTCTTCTAAGTTATTTATTTAATATTTCTAGCGTTTAAGGTAGGATTTTAATGGGCAAAGAAAGCAGTGAGAATGTGCCAGTTGAGGAAGAGATGGGGGTTTAGGGGAGGGACAGATGAAGCATGAGGCACAACATGCTGCAGCATAAAATCAATAAAAAGGATATGTGAAGTCAGAAATGGATGTGTTCATTATCCATTTAGTCGAGCCAGATAAGGTTGTAAATATTGTCAAATAAAATTTAAATAATATTTTAAGAGAATACAGGTCTGACATTGCATGGAAAGAAACTCAGTGCTCTATTGATCAAGCTTCTTACTCCATGTGCTGGTCAGTCAGTCAAAAATTTTATTTGGCTAAACTGGCCATAAAAGAGTAGCAACAATGAACATACAATTAAAACAATACAGATGTGACAATATAATAACAGGTGAAATAAAAACAATTCATAGCTAACAATTTGCTAAAAGAATGGTGTATAAGGCAAGTAACAGTATGTCAAACAAATGCATAACAAAGTAGCGACAATAGGCATAGAATTGAAGACAATTTAGATTCAGACAATGTAACAAAATACGAAATAAACAATTCGTGACTAGCAGTTTGCCAGTATTCTTGTGCCTTTTCTGATCCTAAGGGAATAACGTATAAAGCTACTAACAGAGTGGTGAATGTGTTCAGTTTTCAGGCACTACAAAAGTTTAAGGCTTTGTATGGCCAATCTGCAATTAGTTGAACGTTGAATAAAGTGTATAAACTGAATTCTAGGGATAATATAGAAACTGCAAAAGAACATAACGTGTATAAGAGAATGCTGACTGGTATTGTCACTGGGACAACAGGTCAGAGAAGGAAACCAAGTGCCCTGTTGCGGAAAGGCAACCAGGATGTGGACAATGCTGATTCTAAAACGGGTTAAGTAAACTATGCTCCTGGTTAGGAATCCAGACTAAATGTGGTTCAACACATTCAAAGGAGGTGACCACCATATGGCAGCACACAGCGTCCATCACCTGAGACCTATCAGACCACTTTAAATCGCAACTAGTTTTAAAAAGAGAGTCTATAAAGGGCGTTGTGTGATCATTCTTACTAGGTGAATAAAAGAATATGTGGGACATCAAGATCTAGGAGAGATTGTCTGATGTACGCTAACCAGCCAATATTATTTCCATGGTCTAAAGTAATGTAGTCAGCTAAAACAAGCCCAGAGAAATTCGTAAATGGGGAAATCCACATTTTTACCCATAGTAAGAGTGGTGCCAGTTTAATCATGTCCTCAATGTACAAAAGACCAACCTCAGTATGAGTGATAATGTTGGCAGTGCTTTTAGGTGCTGCCAGCAATCTGGAGAGAAATGTGTTTTCGGCTGTTTGTAGACAGTCACAGTTAATATACTCCCAAACTCGCACTCGGTAAGTTCCCCGGCAAAGGCATTTTGCTTTATAAAGGGAAATAAGATCTTTATTTTTAATTGTTTTTTTGTTTAGGTTTTATCACATCCTCAATGTACAGAAGACCAACCTCAGTATGGGTGATAATGTTGGCAGTGTTTTTCGGTACTGGTACTGCCAGCAATCTGGAGAGAAATGTGTTTTCGGCCATTTGTAGACAGCCACAGTTCATATATCCCCAAACTCCCACCCTGTAAGTGCCCAGGGAAAGACATTTTGCTTTATGAAGGGAAATAAGATCTTTGATTGTTTTTTTTTTAATGTTTTTTAGCAAATGTGAAAATTGCATCAGCTGCATTATCCATTTGAAGCCCTCTCTTGTCTGGGAGTTTGTCCCATTTGAAGTTAATATCCATCAGAATCCCTAAATAATTAAATTCGAAATAAGGGTTACATCAATATAAACCTAAGTGAACGGGTATTTCTGGGGCCGAAGGTCATAATAAATGATTTCTTGTGATTAACCCTAACTTCAGGTCCGCCATAAAATGGTTAAAAGAATCCAGCAAAAGCTGCAACCTGTTTGCCGTATGCGACAATAGCTCAGCATTTGTCAGCGTACACGAGCAAAGGGAATGGCGAATTCCCAATCCTGTGTAGGTCCTTTCCCTTGAGCCATAAGGTTTGATCAAGGGAATTAATATTGAAGAGGGACGGAAAGGGGGCTAAAGTGCTCCCCTATCTAGGTCCCTTGTGGACCTTAAAGCCGGACGTACGCTACCCCTCGAGCCTAAACACACCTGAGCTAAGGTGTCCCAATATAAACGCCTGAGGAGTTCAATCAGACAGATGTCTATCCTGGTCTTACTCATTAGATCCCATAGCATGCCCCTATCCACGAGGTCGAACACACTATAAAGGTCCATGAAGGCAAGATGCAATAAGCCTCCCTTGGCCTTAACGTAATTCCCTGTGATCAGAAGCAGGTTGAGAGGCTGTTCCACAGTACCCTCACCTGGTCGAAAGCAACCCTGAACATTGGATAGGCAACCCCTATCTTCCGCCCACGCCTCCAACCTTTGAAGAGTCACCCTGCCAAGGATTTTGACAGCGAAATTGTATGACAACATGTTGGATTTCCTCTGTCATCCTTCTTGAAAATGGGGGCGATGGTGGATATCTTCCAAGAGCTTGGTATTTCTGTTTGGAATATAACACAGAACACATTTGTCAACAGAGGGGCCCAGAAGGATATATTGTGATCTAAAAACATCAACCAGAATCCTGTCTGGGCTAGGGGCCTTACCAGGCATTCGCTTTATGATGGCAGAGGTTATATCGCTCATATCTATGGTAAAGGGAAGAGAGTTACTACCAGGATCACATGGGGCAGGAGGATTTGCATTGATAAAAGGAGTAATAGGGGACCTAAATCTAAAGAAGTAGAGGGCTTATCCTCGAAAATGCTTGAAAAATGTGACAGCTAGTCTTCTGGTGAAACTTGACAAGTAATTTTTGAGTTGTTGTCGTCTGAGAAGTAGGAATGATTAATCATATCCCAAACGGACTTGGAATCCCTAAGTTTGGTGGCCTTTTCTCTGATTTCCCTCCT
Organism: Calotriton arnoldi; assembly: GCA_963921515.1. Classification (NCBI taxonomy): domain Eukaryota; kingdom Metazoa; phylum Chordata; class Amphibia; order Caudata; family Salamandridae; genus Calotriton; species Calotriton arnoldi. The sequence goes on along the minus strand of CAWUFW010003386.1, from coordinate 499,852 downwards.
CCTTGTTTCAAGGGTCATCTTATAAACCCTCCTTGCATGCCTAATTTCCTGAATGTTTCTGGGACTGAGCTTAATAGCTGACTTCAAGTTCTTGGAGGCAGTAGAACAAGCATTGTTAAACCATCGATGCACAGGAGGTTCAATAGTGGTTTTATTGACAGTCATTAAACTAGACATTGATTTGCAAATTGGTAAACCTTCCCAAAACCATATATGTCTCAACTGAATCAGAGAAACAACACATCACATCCTCTCTCCTATCATTTACTAAATCAGCAAGAACTTTTCCGGGTTCAAGTTTCTCCTTTATGCGTATTCCTCTATTTTTGCAATTTTGTAGATCTATGGGGCTGACAGAAGCAGGTGGAATGGTATCAGTGCAAGAGACACAGATGGTGACTGGATTATGGTCACTTATACTAGAAGTTAAAATTGATGAATCCATTACTATGGGAGATAAGTGGGAGGAAGTGAGAGGAAAACAAAAAAAACAATAGTTGATCCTCCACCTTCACCCATAGAGGTTGGAGGAGGCGCTATGCTGTCCTTAGCAAAATACAAATTAAATAAAAAATTAGAGTTCAAAATAATCTGATTCAAAACCTCCCCGTAAGGGTTGTGGGAAAAATTGGACAGATCTTCACCCTGCCAATCCTTTAGACCACATACACTGTCCCCTGGTAGGGAACATTTCGAGATATTGAAGTCTCCTTAGCATAAGATAGACACCTTATCCGGGCGATTCTCTAAAATTTAAGATATACAACTATGCAGTTCCCAAAGCATTTCAACAGGGTGATTTGTGAAAAAATGTAAATAACAATTAGTCACAAGGAAGAATAAAAATCCAAGAAAACTCATTAACAGAATTTGATAACAGGAGTGGACTGAGGTTCAGAGTTGAGAGAAATAAGCACCCCTAACCCGCCCTTAGGGCATCCGGACAAAGAAGGCATGGCTGAAACGCAAAAAGATTGTTAACCATTAACATAAAAGTTGTTTAAAGCCCATGTTTCTTGGCAACACACCACATTAAACTGTTTAATAGTTTCCAACCAGCCCACAATATCCAGTTACTTAATAATCCCAGCGACATTCCAGGAAAGGAAACGTAATCCACCTGGCCTGATTGTCCTGGGGCAAGTAATGGTATCAGGCAAAATGGGCTCTGCTGGGAGGACAAGTTCAGACATTGGTATATGTGTATTGCCGGAGACTATTGGTGAAATCTGCAAAGCAAGTCAATTCAATTCCAATCTTTATTCGATCAAATTAAAATGATCATAAAAGCACAGATAAAAACATAATTTCTTAAGGAAATTTCCCCCCCTAGTTCATCATAGATTCTGAGATAAAATAAAGCTTAATACAATAAAATTATTTCATATGTTAAAAAAGCTATAAAATTGGGTTATCGTGTAGTAAGCTCACAGAAACTTAACACCCCGCCCTTCCTCTTTCTCATGCAGGCCCATAGGAATGTCGCTACCGAATAACAAGTCAACGGGTCGGATAATGATTTTAAAAAATATAGTGCCACCCGACACTGGTTAAAATTCCTTTGTTTTAAAATTAGAGTGAGGTAGTCATTCCTTTCTTTTTTATAGAGCCTGCAGAATAGAACTAAATGCAGCTCTGTTTGTGTTGAGAGATTATCACATGGACACATACTTAAGTCTGAGTGATTATACATTTTTTCTGGATACCCTAACATCAAAGGGATCATGTTCAAGCGGAACCTCAGCAATATAAATCTATGTTGCGACCAAGTAACATTTACTAAGTATAAAAACCCCTCCTCTGTTAATGGGGGATTTTGACGGTATAAACAGACCGCATGTTTCTCTTTATAATGTTCCTTTCACTTATACTCAGACATCAATAAAAACATGTTTGTAACCTTTTGTTTGGAGACCTTTCGGCAAGACAATGGGTTCTTAAACAATTCAGGGAGACCAATCTCCTTTAGAACAGATTCCACATAGCTAAGCCATCTAGACGTCTTCCACTTATCCATGCTTAGACAACTCTTTATTATTGTTTGAGTGAGTGTCACTGTATCTCTCCGCCAGATTGAATGCCAAAGAAGAATTGGGGCTAGCTGTATAGAATCAGAAATGTAGGGTAGGCCCAATTCCAAATGTAAGATATAGTTTGAAAATGAAGGAGGAAGGCCCACTATAGATTTGAAAAAACTGTTTTCAGTGAATTGAAGTGGTGTTGATGCTACCATACCCCACACACCCGCCCCATAAGTCGCTGCTGCCTTTACCTTAGCCTGATAGATGTTTTTCATGGGTAGAATCGGTTTAGCGCCCAATTTCCGAGTGAAGGATATAACAGCAGCGATACCTCTATCCATTACCGACTTCCTTCCTTCTATCAACTTTGACCACGAGAGGTCTTTATTGAAGAGAACCCCCAGGTAAGGGAAGGAATCCACCACCTCTATTCTTTTGGCATCCGTGTGCAGGTACGGCGTTTTATCTCTTTTTTTCGCCCCCGCTATTATTACAAAGGACTTAGTTTGATTTACCTTCAGTTGAAGTGAATCCATGAAGGAAACATATGCATTTATTAATCGTTGTAAACCAAGTCCTGTTCTGGCGATTAACACCGCGTAGGCCAATATTGGTAGCGGTTGGGAGTCAAAAACAGGGACATCTTGGGAGGCCATAGTGAGTGCTTTCTCGACTCCATTTGTATATAGGGAAAAGAGGAATGGGGCAAGGACGCAGCCCTGCCTTACTCCCCTAGCAATTTTAAAAGGGCGTGTGCAGTCTCCGTCCTTGGTATAACGGACTGTTGCCACAGCGTTTAGGTACGATTGTCTAATGAAGTTTAGTATGGATTGGTCGACCCCCATCACCTCCATTATGTCCCATAGCTTAGCGTGGACCACACAGTCGAATGCGGCCGTCAGGTCCATGAAAGCCATATAGATCCTTTCGCCCTTCATTCTGGTGTATTTTTCTATGGTCAGTGCTAAATTTAGGCACTGATCCACGGTACCCCTTCCCTGCTTAAATCCATACTGGGCCTGGATCAAGATGTTATTTTCCTTAGCCCACCCCTCTAGCCTAGAGAGGAGGAGGCGGCCCATCAGTTTAGATGTTGTATCCAGTAAGGAGATCGGTCTATAATTCTTTGGGTTATCCCTGTTTCCTTTTTTATGGATTGGTACAATCACACCCATTGACCATGATGGGGGGACCTACCAGAGCTATGCTATTCATGACATTCGTCAGGAGCGGTGCCCATAGATCTAGATTTTCTTGGAAGAAATCAATTGGGACACCATCTGGTCCTGGAGCCTTTCCCATACTACAAGATTCTAGTCCTACTTTGACTTCGTTGAGTGAGAATACGAGGGGGGCGTAAGACTTTTGCCCAACAATCATGGAAGAAATTGGGGAGTGGGATTTTAAAGCAAAGATATTCTCAAAATAGGAGACCCATGTTTCCTCGTCTACATTTGTGTCTATTGTGGGGTCGCTGTGATTTTTAAAATAAGGTGCATTTACAAGCTTCCAGAAATCTTGACTGTTTCCTGTACTAGCCGCCTTGTCAAGATCCGCCCATAAGTCCTCCTTGATGACCCTTTCTCTGTTTTTCCGTGCCAGTTTGTACGAGGCCTGTAATGTTTTTATTTCTTCCGGAGCTCTAGGCCTAATTTACAATGCTTGGATCAGTGCCTTCCTTGCTTTAGAGCATGGTGAGTCAAACCAGCCCCTGTCCTTTCCTTTATTCGACTTTTTTGTACGAGTCAGGGCCAATTTAACCTTCTCTAGAATATCACAGAAGGCCAGCACCACTCCCCCTGCATCAGCATCTGGATCTAAACACAATAATATATTGTCTTGTGTATTTGTTATGACATCTGGGATCATCTTTAATTTACCGATGTTGGCCCATTTCAATTGGACTCCATTTTTCCTTGCCACTAATTGAGTTCCAACTTGCTTATGATTGTATATATCCCATATAGATACTTTCATCTCAATAGATAAAAAGGAATGATCACTAAAAGTTGTAAAACAGTTTCCTACCCTGGAAACCCTTGGTCTGAGGGGGGTTGTTAAAAGTATATAATCAATCGTTGACTCTTGCCCGTTTCGGTGGAAAGTTCCCACTGAGTTTTCTGTAGCGAGGTCTGTATCACAGACTACTTCCATGTTTAGGAAGGCTAACGACCTATTTAGGGAGTTACCATACTCATTGTGAGTAAAATGATATATTGGGTTGCCCCCCATATCCTCTAGTCCACAGACAGGGAGTGCATTATAATCGCAAGGGTGTATATTGAAGTCACCCATCCAAATAATATTGGCATTCGCATCTTGGAAGTTGTGTACAATATTTTCTATTGCCTTAAGGACCTCACCCACAATTAGGTGCATGTTTGGGTCAAATCTATTATTATAATAGCCATATCCCTTCCTGTTGTATCTCCATCATCAAAATGTGAAAGTTTGGATTTGTACAGTCACACTTTTTCACATTAACGTTTAGATCGTTTCGAATTAGAATCAAGATACCCCCCTTTGCCCTCCCAGAAATAGATGGTATGGCTTTAGTCTGAAAGGAGCGGTAACCATTTATGTGCACTGACCCCACAGCCCACGTTTCCTGGAAACATACTATTTCGTACTCTTGCCATACACTTAGCCAGTTGTTATCGCTCAGTTTGGGGAGAATACCAGCTACGTTCCATGAGGCTATTTTTAAGACCACTTTTTGTATCCCCTGTTGTCTTGTTGGTGTCTGTAATCTGTCACCGGTAGCGGGAGCCAAGATGGGTTGGCTCTCAATACTCTCTATGTAATTTGGTTTCGCTGACTGTAGTCAGTCACAAGCTTCTAGGTCAGAAAGGGGTGCAAATCTATTCTCAAGTCTCAAGTCTGTTAGCCTTGGGATCCCCCCATAAGGCCCCCGTGTCTGTCTCTCCCTGTACTGGGGGTCACTCCCTGTTGCTTGTCTGAAAGGCGGTCTATAAAAAAAGCCCAATGGTAACACGGTAATATGAGAATATCAAAATCATTACCCAGATTGTCCAAAAGAAATCTGACAACAAATCCATTATTGAAATTTAGGACCACATAGTCTCCCCACATTTCTTTCCTTGTGGGCCCTACCCAGGTAACTCTTCTAGCCATAATCATTTGACTTTGTAGGTTTCCGCCCAGGCCCCCCCTTCAGATTTTGAGCCACCCAATGCATGGCTTTAGTCATTAGTTGAGCTGTTGATTCTGCCTGGCCCTCCCGCAGCGGTGGCACATTTCCCAATACCGCTACCAGGGGAGCAGCCGCTGGGGGCAGATGTAAAGTCTGAGTTCCAGCCATCAATGGCCCACGGGCTGGTCTTTCATTCTTCTGGTGGACTCCTAGGCTGCCCTTCCCTGGTGATATTCTGCCTTGCCCATTTGTTGCACTATTAGAGTTATCCGTCAGTGGATTGATTTTATCAACCGCTTTATCCAATTCATTAGCACAAAGTGGGCTCGGATAGCTTTGGGCAAATTTGCTGGATACATCAGCTGTCAGGGTGTTGGTCTCATCAGTACTGATGGCAGAGTTAATGACTATAGGATGTGCCAGATTTTGGGGAGCGGTCATCATCCTTGTAGGTTTTGTAGTTAGGGCTATTTCGCTTGACTCTTGGGTAGTTTGAGATTCTCGATCTGACGTTGACCCATTCTTTACTAATAATGCCTCTAAAGCACGAAAATTGATCTTATCCTGGGATTCAAGGCCATTTATTTTATCTTCAATCCGGCTCAGTCTCAGTGTAATGGGGTTTAGCATGGTGGAGACCAAAGTTTCTAGTCTCTGCCACATGGCCTCATTCATCAGCGGGCATGGGGCAGAGGTCAGCGGTTCCGAATGGCTTAAGCCACCTAAATCTGGATCTGTTATGTCCCCCCCCTTTTTTGTTCGGTCTTGAGGTTTTTGCTGGTTTCGTTCTCTGTGGGCCCCCGCCCCTCTTTCTCTTTGCAGCAGGGTCAGAAATAGATCTCATAGATGTTATCAATACTGCTGCCCTGGGAGAGGCTCTTTGTGTGGTGCAAATCAGTTCTGGTTCATGGGATATTGATCCCGTAAATGTTGCTGGGTCTGGTTCTATTTCTATCGCTTTGTCTGGTCGCAAAGATTGGTCGGGGGTAATGTGGGGTGCCATACCCCCCAAAGAAGATCTTTAATGGACAAAAGGCTCCAAAGATAGGTGGCGCTCCGTTCTTTCGATCTTGTGTGCAAGAACAGAGGTTGCCCTAGTTAGGAATTGGTCAAGTGTCCCCACAATGCTTCCACCTGTTTGGGCACTCTTTCCCTCTCGCTTGCTCATCTTGTTACTGGCTACCTGGCTACCTACTGCAGAGTTAGCGTGCAAGAGGTTAGTGCCAATGCCCCAGAGTTATTAAAGTTTATAATTAAGAACTGACCACTATACCTTCAGTTGACGCAGATCTCAGAGGGGGGGCCCAGCCCAGTCTCCTCCGGGCTTTGTCGGGCGTGGACGAGCCCGCCCTTGGCCCGGGTTTTGCCCGGGCGCATCCCACGCCGCGGCCGGTGTCTTGTTTAAGTAGCGTGTCCGCGCGCTGAGGCTGCTGGTTGTTGTGGTCTCCCAGGACCTTGCAGGGCTAAACTGCGGGACTCCAGGAAGCGGTTATGAGGGGCCGCGGTCCGGGGTCTTGTTTAAGTAGCGCGTCCGTGCGCTGAGGCTGCTGGTTGTTGTGGTCCCCCGGGCCTTGCAGGGCAGAACTGCGGGACTCCAGAAAGTGGCTACGAGGGGCCGCGGGCCGGTGTCTTGTTTAAGTAGCGCGTCCGTGCGCTGAGGCTGCTGGTTGTTGTGGGTCCCCCGGACCTTGCAGGGCAAAACTGCGGGACTCCAGGAAGCAAGTCAATCATTATCTGAAAGACCAGAGATCAGTTCAAACTGATTCACATGCACAAAAGTGGCTGTAAGATTGTTGGGTGACATAACACCTTAACCAGTCCTCCTTCTGAATTGCCCTGGTGAAGGTGGTGGATGGTGGATGGTAGAAATAGCTGAGGGGAAAAGCTTTGATCTTGGCATGACCTGTAGCTAAATAGTTCAGATGGTAGAATAGGGAACACACCAGCAAGAGACTTCTAAAGTTAACAGCTAAACAATCTCCTTGGATTGAATTTGGAGCACAGTTAACCCATCGAACCCTGGGTACCATAGGGATGTCGGCATCAGAGTTGATCCCCAACCAGATTTAGACACAAGTCAATGAGAATTCTTTGTTTGAGTGTATGCCAATCCTCCGGGGTGTCGCTGCTCAAAGGAGTCACACCTGTGAGAATGATTACATATGGCGTGCATTCAGGAGGCAGTTGTAAGCAGGCAGAGCGACTAGGGTCAGTGAATTCAGAACCCCTAGATTTCACTCACTGCAAATTTTCCTTTTGGCTGGAGCCCTGCACAATGTTGACTTGATTAGGATAAACAGATGGTTAATTTAGGTGGTCCAACATGGATAGGCTATCAGCGCTAACTCCAGATGACATTCTCTGTGTAGTGGAAGTATGTGCCTAATAGGATCCAGGTTGTGATGGTTTGCGAGAATGGGACTGATGCGGATTACGCTGAAAGTCATGTAAGTCTTGCACTTTTTTATTTAAGTGATTGAGATGTAACAATACGGCTTATTGGAATTTTTTCAATATAAGTTCCATATTGTCAAAATAATAGAACTGAAATCCTTGTTGGGGGCACTACTGGAAATTGTGGAGAAGCGTTGAGAAGCGGTTTTAGCATTGGGTTTATTACTATTAGCCTCTCCCTTTTTAGTTTTACCTTCATATTGGTTCCGTTTAAGGGGAGGCAATTTGGAGGCATTTGAAGGAGATGTAGTAGGGCAAACAATAGAAATTCATCATTCAGGATGTGCACGACACAGGAATATGCGTTGGGGGTAGGATTGGCCTGCTGGAGGGTTTCATGGTGTTACTTGAAAGGGCAGTATTTCCCTCCAATGATGGAGATGGAAAAATTCTTGGAGGAACATTTATCAGATTTTGTACCACATCTATGCGGGTTTCAACTGTTTCAAGATCCGTGGTGATGGCTCCCATGGCAGTAGGTAAATAAGAAGTAATAAGAGGGAATGGGGCAGCTCCTTTAGATCTCATTTGAGAAGTCTGAATGGACTTTTTTCCCTCATGAATAAAAAATTATTAATAAAATAAAATGGGCAAATGGAGGTGAGGAGCGGAAAAAAGTCCTACCCTGTCAATGCTGTAAACTAGCTGGGGACCAAGAGAAGGGGCACAGCCCAGCCTCGTCCAGCAATGGACGGGAGCAGACGGGCCCGCTCTGCACCCGGCCATGCGCCCACATGCGTCCCGCACCACGGTATGCAGGAAGGCGCTTTGTAGCACATTTACCAACAGTGCCCCACCTCCTTGAAGAGCTGATGCCTGGGGGATGGAGTCCCACCACAGGTAAAGTGGCAAGTGCTCAGTGAGGCTCAATGCGGCTGATTTTGGCATCCATGGTATGCAAGAAGGCATGTTATAGCACGTGTGCCAATAATGCCTCACCTCCTGGAACAGCTGCTGCCTGGGCGATGGAGTTCCATCCCAGGTAAAGTGTCAAGTGCGCAGCGTAGCTCAATGTGGCTGATTTTGGTGTCCAATGCCATGGTATGCAGGAATGTGCTTTATAGCGCGTTTACCAACAGCGCCCCACCTCCTGGAAGACCTGCTGCCTGGGGAATGGAGTCCCACCCCAGGTAAAGTGCCAAGTGCTCAGTGTGGCTCAATGCGGCTGATTTTGGCATTCTGCGCCATGGTATGCAAGAAGGCACTTTATAGCAAGTGTACCAACATTGCCCCGCCTCCTGGAACAGCTGCTGCCTGGGGGGTGGAGTCCCATCCCAGATAAATTGTCAAGCGCTCAGAGCGGCTTAGTGCTGCTGATTTTAGTGTCCCGCGCCATGGTATGCAGGAAGGCACTTTATAGCACGTTTACCAACAGCGCCCCACCTCCTGGAAGAGCTTCTGCCTGGGGGATGGAGCCCCATCTTAGGTAAAGTGGGCTCAATGTGGCTGATTTTGGCATCATGTATTGGTCGTATATCATGATTCATGTGAGGACTCAGAAAAGACAAGGAGAAATTTTGGAAACTTGCTCCAGTAGGATTGCTGAAACTGTTGTAGTAATTTACTGACTTTTTGGGGATGCAAAATGGATCCCTGGAGAACAACTGGAAATCTCATGTACTAGACGTTCAGAATATCCATATGGTTTACATTTCTTCATGTGCAAATTTGGCAAAAATGTGCACATGCGCATTTATTTTTTGGGTTTCCACACGGAAAATATGTTTTGCTTGTGAGGAGTCACTTTTCAATAGACCCCTATGGCACAAAGGAATGTTCCCCCCATATGGTAATACTTGTGAGACCTCTGTTGCCCAGTTGTATATAATCAATGCTGTAAACTCAGAACCATCATCCTACCTCTGTAAGAAAGCACTGAAAATGCTGCCTCTCATCCAGTCCTCCGAGTAATTGCAATGTTACAATGTTACCGAAATCACACCAATAGCCCTAGAGAAGATAATCATTAACGAAGGAGCAATGGGCCTCGACGGTCTAATAGCCTACCCACAGTAATCTTCAAAGCAGATCTATACTTCTGGTCTAAGGTACTGTGCAGTATCTTTGATAATGTCATACTAACTTGCTGGTTCCTCCAACGTGGCAGGGGTCAAATATTGTTACCATTCATAAACAAGCATTTGCAATGCAATAGGTCTTTTTTTTTTTTTAGCATTAGAGCTATTGGCATTGTAATTTAAACGTTTTTAACTTATGTGTTTTTGAGTGAAGTGGATGTATGTGATGGCAATTATGTGGAAAATGATACACACTAATTAAACTTCATAAGCTAAATATCAGGCCAAGAGATATTTTTTAAAGGGGCCTGATTTTAAAAGGGGGTTATTGAATTAAATTCTAAAAATGTGTTTCAGAATGCATAATCCCCTTGTTCTGATGTGTCTTGAATGCAAACTGTTGCCCAAAGTGTCCATTAAAGATATCATGGAAAGTTTGCCGCACTAATTGGATATGTACTTTGATTTAAATGTAAAAAGGGCAAAATATTCACTAAATGAAACACAAGCATGAAATTATACAATATGATAATACTGATGACAGTGTATATTGCTAACAATTGGGTGCATGATAAACGAATACAATGCCAGCGACCAAACGACAACCTGTGAGGGAGAAAAAGACAACAGACAGGACTGACTCGGTCTTTCATCCTTCCAAGATTGGTCACCAACACATCACCAGCTCCACAAGACTAATCTACTAAGATTGAGGTTAGGGAAGACAAATAGGGCTGACTTGGTCTTTCATCCTTGCAAAGTCAATTCAAATTTTCAATTGAGCAGTGCATGCATTATAATTACTGAACATGCAAGGGGTTGCGGGCGGTAAGGTGTAAGAATAAAACCATTCATTTTAGAAGAAAGGAAGGAGAGGGGGTATAATCCATAAACCGCATGCGCACACATGAGGAGACAGGGAGCTCAAAACAGGTTGGGAGTTTTAGACCCCCACGAGCTTTGGTACTAGTTGCGCCCCTGGTATTTACCACCTCACATTATTGGTAACATTAAAGGTATAACTTTAGCGTATCTTCTTTAATGTTCTTTACTGCATCTTCTTAAATGCTGTAGATTTCATTTTCACAATAAAAGTTTCAATTTTGATTTATTGATTGGCAAGCAGAAGTTTATGTTTATGCCTGTAAGAGGGTGCTGCTGAAACTTCGTATGCAATCCCATATAGGCAATAACAAGGGGGTTCTGTATTTATACTGTATGCAAACATTTGAGTAGGCCTTGAATGGAGATTTTGAAAACAAATCAGGAGAAGTTAGTCTTCTCTCATTAACTTACAGTGCAATCAAACGTGTTAAGCAGCACAATCAAAAGAATGTATTTTTCTGCTGGAAAATGGAGTGTGTCCAGGGCTTTAAGTGGGATGAAAAAAACTGGGGGGTCTCTCAAAGGGGGAGGGGCGATATAATTAAAGGTGAGGCTTAAAACATTTATGCTAAAAATATGTGCTCAGCATAATGTGCCACCCGACTGGTATTTTGCTGCTTCTGTTATTGCCTCCCTATATATAATCCAACAAGTATCATTACACCTACAACAAGCGAGGACTATTGACTTTGTCAAAGGCTGTTAGTTGGATAAGATAAACATACTACATGCATACATTCAGCTATGGCTTCGCTGCTTATAATATTGAAAATGCTTTTGTTCTTGCGCGAGAGGTTGTGGCGTAATGGCGAGCTGTCAACTTTGGAGCTGAGGAAGCAGGTTTGAGTCTCAGCGTCGGCTCAACATCCTGTGTTTCTGGGCAAATCACTTAATCACCAGTGCCTACCAAAAAACAAGGCACAAGTCACAATACAGGCTCACCAAGCAGGGGCACGATACCTAAATTAGGTCGGCGGAGAGCAGACTCGAAACCTGCTAGTCAGTGCAGCATCACGACTGCAGTAACGGCACACCAGCGGGGCTGCGGGGGAGAAAGCAGGTCCCTGACCAGGAGGTGTAAGAGGCGCTTGGTTACAGGCTTCACCAGTAGTGAAACAGCTCATCAGCTCAAAGCACCTGTGGCAGAGATCGGAGTAGGCTGCCTCAGTGGAAGTAGCGCCTGCTACAAATCTGTGTGTAAGAGGCGCTTGGTCAAAGGCTTCACCAGTAGTGAGACAGCTCATCGGCTCAAAGCACCTGTGGCAGAGATCGGAGCAGGCTGCCTCGGTGGAAGTAGCGCCTGCTACAAATCTGTGTGTAAGAGGCGCTTGGTCAAAGGCTTCACCAGTAGTGAGACAGCTCATCGGCTCAAAGCACCTGTGGCAGAGATCGGAGCAGGCTGCCTCGGTGAATGTAGCGCCTGCTACAGATCTGTGTGTAAGAGGCGCTTGGTCAAAGGCTTCACCAGTAGTGAGACAGCTCAGCGGCTTAAAGCGCCTGTGGCAGACATCGGAATGTACCTTGGAGTAGGAGAGCTGGTTGGGCAGAGCAGCCTGCTGGGAGATGGGTGTAACTGTAGAGACGTGTATCCTACGGGGCACATGTCAGATTGGAATAAGACAGCTTACTCGGTTACTGCACCTGTAGCATAGACCTGTGTGTGTAGTTCCCAGTAAGCTGACTCGATTGGTTAATGCACCTACGGCAGAGGGGGCTCAATGGGTAAAACGCATGCCGCAATAGCATGCCGAGGTCCCTGTAACCTAGCTAAGTCGGTCCATGCGCCTCCTGCAGAGAGCTCTATGCCACATGGTAAAGGCCTAGAGATAGTTCGTGGTGGTAACACACCTGCTGCTCTGATCTCTCGCTCTCTGCGTCTGTTTGAACTCTGCAGGTCACTTGATTGCTAATGAGATAGCTCAGCGGTTTATGCCCCTGGTGCTGAGATCTCTTTGTAACCTGCAGAGTAATGTGTTCATGTCCTTGAAGGCCAGTGTGGTGGGTTCAAGCGCCTCATGCAGAGATGATCTGTGCCTCGCACGTTCTGTAAAATAGTACATGGTGTTACCGTGCCCACTGCCGTGGTCTCTCTCTTTCTCTGTATATAAAATCTACAGATCACTTGCTTGAGAAGTAGTAAAATAGCTCAACGGATTATGCACCTGCTGTAGAGATATTCATATAACCCGCAGGGTAATCTCCAGACAGTAATAAAGATGCTAAACGGGTTAATGCGCCTGCTGCTTCCCCGGGCAGCATGTGCCAGCCCCCGGGCTGGGTGGTGTGCAGTCTGCACTGGTGCCCATGCCAGCACCCCACTCTTCCCCTTCCCTGGGTGCACTGGGATTGTAGGTGTTTCTCAGAATCTGTGGCTCACGGACCACGGGCAATTTGTAGAAGGTCAATCGAAAGTTCCCAAGACTGTCCCTGTGCCCACCTCCCCCCCCCCTTCTCCCCCAGCAATTTAGTATCTCCTACTCCCCTGGCAATACCACAGGAACCACAGATTGCTTTGTGACGGATCCTGGAAATTATGCTTTTGCTCCGATCATGGTAGGGAATCGGGATTTTTTGACTCCACGAAGTTCTAAAAATAGTTACGCTTTACTGAAAAGGCGAGAAATGCCACAGTGCAGTTTTCACCTTGGTTCAACCTCACAAATACAAAGGCACACCTACCCAAAATCCACATGCCGCCAGGAACCGAAATGCTATACAAGTGTGCTGCGTTTGCTGTTCTTGGAAACAGCTATACCATTTGTTCCCACCTTTGTTCCAGACGTTCCTGGAACGTTGCACTGGTACACAGACAGACAGACAGTGCTGCGTGACTAGGACGGCGGGGCTCATTCACAAGACGCCGCAAGATACATCTCCTGGCTGTACACTAACAGGTATCTGCAATCCGCGAGTATCGTGTTTCAGGCACTTATAACTCACGTCCACTCATGCCTTAAGTGTGTCATAGTAGATATCATATTTAGCTCTGCGCCACGTTTAGGGCTGTGCCTAATGACACATTTGGGATCGGAACCGCAGGAATTTCCTATTGGCACGGGGTCGAGCATCCTTATGCACACAGCAGTGAAGGAAGTGGTCCGTTTAGGGTCACCCGGGTCACTCGCAACCACCACTCAGCCTTCCATACCAAATGAAGAGTTGGTCAGACAGTAGATAATACAAACCAATATATGTTTATTCAGATAAACTCGAGCGGATCCCCGTCTCCCAAAGTCTCTTAGGGGTGCTGCAGAGAGGACTGACATCAGCAAACATGGAGATACATTATATACAATTCAGAACCAATGAAGGCACGCCCATAATGGAATTTTCCAAGCAGATGCAGCTAAACAAAGAAGTACAGAAGGATAGGTTTCGATTCTGGGGCTGGGCACACACTATCTTCAATCCAAGGTCACTCTGCCCGTGCCCGCTACTAGACTAGTGGGAGAGGGCCTCTATCTTGTGGGAAAGGTATGCGCTAATTCGAACAGTGCATTCATTAGCAGAGCAAGGCCCAACCCTGGAGAAATTAAACTTTCCACAACCCGTTCTCTCGAAGAGACAAAAAGCAGTATCGAGCGTGGCTCAAAATGGCGGCCAAACATAAAATGGTGCCGCAAATGCTAACTTACGTAGAATAATGCACAAGCAAAAATAGAGAAAAGGTTTTCATTACAACAGCAGCGCTTTTTACAATCCCACTTGTTCAAACAGGAAAAGGAAATTTATTTTCACATAGTTTCTAGGGGTTTTCAATAGAAAATTCAAGTTTTCACAGTTGGACTGCTGGGAAGTATGCAATGTGTCGACATTAATTCCACGTTTTAACATCCTTTTAGAACCACGCTGTTATGGTCAAGCTATTTGATTAGCTTTAGCAGCCATTTGCAGCGAGTTCGTAGGTCTTTCAGTGAATCAGTGTTCATTTTGGAGCGGTCCGTTCATGAAAAAAAAAAATAGAATCCAGGGTCACGGCATCAGAGCTTGTCTTTGGAATGGTGTATACAAGCTGCACATGTGTTTATGGAGGTTCACACATCTGACTACTTTGAAAGGGCTTAGTAATGGGCTCATGCCCTAAGGCAGGGTCAGACTCACTAAAAAATGCAGCGAGTCTAGAAGCATAAGAAAGTATTCACTTCTTTTGGAGTTACTCAGGGTTGGTTACAAAACAAAACAAGTCCCCTGGTGCGAGGGGCGTGCTCGGGTGCAGGCAGGCGGCCTGTAATAGCGACGCAAGCAGCAACCCTTTCTCCTGAGGGGCGGGGAATTAGGCAGCTCGAGCCGCAGAGAAAGTGGGCGGCTCGAACATCAAGCATGGCGTGCTGCTGCATATGAAAGCTTAATTTTCAATAAAGAAATGGTTTGGGGAGCCGAGCTATAAGAAAGGCGTGCAGCCGTGATTTTTCCAAATGAAATGCTGCATGCCAGTGAGCCGCAAGTAACTAAACTAAAACAAGCACACAGAGCGGCCTCGGCTCTACCCCGCCCCCTCCTCCAATAAGCGGCCGCATCAGAGCTGCCGACTCCGGACCTCAGTATCAGCGTTGGAGCCGCGGAATGTAAACAAAGCACATTGTGTCATCCTGCCTAAGGTAGTAAAAACTCAATAAATAAATAGTACACCTACCGTGCAACAACCAAGTAAAGGGGCCAGTAGCCATGGGAGGGTACAAATGATGACATGGCCCTACTAAGGAGGGACTAACAAACCTATGAAGGAATCAGAAGCCAGCATTTATGAAGGCCAAAGACGCAAGCAAATGGAAAATGTGGGGGGGGAGTGGGCGGGGCTTCTCTCCCATACTGAACTTGCGCGCTGACTCTAGGCTTGACCTAAAAACGGAGCAAGGACGATCCAGAGAATTGCAGACTGGTAGCCCTGCTTGATGTGGGCGCTAAATTCTTTCCCTTGCTCATTCTGCAAGCTTTACAAGACTGGGTTACTCGAGCAAATATAATACCCTGGTTCCAGACTGGCTTTCACAAAATACTGGAACAACTAACAATATCCTGACTTTGCCTCACATAGTTCACATAACCCTCACTAACAAATGAGTTCTGTATGCACGCTTCATTGATTATAAAAAAGCTTTCAATAGCATCGACCATAGTTAGCATAGCATATCCAATTTATTGTAGAAACTGAGCAACTGGGGCCTCCCACTAAAAAATACTAAATACCATCATCACCCTATATTCTAACAATTGGGTTCTAGTTAAACTCAGCAGCAATGGCACCTTGTCTAACAGAGTATGTGTCAATAAAGCAGGGCTTTGTGCTTATCCCTGTTCTTCTTAATATATTTACTGCCATCGAACCCGCTTTGAAAAACCCAAAAGCCTACCCCCAAGAATTAATGGTCAAGCATTGTACATTATGCAATACGCCGATGAATACACTATTGCTGGATTTCTCAGCTACTGGGCTCTATCACTCTACAACAACTTGGCCTCCTACTTTAAGACTAATTCTCTTCATATAAACTCCTAAAAAACTAGTACGGTCACCTTTTACAAGGATCAGTAAGCGGTATTCCTGGCCGTGAAAAAAGGGGGAACATATTATCGGCAAGACTAATTCAGATAAATATCCTGGCATCAATTTCCAGGCCTCCAGGTTCCCCAGCCCTCCACACAGAAGCTCTGCAAAAAAAAGGACAGCAGAGATTGCTCCAGAACTATGCAAACTAGCTCATCAATTTACAGGATCTTCACTCCAACCATTACTGCAAGTCATAAAAACCAAGTTCCAGCCCTCCTTTAGTCTACAACCTCAAAGCATTCCTGAATAACTTTGGAGGTTCGTTAAACCGGAACCAATCAAGGCTCTTCTGTCAAATTGTTAGACTCCCTAACTCTGTCAGGGAATGTCAGATCCGACTGGAATTCGACCACCTAGAACAAACACAGGCACAGAGGGCCACTTTATTGAAATTTTGATTTACTCTAAAAAAGGCAGCGGCCAAGAGTTTAAAATTTCACCTTGAGAAAGACCTGTTTAATCTTCTCGCATCCCCCTTGCAAGCCTCGATTCGGAAGGCTGTGCAAGATCTGCAAATGACTCAACCATGATCACTGAACATTTTGAATGGGGCAGTCAACGTTCTTCCTGGAAGGTCAGTGAAACTCTTGTAAAAAATATAAGGATATTTTGACTCTACGAAAAAAAATCATTGTGGTAGTTGCAACCTATGTGGATCCTATTTAACAATGCCCTTGTCAAAACCTCATAATTTAAAGTTTTTAAGATTACGGATAGGCCTATTCGACAATGGGGAAGTTGCCTAAAGATGGAAATATGTCAGTGACAACACCTCCCGCTTGATCTGACCCTACCCGAAGGAATCTTAGCCCCAGGCACTGTGTGCCTGTCCCTGTTTTGAATGGGAAAGACGATTCTGGTTAAAGCCACTCTTTAGAGACTTGAATATCCCCTCTTGTCAGGAGGCAATCGATCAATGCTTCCAGGGCAAGGACTGTA
Source organism: Calotriton arnoldi (assembly GCA_963921515.1). Taxonomy (NCBI): domain Eukaryota; kingdom Metazoa; phylum Chordata; class Amphibia; order Caudata; family Salamandridae; genus Calotriton; species Calotriton arnoldi. The sequence continues at coordinate 482,833 of CAWUFW010003386.1, read as the reverse complement.
AACTCACTGTCTGTTATGTGAAGTTTATGGACAAGGTCACTGGGGGCCACGGCCGGATTAGGAATGCAAACCAGACATGGCAATTAGATCGGACCAGCCTCTGAGGGGGTGAGGGGGGGGGGGGTGTTGGTGGAAACACTGCAGCTGTTTTTGTTGCAGGGGGCCCATATTGCAGCACTGCTGCAAAACAGGCCCCCAGTAACAAAACGGCCCCCACAGGTCCAAATTCGGCTCCCACCCTTCCAGCCCACCGGGAAATCACCCAAGTGCCCGCTATGGCCAGTCCGGCCCTGCCAAGCACTGTGTACCTGTCCTTGTTTTGAATGGGAAAGGCCATTCAATATCTTTAGAGACTTCAATATCCCCTCTTGTCAGGAGGCAATCGATCAATGCTTCCGGGTCAAGGACTGTAAACTCACTGTCCGTTATGTGAAGTTTATGGGCAAGGTCACTGGGGGCCACAGCCTGACTGGGAATGCAAACCAGACCTGGCAATTAACTGCGACCGCCTCCGAGGAGGGGGGTGTTGGTGGAAACACTGTTGCTGTTTTTATTTTACAGTGGCCCATATTGCAGCACTGCTGCAAAACAGGCCCCCAGTAACAAAAATGGCCCCCAGTGGTCAAAAACCAGCCCCCACCCTTCCGGCCCACCGGAAAAAGCCTGGTGCCTGCTACGGCCAGTCCGGCCCTGCTGGGGGCACCTAATCATTCTGCACAAACACTCATTTTTTAATGCGCACTTAGCACTTTTATCATGAACTGCCTGGTGTCATGTTCCCCCGACTGAAACTTCCTTGCCGTTGAGTTGATGTAACAGTTTAATGACATCCTTGCACCGTAACGTTTTAATTCGAGTCAGGTTTTAAGGAAAATGTTCAGTTTTTATGAGCACTAGTTTTGTTATGCATAAATTGCACGAGCTTAAACGATATTTGAATGGTTTTAATTAACCATCAAATAAAGACGTATTATTATTAGATGTTATGAGGATGGAAATCTAACTGCAAGGCAATTTGAACACTTACAAATCTGTAGTGTTGACCTCCCTTCTCAGGCTGGATCATCCAATAATACTAACCCTGGGCGTCAAATTCCGCTCCGCACGCGGAATTTGCGGAATTTAGGCAATTTCGCGTTCCGCGGAGAACGCGGAATTGCCAACAATTCCGCGATCCGCGGCGTAGCGGAATTATTTTCTTGTTCGCGCTTTAAAAATGCGTTCTAGCGCGCGCGATAGCGACTTACCGGGATTCCTGTGTTTGCCGACGGGTTTTCCTATCCATTCGCGTGCGCCACAAGATTTCGGTAGCCGGCGGCGCGATCCCGCAAGAGCTTGCGATCGCGAACACGTCATTCGCCGCGCCATCGGACAACTCGAGAGTGTGCGATCGCGAACACGTCATTCGCCGCGCCATCGTGCACCGCGAGAGAGATTGCGATCGCGAACACGTCATTCGGGCGCGCCATCGGACATCCAGCGGAATGTTGGTAAAGCTCGCGATCCCGAACACGCAAAATTTTCAATCTGGTGAAGAATAATATCTCGAGCAGCATAAAACCTTCTATAAAATGAAGATTTGGATGAAAAAAAAACTCAGATTGATATTTGGCTGTCCTTTTTTGTCAAATTTTTTGGGGGAGAGGGAGGAAGTGCCACAGAGTCTCCTACTTCCTGTTCCTGTCCAGCAGGCTCCTCCCAGTGCTTTGTCCATCTCCTGTTCATTTTTCACTTGGATTTGAGCTGGAAGGATCACTCTTTGTGTCTGCTGCATCATTATCATTGGATTTGAGGAGTTTTGGATTTGAGATTTTACAAGTAAGTTGGTGTTGTTTGATTGGGGCATTGCAGTTGCTGCAACTACAATTTTGGTACTTTTCATCATTTTTAAAAATAAATAGTTGTGGGTAGCCAGTAGGCCCAGAGCTAGTCATGGGTGGGTGCATGATGAAACATGATGAAACAACTGTTCCTTTGCTGTGTGATGTATTTATAAATTTCAAACATCATTTAGGGCACATGAATGGCATTGGATTGAATTGCAAAATGTGTATTTTTGGGTGTATTTCAGTTTTTTGGGGTGTGTGTTAAATACATGCCTTAGTTGTGTGTGGTGTGTTGCAGGCCTTGTTTAGCCCTGTGGATTTTCGTTTTTGCATTTTATTGCATTACAGGCACAGCAGTGTGGTTTAGCATGCAGCCTTTGCCTGGCTATTATAGGCCTGTTTTCAGTACATTGTTTTCCAGGCCTCCTGCTTGTTGCTTGTGATTTGTGAGTGTCCATATGGCTGGCAGCCATTTCTGGTGGGAGTTATAAGTGTGCTGCTTTTGCCATATAGGCCTGCATGTGTTTCCTTTGTGGCCTAGGCTTCTTGTTGTGGTCCTGGCCATGAGGCTGGTGACCATTTTGAAGCCAGGATGTGTGCTTTTTGCCATAGGCCTGCATTGTCTGTCTTCAGTTTCTTGTTGTTGTGGGCCTGGCCATGAGGCTGGCGGCCATTTTGAAGCCAGGCAGTGTGCTTTTTGCCATAGGCCTGCATTGTCTGTCTTCAGTTTCTTGTTGTTGTGGGCCTGGCCATGTGGCTGGTGGCCATTTTGAAGCCCGGTAGTGTGCTTTTATCCATAGCCCTGCAAGCTTGTGGCCTAGTCTGCCAACAGGCCTTTCATCCAGTTGGCTCAGAGGTAGTCAGGGGTGCATGAAACAACTGTTTCTGTGTGTTCTGTTGAATTTAAACATAATTTAGGGCATGGATGGCATTGGATTGAATTGCAAAATGTTTATTTTTGGGTGTATTTCAGTTTTTTGGGTGTGTGTTAAATACATGCCTTAGTTGTGTGTGGTGTGTTGCAGGCCTTGTTTAGCCCTGTGGATTTTCGTTTTTGCATTTTATTGCATTACAGGCAAAGCAGTGTGGTTTAGCATGCAGCCTTTGCCTGGCTATTATAGGCTTGTTTTCAGTACATTGTTTTCCAGGCCTCTTGCTTGTTGCTTGTGATTTGTGAGTGTCCATGTGGCTGGTGGCCATTTCTGGTGGAAGTTATAAGTGTGCTGCTTTTGCCATTTAGGCCTGCATGGTTTTCCTCTTGGCTTACTGCTTCCATCCATCCCCTTTGCCAGCTGCAGCTCCCTGAATGATGTGATGAGCAAATAATTTAATGCCAAACAGGGTCCACTTCTATTACATTTGTATTTTTGTTGTTGTTCCTCTTCTTTCCTATCCTTCCTGAGAGTGTACACAGTATACCATGAAAGCCCTTGTTGACAGTCTCACAAATGGCTACACTAACTTATATATTTTATTTGTTTGTTTGTACTACTAGTAATTGAACCACAACAACAAATAAACATTTCACTGATGTTCTTCTCCTGGCTTCTTTGCTTTTAGGTGCACAAAAAGACAGAGGAGGAGGTGTCATCATCATCATCACCCGTTGTACGGCCAGACAGAAGTCCTGCTGCGCACAACGTCACGTCCACGTGTGACCACAGACATCTCTGCAACTTGTGCACCTGCGTCCTGCTGACATCTGAAGAAGATGGCCCCAAAGAAAGGTACCAGGTCCTCCAGTACCAAAAAAGTTGCCAGTGAGAAGAAGAAGGAACAGAAGAAGGAAGTGGCACTTGCCAAGACTGGTGTGCCGGCCGATGTGTTTTTGATTAAAAAAACTTACGCATGCAGCAGCGGTGTCCGAGCGGGGACCAAGCTGGGAGCAGCACCTCTGCATCAGCGGGCCCACCCCACCAACCTAGGCCCAAGCCCATGAGTGTGGCAGAGGTAGCCAGTCTACTAATGAGCAGTGATGTTGAAATGTCATTATCGCAAAGTAGTACCCAATCCCACGCACTCGCAGGCGGAAACTCAGCAGATAAGTGGGCAACCACAGCCGCAACCACAGCCGCAACCACAGCCGCAACCACAGCCGCAACCACAGCCGCAACCCCAGCCGCAGCCGCAGCCGCAACCCCAACCACAGCCCCAACCACAGCCCCAACCGCAGCCCCAACCACAGCCCCAGCCGCAGCCCCAGCCGCAGCCCCAACCGCAGCCACAACCACAGCCGCAACCACAGCCACAACCACAGCCCACAATAGTAGTTGTTCCACCTGAAGTAGGGGCAGTTCAGGAAATCAAGCTTTTTGCAGACGAAGAGGAGCAAGCCACTGTTTCAGAAGATCCATTGTCTTCCAGACCCCCAGCAAGGAAAAGGAGGGTTAGTTCATCAACTTCTTCTTCAAGCCCCACTTCTGATGATCTAGATGCCACTTGGAAGCCACCAGCTCAGTCTGAGAGTGATGCACGCCACAAGACAAGGCTAGTGAAAAGGAAGGTTCGAGAAAGCCTTAGAGTTATGGAGGTAGATGTAGACGAGGGGGGTGATGATGATGAAGAGCCAGTCATCATGAACATCACTCCTGGGCCTGCGGAGATGGAGACCAACATTATTAGACTATCCAAAATCGCTGCGAGGGATGTAGCACGGATACCACCAACACAGGTAACACCAACACGACCTCCAGCTTCCATATTTGCCTTTGCAAATGCCCGGCAGGGACCTACATCCAGCTCAACCACCACCTCAGTAGGTGGTGGTAATGTAAGTGCACAGAGTCAAATTCCAGGCACACCCTCCAGTTCATCTGGTATTGAAAGTGGCACCTCCAGCAGTGCCAGAAAGTTCTCCTCCCCAGTTTGGGACTTCTTTTCGGTTAGCAGTAAGGAGGAGAACATTGCTATATGCTCAATTTGTCGGCAGGCTGTTAGGCGGGGTAAGCTTGGTACAAACTATGGTACCGGAGGACAAACAAGGCATCTCAAAAACACCACAGTATCAAGTGGGAGGCTCACCTACTTTACTTAGAAAAAGTAAAACTGGACCCATTGCTGTTGTTGGGGATGAAGAAGTAGGGAAGATATGATCGCGGTGGAATGTCAACAAGAGGGAGACATTTCTAGCCCTATCCCCAGCAGTGTAGTGGTACCGCCCACATCCTCAGCAACATCTCAGTGGCACCGTAGTAAGAGTCAGCCTGAGACACCAAGGCAACCGGGCACTGCAATGAGCAAAAGTGCGGCGTCGTTGAGCCTAACTGGGTTCAAGAAGAAGGTGCACCACAAAGGAAAATATTCCAGCCTACCATTGACAGCATGCTTAGGTCGGAGGGGCAGTACCAACACAACCACCCAACGGCACGGTTGTACAATGCGAAGCTGGCTAAAATGTTAGCGCTGGACCTTCTCCCTTTTTCATTTGTGGAAGGGGTGGGTTTCCTTGAATTTATGTCAGCCATCTGCCCTAAATGGAAGGTTCCCAGCCGGTCCTATTTCGCCCAAGTTGCTGTTCCAGCACTACATCACGATGTGCTGGAATTGGTTGGACAAGCTTTGCAGCAGAGTGCTGTTCACAAAATCCACCTGACAACAGACATGTGGACCAGTTGCCAAGCCACTGATTACATGTGCATCACTGCACACTGGGTCTCTTTGTGGGGGTTAGAGAAAAGCTATCTGAAGTAGGTGCTGTTGACACAGCTGAGATTTTTAATGCTTCTCGGAAACATGCAACTGTAGCCATGTTCGCCATGGAGAAATCTCATACTGCTGCAAACATTTTGGAAGAGTTTAACAGCAAGGTCTTTGAATGGCTGCGCCCAAGACGGCTTAACATTGGTTTTGTTGCCACGGATAATGGCAGTACTGTACTTAAGGTCATGGCGGTTGGTGCCTATTTCAGGGTCCCGTATTTGGCGCACTGCATTAACATTATAGTTCAAGACTTTCTGAAAAAAGAACCCATAGTCAGCAACTTACTGACCACCTGCCGCAGAATATGCACTCATTTCAGCCATTCTTTTAAAGCCCGGAAGCAGCTGAGGATCATTCAACGTGACTATAGAATGCCAGTCAAAGCACTCATCCAGGAGGTGGCAACACGTTGGAACTCAACGTATTACATGCTTGACCGTCTGTTTGAGCAGTACAGACCAATCAATGAATATGTCATGCGAAGGGCGCATGCTACTGTGAAAGGCATGACCCTTCAGATGGACCAATGGTGCCTAGTTAAATCTCTTACAGAGATGCTTCTTCCTTTCAAGGTCTTCACATGTGAAGTCAGCAAGGAGGACTGTACTATGGGCCAAGCTATCCCATTGTTGCACATGCTAGAGCAACAGCTGAAGGAGGTGTCTGAAGCGTACATAGGTGTGGAGGAAAAAAAAGAAGCATATGAGCTGGTGGAGAGCTTATCATGTCGCTTAACTGAAAATGCAAGGGTGCAAACTAAGATTTTGTCACAAGAACATTACATTTGTGCCACAATTCTGGATCCACGGTACAAATCGGCACTGAACAGTAAGACATTACTCCCTTTTTCAGAAGTGGATGTTGCCCGGTACAAAACTTGGATAGCTGAGGCAGCCAGTAAATTGGAAAATGAACGGCTGGTAATTAAAGGCCTCAAACCCACAACGAGTACTGCAGCAGGGCATCCGGTGTCAAGTTCAACTTCAGAGCCTGAGGGCAGTGCATTTGGTTCACAGCTGTCACCAACACTATCGACAACAGCAAGAACTGGATCATCAGCCCCAGTAAAAACGGCACAGGATTGGTATTTACAGCAAGGACTTGCTAGGTCCAGTGCTGATGCAAAGACAAAAGAGGCCGAACAAAGTGTAGCACCCCTGAACATTGACCGGATGGTCCAGGCCTACCTGGATGACCCAACAGAGGTCTACATTGATCAAAACCCATTGCGGTATTGGTATGGCAAAAGGGGCCAATGGCCAGTGCTCAGCAGGCTGGTGATAAACTATCTGGCTTGCCCTGACGCAAGTGTCTCTTCTGAACATGTTTTCAGTGCTGCTGGTTCCATTGTAATAGTGAAAAGGACCAGTCTCTCACCAAAAAACGTGGAGAGGTTAACCATGATCAAAATGAATCAGCAATTTATACCACCGAATTACACAATACATGAATCAACGCAGGAAGATGAGGACAGCGGCTCAGGTGACCGAAGTAGCGTGTTAGATGCTGATTACTTACTTCTGGTTGAACCCCCAGAGTTTGAGGATGAGCTATACTTCCTGACAACTAGGCTTCCACTTCTTACTGTCGTCCTCCCTTATTTACTTTTATTTGTGTGTCTGTCTTTCTGGTTGGAAACTTCAAATCACAACAAATCCATCACCACCGTCTTAGTCTTTTATTGCCATATATGAGTTTCAGCTGTCTGCATTTCAGTCCACTCCTCCGAGTCCTGCTCCTCCATCCTCCTGAATCGACCTAAATCTATTGCCCTCAAGCCAGATGATGATTGGATGTAGCATAATCGAAGAAAAAAGAAAATCTTGCCTCGTTGAGTCTCTCCAAAAGAAGTGGAACATGATGATGACTACTATAGCTATCCTCCTTTCCGAGCCGAGAGAGACTGCCCATTAACTGAAGATGAGAAGGAACAGGTAATGAATGATGACATGCATTGGACGCTGACTGAGTGATTTGTGTTGTTGTTTGTAGTGCATGAACTTAATTCATTGTGTACTATTATCTAATCTACACACTAAAAGTAACTCAATGCAATGTTTGTTTCCATTCTTGTTTTTTAATAACAAATTTCTACTTCTACTGCAGGCCGATCCATTGCATTTTGAATATGGAAAGGGGACTCAGTCTGTACACTGCACACTGAGTTGGACAACACACCATGATGATGACCACAATGACATAATATCTTTGCAGTCACTCAGTACGATCCGAGATGATTGATGGAATAACTCAGGGCGTTTCATTAGTGGCATAAAGGTAAACAAGTCAACAACAACCACTGCAGACCTACATGTCTGTGTAGTGGTGGAGTCGAGTGTGGTGGTATGACTGACAGCGGGGCATTGATTTAGTCACTTAATTTGTAAAATGCTATGTTGCTGTATATCTGCTTTGTCTGACTCTGTCAAAAAATGTACGCTAAATGGAGGATGGGTCACGGGTGCAGTGGGCCTGCTCTGTCCTGTTGTTGTTGGAGGTTAATGCTGGAAACAGACTAGAGTAGACATGATGTATCCATGCCGCCTCTGAAAGTGTTCTTGTTGCACTCCACCGTAATTTATGCATTTTTTTCTACTTGATTTTTCAATATCCCTTTTGTTTTCCCATCTACAATTACAGGCCGGCCCTTACCCTGTGCTATACTGGGAAAAACAACTCTCACTTACCTTACCAATGAATCTACATCTGCCAGGCAGGCAGTGGCGTCACCCAAGATTGATGGCCGGAGCGTCCATGGAAGGGAGGACCAAGAGGAATGCCGAGATGCAACTCCCCATTTTGACCAGGATAACATACAGTAACAGTATCAACTTTCATCATCTTTTAAATAATTTGATTCATTTTTTGTCTTCAATCATTACTACTGTGTGTTGTTGTTGTTGTTATGTTTGCTCTCTGCTTATAATTCAATTCATCCCTACAGCTATTTTTGAATTTTCCTTGCTATCTTTAAGCCCGGGTCGGTACAACAGAACAGAAACTGTATGTAATTCGGGTCTCTCGGAGGGCAGACAGGCAAGGCAAATTGCATAATATACTGCTGCCCTGTACTGTCTAATTGTCTAGTAGAAGTTAGTAAGTACTACTTATCATTAACCATCAAGTTATCATCATCATGCATGCATTTCCTTTTGCTCCCTTAACAGATTTATGGATATGGTTGTCTGCCAAGATTGTGTTTTGTTGTTGTCCAAACGTACTGTTTTACTTTGTCAAACCTTTCCCAAAACCCCCTTTCCCAACCATTGATCAAACCCTAACCCTCTTCCCCCGGGCTGTGTGACTTATTGAGGTGTTACTAAATTAAATGTACACCAATAATTTATCACACGATTGCTGGGGCGGATGTGGCAAAAGCAACACTAATTCAATTTCAAGGCAGGGCGAGGATCTTCTTCTGCTTGCCCACCCATGAGCAGTATATTTGCGAGATAATTTTTTTACCAAAGGAACCTAATCCATCAGCATAAATTGCCGGCATCGATTGGATTTGTTGTCATCCTCCTACACAGCACTAACGGTTACGCTTGTGTCGAGTGTACTGTAGGCCTAGTCGAGTGACTCGACACAGCTAGAGTTTGTAACTCTATGTACTAGGCTATCCCCGCCACCATTATGTTTTATTGTATTTTGGCATATTATTGTTTGGCAGTAAGTTCCGTACTGTACTTCGTTCTACTACTCCTCCCACAGTCTCTCTCAGGTGACTGACTGTCTCATTTTCTTTTTTGCAAATGCTACTGCCAGGGTCTACTACTACTACCACCACAACCATGGCATGTTGGGAAAGAAAACCATCATCACCATGCAGCCATCGCCGTGCCTAAGTTAAACATCAAGCACAGGTAAGAGAAGAAGTTTGGGGGAGGCATAATTAATAATGGAAATTTTTTCATTAATTCTATTTCACACACCCCTTTGAGTCCAGTTGCAGAATGCATAGACTAGGAGGAGAGACTGACAGTACTAGTAGGACAAGTCCCTCAGTGAAGGGTACCGCATCTATCTGTTTGTGTCTTACTAAGTCAGTCAATTATTTAAATCAAACACTGGCTGTGGCCCTGCACCAGCAAGGAAACAGTGTGATGTAAAACAGTAACCCCACCCACAAAACATTAACAACATCGTATATAAAGTATAAATATATAATTTAATCCCCTAACAAAAATAAACTATGTAAAAAAATCCCACAACACCTGACCCACCCCTCTCCCTAACCCCAACCAATGTCCATTGCCCGGAACGAAAAAGTCCAACAAATTAAATGTCCAATTGTCCAAAAGTGAAAACCCCAATGCCCGATTCCCACCCACCAAAATAAGCAATAAAAAGGGGCAATCAACAGGGTCTGTTCATCAGCGGGCTCGCCTCTCCAGGACACGAATACGCTCCTCTAGGCAGGCCACGCAGGCGCTTCAATGTGTGGCAATTGCATCCACAGGGGGCAGCAGTGCTTAATGTAGTACGGCGGCGGGCGGCTGCCAGACGGTGGCGCCGTAACACTGGAGGGGGTGGCTGGGGCCCGGGGCATTGGAGGAGGCTGCAGCTGCTGCCGCCTCCTCCTCCTCCTCCTCTAGAACCACCAGCCGCCGGTATTCACTTTGTATGGCCTCCAGCTTCTGGCGCCGGGCCTTGGCTGCCAACTCCTTCCTGTCTACTTTCACTTTGGAAGGAGTAGCTATATCAAGAAGAAAAAACAAGACTATTGTAAAATATACTCTTAGCACAGCAGTAAGACAAATTAATTCTCCCATTAGTGGCACAGTAGCACTAGCAAGCACAGTACATAACATTTGTGGTATGTATCTATCCTCCCACTACCTCGGCCTCTAACATTTGTGGGCGTTTCAGGCATTCCACCACCCATGCATCTGATTCCTTTCAGACACCTATGCATGCATCCCACGTATCCTTCTCTGCCAGTCATAAATATTAAATCTCGCCCGTCCTTCCTCCTTCCACCCTTCTTTCCCTTTTTGGTTCAACCCATCCATCAAGGTCATCTGAACTGACTTTTAGTCTTCTCCATAAAACTTTCACAGCTGAGTTGAAGTCAGAGAGAAGAGGCCATTGGTTACTCAACAGTACACTCCCGTCGCTAATGCTATTGCTAATGCTAAGTAAAGGGTGTCTTCTTCAACCGTTCACAACAACTTCTTACTTAAGTCTCAACAGTACAGTATACATTACACCCCTGAAGCGAGTGTAATGTCAATAAGTAAGGATTAGGAATATAACTTACCACCGCCCGCCACTGCTGCTGGCTCACCCCCTGCAGCTCCTCCTGCAACTGCCGCATCTCCTCCTGCACCCTCAGCGGCCGCGTGCCTTTCGCCGCTGGCCCGGAATTGGTGGTCGGTAGTACGCCTAGAAAAACATTACACATTTTTCAGATGCCATATACACCTCCCCCTATTTTTCACTAGCAAGATTGAAAAAAAAGTTAATACATACATAATACATATACAACATACATCACTAGTACAAATCAGGTAGTAGAGTAGACACTAGTAGTGTTATATGGTCCATAGGGTCATTCTAGTCTTTGCTAAGTTACCCCGAGCCATGCAGCCATTTTAGCTTTGTAGCTTTTATTTTTGCGCAAGTTACCTCGCAGCTTGTTGTGTAAGACGCCTTTGAGCCCACATGAGCTCATACTGCTACTGTCTGAGCGCTGCGTACAAGGTCGAAAAACAAGCCACTTTGTTATGGAGTTCTGGTGTTAGTCCATATTGCTTATCCATAAACATACTACACTTTTTGGCACGACTGAGAAATGCTTGCACTATACTAACGTGCACCATTTTTCTCATAACAGACGGAAGATTCCCTTCTACGAACCAGAGCTTTGCAGAGCTTATGATGTAACCAGTACTAGGTTCTTCTAAGGTGAGGGGTACCCAGAATTCGCTCAGATCTCCATTTATAATTTTATATAAACTATATTCCTACGAAGGGGAGGGTGGTTGTTCCACCACTGTTCAGTTATCATGATTTCGCCTTCTGTCTTCTATGGACTTGTAGTTGTAAGTGTAACTAAGTGTAACAATGTTTAATGTTTTAATCTTATGCATTTTGCTGTTGCTGCTGCATTATAGAACAATGTACAGAGCTTGTCAGTTGAAAATAAACCTTTTGAACTTACATAGACTCGGTGGTATTTGGTGTGGACTTACACAAGTGAGTGAGCGAAAGGGTGTGCATTGCTTCCGCAACTGAGAGGTCGGGAGTGTTATGTTCTGGGTTGTCTACTCATTGGGTATCTTGGTGGGGGTTTCGGAGAGCTAATGAGACACTATAACTCGTCGGTCAGGGGATTGTGGTGGCTTCTGATTGAGGTGTGAGGAAGGTCCAACCTCCCATCACCAACATCCTATTTTCTTGTGCAAAGTTCTGTATGTGCAGACTCCCTACAATAGTAGTAGTATGTCCTATCCTATCAAAAATAGTAAAATCTGGTTGGGCATTTTGTTGGTGGGAATTAGTCGAAAAGCCTCAAGATTAAGAAGACTAGAAGTAGTAGAAGAGGACAACCCAAAGGACTGGACTCAATGGCTAGAGCTATTGGTGAATCTGAGTTTTATTTAAAACCTTTTAAATAAAGGGTGGCCAACTGGGCAAGCTTAGCTACAGACAGACTAATAGTAGTAGTAGAGAGAGTCATAGCAGACGCAGTTAGAGGCAGGGATAACAAGAATTTAGAAACAGATAGTCTAGATCGAAGAAGAATTTGTAAAAAATAGAATTAGGAAACCGAAATATTAGTTCGGAAAAATAAGGTGCAGGAAAAGTTAGGGAAATATAATTATTAATATTAACCACTGGAGGACATACTGGGGCCAGCAGCAGAGCCCTCGGTAGAGGAGCGGTCCTGGCCCTGGGAGGCATCTTGATGATCTTGTCCCGCCGCCTGTGACCCTGTCTTCTTGCCCCTGGGTGCTGATCATGTAAGATTTCATAAGGAAAGAGACAAAAATTAAAGTTTGGTGTGAAACAAATAAAATATTTTAAAATACGCTCCAAAAACATTTTTGTGAACAACAATTGCAATAAAATTGACCTATCTAATCTGATCGACTAGTAGTATTGCGAGATTCACGGACCGTCTAGTAAGCCTAAGTACCACCTGACCTAGCCCACCTATTCCAATCCAGACGGGCCAATTGTTCAGTAAGTCTGCATTTCCATTTATTTTAGTCCTCAAAACTGCATAGATGGAGGACACATGCATACATTTTTGCATACACCAAATTGTTGGCTGGTTGCTGCTGATGTTCTGCTAGTGATGATATAAGCCTATTAACACTCACTAAACAAACTACAAAAGGTTCTACTAAGGACTGGGGTAAGCAGCCCTCAGCAGCACGTGACGTGACAGAGGATGCGTCACGCACACCACTTAAAAATTACCAACTAATAAGTAACTAAACCTATCAATCCATCACTATCCCTTCTTAGTGGCAGGAGGACAAAGGAAGGACTAGAATCTCTCTAGCATTACCTAACTTAAGTTCTCTAAAGTAAACTCTTACATAATCATCAGGCCAAGCGAGCGCAAAGTTGCAAACAAGTAAGATTAGTAGCTCCGAGCGCCTGTGTCATAACAATAACAATAAGATTTTTAAACGTAATTTACCTGCAATGTAAGCAGCAGCATTCTTGCTGGTCGGAATTTTTTTTTCTTCTCGCAATATATAACACAGAGCAGAAGAACACAAAGTAGTAATATTAAATAGCTACTCACCAAGCCCCGGGACCTCGACTCCTAGCAGGTCCAGCAGGTCCTGCTCCCGGTCCAGAATATCGGACCACCGGTGCGTCAGCTGGTTATTGGTGCGCCGGACACCAGAGCAGCGAAAAACTGCCCGACGCACCTTGCCCCACCGCTGCCGACGCTCCCGGAGCCCGTACCCGGACCCAGGCCTGCCGCCTGCTGCTAGTGTTAAGGGGAGGTGGCGCTGCACAAAAAAAAACTGTGCGGCCACCTCCGCCTCAACAAATAAGGCCCGTGCCTGCACCCCTTTTTGGCGCCGCCTTCCGCAAGGAAGGCGGTCGCGGCTCTGGCTATGGCTACGAGCCCTGTGGCCCTTTGCCATGGTTCTGGGTAGGCGGGGGCGGAAAATAAAAGGCAAGAATTAAAAAAGTAAGTAAAAGAAATGAAAAAGCAGGTAATAGAAAAAAAGTGAAAAAGTAGTGAAAAACCCACACAAAGTAGAAAAAAACTGAAAATATTGAATCAGGAAAATACAGAGATAGATAATAAATAAAAAAGATCAAAAAAAAGTTTCCAGAAACAAAGGATTGAAAAGATAGAGGGAGGATTGAAAAGCAGGCCCAGAACCATAGCAATAGAGTGAAAAACAAGATGGCCGCGCCCATTGTGACCGAATGGGCAAGTTTGCGCGATATTTCCCCCCGAGCACGCAAAAAGCATCGCGAACACGTAATACGCGTTCCCGAACAGGAAATACTTATCGCGAACGGGCGGGAGCATGCAATACGCGACCCGGAACTGGAAATAAGCATCACGAGCAGGCGGGAGCATGCAATACGCGACCCGGAACGGGAAATAACCATCGCGAGCGGGCGGGACAAGTGAAAAACAAGATGGCCGCGCCCATTAGCGACCGCATGGGCAAGTTAGCAATATATTTCCCCGCGAGCACGCAAAAACACATCGCGAACGGGCGGGACAAGCAATTCCGCGTCTTCGCGGAATTTCTACGTGCTCGCGGAGATTTTTAACAATTTTGCGGAGATTTGCGTAACGCGACTACGCAAATTCCGCCCACCTACAACCTACCTGCCTGTGTCCCTTAATTATGATCGAGGAAATACCATCACACTAGGAGAACGTTCACATTCTGTAATAATAGTTGCAACTGTAGCTTTTCACCAATGCTGATTTGGGAATTTGTGTTCACAAATGGATATTGTCACACTCCTAAGTCGAATTTAGGTGCACAAAACTGACCCTTAATGGCTCATTCACCCCACGTTTTCTGCAAGTAGTGGTGAACTGCTCCTGAGTTAGCTATACCATACTCCCGGATTCACAGAAACAAGACGCTCTTCTTGAAAGACAAAGCTTCGGGAATCACACCGTTTCTTACAAATTGTCCTTGTGACAATAGCTTCAAACAGAGTACTGCGAAATTTATGCTTTTTTCAAATTATATCAAACATGGCGCCTACGATTCTTGGTTTCCAATGTCACGTTCCGTTAATATTAGAACTTGCAAGGAGGGTATGCTATATTTACAGCAGCTAGGTTCGGCAGAAGAGTGCTGCGCAGTAATCAGCTTCAGTAGATGCTCGCTAAAACGAGAAAAAGTTATTGAGTTTTCACATAAAAAAGGGGTTTCCTGTGATGGATTTCATTATTCTTCTCCAGCTGTTTACAGAACTTGACGAAGAAATGGGTTTACGTTTTAACATCTGATTGTCTTAATATTGTTTTAATTAGTTATGAATTAACAATGAGTATTATCCATTTAAGTATGGTATGTATTTAGTGATTTATTATTATAATGGCTGTTTTTAAACAATCTGTGTATTGACTACTATGAGATGTGTTTTGTATTTTCATGGCTATTTTGCCGAACAAAGTTATTTTTTGACTTTCACATGATTAGATATTAGAAAAGTAACAGACATTGAGGAGGCAGCTAAAGTTTTTGGTTCGTTCACATTTGAAGTTAGCTTCACATGTAACATGATGAACGTGGGAACTTAACTTATCAACAAAAAAACAATTTCAGATTGAGGAAGCAGCTGATGAGGAAAGAAGTATATAGAGCATTAACAGCAATGTCTGTTATCACAATGGTCCCAATTATGAGTCTAGCGGTCTTCGGACCGCCAGACTCATGGTGGCGCGGCGGTGGCATAACGACCTTAGTGGTTGTGCCACCCTGGGACCACTGTCTCTGCCAGTGAGCCGCTGCTCCCTGGTGGTGGCGCGGCGGTCAAGAGTTATTATTATGCTTGGCGGGACCGCTGCGGTCCCGCCAAGTGTATTACAACTTTCATCACCACCACTGATTTCATGGAGGTCTTTCCTCCATGAAAACAGTGGCATGAGGAAAGAAAGGGGGCCCTGTAGGGTCCCCTTGTGCCAAAAAGCATCCACAGTGGGTAGAGTAACCCAATTGTAATTTAATACGCATGGGGGCATGGCTACTGCTTGAGAAGATGGCCATCTAGTTCCGAGCTCCGCTACACCTGCACTTACCTCTGTTCTCCCTGCTGTCTAAGGGCATCACTGCCTACCTCCAGGGCTGGATCTTGTGCCCAGTGCATGTGGTGCTCCTCGTGCGTCACCTGCATCACCTGCTCCCAGCGGAGTTCTGGCGGAGTCTCTTGAGCGCCACAGGGCCCTCCGGTGAATGCTGGAAGCACTACCTGACGTAAAAATGGCCACCGGCAGTACATATCCATCCACACTATGATGGCCCATGCTGTTTTTATTGTCACCTGCTTCCTTGACCAGCCATATCTGGCCTCCTGTTGCCTGTAGGGTAGGTCCCTCTTTCTTTCATGCTGCATACTTGACCCAATGAGTGATAGCTTCAACAGCTCTGCACACACGTTTTGCCTGACCTGAATATGGAGTGCAACTGATTAACCCCAGCTCCAGGTGTGAAATCTACACCTCTAACCAGTGTGCCCCCACGGTTGGGTTAACTGTTTTTACTGCACTGTCCAGGCGCTATCATCATCAAAGGATGGCTGGCCTTACAATTGACCACACAGGCACAAACCCTCCTAATGCAGCCTGGCAAGCACCTTACTGCCTACTGCCTTACAGCTGAGGAGGCTAATATAACACTATACATGCTATATACCACCAGTTGCCCGGCTGTCACTCCATTTGGAGGCCTGACCTTCCAGGATGTCTGAGCCCAGGGCACATGACACCAAAGATACCAATGGGTGTCAGAAGGGCATGAAACACGGTCGAAAAAGATCCAAACAGGACCCTTCTGTTCTGGACTCACCAATCAGTCCTAGGCTGGACTAGTCCTACTCTGGATCTCAACGTGCAGAAACCTGAAACCCTACATGACCTAGCTAAATCTACAAAAGCGTCCACAGACATGATGCAAAATGAGCTTACCTGCATTAAACAGGATGTCCAGCTACTGGGAGGAAGAATGATGGAAGCGGAGTAACGAAGAACCTTCCTAGAAGACCGCAAACAGAGCACGACCGAAGCCCTAACAGTCACCTCACTAAGGTTGGTACAAATGGAAAGAATTCTCACAGACTTGGAGAATCGCCACAGAAGGGGCAACCTCCATATCTTTGGGCCCCCAGAGGGATCGGAAGGCCATACCTCATCATGTGCTGCCTTTGTGGAAAAGTGGATCCCCAAGTCCTGGGGAAAAAAAACTTTATAAAGGAGTTCAAAATAACCTGTGCCCATAGGGTTCCGACGTACAAACCTAAAAACAGCTCCTCCCCCAGGGCATTCATCTTTAGACCTCTTCGCTAATCACATACGGAAATCATCATATTCCACAGGAAAAATATGCAGAAGATCAATTGGCACAGCTCCTCCATTGGAATTTCCTGAATTACTCAAAAGATACTGTAAAAAGAATGAAGGCATTCCTACCTAAGTGGAAGACACTTAAGGATCTTGTACTACAGTTCTCCTTCATATTGGTTCAGCACGCCTAAAAAACACCTCCAATGGGAAAATATTTATCTCCGACACCCCCATTGACCTGGACTTCTTCACTTCAGATATCTAGGAATCAAATATGAATACTTCATTGTATTCCTGCACCATCTACTAACAACTGCTTTATCTCATAATTACATGTTCATGTAATGGGGTAAGTTACTAACCAAGTTATACTTACCAACAACAACTATCATTCACTTTCTCCGATTAACAACTAAATACCAATTACATGGTTAGATCATAAATCTAACCTATGCTCACCCTTTTTGGGTCAGAACCCAACATAGTTTTAACCTTGCCTTGGTCTGCCTTCACCCGGACTCCTCGTTACAAAGTCCATCCAACCTTCTCCCAACCTCAGCAAGTAATGGCACATCACCATATAAATACACCATGATCTGGAACACAACGTAATAATGCCTGACTTCCCTAATCCTCTCACTTAGTCCATTATCATTATTGTTAGACGTAGCAGTTTTGCATGCTCTCTTTCCTCCAAGATAAGTTCCATATCTTAAGCTGATCAGTCATGTACCTCTAATAGAACAAACTCACATCTTATCTCTATATCATAGCTGCTTGCAGAAAGGGTTCAGCTACCCACCAATTACAACACTCTGTTAGTAGTTGATACTACCCATGATTAGATGCACTCAGCTATTCTTACTTGTTGTAATTCCTGAAGATCCATATTGATAATGTGAACTTCAAGAGAGTAACTCATTCTCACACAGTTCTGGTTACCCCTCAGTGGTGACCATACTCAGTTGCAAAATAGTTTTTGTCCACTTAAAATTGTTCTACTTGCTTCATGATGTGCTTGTTTCAAGATGTGCCTTTACTTAACTCAAGAAGTGCTTGTACTTACCTCTAGTTGTTTATACAGGTACAACCACACAGTTATTGTGCGATGCCCTACTATAGTCAACATTGATTCCAAACCTAAACAGATCTGTGGTAGCTCTATCTTTATAACTTGACCCCTGATGCTATCCAAATGATGCAGCTTCTTGCTTTGATGCACCTAGGGTTGACCCTACATGACCTCCACTGCCTATCAAAATGTTTTTGTTTCTACGATTCCCCCTTTGGAATATGGGACTGAGCAAGTCTCACAAACAGATGCTTAACCCATGCCATACCTATAGGCTGAAGGAAATATGGAGACTGTTCAATCCAACTGGCAGGGGCTATACATTCTTCTCTCACCCCCATAACTCATTCTCTCATACTGATAATATCTTAGTGGACAGATCCCATGTCCCCAATACATCCAACCCCACTATAGAACACATTCTCATATCAGACCATACTTGTATATCCCTCTTGTATCACATCTTACACCTTATAGCCAAACCGAAATCCTGGAGAATGAATATTCTACTCACTGAAGACCCTATATTTAGGGAAGCAGTTAAACATTAAATCATACAATTTCTGAACTTAATAGGAATTCTGGACCCAATCCCCAAATAATATGGGATGCCCTCTAATTCACCATCAGACGCCACATGATTAAACTTATGTCTTGGAAAAACAAACAAGATAACTTACAACTAGATAACCTAGAGAAATAAATCAAACTTCTTGAGAAGGATCTAAAACAAAACCCAGACAGATCATGTCCAAACCAGCTCATGAAACTCAAATATGACTACAGTAAAATCGTAAGTCACAAGACATACTTCATTGTTAACAGAACTAAAGGAATTTCATTCTGTGAGCATAACAAATCGGGGAAACTGCTAGTGCACTTCCTGAAACAAAACTATGGGCACCCAAAGATAGCCTCAATCATCAATGAACACAGTTCTTCCTCTACCAGAGAAGAGAACACCCTCTCCGTCTATGAACAATCTTACCTAAACCTTTACTAGAAAAGTAACCACACTCATTAGAAAACGTGCTTACAGTAAATCAATACGATCCCTATAACCAAAATAGACAACAAAACCAAGGCCTTACTTGTAGAACCTATATCTCAATGCAAGATTGAAAAAGCTATAATATCATTTAAAACTGGGGAGGCACCAGGGCCAGATGGCTTTCCCTCCTCCTTCTTTTGCACTTGGAGATCTGCTCTTACCCAACCTCTCAAGGACCTCTTTTCTAACTTCACTACCACAGGAGTGGTTACTGGTGCTGCCTCAGAAGCCACTATCATTGTCATCCCTAAGGATGGTAAAGACCCCTCTGACCCTAAGAATTATTACTCGATTTTGCTAATAAACACAAACTGTAAAATCTATGCAAAAATTCTCGCCTTAACACTGGAACCGAATCCTCCAATGTATAATCCACCCCTCACAAACCAGCTTTATTAAAGGAAGGTTCCGCACAGACAACATTCAACTACTCAGTCATATCATCTCACACCCTCAACCAACACAACTGTGCGATAGCATTGGACACCGAAAAGGCCTTCGAAAAAGTCTCCTGTCTTTTCTTCATGCAACCCTCACAGAATTTAATCACAGCCCAAATCTCTTCAGAATGACAAACTCTCTATATAAGGAGCCTAAAGTCAGAATGAATATGTTGGCACTTTATCAAACAGCTTCAATTTACAACAAGGTACTAGGCAGGGGTGCCCCCTCTCACCTCTACTTTTCCTACTCGCCATGGTACCACTCCTTATCAAGATTAGAGAGAATCCTTCTATCCCAGGTATCCCATTTTCCGCCGGCCCACAAAAAGTTGCAGCATATACAAATGACATCCTACGCTTCACAACACATGCAGGCTCTGCAATACCAAATATTATATCAACCATGAGAGACTATGCTCATGGCTCTGGCTAAACCCTTAATAAGGAGAAAACAGAGATTCTCCCCCTAAATGTCCCCTGCAATAGATCAGTCATTGGAGATTATGGCCTCAAATGGGTACCTGATAAAATGAAGTACTTAGATATTTGGCTCAGTCAAGACCTTAGGGAATCTTTTCACAACAACAAAAACATTACTCTGGCTAAGATTAAAGATATATTTGATAAGTAGATAACCAGATTTATCACTTGGTGGAGCGAAACTAAACCATCAAAATAATGATCTCCCCCCTCATGTCAGAAAACGTTTTCACTAAGATAAATCTCCAGCTCAACAATTTTCTATGGCAATCTAAAAAGACAAGAATTGCTCTAAAAAACTGCAACCTTCCCAAAAGACTTGGTGGTCTGAACCACCCAGACTACATTAGATTCCAAACAGCATACCTAGTGACACAGGCCTCTCCTGTTTTATCTTGCCTAATACATCATCACCATTCTGGCACACCGTTGAGCACACTTTTGCCCTCCCGCTTTCCCTCCTATTTTTAATCACCCCCAAAATGATAAGGACAGATCACTCCTGAATCACTCTCTCCGACACAGCACAGGCCCTCTGGAAAATTGATAACAAACTGGTTAATAAAATAAAATACTCTACCTTTGCCTTACTATGGCATAATATAGCTTTGAAATCAGTAGGTAGGACAATGTTCCTTGAGTAATGGGCATAAAAAGGCATCCTTTTCATTGGAGACCTGGGCACCCCTCAGACCTTATACCATTCTCCCACATCAAACTCAATTTCAAGCTAGAAGAAACAGACTTGTATCCCTTTCTAAGGATCAAAGCCAGCATTGCAAAGCACAAAACCCCAAATATACTGGACCTTCCAGACTCACTGAGGAAATTGGCTAGAGGGAGACACATTGCTTCTAAACTTTACTCCATTTTAACACCAAAATCTACCACCCTCACAAAATCTATTCAATGTAAATTGGAAACTATTTGGACATAACAGATGCCTCACATGCCAAGACCCTAAACTGGCCCTCCATTTGGTCTAACCTGACCACTAAAAGGATTGCAACCTTACTAGTACAATGCAGGCTGTGAACTGCATATATTGCCCACTGGGCCCCTTCAAAACTCTTTAGACTCGGTCTCCGGGATTCAGACAGTTGCTGGAGCTGCTAGGGGAACTACGAAACATGCTCCTCAAATGCACATTCTTTAATAAATTCTGGTCTGAGATCAGTGAAACTAGCCCCCAGATTCTGCGTACTAATTGGACACCTAATCTCGCTTCTATAGCACTTGGTACTCTCCCCCAGAAATAACCCAATAACCCACTATCTAAATGAAGAACAACATGTTTAATGTGACATACTAGTTTGTTGGAATAGAAGGACCTTTCAAAATCATCAACCTATACATGGTGGGCGTGGTTCTAATTTACAGGGGAGCGGACAATTCCCTAAACACCTTCATAAAAGCCTCATCTAAGAAAAAACAAAAAATCTAGTTATGGCTGGACTCATACACTACAAACCACTTGCCACCATAAAGTCTCATCCACCCCTGAGCCAGTAGTACATGCTCACTACCTACTACCCCTCCCCTGCCTGCTCCACTAGAAATATACTTTGCTCTAAATTCACTTCACATCCCTCTGATGCCGACCCACACCCTCTTACCCCTCCTCACTTTCAACTCCTACCCCTCCCTACCACTCTCTCCACTCCTTCCTTCCCTGCTTTCTTCCCTACCATCCCCACTCCTCCTCCCTCTATCTCTCCTTGTTACCCGTACTATGCTCTCCTCTTCCCCTTGTCCATTCTTCCCTTGTCTTTCCTTTCCCTTCATATTTAAACCCTAATATTATACTGGGGTAACCTACCACAATGAACACCTACTACACATTTACTTCATCAGACTTACCTTCAGCTAGCTCATGTGATTGCTATATTATTAATGTACAGCAACATTATTTGCTATACCTTATCCTAACCATCATCTCCTGCTACGGGAAAGGTATTCTTTTTTCTCCACTTGCATTGTCTTTGTGTTGTTTTATAAAATTTCAATAACAATTATTTGAAATTAAAAAGACACGTCTTCATTTTTTTCTAGTATGAAAGTATTTTTTGTGCAAGAAAAGGTGGTGTAAAGAAAGAATATACCACTTTTGTGCTGCAGTTGCTGGGATGAGAAACTTCTATAGTTGACATCATATTTGTCATGAGCTACAGTATGCAAGTAATGCAACATGACTTATCCGGTGAACTTGTCTGTTTTCTCTGGAGCAAAGGTTGTGATAGGTGGGCCAGAAGTGGTACTATCTATAGCCACTTTCAGCAGAACGATGGTGGGTTAGTTCTCTATATCACAGTTACCAGTCACACTTCTGGAGAATTGTAGACCCTGCTTTTTGTGAAAGAAGGAGTTGTAACTTGTACTAGCTGTAGTATAGATTCCCTGCACCATCCAGTCCCATAGAGGTGCCAGGCTGCCAGCCCTGTCTGCTCTTAGCAAGAATTTTATTTTGGATTGGCCTCCTAGGCTTGTGAGCTGTTCCCATAAACACAATAAATATGACAAACAGAATGGTAGGTTATTCCTCATTGCACCTTTGCCCTTTGGAAAGGTCTAACTATCCCTCACGTTGACAGTAACAAATAAAGTATTATGCCCTGCACACGAACAGACATTGCATGATGGTCCATGCTGTTCCACATACAGTGCTATGCAGCCAATAAAACTGTGTCCCAGATTTGGCGAGACTGAATATGTAAAAATAGTAGGCTCAATTCACAAAACCCAGGTTCACTGTCACAAAAGTGAAACTGGAAAAAATACCCGGGCATCTACAGTGGTCGCTGCACTGCATCCTGGGAACCTTTATGAGTAGGATTTTAAATCTGACTCAGCCTGACTGATTGGTTCTTTTGAAGTTAGAGGAAGCACTGGCTCTGACTGGTAGTTTTCTATAACCCACTTACCCGAAGTGGATTTACAAGCAGGAGCATGGGACTTCAGCATGTTGTATGCCTATTGGACAAAGATACTACTGCTGTTGGTGATTCCTCAAGGGGGAGCCGAGTACGGTCTATTTCCTTCCTATTAGGAACATGCGGAAAGACACCTGTAAAGGCTTAATCATTGGCATGGGCAAACTGGAGAGTTCGGAAAGAAAACCCAAAATTGCATAACTACCTCTGAACTTGAGAATGGCTCTATTCCTCCATATTGATGCTTTTCTATTTACATTTGCAGGTTCTCCTTGTTCATGTAAAAGTCCACCAACATGACATGAATTTTATGTCCTTAAATTGTATTTTTGAGCACCTACAAAATTACTGGGGCATATTAACAAGGACCGGCGATAATGGGCTTGCCAATATGCGCTATAGAATTCCAATAGAAGCCCAGGTTAGATGTGCAGGACATCTAACCTGGGCTTCTATTAGAATTCTATAACGCATATTAGCAAGCCCATTATCGCCGTTTTAGCGGCAGTTTCCTGCCGCTAAAGCGGCGATAATTTTAACGTGGGTCTTGCTAATATGCCCCACTATTTTATGAAAATAGACTCAGAGGACACCGTAATTCTATATTCGTGGTTTTTATTTTCTTCTGTAAAAAATCAAGTTGAAAATGGAATTTTTAGATTATTTTAGTAATTTGGTTCGCTGGAAGAAGACCCAAGAGTAAAATAAAACTGAAACAACTTGACATCACTTTGTCCTGTCTTACTTTTTTTATGGAAGTAATAAACTCTTCCAAATCGTTTACTTGAGTTGGACAATTGTAAAAGGTACATTTTACATAAAAACTGTACACTTTTCCACGTATTCTATTTTATTCTATCATTAAAATGCTATGGCAGCCTTACAGGTGGGCACATTTAAAATGAGAATTGATTAAGCCTCTCAAGTAAATTACTTTCGGCTGAGCCGCTTAAAAGGGACAGGTTCTTAGTCTGACCCTAAAGCATTAACTGTTTAAACTGCATCTGTCCTCGGTTTGCTTGGACAGAAAAAATCCTGCGCGCTGCTGGGAAATGATATTTGAATCTTCATGCAAGGAAAATGGAGATGAATGCTAGCTACATTTTGGACAACGCCACGCTTTATTTGCCATTTAATATTCAGAAGCCTAAAGCATATGAACATTTGACGCATATTGAAAAACATACACATTTTCAAGCAGGTGGTTCTAGTCATCTTTTCCAGGTATTAGTTAAACGAACAGTGGCGGTGCGTCCATTAGGACGCTGGGGCGTTGCCCCACAAGCCGCCCGCGCCCGCAGCTCCCTCGGCGTCTGTGAACTTAAGTAAACTGACTCAGTTTACTTAAGTTCAGAGACGCGAGGAAGAACTGACAATCATGTCAGTCAGCATGACGTCGGACCGCCCACCCCTTCAGAGTCTGGAAGGGGTGGGCGGTCCGCAGTCATGTTGACTGACATGCATGATGCATTGTCAGACCAGGGGCAGGCAGCACCACAAGTGCGCATGACTGGTGAAGGTCAGTGAATTTTTCCGCCGTGCCCAGTCATGCGCACTAGTGTCTGCTCTGGCTGGCGCATGCCCATTAGGAGAGCGAGGGTTGATCAAAGGCTCAACCCTCGGTCTCCTAATGGGCAGGCGGGCGGCGAGTAACCGTGCTCTAAGCCAATCCTGGCACTGCTGGAGCAGCGCCAGTATTGGCTGAGGGGTTGCCACTCCAGTGAAGGCGCCAAGGGCCCAGCAGAGGCGGCGCGGACCGGCGGTCAGGTAAGTTTTCTTTCTTTTTTTTATTTTAATTCCCCGGTCCCCACCGCCGCGCGACCCCCCCTCGCGAGTATTGCGATGCGAGCCGC
The DNA here is from genome assembly GCA_963921515.1 of Calotriton arnoldi. Lineage (NCBI taxonomy): Eukaryota > Metazoa > Chordata > Amphibia > Caudata > Salamandridae > Calotriton > Calotriton arnoldi. The sequence goes on along the minus strand of CAWUFW010003386.1, from coordinate 457,964 downwards.
GACTGGAAACGAGCCTGGTTTATCACCGTTTCAGAACAGAAGCTTTATGAGACTTTCTTTTCATGTGTTTAAAGAAGACGGAATTGAAAGTGACCAAATTGTTCTGGTTTTTCCAATCAGAGCTCATGTAAATCTAGCAGGAAGATGTGTCACGGGATCCTTGTATATTACGGTTCAGTGTGGTGAATTCATGATGTGATATTTAATATTTCAGTATCAGAACTTAAACCCAGTAGAGAGCGCAGGAGGAAGCTTCCGGTGTGATTTTACCACACCCCTCGTGGGCTCCCCTGAAGCAAGGAGCAGTTGGCGGGGCCCTATATGCACACGAGTTTTAATGTTTGTAGTGGTGATTGACAGCAACAGAGGGCGGGCTCAACATCATGATACGTGTAACAGTTCATATCCCGTAAGAAGGCGAACAGGAATCGCAAACAACGAGAAGCTTCCGGTGTAAAGTAACTATAACCCGGCCCAAAATACGTCACACACCCCTGAGACCCTGTAACTGGACCTAGACCAGTCCTCGTCCGTCTCATGCTTAGAGATGTATTTGCACTTTCACTAAAGGGAAAGTGATCGAACACGAGCATCACTTTTTCTCAATTCCATCAGGAGTGCACTCAGAGGCGCGTGCTTTCACAGGTGGCTCTGTGGCGCAATGGATAGCGTGTTGGACTTCTAGGCTGGCTGTGAAGGCATTCAAAGGTTGTGGGTTCGAGTCCCACCAGAGTCGTTTTGATACAGAGTGCTCCGAATTATGACAGAAATGTTAATTCATACTTCACGGTGCGGAATTAGTTAGTTGCAGGGGCCTCTGGCAATGTATGCCCATGAAGTCGCATAGCGCAGAGGAGGCTGTGTTTCTCTTTCTAATCTCTCCTCGGTGCGGCATGAAGAGAGAGAGGCTGCATTGCTTGCTTTGAAAAGAGCTGCCGCCTTCGATCGTCATCGTGCTTCCTAAAGTTCGTATCCTCACATGGTGAGTTGTTTAGAAGCTTAGGATTTTTTCGTTGTGAAGGGCAGGACCCTCTAAGTGGCATGGGCACCTTTTCTGCTGTGGATTGTATGGGCTGTGTGCGCCGAGGAGCTGGGTTTCAACGAGGAGGTAAAGACACAATGCTGTGCTTTTTACACGACGTTTCTGTGGAGTGGGGGAGGGTTCTTTGTACCTTACTCTATGGTACATCATGGCTTGGGGTGGTGGTGGGTATTAGCTTGGGGCACAATGAAGAAACTTTGGGGAGGTTGGTCAAACTTCCTGTCATGGCCGCGAGTATGGCAGTGGCATGAGCTGTGGGTCCTCCGCTGTGTCTTGCCCCCTGCCAGTTGGTTCAGTGTGTGACATTTCACATGGCCTGGCCCCCACGGCAGGAGAGAAAGGTCAGTGTGATTCAACCTGTGTGGCTTTTCGCTGAAGTCTGCGTCAGAAGCCCTCCTGCAGAGTCCCAGGGTGATTGCACTTCAAAACCTCTGGGCGTTTACTCTTAAATGCGTGATTGCCAAGAATCTTTCAAGCAGTCAGCTGCGGACAGTATTGTGTGATGTTCTGTGCATTATGACATGTATTATCCCAACAAGCAACCTGGTGGAGGATGCTGTTGTGTTCTGTGCTGCACTGTACTGTATGTTACTGTGGCGGTGGGTGACAGAAGCCACATAGCTCCTTGCCTTGTTTTTTTGTCTGGAGGTTCCAAGCCGGAGCATATCCAACTCTAGTAGTTTTGCTATAATTCGGGATAGACTGCATGTTCCAGAATGCAAAGAATGCTGGCTAAGCGTCTGTCACACGGCATAACTACCTGAGAGACTGCATTATAGGTGTGTATGAATACCCAAATCTCATTCTCCTCTGCCTGGTGCATGTGTAAATCATCAATTAATGGTCTTTGTAAACATTCTTGTATTTGCAGTTATTGATTTTTTTTTTATCCACATGCAATATGAGTTGCTGTATATACCTGATGTAATTTCTGACGCAGATTCTATGTGGTTTTGAGGCTTCTAGCATTGTGGCATGCTTCATGGCTGTGTAGTTACAATTACTGTGGAATGGTAGGCACTTTGCTGTTTTGGTTGGAACCGCACTGTGCACCATTGTTAGGATATGTCCTCGATTGTGTGGATGTGTGTGTCTGTGGATTTGAGTTTGTGGACATGTGTATGCATTTCGATGTATATGAATCTGCATTTGTGTGTGTTATCTGTTTGTGTGCTAGCGCAACTGTGTATGTTTCTTTCTGTAGGTGCATGTTGTCTGTTCTTTGCCCATCATCATAGCTGAGAGGATGAGTGCACTTATTTGACATTATAGAAGAATTGCTTTATTAACCTTCTTGCATTCTCAATTTTGCTTGCAAATGTACCATTTTCACACTCTTTCTTCAAAAGTTTACCGGGGGGAGAACCCCCCCCCCTCAAACTACCCTAATGGCAGTCGGGCTCGGTCGCTCGCCATAAGGCATGCCTCCCGAACTTTTACGCCCTCCACTTTCAAATCTCACCAGCCACCACTGTAAACGAATGCTGGTAAATAAATGGGGCACAAGTACGTAAGTGTGTGCCAGATATAATTTTTGGTAGATTCACTTATTGGTTGTGTTGCCAGTCATTAGCCAGTGTGATAATTAGGTAAATGGTCCAATGTGCTATTGTCCATATCGCCTTTTCCAAAAAGATAAAATCATACTTTGTCTACGTGGAGTGTACAAATTGAAAAACAAGATGGCCTGCGCTGTTAGGGGCATATGTACAAGAGGAGCTGCGTCGCTCTTGCTCCACGCAAGATGGTGCAAATGCAACGCAAGTCCAAAATGAGATTTATGAAGTCACGCAAGGCCCCATTGCATGGCCCTGAGTGGCTTCTTAAATCTGGAACAGCAACACAGTGGACATCGCTGCGTGCCTTACTCTGCGCTAGGAAGGTGTTCCATGGGTGTTGAGTGGGGTGTTCCAGCGCAGCTCCCATTGTTTTTGATGCATTCCCAGATTTACCAGAACTGGCAAACCTGAGAATGTGCCAAAAAGATTTGCCTTCCCAGACAGGTGCAACGAGAAGAAATATCTTTAATTTCTCCTTGTTACTTCCTCTTTCTATGTGTGCTGCATTCTGCAACACACATAGAAAGAGGAATTTGCCTCTCAGGATTCTTTTTGTGCAGGAAGGTGCCCCTTCCTGCACGAAAAAATCCTGAATCCAACACATGCACTCTTGCATCATGGTGCAAGGGTAAATGACATTTACAATGCAAGTGGAACAACGGTTGCCTAAACCACGCATATGCCTTAACCACGCATATGCCGGCAATGTGCGAATGGGTAGGGAGAGGAACAGGTAGGATAGGGAGAGGAAGTACCAGGACACAGTCTGGTAAGTGGGGCTGGGTTTTAGGGTGTGGGCAGTTTTTAGGGTTGAGGTCTGGTTTTGGGGCTCAGGGTGGGGGGGTCAGGGTAATTTTCAGGGCTGGGGACTGGGTTATAGGGCTTAAGTCATGGGGGAAGGGGCAGTTTTCAGGGCTGGGGGCAGTTTTAGGGCTCAGGGGACTGGGGTACTTTTTTGGACAGGGGCCGGGTTTTAGGTCTTAGGGACGGGGTGGTAGGGGTACATTTTAGGGCTCAAGCTGAGTTTTGGGACTCAGGGTGGGGGGAAAGGGGCAGTTTTCAGGGCTGGGGGGTCAGTGTTAGGGCTCAGGATGGGGGCTTGGGGTCAGGGTAGTTTTTTAAGTAGGGGGCCGGGTTTTTGGGCTTAGGGTGAGGAGTCAGGAAGTTTTTAGGGCTGGGACCGGGTGAATTGCTGGGCTGGGGTATTGGGTTTTAGGACGCAGGACTGGGGGGCTGGGGTGTGCACTTTACTATGCATATCCCTTTACCAATCATGCCTTTACAACACAATTTGTTGTTAAGGCATGCGTGGTAAAGGCATGCATGGTAAAGACGTATTCGTGGTTCACAACGCGTTGTTTAGTTAGACATGTGTGGTTATATCATACAACCTGGTGCAAGAGTGCCTGCATTTGTGCTAGGCAGCCATAACAGCACCGGTGCAGGAGAAAAGGCAGGAATGCACCATAATGCCTTAAATACAGTGCATCCCTGCCCTTTCCCTGTCACCCATTGCAGCGTAGCAAGGTGACTTGCTGCTGTGCACTTTGTGACTTTTTCATAAATCTGCCCCTTAGGGGCTTAATAATGAGAGCCCTGCATCACTTTTGCATCATATAAAGTGGTACATGCGTGAAGCAGGTCTCTCATAAAGATATATGAAGCCACGCAAAGCCACCATGCATCACTGCATCACCTCAATCTGTGCCTGGGAGGCGTTCCCTGGGCTTTCTGTGGGTTTTCCCATGCAACACCCATGGAATTTGACACTGCCCCCCAACGTGATGTGAACCTGGGGAAGCGCCAATCCGTACGACTCACAAGGTGAGGTGTAGCGAGGAAAATATATTTATTTTTCTGTGTTCTTTCCTCTTACCATGTGTGCTGCATTCTGCAGCACACATAGAAAGAGGAAAACGCCTCATAGGATTGCATTTGTGCAGGAAGATGCCCATTACTGCACATAAACAATCCTGCCTGCAAAGGAGGGACCCTTGCACCATGGTGCAAGGGTGCCAACTTTGGCGTCCAGGCTGCCAGAATGGCACCAGCGCAGGCAGAAAGGAATGCACCAAATTGCTTAAATAAGGTGCATTCCTGCCTTTCAGTTTGGCGTAAGTCAACGCAGCAAAGTGCCTTGCTGCACTGCCCTATGCCAAAATGCCACAAATAGGCCCTTAGAGTCCACTCTAGATATGCTGCATACGCAGAACGTAAAACACTTTTGTCATCTGTATTTTGAATTATTGCAGAATGCAGCACATATTGAATAAGGAAAAACGAGGAGAAATAAAGATATTTCTACTCGTTGTGCCTCCCTTATGCCTCCCCTGGGGAGGCGTAAGTTTTTGGCGCTGCCTCAGACTTACGATTTCTCGTAAATCTGGGGCAGTGTCAAAAATCCATGAATGTTGCGGGGAACGCCCCTAGCAACTCCCTTTTGCACAGCTCTCTGCTTGAAAGGGGCACATATTTATAAGGCCATGAAAAGCTACCTAACATGGCTTTACGTGGCCTTATAAATATGCCAGTGGCACATTGCGCCACCGGAACATAAAAAAAGTGACGTTCCGGCGGCGCATTAGTGCCGGGGTGCAGGGTTTTCTTCAATGAATCAATCAATCAAAGAACATTTATAAAGCGCACGGCTACCTCATGCGAGCACAGCAGACTACAGAGTTTAATGCCCGAACAGCTATTCCCCTTGTTTAAAGAGCCAGGTTTTCAGCGCCTTTCTGAAATCCTGCTCAGAATTCAGCATGCATAAGTGAAGAGACAGGGCATTCCATAGTTTAGTGGTCCCAACCAAGAAAGACCTCCCCCCTTGCCTTGCTTTAGAAAAACAGGGGACAGCAAGGTAACGCCCATGGTTGGATCTCAATGTCCGCTCCTGGCGGTACGGGCTGAGCCGCTTCCTCAGGTAGCCGGGGCCCTTACCCTGAATGGCACGGAAAGCGAAGGTGAGGGCCTTGAATTCGATCCTCCTGGCTACCGGCAGCCAATGTAGTTGTTTAAGGTGAGGGGAAATGTGCTGCCGCAGCGGGACCTTGCGGATTAGCCTAGCCGTCGCATTCTGCACCGTTTGCAGCCTTTTGTTCAAGAACCCTGGCATTCCCAGGTAAACGCCATTGACATAGTCAAGGTGAGAAGTCACCAGGGCATGAACTGTGGTCCTCTGCCTTTCTTCCAGCAGGAAGCCTAAGAATTTCCTGATAGCTCTCATCTTTCCAAAGCAGGCTGCCGAGACTTGCCGGACTTGAGCCGGACTTGAGCCGAAAGGGCCAAGTCCTTATCCCATCTGACTCCAAGATTTTTAACCAAGTCCTTACGGATGGGAGGGGAGCCAAGCTCCCCGGGCCACGATAGGCCAGAAGGGGGGGGATGTTTGGTTAAAAGATAAGACCTCCTTGTTATCGGCATTACATTTTAAACAGTTTTCGTTCATCCATCCTGCTATCTCTTTTAGGCAGTCTTTAAAAGAATCAAAAGCTGGGGTCGAGTGATCTTTGAAGGAGGACACCAGCTGGGTGTCATCCGCGTATGAGACCACCTTGACCCCTCTCCTAGAAATGAGGGCTGACAGTGGAGCCATGTAAATATTAAAAAGCAGCGGGCTTAAGGCAGAGTCCTGGGGCACTCCGCATCTGAGTGGTTTAACTGAGGAGATGTATGGGCAGAGAAAAACTTGCTGGCCCGGCCACTAAGATAAGAGGAAATCCACTCAAGCGCAGTCCCCCATACTCCTATCTTTCTAAGTCTTTCTAGCAAGATTACATGTGACACCGTATCGAATGCCGCCCAAAGGTCTAATAAGACAAGCATGGCTGACAAACTGCCATCCACTGACCAACGGACGGACAGAGTCTGAACTTCAAGCAACGCCGTTTCCGTGCTGTACTCTGCACGGAAGCCCGACTGAGAGTCTTGTATCAGCTCATTGGCTTCCACATAGTTGGCTAGTTGTTGGTGAGCCATCTTCTCTAGCACCTTAGCCGGTGCCGAAAGCAGGGAGATAGGCCTGAAGTTGCTAAGTTCTTCCGGGTCGGCGTTGGCTTTCTTCAAAAGCGGTAACAAATAAGCATGTTTCCACGAGGCTTGGAAGATTCCAGTCCTGATTGAGGCGTTCCAAATGTGATTTAGGACCGGATTAAGCCACTTGGCCAGAAGCCAAAAGTCAGCCAGAGACACCTCTACTGAAATCGGGAGAAAAGATGCAAAGACATGCGGATTATTGGGGGGAGGCGTGGTCGTCTCCCATTACTCTGGACTCTGTAGCCAGGGGAAAAGAGGAGTGGAGCTGCATTATCTTCTCTGCGAAAAAATCTGAAAGACTGGAGCATAGGTCCATCGAGGGTCGGAAACCGCGCTCTAATGCTGCGGGATTTGTGAAGGATTTCATGCAATGCACATGGCATTCACTTTTAGATAGTCAAATTTGGCGCCAAAGCAACATACGTAATTTCACACCACCGTTTCTGTGTTGTGGGATTAAGCAAGTTGCTCAGAATTCTAAATTGTGTGATCATGTAGTACATTGCCATGTCTGTACAGGCAAACCATCTACTATCATTAATTGCTGTCAAATGTCTCTATAGACTTGGAATACCATCACCCCAAATGAATCCTGGAGAATTTCTACTACCAGAAACTGAAAAAAATATAGTCAGTGAAGCCATTTGTTTATTTTGGTTATTGCGATTCTCGCTATCCAGGAATTGACTTGAGTCTGTCCATTTAGTCATGTGTGCCATATTGTCTTTGAATTTACTAACTTCATTTGGTTTATACCGCGTGAGGCATTTTCTCCCAAGTATTCATAAAGAAAAACATCGATGAAAATTCTGAAGCTTGCAGTTCCTGAAACAACCCTGGAAACTGTGATATTTAATGATTAATTTTTTAAAGCTTGATTTTCATCTGACAATTCTGATGTTCACTTACTAATGGGGAATCAATTACTCTAGGTAAGTTGATGAGCCCATAACATTAGAAGCTATGGCATATGATAAGATAAGATAGTATACATTTCTATGTTTTTCTGAATTTCAGGAGTAAGCCAGGTGTACAACAAAATCTTTGTCAATCATGCACAATATTTAATTTAAATTACATTCTTATAAGATTTTTTTTAAAAGCTGGAACGTTTTTAAATCTATGCTATTTTTTAATTAAATCGATTGACTGCTAGGGGTGGCCATTATCTCCAAGATGAGCTTGTCTTTACATTTCAGAATCTTTGCGTTTAAACATTAGGAACTTTTTTTTCTACAAATGATATCAAGGCCAAGTCAGAGTTCCTCTACCCCACATATTGCGGATTTTAATAATACCAACGATTTATGATTTCCTTTGTACCATCCTGAAAAAATATGCATATCATAGTATAATATATTCTTTTCAAAACTATGTACACGAAATTCAATTTAAAAAAAAAAAAATAAACGTGAAAAGTATGATAACCTAAAATCGCCCTCTTCAAATTTTTCCTGTCTGAGACGCAATTTTTTTAATTTCAGCGTTTCAGCCAGGGTAACCAGAAGTCCATATTTTTACAGTTTCAAGAAGTCTGCATTTAGTGGCTGAACTATTTTTAGAAACTACAGGTCAACAAAGAATCGCACACGTTTTCCGAAACTAGCTACATTAATAGTTCAAAAAGACATCTATGGTGTGGATTACCAAAGGCTTCCACACACAAAAGAAATGATTGGAAGTGTGCTAATGAAGGAAAGTAAATAAAAGTGGTATTCTGCTGCATTTCGTAGTCCACTCCTTTCAGGGAGACATCAGAAGTTTAAGGTTTGACAAAAGACATCACATTCACCGAATCATGGCAATGAAACATGAACTTAATAAAAAATTGGATGCCAAGAAAAAGTATTCTACAACTACAAAAAGCCTTTATTGTGTGATTAATAAAAATATTCACAGCATAAGATAGTACTATAATCCAAACTCTAAAAGCACTGATGGGTAAGATCATTAAAACCTAAGAAATACAGTTAAAACAGACTGAGTAGGTCAGATATTAAAGTGCAAAACTTGACTTTGATGTACATGGTAAGAGCTGGAAGTTAGCAATATTGAGTAAGTGCAAACAGTATCTTAAAAACCCAATTTCATTCAATTTAAAAAACATATAATCATTATCTAGTGTTTGTCCCTCGCAATCAACAGTGGGTATTGGAGCCATTTATAACAGCTTAGCGTCTTTAGCCTACTGGGCTTTAAGGCACTTTGGTGCACTTGTTTGCCGGCTAAGCGGGTGGATCAGCCGGGCCAGCCTGGCTTAGTCATTTGTCAGTCGAATCCAGCGCCTGTGGCTCAGGGTGAAAATTGGTGCCAGTGCTCACATCTTCTAGTCGAAGCTGCGTAAGATTGATGTATTTGCCGAATTTTGCCAGTTCCATCTGCTCCGTGATGTTAAACCAAATTTGCGGCCTCATTGCATGTTCAAGCACTGTGGGCAATGAAGAGTGGTTTTAGCAATCAACGGTGTGGTGTCAGGTTGGGGCACCTACCGAGTACATTGCACCTGCCGAGTGCCTCTGAGCCTGCATCACAGGCTCGTAACGCTCAACTGTGAAGGCGTTCTAAAGCTCGTCCCCCCAAATGCGTCGTGCAGACACGAATACTAGGTTCAGGAATCCACCCTCACACCTCGGGCCACTTGTATGCGTTCAGGGAAAAAAAGAGAGCTGGTACCTCCCATTTAGATCAAACCTGAGGGGTATATTCACAAGGAGCTATCGCCAAATTAACGGCACTTTATCCCAGCCAAAGCCGTGATAAATGTACCCCCCCATTCACAAGCCGGTGTTAACAGCCCACAGCACCAGTTTACCCGCGATAGCAGCCGCAAAAAACATCGCCACAGAGGACCCCCGCAAATACCTCTAATGAGATGCAGAGTAGGCGTTCCCGTGACAAAAGTCGAGACAACAGCACACCTCAACATTCACAACGACCAGCCACATCGGCGATAAAAACACAAAACAGGCGATAAGGCGCGTTAGCACCAGGAAATCTACACCTGCTCTGACCTGGTGTAAAGTCGGACGGCAGCCAGCACAACAAAAGGGAGCACAGCCCAGGGCCACATCCGAAGGGCAACAGATGCCATGGAGCCACTCATCATGGGGCCCAGACACCCAAGAGGGCCACAACACCCACCACCACCACCCCAGGACCCCAACCCACACCCGGAACACCCCCCCGGACCACCACAGACGCAGCTCAGACAAAGACAGCGGAACCCCAGGAAACGTACCAGCCGCACAGACCCAACATCTGACAATGTCACTGTTCACTACAGGCTGAAAGGGACAACCAACCTACGCATCCTGACCATCATCGCCTAACAGGCCTACGGCAACAACACAGCGGACAACCAACATCCCACCCCACACAAAGCTGATGGCGTGGCTGCACCTGTTGGCCCCTGGGACCCCCATCCAACACCCGCCAGAGTCTGAGGAGTCTCACAGCCAGCCACATCCAAGTCCCCCACACCTGTCCTGGACATCACCATCACCCTGGTACCCCAGTCCCCATATGTACAACACAATGCGCAGGATCCGCTGGAGACCAAGCAAGGACCATATGCCCAAGCAGGATGAACGCACGTGTTGGGGGCAATACACAGCACACATGTACTACCTGTGCCCCCTGGTGACACAGCACACAATCACTGCAACAGGAAGCACACGTCTCACACCAATGTGCAGGCAACAACAGAACACAGTGGAACACCCAACAATGTTGCCTTCAAATACACAGCCAGTGTGCATGATACCTTCATCCTCCGACAGTCCATCATCAACCAGCGTTCCCAGGATGGCAACAAGGGAAATGCACCCCCCCTTGGCAATATACAAATGAACACCCCACACACCTCAACTCCACAACCATGCAACTCACAACGCTGGCAATGCACACGTCACAAAATCACATGCAATAGGCACAACAATATGCCCACCCACCAGACACGACAGAACAACTTACAATGTCCACATGGGCAAGCCCTGAAAACAAGCCAGCAACGGCATGGCACCTCAGCCACATAATAGGCGAATGTGGGGAGAGGTGGCAACCAGGCATGTGTGAAGGATGCAGTAGAACCATGATTGGGAAAGTACACAATGCCAAGAGTGCCGGAGATGTGCTGGACACCTCTCAGTATGCAGGACACACCCATATCCATGGCGACATACACCGCTTGCGTATGGAGTGTAGTGGACAGTGGATGCCACCATGTCACCCCAGCCAGTGCGGGACCTCGCGGAAATGTTGCCTGTTACGCCCCAACCTAAGCGTCAGCGGAGTGGGATGGCCCGGCGTACGCCACGCCAGCGTAGGGGTGTGAATAAAAAGCACGTAGGCCTGGGCGTGGTCCTCTTCCGGAAAGACCCACGTCCCTGCCAGGGCGGCGCCTCCCACCCCGCCACGAGGCCGGTGCCATCCTCGTGAGCGGAGTTGCCTGCGATGCTGTGCGGCTGCTGGACCCCTGCATGCTGGACCACGAACCCGTCAGGCCAGCCCCTGCGCAGCCAGGCCACACTGATCACCTTCCGACACCGGCGTGTGTCAAGGAAGGCCCACCATGTGCCGGCGCAAGCCCCAAGCCAGAGGCCTGAGACTTTGGCAGCCACCTCAGACAATAACAGCCACCACGACACAGGCCCGCTTTATTCCTTTTTCGTTGACGTACTCCACTGCCGCCGCCGGCCTACTCTTCGGACCAGTAGGTCCCATATGTGAAACTGTGTCCTGAGTCATGAATGGCAGTGACCCCAAATCCGGGACAGCGGCCACAGCACCAGACCCCCCCCGATCAGTGAGGCATAGTGCCATATGGGCATCTTGCGACACGTGGTGCCACTAACCCTGTTCAACGCCAGCCGGCTACACGTGGTGCCACTAACCCTGTTCAACGCCAGCCGGCTACACGTGGTGCCACTGAACCTGTTCAACGCCAGCTGGCTACACGTGGTGCCACTAACCCTGTTCAACGCCAGCCGGCTACACGTGGTGCCACTAACCCTGTTCAACGCCAGCCGGCTACACGTGGTGCAACTGAACCTGTTCAATGTCAGCCGGCTACACGTGGTGCCACTGAACCTGAACAACGCAGGCCGGTGGGGCCATCCAACCTATGCCAGAGACACTCGGTGAATGGGCCGTGCTGACCGCTGCCTCAGGCCTACACCACGGTCAGGTAGGTCACACATTTGGAACTGAGTCTTGCTTACACCATGGCAGTGAACATCAGTAATGGCAGAGAACAATTCACTATACACCCTCCGATGTGGTGGCAACAAGTCTGTGCATGGCATCACAACCACACATGTCTGTGGGCCTACACGGACCACTGCCCTCGGCCTACGCTGCACGCGAGTGGGATCACAGATTTGGAACTGAACATCGGTAATTCACAAGGCAGAATGCATTTCTTCGCGCGCACGGACGGGCGTAAGAGGATGACACGTTGCAGTCCGGAGGGAACAGGATCAGCGTCACGGAGGTGATTGAACACTACTGACAACTGCCACTGTGTCACTAAGTCTGTGCCTCGCGAGCCAACGACCCATGGCTGTGGGCCACTGCTGACCGCTGCCTCCGGCCTACACTGCGGTCCAGTAGGTCACAGAGCCTTGATTTGGCATTCTTGGAGTTCACATCTGTGTGCCGGCATCCTCGCAGACTGCATCCCCTCACAGCACCTGTGCCACTACGTTTTTCCCCGACATTCATGGACACTCACTGGCCATACATTGGTGGCGTTTGAGTCTATGGACTAGGGGCTAGTTTTCATCCTCATGTAGCTGATCCCGAATTGTTGGTGCAAACGAGGGTTGCGCTTTCCACTCCTCCATTTGCTGCTTCCAGATGACATCAGACCTTCCGCCTCATGCCCTGGAGGACACCTTCCACTGTCCCCCGAAACCCTCCGCAACATACACCTTGGACATTGATGGGGACCCGCTCAGGTCGCATAGCCCATCTGACTGCACCGCAGGTCACCGTCCCGTGGATGGGTGCCTGTGCCGGCCGCAGTGCATCTGGGGCCACTAACTCTGTGCTGCTCAGGCCTGGGACCCCTCCTTCTGGGACATTGAATGGCCTCTGTAGCGATGGTCTTGGGGTCATCAACGCCATGTGTCTGTGGCCCTGCACTGTCCGCATCCTCTGGCCTCAACTGCGGGCCACCAGGGCCCACGCAAAGCATCGAGTGTTGACCGGCCCGGACGTCGCATCACCGCAGGGGGCACACGCCACCACCGCAAGGACCACCTCCAACCGCCATCTGCCAGAGTCAAAAGGGTGGTCCTGACAGACCTACGGAGTTGCTCAGACCTGTCGTGGATGCCATCATCGGCCTGATACCCTGCTCAGCACTCCAGGTGCCAGTGACTCAGTGTACCGCAAGCCATTGTCCGTTACTGATAGAGTTTTGTGCTGTTGTGAGGTTGTGCAGCAATGTCACCTCATGCAGTGGGGAAGGCCTGGGACCATGATGAGGAGGATGTGTCAAGTGTGCGGACGGGAGAAGGCACAGACAATGGGAGGGCAGGTGGCAACAGCCGCAAGGCAGGAATGCAGACTGGTGGTGGTAGTCAAGCTACACACCCAGATCTAATACTGGGTATTGCGCTGTGGACTGCGGACGCAACTGTCACCTCAGGCAGTGTGGGAGACCTGGGACGTTGATGAGGAAGTTGATGCAGGTGTAACACACCCCACTGCATCTGCATCAGGACTAACCCGAAGGGACACAATCCTAGCAATTTCTTCACATGAGCGCGCTCTTCTCTAGTGCCCCTACCTCAGTGCACTGCAACTCACGGAACCTCCTGACTGAATATTGGGTGACCTCTGTCCTTACTCTGGATCCCTCCATGTTGCTCTGCATTTGACTCTGTTATGCTGGTGTTTTCTGTTTCCATCACACTAGTGTCCACTGTTCAGGTTGTTGCCAGCACCAAGCACTACGTGCGGGCTGGCTTATACTCACCCCACACACATCCATCACAGGCGTCACTGTACATGTGGCCCTGCCAATAAAGGGGCCGGGCGCACGTGCCCGGAGCCAGTTCAACATGATGTGTGCATGTATCTCTGTGTGGGTGTGGGTCTCCTTTGTGGGGTGTAGGTGGTCCCTGAAGGGTATTGGACACCCACGTATGTGTTCTAGTTCGCATTCCATGGTTTAGGCAACACCCTCACCTGTTGGGCCACCTCCTTTTGGCGTTCTGCCACCTGGCATTGGGGTGCCATGTGTGGGTGGGTGAAGTGTTGTGAGGCAGCCGTGATTGCGGGTCCTACATGCTGTGTGGTCTGTTGCAGGGGCTGGGTTCTCCTCTGAGTAGCTTGTCTGCCCTGGTCCTGGTGGTGGGTTGTGTGGGATGTCCATGGGCTGTTGTAGGGCGTCGGTGTCGGGGTGTGGTGTTCGTCTCGTGCATCACTGATGGGTTGTCTGTTCTGACCTGCTGGAGGTGTTGTTTGTCCCTCTGCATTGTGAAGGGGAGGTGCATGTTGGCATTGTGTTGGCACCTTGTTCTTGTCGACATGCAGACTGTGTGACAATGTACGTTGTGACTGTTTGGGCGGTGGTGGCCATTTGAGTTGGGACAGTGTACATTTGGCCTACATGGCTGATGTGGGGTTGTAGGGGTAGATGTGCATTTCACAGTTCCCTGCTCTATCCAATGTGATTGTTCTGTTTCTGCTCCTGGGTGGACCCAGTTGTGTCCCCTGTTCTGCAGTGTGGGTGTTGCACTTTGTGCCACATTGTCATGGTATGTGCTGGGATTGCTATGTGTGTGTGCTGCAGTGTGCCACGGGGATGGGGGACATGTCCCTGGGTAATTGTGGGTGTGCAGTGTGCTACACCTCGTTGTGCATGTGTGCCATTGTGCCCATCTCCCCCGGTCCCCCCAGTCCCTGTTGGATCCTCACCCTGTTGTTGTTGTGTCGGGTCCTCTCGAGCTGTGTCTATACTCCCTACTCCTTGCACCCTCTCCACACTGATGACTGTGGCCTGGGTTTCCTCCAGCTCTTCCTGTGGTGCTGGACTGCCACCTCCTGTCGCCGTTGCTGCCTTCCTGTTGGCAGCGGGTTTGTACCCGGTTTAGGTTGTCACGTCCTGCTGGCGCCTCTTGGCCTCCTGGATTGGCCTCCTGGGCACTCCGACTGCGTTCCAGGTGGTCTGCTTGTGGGTCAGTTGCTGGTAGTGTTCTGTCGCCTCCATGACCTTGGTCTTGTTTTCCTGCGGTCTGCATCCCGTCTTCCTCTCCCTTTTCTCCTTGGCCTTCCCCAAGCCAGTTGTTCCTTGCTTGTGGTCTGGTGGGGTTATGGGGTTCGCGTTGCCCTCTGCGCTGGGTCAGGGTGCATCCATGTTGCTTCGTGCTTTGGCTTGTTTCTGGTGTGTTGTGTCTGTGGTTTTTATGGTGCAATTTCCTGCCAGACGCGTGGGATTTGCATGCCTGAGGCTGGTTTTCGCTACTTTTTGTACCGCGATTGGCCTTATCGCATGATTTCTCGCGTTCGCATTTCGCATTATTTTGGCGTGGCGTTGATTTTCACGCTGACATTTGACGCGTTATCTGGTGACTATCGCATGGTACCGCCTTGTTGTGAATTCCACGTTGACACAGGGTTATTTTCCCTCGATGGGCTGTGATATTGAAAGTTGCGTTACACTACTCTTGCGGTAGTTATCACACGTTCTTGTGAATATACCCCTAAATGTATTCGCCAGAGTTTTCGCGCTGTATGTCATCTACTCTAGGAACACATAACAGCGGATCCTCCAAAATAAAAGTTAATACAGCTACTTTTTATGTTTTGCAGTTAGGAGCATTTCATGAAATGTAACTTAGTACATGCTTTAAGTATCTTAGTGGATCAGAGAACCTGCTCCAGAGATCTGGGGTTCACAGGTTCAAACACCGACAAATTCTTTCCTCCTTCAGTTACAATAAATTGAATGACTTTGACTTGGTTTCAGCGCCTAGAGACCTTTCCGATTGTAGCATGAACTATGGACACATGTATTAGTGCCACAATTTGGAGCTGGGCCTGTTGGACTTTGAGCAGACACCATTGAGTAATAGGTTTTCTATGTATTGGGGTCACCGCCTGTACACACATCTCGTATGTAACACTAAACTGCACACATATTTCATATGTGTGATGTGTCTGTCAGTGATTACGTCCATTGTGCAGTATTACTACTGGGTAAATTTTTCATACGCAGGGTGTGTGCGTGTACTCGCTTACAAGATAGTTGTCACTGTGTGCAATTGACATGTGTATGTCTGTGAGCCTGTCGTTGAGTGTACTTTCTTTTCATGGGTGCAGGTGGTTGTAAAAAACATCTCACACACTGTGCACGGCCTTGACATTACCAGGTCACCTCTCAATGTGCCTGAATGTACCCTCATTTCGTGTATAGGTCCTGGCATGTCACTATGTCACCAGTGTTACATAGTTAATATCCCATGCAGTACACTTATTGGCAGGTCAGTGAGCATGCTCTCAGTGCAAGATTGTACACACATCACACATGCGCCAACTTGGGATGCTGCGGTTGTGCAGGTTTCCGCTTACCATATATGAGTGCCTCTCCTCCGTTGTGCCTCACGCGTGTCAGGCTCTGATGTGGGTTGGGATTCCCATACACCAGTGGGGGTGGGAGGGGAGTGCCTGCACAATCAGGGCATAGGGTGTGGCTGCGCTTACATGAGACGGGCATACAAACGTACTCCCGCTGTCTCCTGAGCACTCTGTCCAAATTACCACAAGTGAAAACTTCCAGGGACGCATGCGAAGATTTCCTTGTGGGAAACCGTTTCACACCAGAATGCACCCTTCCCTTGTGGACGTACCTGGAGTGGTGTTGCTCTGTGTTAAACCCTTTAAACTCCCAGTATTGTGTTACAAGCTAGTGGAACGCTTGTGTGCATGACTTATTAATGGTTAATCCATGCTTCCCAGCTTATCACGGAGCCTAGTGAGAGGTGGCATGCATAGACTTTTCATGTGTAACACAACTGTGAACCGTGCATGTGAGAGACATTGCGGTACTTAAAGAGGAGGATAAAATCCATACAAACTAAAACACACTGAATCGTAAAACACTGGAAGCTTGTTTTATTGTATATTATTATTGGGGGGTGATGATCAATGCAGCTTAAACTAGGCTGATATGCTACACAATGTTATTCTCTGGTCAGACAAATTATTTACACTTCTCGAAGCAGCCACCCATCGGGTGTGCTTATTTTAAGGCATGTCAGGTGCAGATCAAAGTATTTGAGATTATTGAAAAACATTGAGAAAGGTAGTGGTTGAAGGACCCACACTTAAAGTGGCACTGATTTTATACAGAAGGTGTATTTGTTCTGGATTTCTACATGAACTCTGACACGAAGATTATTCTGCCCATATACAGGCTCATGGAGCCACTTCTATGTTTAGTATAGCCCCCCTGCCCTGCTTAGCGGGTGGGGTTGCGGCATGTTTTAGGCATGTGGGGGTGACAATGCGTTATGGAGATATCCATGCTATGAAGTAGCGTAGGAGTATGTGGTGCTATACTAAACATAGAAGTGTCTCCCTGTAGCAGTATACACCCACAGAACCATTATAGTTAGGCTCAGGTTTCACTTTTACAAAACCAGTAAAATTCAGCTGTTATAGTTAGTGAGCTAACTACAACTCGTGCCCCCGCAATGCACTGCTTATGACCTCACTTATTACATCACTCATGACATGGTCAGTAACATCACTGATGACATCACTGATGAGATCTCAAATGACATAAAAGGCAAGACATGTACTTTTAAATTTTACATGTCCTGGTAGTGAAAAAATCTCAAATTCATTTTTCACTGCAGCAAGGCCTCTCTCTCCACTAGGCTAGCATTTGGATTACCTTGTTGCATGTTTTAAAGGTAATTCCTAATTGTGAAGAGATAGACTTTTCAAGTTTGGTGTCTCTGGAATCACAATTTAAAATCACAATTCATTATGAAGTTGGATTTTGCATTGCAGTTCTGAAAATGCCACTTTAAGAAACTTTGCATTTTCTTACTTTATCCATTTCATGCCTGCTGCCAGTCTCTGATACACGTCTGGGAAGGATGACAGCTGGGCTTTGTGTATTCCACCTAGACAGCCACACACAATGGAAGCTTAGGTGTGACTTCATGGGCCACCCTGACAGATTGGGAGGGAGGAGCTAGACCCAGCTTCACTTACACCTGAATAGGCTATGTCCTGTCCCCCCCACAAAAAGCTGCTTACCCCCCTGTAGTGCATCTGGAGTTAGGGCAGAAAGGGAGGACATCTGTGCCCTTCAAAGAGCTGTCTTTGAAGTCTCCCCACTTAAAAGGCACAACTGGGTATAAGTACTGGACCTCTGACATCACTTCTTCAGTACGCATCTGGACCTATGAAGACTCAGCCAGGAAAAAGGACTGCTGTGCTGCTGAAGGACTGCCACTGTGCTGTACTGCTGCTTTGCTGGACTCCTGCCTTGCTTTGCTGACCGGATGCACGCTGTTGCCCTGCCTGGGTGAAAAGGACTTTGTCTGCATCATTTGAACTCAGAGTGAGTCCATGGGCTAGCTGGCTGTCCTCCTGATCTGAAGTCTCAGGGACATAAATGACTTCCCGCTTACCTGCCTCTTCACCTGGACTCTGCCACCTGTGAGTGTGCTCCGCCAATTGGTGCCACCTAAATCCTGGACCCTTGGAAGGGAGGCCTAAGGTGTTTGCTTCAGCAAAACCCACGCATCCACTGTCGAACCAGCACATAGGCGCTGTTGAATGGATAAGAAGCAGCGCATTGCCCCTGTTGCATGGATTGGAACCGGCACATCATTCTTGCTGTATGGACCAGAACCAGCTCTTCGCTCCTGTTGTATGACCATAACCACCACATCACCTCTGCTGCATGGATTGGCTCTGACACATCACCTTTGGAACCACCACTACACAAGGTCTCCGTATCTACGCCAATGTCACCCTCGGCGCCACAGCCGAATCACTGCACAGCAGGTCTTCTCTCATCAGAGCTGAAGCATCATAGCTGCATGCATATCAGGACTGGCCCATTGTCCTCACTGCGGAGATCGACACAAACGAAGTGCTTCGTCCCACATCTTCAACATCTACGCAGCCAGGTACAAGGTACTTTTGTTCAGCAGGCCTCACTGGGCTCCCTGTATCCGGCCCATGCTCCATCTCCATCAGCCTGAACTTTAGACTTCGTCCTAGTCAGGCGTGACCAGATATCCCAAGTAAGCACTTATTGCTTCTAGGAGCTAATTTACAGTTTATTCTTTAAAAAATTAATGTCTCAAGTTCTACTTATTTGTTGCTTTGCTCTTCTTTTATTTATTAAATTAAGAGCTATTTTTCTAATCTGGTATGGAATACTTTTCTGTGGAGTTTTCACTATTTTACTTTTGAAGTGTTGCACAAGTACTTCACACATTCCCTCTAAGTTAAACCTGACTGCTCTGTGCAAAGCTACCAGAGGATGAGCACAGGTAATTTAGGGATTTCCTCATTCTCACCCTCACTAGGATTGTGGTTGCTGCCTGACTTGGTCTCATACACTAGTCAACCAACAACCCAATTTCAAACAACAACCTACCTGTAAGTCCCTAGTATATGGTAGGACATTTAGTTTTAGAGACCTCAGTGGCCTTCATGCACATACGTGTGCACTGCTGTGGTGTCTGGTATCCTTTTAAAGCCAGGCCTGAACTTGCAGGCTGGTTTTAAAATAAAACTATGTCCAAATTTGACTTTGGAATTAAAAATACTTCCAAAGCCCACAACTACCTTTTTATAACTTATAAGTCACCCCTAGGGTCTGCCCTAGGTGCCCCAAGGGTAGGGTGCATTGTCATAAAAAGAAGAGACAATATAACAATGTTTTATTTGCCCTGGTAAGGAAAAACAGACAACATTATATTTTTTCCCTATTGGTGTGCTGCTAGCCCCATAGGATAAGATGAGAAGGGTTTATTAAACTTAATAAAGTCTTTTTGATTGGAGCTAGCTAGCAATATAATTAAAAGTATAACCTTAATGGTTACAATAAATCCAGCAACTTGCCAAAATTGAATTTAATGTTACTATTACAGGAAAGCAGTTTTAGATCTCATTATTCTGAAGCTACCTAGAAAAGCTCTGTAACAGACACTTCTAATTTGTCAGCCTTTGATAGCCTGAACTAAACTTCTCCCTGAGTAGGTGTGAAAAGGCCTTGGGATGAAAAAATACAGCCATTTAGTGGGAGGAGATTTACTTCCTGGAGAAGACAGGCAGAGGAAGGCGTCTGGGGAGATAAGCGGGACTTCAAAGGCAGGAGAACACGTGTCATAAGACCCAGGCCAGCCCCCACTTCCTTGATCCCGAGCCAGATGGGAGCACCCTAAATTGATTAGGGGAGGGGCTGGAAGGGGAGCGTAGTGACATGTTAGCCACACCTCTGGGATGAGTTACACAGACACACCCACCAAGGAGAGAATTTCTTCATTTTGATTTTTGGGAGAACAGTGCATTCTGGGTTAAACATATGCCACACTTTGCAGTAAGTGGTAGTAACAGGGGGAGACAGCTTCATTCACATCTGTTGCAATGCTTCCCCCCTTCAAGCCCAGAATGGAGGATAAATATGGCAAAGCTACAGAATCTCCTCAGACCACTAACTGGAACATTCAGATGAAGAAGGACTGCCCTGCTGGATCCTTGGACTGCACCACAGAAGGCTTGCACTCAGAAGGCTCCAAAAATAAAAGACTGTGCCTGACTCAAAGGAAAAGGAGTGGACTCCCTGATCAGCAACAGGTACACCAGAGCTGGAAGAAGTCACCTGCCAAGCCAAAGACAGGATCACTCCAGCTGACCTGTTGCAATTGGATTTTTCCTCGGCTGTGCAATGCACTGTGGGAAATTGAGAACTAGACCCAAGAGGCAATCCAGAGTCTCTGAACCCTTGGCTGGTGCTACTGCACCCTTATCTCCCCAAAGGAACCAAGAAACTGCAATAACTCTAAGTTTAGAAACGTTCTGCAAAGTTTTGCGGAAAAGCTCCAGGAGGAGGCCAGCTCGATGTTGAGAGTCAAGCTGCCATCGTAGAATCGGCCTGACTGTGTTGGTTTATCCCACTGAAAGCCTGTGAGCTACTCACCATCGATGTTGAGGACAAAGACTTTCAGGGGCTCACTGAGGCATCATGCTGCTGCATGCTTCCATCATCAAATCGATCTCGGATCCGAGGAACCAGAGGACTCGTCGTCAAGAGAAAAAGGTCCAAGAAAAAGACTGAGGGTCTGTTTTAGAGCTTGGTGGATGGATTACTCCATCACAACGGTGATGGATATCCTGCCCGCCGAGATATAAATCCCATTATATCCTATGAGATTTATATTTCAGCAGATGGGATATTCGCCACCTTTGTGATGGAGTAACCTGTCCGCCAAGATCTAAATCTGGCCCTAAGTTAGAAAGTAAACTTTTGACCAAGACCTAACCCTCAATCTATACAACCTACACTCTATCATGATCAGTCTAAAACTTAGACTTTGCTTTAGTCCAGCATGGCAAGAAAGCTAGAAGTTGGGTTTCAAGCTTTTTGGTGCTAATTTTTATTTAATTTTTAAAAATTCATATCTTCGGTTCCCTACATTGCAATTTGTTGTTTTGGTATTGTGTTAAAGACAAAAATATTCTCTATTTTTATAAATTGGTGTTTGATTTTTATTGTATTATGTCCTTTACTTATTTACTGTTTTGGTGATTTTAAGTGCTTTGCACATACCTGTCTCCTAAGTTAAGCCTGACTGCTCGTTTGCCAAGCTACCAAGGACTGAACAAGGATTAATTTATTGAGACTTGACAGGACCTATTAGTGAGTGAGGTATTATTACAAGCTGAAGGTGAATACCCCCACCTACTAACAATTCACTTTCCTACATTTGGTGTGCAGTGGTTGAATCCAGATCTTGTTTTTCGTAATACCATTCAGTATCTAGGTTGGACAATTAAAGTTCCTTTAAATTGACCTAGTGCAAAATAAAATGTGTGATTTTTAATTTGGACTAATATCAATTGAATAATTTTACATTTTTTCTACATTACTCTGACCTCAATGTTTGCACATTTTTGTGTCCCAAAACTAAGGGATACTATGGAGCTTGATCTAGCTAGCCTACCCACACCAAGAGCCACAGAGTTTATGGACCTTCATAGGACTAAGGGATTACCAGCACCCTTCAACTCCAGAAAGGCAGTACTGATAAAGGCCCTTATGGCCAGGGCAGAGGTCCAGCTGGAAGATCAGACCTTTGATACAGAGGAGACTCCATAGATAGGACAGGTGGGGGAAGACCCCTACGCCTCAGTGATGAAGATGAACACCTCTCCACACATACAGTGACCAAGGACCAGCCTAAAGCTAGTGGGGGAAGAGAATCCACAAAATGAGAGCCAGTACTGTCCCTTAAGGAGAGAGAGCTTGAGGCACAGCTAGCCTATATAGCCCTAGAAGCAGAGAAGTTGACCCTGGCCAAGAAGAAGTGAGCATTTGAGGAGAGGAGAACCAGAAGGGGTGGTAGAGAGGAAGATGGTGGCAGTGAAGAAGAGACAGAAGGTTCCAGGGGTGGTGTGATTGACCCACGACTACCCAAGGCGATTATCCCTAAGTGTCAGGAGGGGGGTGATATTGAAAATTGGCTGACAGCTTTTGAGAGAGTCCTTAAGATGAGGAGAACGAGTTCTCAGTACTGGGGTTCAGTCCTGTGGGAACTGATTCCAGTAGCAGGGAGAGATAGGCGTGTGACCTTAGAGGGAGAGGAGGCTGAATCATATCCCAATATCAAGCAGAGCCTGGTCAGAAGGTTTGGTCTAACCCCTGAATAGTACAGAATGAAGTTTAGGGACACCCACAAAGTCACTACCCAAACCTGGGTTGACCTTGTAGACATATCTGCCAAGGCACTAGAGGGCTGGATACAGGATAACTGGGTAAGTACCTATGAGGGGCTGTACACATTGTTCATGAAGGAGTACATATTGGCCAACTGCCCTTCAGAGAAGTTACACCAGTATCTAGTTGACTCTACACTGTCTAGTCTTAGGGAACTGGATGAGACAGCAGATGACTGTGTTCTTACCAGGGTGACAAAGAAGAGCAAGGGAGGTGATCAGAAGAAAAGAGGACAGGTCCCCTCCAAGGGGAAAATGCTGGGTAACCAAGATAAAAAACTGAAAGAGCTCTTAAAAGGTCCACATACACCATCCCAAGGAAGGAGTTTCCAGAGCCAATCCACTTACAAGGGTAAGGATATCAGGGAAGACATTGTAACCATGCAAATGCGGGGTTGTATTTTGATTGCTTGCAGTCAGGACACAAATGGGAAGATGCAGTCTGCACAAGGAAGCCTGCCAACGGTGGGCAGTCAAGGGGATTGCTAGTGTAGGTGTGCTCAGAGATGAGGAAAGGGCATGCAGAGGTGACCTTAGCTTCTGTGGGTGGGTTGGAAGTTGAAACCCTGGCAGCATTACCTTCAAGCATGGAGAAATACAAAGGCATAAGATTAACGAGACTAAGGTTGAGGCTTTCAGGGATACAGGAGCCAGTATGACCATGGTGTTGGAAAAACTGGTTCTCCCAGAGTAGATTCTACCTGGTGTATTTCATTAGGATACCTATGCAGACAACGGAGCCAAGCTCCATCTCATGGCAATGATGGACCTGGAATAGGGAGGTGTGACTGGCCCTAAAAAGGTAGTTGTGTCTCTTGCCCTTCCAGTAGGGTGTCTACTGGGAAATGATCTTAGAGGCCAGGGTTGGAAACGTAGGTACATGCTTAGATGCTGGACCCCCCTGAGTGGGTTTGTGCTGTGACAAGGGCACACGCTTCACACCAGGGGAGTAATGGACACTTGGATCCTGGGACAATGGGCCAAGCCTCCAAGAAGAAGAGAAAGGACAAAGGGTCTGGTGAGCCAGCCCAAGTAGCACAGGAGGTCCAGGTCCAAAGGTAATCCAACCCTAAGGAGGAGGATCTAGTACCGGAAGGAGGGATTCCACCCCTGCAAGATCTGTCCGACTTGGCAGAGTTGCAGGGAGTGGGTTGACCCTCCAGAGAAAAGCTGTGCCAAGGACAAAGTGATTGTCCCACTCTTGAGAGCCTGAGACAGACTGCCTCCAGACAAGAGAAGGGTGATGTCAGTGGTTTCCACAGAGTCTATTGGGAGGCTGGACTTCTCTATATGGAGGCCATGGACCCCAAACCAGGTGCAACCAGGAGATTGGTGGTCCCCCAGAAGTATAGGGCGTTACTCCTCACATTGGCTCATGGCATCCCCTTAGCTGGACATCTGGGACAGGACAAGACCTGGACCAGGCTGGTCAACTATTCTATTGACCCCTTATGTCTGACAAGGTAAATTAGTTTTGAAGCTCCTGTGTCACCTGTCAAGTCAGTGGCAAGACAGAGGGGAAAGCCAAAGACTCCATTGATACAACTGCCAGTAGCTGGGACTCCCTTTTGAGAGATTGGGGATTGACATTGTTGCTCCTCTACATTCACCAACAGCCTCTGGGAACAGGTATATATGGGTGATATTTGACCATGCCACCAGATACCCAGAAGCAATACCCCTCAAAACAGTCACTGCTCCTGATGTAGCTCAGATTTCATCTGGATTCAGGCATTGCTTTATTTTTGTGTTTCAGACAGACTGCATTTTAAAATGGCACTTTTGGTGCATGCAAAGTGAAAAACATGAAATAAGGCCTAGTCAAATGCTTTTTAAAAGTGGCACTTTTGGTGCATGCAAAGTGAAAGACATGAAATGAGGCCTGGTCAAAATGCTTTCAGTCTGAAATGCTTGTGCTGAATTAACATGTGTTTTTGCAGTGTAGAAAACTCGTGATTTCAGTTTCCTTTAGAAGGCTCACTGTGGCCTCTTTAGCTTTGCCCAGCTCCTTTTCGTTGTAATCTACACTCCCTGTTCCTGTCTCAAGAGACTTTGGCTTTGTTGCATATTTAGACAATGCATATTCAGTTCATAACACATCTTCTTATAATGTGTATTAATTAATCAACCATGCACCAACACTACATATGGGGCAAACGTATTTTGCATGAAAAGCTATCTAAAACATTAGAGCATGTTGCTATGAGTATGTATTAACTGTTTGCGCTTTGAAAATTTGCACTAGAGCATGTTTATGCTATGTTGTACATTGCACATTTTGCATGTGGTGCACAAATAATAGAAAAGCTGCTTTAAATTAATAGCTTTTGCTAGGTAATAATTAATACAGGGTACTAGTATGGGGGGAGGTAAACATAATGGGCTTTACTTCTTAAATTCATATTCTTTTGTGTTTGTTTTTACTTTAGTATACATTTGGGCCCACTATAAAATGGCTGCCTAGGAATCCAGCATGGCTGAGAATTTTTGGCAGTGTGCTGAATGAGAGACGCATGCGCAGAGCCAGCTGCATGAACTGCCAAGTGCCTCAAGACAGGAAATTGAGTGATACATTTTGTTGAAAGAAATGTTTTTATTGATACATGTTATGTATATTGTTCTTAGCATTAAGCCCTTATTGTCAGAACTGGTATGGGTTGGATTTGCAATGAGAACAGGATGATGGGACCCCTATGTCACCTGTGCTAACCAATCACAGTGCGAGTTTCTACTGAAACTGCAACATTATTAGTATAGTCAGCCAAGAATTAGAGTATAAATAATGACCCCTTGGGGGTGTGTCAGCTTTAGTTTTAGCAGCCTTAGACGCCTTAGAAGTCTTAGAGGGAGGAGTGGAGAAGAAGCAGATCTGACACAGACATCATATGGGTTAGGTACGTGAACGTCGCGGGTGCAGCCTGGGAGGAGATTGTGTCCGAGGAGAGACAGAGGGAGGAGGGGTTCTTGCTCATATTTTTTTCAGAGAGTCCTTGCACGTCATATTTTTGGCAAGGCAGATCACATTCCTCTGTGGTCTGGTGAAGGGAGGGCAGCCTCTCTCTGTGTGAGACACAGAGAGACAGATTGAACAGACCTGGGCAGAGAATGCATCTGATGGAACAGGTTTAGATTTAGATGCTAAAACTCTAAGTTTATGCTTTGACTAACTAGTTCTGAAAAGATTTATTTGTCTTATGCATTTATTTCTCTTTATGGGAGATTTTTGCCAATTATTAATTATTGATTAGCCTTGCAAAACTCACTCTTGAATTATATTTTCCTGAACTCTTTAAAGAAGTTTGACTGACATTTGATGCCTCGTTCCCTTCCTTTATGGAGTGCTTTGTATTCAATCTGTAATATGTTCTGTATTAATTCTATTTTTCCTGTTTTTCCAATTCTGTAACCTGATTGATATTTGACTAATGAATAAAGGGTCAGAGAAACTTAACTTTTGACTAGAAAATAAAACCCTTTAAAATACTTACAACTCTCTTTATTGGCTTAAATATTAATTGCATTTCGATTTTTCATGTTTATGTAAAGTCTCCTGAAGGTGATACACAGTGGCAAAGGTCCATCACCTTTAAAGCGGTAAACTAGAGGTAAATTATGTTTTGCATTGAGAAATTACCGTGAAATTACCGCTGGATCAGTTTCAGGTAGCAGAGGTAAGGTTAACACCATCACCAAAAGGAGCATAGTTTAGTTTAAAACCTAAATAGCGCTAGAAGAAAATTGCCCAAGTTAGATAAATGTCTTGATTCCTGATTCCAATGCTCAGAACCTGAAGACTGGCAAAGCAGTACTGGAAGGTGATGCAAGAAGGCGATTGCTGGAATGGTGTTCGTATCAATAGGGTTGTGAAATGTTGTTAATGTGCTAGAAGGTATGTTTTGTTCTTGAAGTGTTAAAAAAATAGTAAGGGTTTTGACTGTTGGTGAAATTTTGATCATTTTGACTTGATGGTTTTATTGATTATATTCATAGGACAGAATTTTTGATTATTGATTATATGTTCTTAACATGAAAAGTTAGTGTCTTGTTTTATGTTGTCGGGAAAATTCCCGGGAAAGGAATAGCGGGTGGTAAATGGAAGCCACACTGCAATGAGTTTACTCGTCTGTTGGAATAACACTGAGAAGCTATGCAGGGCTGGCAGTGTTAAAGTAGGGACTATTTTCTGTGTAAACGTGAGAGTGATTGATAGCAAAGAGTTCGCTGGTGAAACTTTGGTGTTATATCACCTAGAAAGGGTAACACTGAAGGAGTAGCAGGTTCTTCCGAGCTTGAGTGACAGCAAAAGAGTTCGCTGGTGAAACTTTGGTCTTACATAACCTAGAAAGGGTAACACCGAAGGAGTAGCAGGTTCTTCCAAGCTTGAGTGAAGGGTAAGCGGAAGGAATTTACTCGCAGTGTTTGAAGAGTAAACGGAAGTTCTTACTTTGTGAAGAGTAAGCGGAATGTGTTACTCGCAGTGAAAAGAAATCTATCCTTTATTTAGTGGAACAGACAGAGTAGCGAATGTTTTTAAGTTGTTACTAACAGAATTTTGATTAAGAAATAAAAAATGAGAAAAAAATTGCAGTTGAGAGGGTCAGTAGTAGGAGTTAAACTGACTGAAATTGAAACTGACAGCATTGGAGAAAAGAAATTGCATTGAACTATTGCAGAAATGAAAATGTTTGAAGGTTTAAAGAAACTGTTGGGAGGTAAAGTGAAATATTCGTTTTTAATTGGTGATGCTCCTGAAGGAACACCCGTGCATTTTATGTCTACCAATTTGGAACAAAATTCATGTATGTGGGTTCACCAATGGTGCAAGATTACTGAAAAAGAGGGTCCTTTGAGGTTTCCAAAAGATGGTACTTTTGAATTGCAAGTTATTGACAAATTAAGGGAAGTGTTATGTGAAATAAAGACACCATCTAGAGCTGCACAATTTGAGGCTTTAAGCATGTGGGAAAAGGCAGCAAGAGACAAAGCAAGTGAGGATAAAAAGGTAAAGCACCAGATACAGAAGAAGGAAATTAAAGATGACAAAAAGCTTCAAATAAATAATGATTCAGGGGATGAAATAATGGATGCATTGTTAACTAAGTGTCCGCCACCTTATGTGGTCCCCATTAAAAATACTGATAATATTGTACCAGTAAGTACTACAGTGGCTACTGCTTCTGTTAAACAGAGAGAAACACAGATTGAGAGAACTGTGCAGACATTTCACATTGACCCACTACCTGTTGATTCAGCCCTGACAGTGATATCTCCAGGTGTTACTGCTTAAAATGTGACTGATTCAGTACAAATAGTACAAACTGCAGATGCACAGGCAGTGCCTAGAAAAATTGTGATTGTCCCAATTAATATGGCCCCTATTCAAAAAGTTCAAAAAGCTGCAGAAGAAGTAATTAAGTCAGGGTTTATTTCAGAATCTCAGAATTCACAGATTATTGAACAGAAACTACCCCAGACAGTTCAAGCACTGAAAGGTGGGGGAAAATGGTCTTTCCAACATCTGCAGCCCAGGATAAAATGAATATATTTGAAGATGGGATTTTTCAATCCTGCTTTGAGGAAGCAGCAGTGATTAAAAAGATAGAGAGCATGGGGGAACAAATTAACTCAGACCCTGAAAAAGAGAAACAGCTTAGGGGTCGAATCCGATCTCGGCCGGAGGCGCACCGAATACGATTCGTCCGGAAAAAATACGAGCCGAACGCGGGTTTCCCGACCGATTCGAACAGTCGTCCAAACGAGCAAGTACGATGCGTATTACTGCTCAGATTCCGACCGAGCCGTACGTACCCATTCCAGCTCCAGTTCCCCGACCGAGCCGGATCCGTAAATGCCGATTCGAGTCGCACGGAAGTAAATACACAGCACCTTCCGGCCGAACTAGTACGATGCGCACTCCGTACGCGCCGAACTGGTCGCTACGTCCGGCACGTCAGAGCATCCGGGAGAGCTGCACATAAGCTCCGATTCGCGCCACAAGACGATCCACGGCTACGAGACGAACAAGCCAGCTACGAGTACGAGTCGAAGCCATGATAAACCCGAACGAGACGAACCAACCATAAATCCCATCGCGCAGGTCCTACCAATACTGTACATCTATTACCGGAACCGGTACGGACGCGTACGGCGCAGACGGTAAGTCAGACACCCACTACACAAACAAACGACACGTATCCGACATATGTCACACACATAGGGATGCAGAAATGATGTACACTAGCAACAGCCGAACCATAGGGGCGGGATGGCTATCACCAATGCCATACACACCCATAGGGGCCTGATGGCTACCACTACCACCACCCCTACTCATGGGGGGCTGGATGCCTGTCACTACTACCATCCCCACTCATAGGGGGATGAATGCCTACCACTACCTCTACCCCTACTCATGGGGGGCTGGATGCCTGTCACTACTACCATCCCCACTCATAGGGGGATGGATGCCTACCACTACCACCACCCCTACTCATGGGGTGCTGGATGCCTAGCACCACCACCACCCCTACTCATGGGGGCCTGGATGCCTAGCACTACCACCACCCCTACTCATGGGGGCCTGGATGCCTGTCACTACTACCATCCCCACTCATAGGGGGATGGATGCCTACCACTACCATCACCCCTACTCATGGGGGCCTGGATGCCTAGCACTACCACCACCCCTACTCATGGGGGCCTGGATGCCTAGCACTACCACCACCCCTACTCATGGGGGCCTGGATGCCTGTCACTACTACCATCCCCACTCATAGGGGGATGGATGCCTACCACTACCACCACCCCTACTCATGGGGGCCTGGATGCCTAGCACTACCACCACCCCTACTCATGGGGGGCTGGATGCCTGTCACTACTACCATCCCCACTCATAGGGGGCTGGATGCCTATCACTACCACTACCCCTACTCATGGGGGGCTGGATGCCTGTCACTACTACCATCCCCACTCATAGGGGGATGGATGCCTACCACTACCACCACCCCTACTCATGGGGGCTGGATGCCTAGCACTACCACCACCCCTACTCATGGGGGCCTGGATGCCTAGCACTACCACCACCCCTACTCATGGGGGGCTGGATGCCTGCCACTACTACCATCCCCACTCATAGGGGAATGGATGCCTACCACTACCACCACCCCTACTCATGGGGGGCTGGATGCCTAGCACTACCACCACCCCTACTCATGGGGGCCTGGATGCCTAGTACTACCACCACCCCTACTCATGGGGGCCTGGATGCCTAGCACTACCACCACCCCTACTCATGGGGGCCTGGATGCCTGTCACTACTACCATCCCCACTCATAGGGGGCTGGATGCCTACCACTACCACTACCCCTACTCATGGGGGGCTGGATGCCAGTCACTACTACCATCCCCACTCATAGGGGGATGGATGCCTACCACTACCACCACCCCTACTCATGGGGGGCTGGATGCCTAGCACTACCACCACCCCTACTCATGGGGGCCTGGATGCCTAGCACTACCACCACCCCTACTCATGGGGGCCTGGATGCCTGTCACTACTACCATCCCCACTCATAGGGGGATGGATGCCTACCACTACCACCACCCCTACTCATGGGGGCCTGGATGCCTAGCACTACCACCACCCCTACTCATGAGGGGCTGGATGCCTGTCACTACTACCATCCCCACTCATAGGACGGGTAATGCATGACACAACCAGCATACTCCAACATAAGGAATGTCAGCAAAAGACATCCCCCAACATCATGACAAGAGTGTGTAGTCTGTGTCAAATGCCTACAACACTGAGCATGACATTGAACATACAATGTGACCCCCTATCACATGTGTCACACAAAAATGTGTGTGGCCTTCACAATGCAAGCAGACCATGACCACTGTGGTAATGGGGTCTAAACCCCCATCATCACAGTGACCAAAAGGTAAGTGTGGGGTCCATAGCTGAAGCACATTTTGAACAATGTGGCAATGGGGCCTAAACCCCCATCATCACAGTGACCAAAAGGTAAGTGTGGGGTCCATAGCTGTAGCACATATTTTGAACATTGTGGCAATGGGGTCTAAACCCCCATCATCACTGTGTCCAAAAGGTAAGTGTGGCGTCCATAGCTGAAGCACATTTTGAACATTGTGGCAATGGTGTCTAAATCCCCATCGTCACAGTGACCAAAAGGTAAGTGTGGGGTCCATAGCTGAAGCACATTTTGAACATTGTGGCAATGGGGTCTAAACCCCCACCATCACAGTGACCAAAAGGTAAGTGTGGGGTCCATAGCTGAAGCACATATTTTGAACATTGTGGCAATGGGGTCTAAACCCCCATCATCACAGTGACCCAAAGTTAAGTGTTGTCAGGGAAAAAGCTGCAACTGCCAAACAGCATGGATGATTCCTGGTCACAGAACAACAAACACATCAGTGGCAAAGTAGTGGTTGTGTCCCATAGCAACATAGATTGGGTGAGGCAAACAGTGCAGTGCAAATAAAGCATACCTTTGGCCATGTGCAGACAAACATCACCCATGGGGGCTGACATTGTCTCCATTTATCAATTACACAATGCCAGAAGTGACCATCATAATGCAGACCCACATATCTGCACTAATGGACACACAAATGTAGATATCCTGTGGAGACTGTAGATGTGAGGTGAACAAATACCATACCATGGCAGCAATGGGACATACAAACCATGATTATTGTGCTGATTGATGACCTAGGAGTCCCAGGGACAGCAGGGGAAATCCTCCAAACAACATACAGGCAATGGCACACTAAAGACATGCCAATGCAGTGGTGCAGATGCACAAACACAATCAGGCAGCCTCACACTGCATATCAAACACAACAGGTGATGGGGGTGTGTGCCAGTGTCCCCAGGCAACCACACAACACATGAGGAGGCCTGAATTCCAATTACACAGATGTGTATACAGTGCCGTACAAAAGTAACTCATGGATCGGATTCCCATATGTGGGCAATCAGGCATTGTTAGATGAGAGGGATCCCAAATTACACATGTCACACAAGCTTGTAGGAACAGCAACTAACACAGCAAGAGACAGACCCACCACAGCACTACCCCCAGGGAGCCCACATTGTGGTGCCAGTAGCCTGCATGATAATCCCACTGTGATGACAAAGGTAGATGTTGTTCACACTGTGAACCACAGCCATGTGTCCTGAGCAACAAACTACCATCACACCTACACAAGCACAAATCAATCAGCACGGCCTGTCAGCCAAGGCCAATATGGAGGTAAGGGTCTAGCCGTGCAACAACTCACATTTGCACACACTCAACACCACACACCTTGATCTCCACCAATGTGCAGCAGTGAAGCTCACATGGACTGGTGACATTGCACATGCACCCATGCAATCCCAGGGGTGGTGGTGGGAACTAAGGTGCAGAAACCCATCACACATGGCCAGTCAACAAGACTCGTGAATGTCTGACACACTGCACAGTACGCGGTACATGGGTATGATGTGAAATCCACCCCAATCAATGGGATCCCGGCCACAGTCACACACCAATGAAGAAGCCAAGGTGACCCACAAAGAACACACGTAGACAACTTCCAACATTGCAGCTCTGACCCTGAGGAGTGGTAGCAGTCACACACACAACGTGTCACAATCACTGAAAGCTACCACAAACTGTAAATCACATGACTTGTGTAACCAGCAAGTGCCAAGGGCAATCCTGACTGTGTCCCATCTGCGTTTGAGCACATCCCCAGCCCTGACAACAAAGACAACTAGGGATGACAACCTGATGAACATTAGTTTGCCATGCACCCACATCCCGGAGAAACCAGGTCCAAGATGCTGGATGAACACAGGACAACTCAGCAAGCATCACAAACAGGAACATCCGTAGGGACACAGCCTGTGTAGGAAAAGGGAAGGGAACACACACAGACATGCTTACACAACACACAACACGGGCCCAGGCAATGTCACAGGATTACACACTGCCATGAGGGCACTCCACTCCTGTGGAAGGTCCGCTGTGCCAAACCTTGTCTGTGCACGACTCAAACATGTCAGCAGAACACTCGGTCAGTGAGTCAACAATTACAACACACTGATGGCTCTGCCCACATCAGCCTGGGTACGGGAGTGTCACTTCAGTCATCTGCATATACCCAAAACACGTGTCAAGCAAGTTGCACTGCATACACAGATGAGTCCTTCAACATTGATGTGCTAAACTGCATGTCCAGTGGAGATGGGCACACAGTCAGGGAAATAGAAACATTGAATAGTGGTAAGCCCACCAGATGTGCATGAGTGTAAGCCACATATGTTAATTCACAAATGCAAAACGTACATCCCTGTGTCAAATGCTGAACATTACACCCTCAGACTGCAGCAAAGGATGCTATGGATCCAGACTAGATTAGGACACATATCCCATGGACCACATGGAGTCCATCACAGCAACACTTCATTTGCCTGATCTGAACACTATTACAACAGCAAATGCATGATGATACTCATCTACATCATGTACATCAAAAGCAAAACCACTAGTAAACAAAAAGAGGCTTTATTCTGCCAATGTGAAAGAAAAATTGGAAGTCCAAAAGAAAATAAGGCCAATGGCCAGTCCACATTCACAGTCCGAACAGGGTGACATGTGACAACTTGTCACCCATTGCTTGCCTGCACTGGTACGGACAGGGGACATCCCCCTCGGAGGGGCATACAAGGGGCAGGCCAGGCACCGCAGGGACAGGATCAGGGGATGCCAGAAGGAGGCAGTGAAGGGGTGGTGGGTGCAGGAGTGTCACCGGCAACTGCAGTGGAGGTGTCTGACTCAGTGGGGGCCGGCACCACTGTAGGGCACAAGTCAGATGGTGTGGGTGCTGGCACCACTGCAGTGGGCCGGTCAGATGGAGTGGACTGGGTCCCCACTGCAGTGCCCAAGTCAGATTGGGTGGTTGTGGACTCCACTGCAGTGCATAACTCCAAGGGAGTGGAAGGGGGGGCAGATGAGGTGGGCAGGACAGAGGGGGGGGACCCGGTCTCCACACCAGTGGCACAAACAGGCTGAGCGTCTGGGTTGGGGTGGAAGAACAAGTGGTAGGGGGGAGGGCCTAAGCAGTTTGGGGATACGGTATCAGTGTGTGGGGGAACCTGGGGCAGGGTGTGGCGGGCGAACCTGTGGAGTGGTGGCCTGGGGGATGGAGGAGAGAGACTGTGTGGTGGATCTGCGTGGTGGTGGTGGTGGGGTCTTGCCCTTCCTGGTCCGGGGGGACTTCCTAATGGGGTCCTCAGTCTGCCTGTGCCTGGGGGAGGGTGTCCGGGTGTGAGGGGCACTACCCTCTGTGTGGGGTGGTGGCCTCTTCCGCCTGTACGTTGGGTCAGATGTATCTGTGGGGAAGAGGCCAAGCTCACAGAGGAAGAGCTTCTGGGGGGGGGGTTGCAGGTGAGGCAAGGGAAGGGGTTTTGGAGGGAGAGGTATCTGAGGACTGCGGAGTGCTCGTGGATGCGTGTGTGTGTGTCTGGGCCCCATCCCCTGTGAGTGAGGTATCAGTCCCCTGACTGTGCGTGCGTGTGCGTCTGGATTTTGGCTTGTGTGTCTGTGTGCTGCTTGTGTCTGTGCTGGTGCGTGCCTGTGCCGGTGTGTGTGTGCTTGGGACAGGTAGGGTGCTGGGGATTGTGGATGGGGCAGAGGTAGGAGGGGTGAGGGACTGTTGCAGGAGGGACACTGCTGCCGTCAGTGAGGAGGCCATGGACTGATTGGTCCGCTGTAGGGCAGACATGCCAGAGGAGATGCCCTCCATGAATGACACCAGTTGTGTCAACAGACCCGTGTGTGCATGGAGGACACTCAGCATTGATGTCTGCCCTACATGGATCTGTTTCAGCAAGTCCACAGACTCCACACTCAGGGCAGCAGGGGAGACAGAGGCAGGGGGTGCGGTGCCTGGCACAAAGGAGACACGCTCCCCTACACGGGAGCCTCCACGGACATGTGGGATGGGAGCAGATGGGAGGGTGGAGATGGTGGTGGTGGCAAGGACAGACTTGCTCGAGTTTGTCTGTGGTCTGCTGACACCCCCCTCCACAAGGGAGTCCTCACTGGAAGCGCTGCGTTCCTCAGCCGAGGTGGTCGTAGCTGAGGTCTCCTCAGTGTGGCTCCCCTCACCCTCCATGCCACTGGGTCCCTCGGTCTCTTCTGCAGTGGACCCAGTCTGGCTCTGCCGCTCCTCTTGGTCCGTGGAGCTGTCTCCTCCTGCGGCCGTGGATGTATCTGCAAACAATCAGGATGAACAGAGCAACATTAGTCACCTGTACTGACCACACACACCACAGTAAGTACAGCACATCACAGAGCAAGCCCTGCCATCATTTGCTAGACATTGCAATAAGTGCTGACACTGATTTCAAGAAGCCCATTGTCTGCCTGACAGTCATTCATGCCACTCATATCCTACCTGTCCATGCACCCATCTGTCTGGTGCCTGTTGGATGCCACTAATCATATGTGCACACATGCACCACATACACAGTTGTTGGACATCCAAGAGAACATATGGAAATGTGTCACTCCAAACACATGCCATCTCCTGCCACTGACTCAGTACATGTGTCAGGAACAGTAATGGGCAGAGTCTCTGTCGATATGCGGGTTTTGCTTCCATCACCAGACACAATGATGTCCTCATGTCCTGATTAACCCTGGGCGTAGTTCGCGTAGTCGCACTACGCGAAGCTACGCGAAGACGTCGGAGAGCTACGCGAGCTACGCGTAGCTACGCGAGCATGCGTAGCTGCTTGTCGCGCCCGTTCGCGATGCGTTTTTCTTCTTCGGGAACGCGTTGTGCGTGTTCGGGACGCTGTTTGCGTGCTTGGGGGATAGTATCTCGCGAACTTACCCATGCGGTCGCCTATGGGCGCGGCCATTTTGTTTTTCACTTGTCCCGCCTGTTCGCGATCCCTTATTTCCTGTTCCGGGTAGCGTATAGCATGCTCGCGATGCGCATTTCATGTTCGGGAACGCGTCGTACGTGTTCCAGACGTTTTTTGCGCGTTCGGGGAGAAATATCGCGCGAACGTACCCACGCTGTCGCGATGGGCGCGGCCATCTTGTTTTCACTCTATGCTATGGTTCTGGGCCTGCTTTTCTATCCTCCCTCAATCTTTGCAATCCTTAGTTTTTTACACTGTTTTTCAATTTTTCTTTATTTCTTATCTATCTCTCTCTCTGCCTAAGTCTATATTTTGCATTTTTTTCTACTTTTTACTGCGTTTTTTTTACTTTTCAACTGTTTTATATAACTTTCTTCTTTAAGCTCCTACTTCTTCCCCTAACTTTATTTTTCCATTCTAACTTTTCCTTTCCGCCTCCTCCCACCCCAGAACCATGGCAAAGGGTAGCAGCAGCAGCAACGGCTCGAAGGGCAAGGCGCGTGCGCCCAAGAGCTGCCTGCCTTGCGGCAGACTGCGCCCTGCAGGGGTGCAAGCCCGCCAGCTTTTTAGTGAGGCGGAGGTGGCCGCCCTTGTTTTTTTTGTTCAGCGCCACCTCCCCTTGACCTTGGCAGCAGGCGGCAGGCCAGGCTCCGGGTACCCTACCCAGGAGTGTCACCGCCGGTGGGCGAAGGTGCGCCGGGCAGTGTTTCGCTGCTCAGGGGTCCGGCGCACCCATAACCAGCTGGCACACCGGTGGTCAGACATCCTCGACTGGGAGCAGGACCTGTTGGACCTGCTAGGTGTCGAGGTCGTGGGGCTTGGTGAGTAGCTAATATATATAGTAGTATAAGTATTTTGATTTGTGTATACATTTTTTACAAATAACAAGAATACTGCTGCTTACATTGCAGGTAAATTACGTTTCAAAATCTTCTGTGATTGTAGGACACAGGTGCTGGGTGCTACTCTTACTTGTTTGCAACTTTGCGCTTGCTTGTCCTTATTATTATGTAAGAGTATACTTTAGAGAACTTCAGTTAGGTAATGCTATTGCTAGAGAGACTCTAGTCCTTCCTTTGTCCTCCTGTCAAATAGTGGTGGATGGATTGATACTAGGTTTAGTTACTATTAGTTGATAATTTTTGAGCGGTCTGCGTGACGCATCCTCTGTCACTGAGTGCTGCTTACCCCAGTCCTTAGTAGAACCTTTTGTAGTTTGTTTAGTGAGTGGTAAGCTTAGCAGTGTCAGTCAGCTGCAGAACATCAGACGCAACCAACCAACAATTTGGTGTATGCATTATGCACCAATTTATGCATGTGTCCTCCTTCTCATCTATGCATTTTTGAGGGCTAAAAAAAATGGAAATGCAGACTTAATGAACAATTGGCCCGCCTGGAATAGGTGGGCTAGGTCAGGTGGTACTTAGGCTTAGTTAGTGTTCTGGATTTTATTTGAATCAATCAGAATGGAACACTGAATTAGTGTTCCCAAATAAGTAGACTGTCCGTGAATCCCGCAAGCCAGTAGTCGATCGGATTAGATAGGTCAATTTTATTGCAATTTTTGTTTCCTAAAACATTTTTTGAGCGTTTTTTTAGATAATTTATTTGTTTCACAGCAATCATTAATGTTTGTGTCTTTCTTTATTATATCTTACATGATCACTGATCTGCAGCACCCAGGGGCAAGAAGACGGAGTCCGAGTCGGCGGGACAACCACCAGAGGACCGCTCCTCTACCAAGGGTCCTGCTGCTGGTCCCAGTAAGTCCTCCAGTGGTTAATATTAACAATTATATTGCCCTAACTTTTACTGCACCTTATTTTTTCAGAGCTATTAATTCTGGTTCCACTCCCTAATTCTATTTTTTACAAAAGATTATTTGATCTTGACTTGACTATCTGTTTCTAAATTCTGGTTATCCCTGCCTCTAAGTTCTACCTGCCTCTGCTATGAATGTCTGTACTACTACTATTAGTCTGTCGCTAAGCTTGCCCAGTTTGCATTGCCACTCTTTATTGTACGGTTTTGAATAAAACTCAGATTGACCAATAGCTCTAGCCACTGAGTCCAGTCCTTTCGGTTGTCCTCTTCTAGGCTTCTTAATCTTGAGGCTTTGACAATTACCACAAACAAAATGCCCAACCAGATATTTGACTATTTTTGATAGGATATAGTACATACTACTACTGATGTGGGGATTCTGCACAGCCCCATGCAGAACTATGCACAAGGAAATAGGATGTTGGTGATGGGAGTTTGGAACTTGGACGTTCCTCACACCTCAGTCAGAAGTGAACCCACAATCCCCTGAACGACTAGCTATAGTGTCTCATTAGGTCCCCGAACCCCCACCCGAAGATACCCAATGATTACACAACCCAGAACATAACACCCTTTTGCTCACTCACTCGTGTAAGTCCACCACCACCACCACACCAAATACCAGAGTCAATGTGTAAGTTCAAAAGGTTTATTTTCAACTAACAAGCTCTGTATGTTGTTCTATAAAATTCAGTGTACTCCAGCCAGCTCCAACAGCAAAATGCATAAGATTAAAACAATAAACATTGTTACAACAAGTGCATGATGATAGAAGACAAAAGATCTGTGCGAATTCTGGGAGACTCCTCACCGTAGAACGTAGAATTACTGGTTACATGCATCATTCATAAGCTCTGCAAATCTCTGGTTCGTAGAAGGGAATCTTCTGCCTGAGAAAAATGGTGCGCGTTAGATAGTATAATGCAAGCATTTCTCAGTCCTGCCAAAAAAGTGTAACATGTTACTTATGGCTAAGCAATACGGACTAACCGAACCCCATAACAAAGTGGCTTGTTTTTCGACCTCTTGTACGCAACGCTCAGACAGTAGCTGTATGTGCTCATGTGGGCTCAAAAGGCGTCTTACTGTTACTGCACAACAAGCTGCGAGGTAACATGCGCAAAAGATATGAAGCGAAAAATGGTTGCATGGCTCAGGCTAACTTTGCAAAGAGTAGAGTATAGTATAATAAATAATGACCCTAGGGACCATAACACTACTAGTGTCTACTGACTCTAGTACCCGATTTGGACTAGTGAATGTGATGTATAATATGTATGTATTAGCTTTTTTTTTCAATCTTGCTAGTGAAAACGAATAAATAGGGGGAGGTGTACAGGCATCTAAAAATGTGTCATGTTTTTATCTAGGCGTAGTAGCGACCACCAGTGCCGGCGGGGCCAGCGGCGATTCAACCATTCCGGAGGGGGCAGGAGATGCGGCACCTGCAGGAGCTACAGGGGGTGAGCCAGCAGCAGTGGCGGGCGGTGGTAAGTTATATTCATTACTTATTGACATTGCACTAGCTGGAAGGGTGTTGACTTCACTCACTGTACTGTTGTTGAGACTTATTAGGTATGAAGTTGTAGTGAACATTATACAACGGTTGAAGAAGAGAAGACACCCTTTACTTAGCATTAGCAATGCAGTAGCAATAGCATTACCAGCGTGACTTGATTAACCAATGGCCTCTTCTATCTGACTCCAACTCAGCTGTGAAAGTTTTATGGAGGAGACTAAAAGTCAGATCAGATGACCTTGATGGATGTGTTGAACAAAAAGGGAAAGAAGGGTGGAAGGAGGAAGGACGGGCGAGATTTAATATGATCACTGGCAGAGAAGGATACGTTGGAAGCATGGATAGGTGGCTGATAGGAATCAGATGCATGTGTTGTTGAAGGATGGGTGGAAGGTGAAAGAAGAATGGATGCCTGAATGGGTGGGCGACACAGTATGGGTGGATACTGTGGATAGCAAGAATCATCAGCGGTGTTTGGGTGAAACTCTAAGCCAAGACAAGCAACGGAGTGAGTGGACGCATGGGTTGTTGTTGGTGAAACAAAGTAAGGTTTGTGGGGAGATTAAGAAGAATGATTGACATTTACTTAGAATGGATGGATGCCTGTATGTATTCATCATAGACAGCATAGGTGGAGATTGTCACGGGATGCACAGTTTTAGTTTTAAGGGAATGTAAAAGAAACCGCGCCAGAGTAGCAAAGCCGATGTGGGGAGGGGCAGGGTGGGGGGTAGTAGTAAACAATGTATTACGCGGCCAAATACAGGTAACTTTACTGTAAACATAAAAATAAATAAAGCGAATTTCATTGTGCGCACTGCACCGCCAAATGCGATGCAGTGGGCGCAACAAAATTAGTTTTATTTATTTATATGTTTACCTACCTGTAATTGGCCGTAATCCATAGTTTACTGCCCCCCACCCTGCCCCTCCCTACGTCACCGCCCGGCAGCACTCCCCGAGTCCCACCACCGACCGCTACTGACCTTATGTCGTCGTCCCATATAAAAGCAATGATCATTGGATCAGATATATAATCTGCCTTTTTGTAGTAGCCAGGGCACTGTCAAAGTGAAATTGACCAATTGCCCTTCATGTAACAGAGAGAGTATGGCCAGTGCCACCCGTAATAGAAAAATACGAGCTTCCCCACCTGCAGACAGTAGTAAATCAAACTAACGTGAGTCTGCGTCATGACTAGTATGTTTGTCTTGGGTGCAAGCATAGATGACCGAGCTGGCATGCCGGCTACAACCAGGTTATGTCATTTCGCTAAACTAGAGATAAGAAGAAGACTGGTGTACTGTGTACTGGAGTCCATAGTGCTAGTATAATGCCTGAAACTCCCACAAATGTTACAGGCCGAGGAAGTGGGAGGATAGATAGATTATTACCACAAATGTTATGTACTGTGCTTCTTGCTAGTGCTACTGTGCCATTATGTGTTGAATTAATTTTGTGTTACTGTTTTGCTAAGAGTACTGGTTACAACAATATTCTTTTTCTTTCTTGATATAGATAGTACTCCTTCCCAAGAAAAACCATCCCGGAAGGAGTTGGCAGCCAGGGCCCAGCGCCGGAAACTGGAGGCCATCTGTGAGGAGTACCGGTGGCTGGTGGCTCAGGCGGAGGAGGAGGCGGCAGCAGCTGCAGCCTCGTCCAATGCCCCGGGCCCCAGCCAGGCCAGACCTCCAGTGGTACGGCGCCGCGGTCTGGCAGCCGCCCGCCGCCGCAATTCTTTTGCAGCCAGCAATGCTGTCCCCCACCCTGGATGCCACTGCAGGGCATTTTGCCGCAAGATTCTCCTCCGGGTGGCACGGCTAGAGGAGCAACTAGAGGAGTCTGTCAAAATTCTGGTGGACAAACACCTAAAAGCCCGCCGAATATAACAACTATAGGACCCCGTTGCATTGCCCCTTTTTTATTCCTTTTGTTGGTGGGTGGGAATTGGGCGTTGGGGTTTCTGGACATTCTTTGGACTTTCTTTTGTTTTGGACATTGGTTGGGGTTAGGGAGAGGGGTGGGTCAGGTGTGGGATAGTTTATTTTTGTTAGGGTAATAAATTATATTTATACTTAAACATACAATGTTAATGTTTTGTGGGGGGTTACTGTTTTACGAATTAACGTCACATGGTTTCCTTGCTGCTGCAGGGCCACAGCCAGTGTTTGATTTAAATAATCTGCCGATGATGTAACACAAACAGATAGATGCGGTACCCCTCACTGAGTTATTTGTCCTACTAATACTGTCAGTCTCTCCTCCTAGTCCATTATACCTCCCACCAAACTTATCTTACCTGTGATTGATGATGATTACGTTCGGCACAGCGATGGCTGCATGGTTTCCCAAGAGAATGGAGAAGATGCCATGGTTGTGGTGGTAGTAGTAGAGTAGACACTGGCATTAGCATTTGCTAAAAAAATAAAAAAAGAGACAGTCACTTGCCTGAGAGCGACTGTGGGAGGAGTAGTAGAACGAAGTAAAATACAGTACAGAAGAAGACTGCCAAACAAACAATATTGCATTTGCAACTGCTAAAGTCAAATAAAACATAATGGTGGCGGGGACAGCCTAGTACAAGAAGTTACAAACTGTAGTTGTGTCGAGTGAGTCACTTAACTTAACACAATCGTAATTCGTAACCTTTACTGCTGTGTGGTAGGAGTTTGATGATGAATCCAATCAATGCTGGCAATTAATTATGATGTACTATTAGCCGGTGACGGCTTGCACATAGACTGAGCATGGGTGGGCAAGCAGAAGAAGCTCCTCGCCCTGCCTTGAAATTTAATTAGTGTTGCTTTCACCACATCTGCCCCAGCAAGCGTGTGATCAATTGGTGTACATTTTATGTAGTCACATCACACCTCAATATAAATCACAGCCCGGAGGAAGAGGGTTAGGGTTTGATGAATGGATGGGAAGGGGGTTTGGGGAAAGGTTTGAGAAAGAAAAACAGTACGCATGGACAACAAAAGCAAAGCGCAATCTTGGCAGACGACCATGATCTTATCCATAAAATCTATAAAGGGAGAAAAAGGAAATGCATGCATGATGATGAAGATAACTTGATGGTTAATGAGTAGTACTTACTAACTCCTACTAGACAATTAGATAGTACAGGGCAGCAGTATATTCTACGCGATTTGCCTTGCCTGTAATATGCCCTCAGAGACTCACATTCCATGTTGTACTGGGCTTACTTTTAAAGATAGCAAAGAAAATTAAAAAATAGTTGTAGGGATCAATTAGCAAACAAACAACAACACACAACACACAGTCGTAATGATTAAAGAGAAAAAAGGATTCCAATTAATTAAAAGATGAATGATGAATGATACTAAAGTTACTGTATTATCCTGGTCAAATTGTGGAGTTGAATCTCGTCCTTCCTCCTGGTC
This sequence comes from Calotriton arnoldi, assembly GCA_963921515.1. NCBI lineage: Eukaryota > Metazoa > Chordata > Amphibia > Caudata > Salamandridae > Calotriton > Calotriton arnoldi. The sequence continues at coordinate 415,660 of CAWUFW010003386.1, read as the reverse complement.
CTATCTTCCATGGACGCTCAGCACATCAATCTTGGTGGCCTTCCTGATGCGGATTGGTAAGGTAAATGTGAGTTGTGTCTCCCAGTATAGCACAGGGTAAAGGCCGGCCTGTAACGTCTAGATGGAAAAACAAAAGGGGTATTGAAAAATCAATGAATAAAAAAAAGCATCAATTACGGTGGAGTCCAAGAAGAGAAGAGAGAACACTTTCAGACTGAGGCGGCTTGGATATATCGTGTATATTCTGTTTACAGCATTAAGCTACAACAACAACAGGACAGAACAGGCCCACCACAGCACCAGCCCGGCCGTGACCCAACCTCCATTTACCTTAATTTTTGACAGAGCCAGACAAAAGGCATATATACAGCAACTTAGCATTTTCAAAATTAAGTGACAAAATCAATGCGCCGCTGTCAGTCATGACTACACTCGACTCCACCACTACATGGACATGTAGGTCTGCTGTGTTTACTTTCTTGTTGAATTGTTGTGTTTATGTTTACCTTATGCCACTTTTTGAAACGCAGTTATTCCTTCAATCATCTCCGATCCAACTGACTGACTGCGTGCAAAGATAGTATGGTCATCATCATGGTGTGGTACGTGTTGTCCAACTCCAACTCAGTCTGTAGTGACTCCGATTAAGTCCATATCCCATATTAAAAAATTGCAAGAGATATTGGCCTGCACCTGCAGTAGTAGGAGTACAATTTGGTTATTAAACAACAAGAAGGGAAACATTGACTGTCACTTGAGTCACTTTGTAGATTAACTAGTAGAGTAGAGTTCAACTTCATGCACAACATCAACAACAAACAACAGCAATCGCTCAGAGTCTGCAAGCATCCAATGCATTCCATCATTACCTGTCTTGCTCTTCTCTTTGGCTGTCAGATCATCAGATGCCTAGTTCTGACAGGTGTGTGTTTTTTTTTTACGGGGCAGTGGCCTCATCATTACTCCAGTCCACATTCATTTTGAGTGTTAGTCGCTGTTTCGGTTTTCGTCTTATTCATCTGTGGCACTTTGTCACAGTTTAAGTTGCTTCACATGGTCAGCACTGTGATGATGGGCTGCGGCCTGGGTAGCGCTCATAGCTGGTCATTTGAGTTTGCACAAATGTCAGCAAGTTTCTTCGAAGAGTCTTGTCTTTCTCTGCCAAGTACCTTCTGTCCTGACAGTGAGGAGCTTTGGATGCCTGCAGAGGCTGTAGCCTTCGGACAGTGATGAGTTCACTTTTGGATGCCTGCCCAAGTTCTGACAGTGAAGAGTTGTGGATGCCTGCAGAGGCGGTAGCCTTCGGACACTGATGAGTTTCGGCTCAGAAACAAAACGGAGGATAGCTATAGTCACGTTTCACTTCTTATGTAGGCACTGTTAAAGGCAACATTTCTTGTACTCCAATGTCTGGCTTGATGGAAATGTACTAGGGCGAGACAGGAAGATGAAACAGGACTCTGAAGAGTGGACAGTTAAATGCACAGACGTGCAACTCCAATAGGGAAATAAAAAGAGAAGACGGTGGTGATGGATTTGTTGTGATTTGATTTGAACCAGAAAGACAGATACACAGACAAATAAAGGAAGGAAGAAAGTAACAATTTGAAAGCCTAGTTGTCAGGGAAGAGGAGCTCGTCCTCAAACTCTGGTGGTTCGGACAGAAGTAGGTCCTGTAACGCACTATTTACGTCATCCAAGTCGCTCTCCTCTTCCTGCTGTGATTCACGTATTTTGTAATCCGGTGGTATAAAGTGCTGATTCATTTTGATCATGGTTAACCTCTCCACGCTTTTGGGCGAGAGACTGGTCCTTTTCGAAGTTACAATGGCACCAGCAGCACTGAAAACACGCTCAGAAGAGACACTTGTGACAGGGGAAGCCAGATACTTTATCGCCAGCCTGCTGAGCACTGTCCATTGGCTTCTTTTCCCATACCAATACACCAATGGGTTTCGATCCATGAAGACCTCTGTTGGGTCATCCAGATAGGCCTGGACCGTCCGCTCAATGTTCAGGGGTGCTCCGATGTGCTCGGCCTCTTTTGCCTTTGCATCAGCACTGGACTTACCATACCCCTGCCGTAGAAACCATTCAGTTGCAGATTGTACTGTGGATGATCCTGTTCTTGCTGTTGTTGATGTTATTGTTGGTGTAGGTGACTGCTGGGAGGCAAACGCACTGCCCTTAGGCTCCGAAGTAGAACTTGACTCTGGATGCCCTGTAGTACTTGTTATGGCCTGGGGTGGGGGGCCTGTAATTAACAGCCGTTCGTTTTCGAAAATAGTGGCTTCCTTAGCTATCAAAGTTTTGTAGTTGGCAACATCCACTTCCGAAAAGGAATTACTGCCTTGCTGTTCAGAAATACTTTGTACCGTGGATCCAAAATTGTGGCACTAATGTAATGTGGTTGTGACAAAATGTTATTTTGAATCCTTGTATTTTCAGATAAGCGAGCGGCTAAGGTCTCCGCCAAATGATATGCGTCTTGTTTGTCATCCACACCTGCGTACGTTTCAGACACCTCCTTCAGCTGTTGCTCTAGCATGTGCAACAATGGGATAGCTTGGCCCATAGTACAGTCCTCCCTGCTGACTTCAAGTGTGAAGATCTCAAAAGGAAGTAGCATCTCAGTCAGGCATTTAATGAGGTCCCATTGACCCATCTCAACGGTCATGCCTCTCACAGTAAGTTCCCCTAATCTTTGCATGACATAAGCATTGAGTGGTATGTACAGTTCAAACAGACGATCAAGCATGTAACAAGTTGAGTTCCAACGTGTTGGCACCTCCTGGATGAGCGCTTTGACTGGCATTTTATGCTCACGTTGAATGACCCTCAGCTGCTTCCGGGCTTTAAAAGAATGGCTGAAATGTGTGCATATTCTTCTGCAGGTGGCCAGTAAGTTGCTGACTTTGGATTCAATTTTCAAAAAGTCTTGAACAACAATGTTAATGCAGTGTGCCAAACACGGGACCCTGAAATAGCCACCATTGCCCATGGCCTTAACTACATTACTGCTATTGTCCGTGGCAACAAAACCAATCTTAAGCCCTCTTGGGCGCAGCCACTCAAAGACCTTGGTGTTAAACTCTTCCAAAATGTTTGCAGCAGTATGAGATTTCTCCATGGCAAACATGGCTACGGTTGCATGTTTGCGAGTGGCATGAAAAATCTCAGCAGCGTCAACACCAGCAGATATCCGTTCTCTAACCCCAGCAAAAGAGATCCAGTGTGCAGTGATGCACATGTAATCTGTGGCTTGGCAACTGGTCCACATGTCTGTTGTCAGGTGGATACTGTGAACAGCACTCTGCTTCAAGGCTTTTCCAAGCAATTCCAGCACGTCGTGATGTAGTGCTGGAACAGCAACTCTGGCAAAATAGTAGCGGCTGGGAACATGCCATTTTGGGCAGATGGTTGACACAAATTCCAGAAAACCCACCCCTTCAACAAACGAAAAAGGGAGAAGGTCCAGTGCTAACATTTTAGCCAGCTTCGTATTGTACAAACGTGCTATTGGGTGGTTGTGTTCGTACTGCCCCTCCCCCCCAAACATGCTGATAATTGTAGGCTGCATGGCTTTCCTTTCTCTTAGGCTCAACAACGCACTTTTTTGGGTTGCGGACCTGGTACTCCTTAGTGTCTCAGGCTGACTCTTACTCTTGTGCCACTGAGATGTTGCTGAAGATGTGGGCGACGTTAACACTGCACTGCTGGGGTCAGGGACACCTTGTGTACCACTACCAGAGAGAATGTCTCCCTGTCCTTCCTCTTCCACCGTGATCAGATCTTCTACTCCTTTATCCCCACCAACACCAATGGTTGCAGTTTTTATGCCGCGAAGGTGGTCCTCCCAGCTGATCAAGTGGTGTTTTTTCAGATGGGTCATTTGGCCTCCAGTACCATAGTTTGTACCAAGCTTACCACGACTAACAGAGGTATTACAAATGGAGCATATAGCAATGTTCTCCTCCTTTTCGCTAACCGTAAAGAAGTCCCAAACTGGGGAGCTTAACTTTGGCCTCCTGCTGGAGGTGCCACTTCCAATGCCGGATGAACTGGAGGGTCTGTGTTGAATTTGACTCTGTGCTGCTGTACCACTACCTACTTCTACTGAGGTGGTGGTTGTGCTGGATGTAGGTCGCTGCCGGGCCTTTGCTAATGCAAATATGGAAGCTGTAGGTCGTGTTGGTGTTACCTGTGTAGGTATGCGTGCTACATCCCTCGCAGCGATTTTGGATAGGGTAATAATGTTGGTCTCCATCTCCTCGGGCCGGGAGTGATGTTCGTGATGACTGGCTCATCATCATCATCCTGCTGTTCTACATCGACCTCCATAAGTGTAAGGCTTTCTGGAACCTTCCTTTTCCCTAGCTTGGTCTTGGAACGTGGCTCCCTCTCAGACTCAGTTTGTGGCTTCCAAGTGGCATCTAGATCATCAGAAGGGGGCTTGGCGAAGAACTTGATGGACTACCCCTCCTTTTCCTTGCTGGAGATTTGGAAGACAATGGATCTTCTGAATGAGTGGCTTCTTCTTCTACCTCTGCATGAGGCTCAATTTCCTGAACTGCCCCTACTTCAGGAGGAACAACAACTACTATTGCAGGCGGTGGTTGCGGCTGTTGTTGTTGACCACTTATCTGCTGTGTTTCCTCCTGCGTTGATTGGGTACTACTTTGAGATAGCGATAAGTTTATCTCAGCATCACTGCTTTCCACCATTAGGCTGGCTACCTCTTCCACACTCATGTGCTTGGGCCTGGGTTGGTGGGTTGGGCCCACTGATGCGGAGGTGCTGCCCCCAGCTTGCCCCCCAGACACCGTTGCTGCAGGCATAATTTTTTTTTCCCAAAAAAGGTATTGGCTGGCACACCAGACTTAAGTGTCACTTCCTTCTTCTGTTCCTTCTTCTCAATAGCAACTTTCTTGGTACCGGAGGACCTGGTACCTGCTTTCCTTGGGCCCATCTTCTTCAGATGTCAGCAGCACTCAGTTGCAGAGATGTCTGGTCAGGTCACACGTCACGTTGTGTTGTGTGTACAGCAGCAGGATGTCTGTCTGGCAGTGCAACGGGCAATGATGACACACCTCCTCCTCAGTCTTTGTGCACCTAAAAGCAAAAAAGCCAGAACAACATCAGTCAAACATAGCACAAATCAAACAAATATAATATAGAACTTAGTGTGTGGTGGCCTCAATTATTAAATTTTAGAAACTCGGTGAACAACAACACACAGTGTAGCCATTTATGAGACTTTGACAACAAGGCCAGGGCTTTCCTGGCTACTGTGTAGTGCTAGTGTGTACACTCTGGAAGAATAAGAATAGTAAAGAACAAAAACTCAAATGTAGTGGAGCATGTTTGGCCTAAATTTGTGCATCACGTGGGATGTATGCAGCATCAGGGAGCTGCAGCTGGCAATGGGGATGGATTTGGAAGCAGTAAGACAAGAGGAACAATGGAAAGACACGCAGGCCTATGTGGCAAAAACAGCACACTACTAACTACCACCACAAAATGGCCCCCAGCAACATGGTGACTCACAGGCACAAGGCACGGCAAACAATGAACTCAAGCAGGCCTATATATGGGCAGACAAAGGATGCCTTATAAAACACACACAGCTTTAATGCAAAAACTAAAATCCACATGGCTAAAAACAGTTTGGAAAGTTAGACAACCACTACAACAACACATAATTATAATTACACACGCAAAAAAGGCATTTATTTAACACACCCAAAAAGTGAAATAGACCCTCCAAAAAAAACCACATTTTGCAATTCAATTCAATGCCATCCATGGCCTAAATGATGTCAAAATTCCACAGACAAAACAGAAACAGTTTTTATGCACCCATGATGACTACCTCTGGGCCTACTGGCAGACTAGGCCACAAGCTTGGAGGCCTATGGCAAAAGCACAGTGGCTGGTCCCACAAAATGGCCGCCACCACATGGCCAGGCCACCCAACAACTTCCTTCCTCGTGAAAAAAATTGTTAAAAAAAAAAAAGTGACTCCTTGCTCACCAAACTACATCTAAATGACAACCTGAGGAGTTTTTTGTGCAAAATGAACTAAATCATCATTTTCGAGAAGGTTTTATGATGCTCGAGAGATATTCTTCGCCAGATTGTAAATTCTGCGTGTTCGGCATCGCGATCGTCACAAAAAGTCGTTATCGCGCGCGCAAAAACGTATATTGAGCGCGCGAAGAAGATAAAAAGTGTAAGTCTGCGTTGTCGCGCAGTGCAGAGTTGCCCAAAGTCCGCGAGCTGAATGCCCAGGGTTACCTACCGGCTGAAAAGGCCTATTTATTTAACAAACACCCAAAAACTGAAATATCACCCCAAAACCCACATTTTGCTAATCAATCCAATGCCATCCATGGCCTAAATTATGTTACAATTCAACAGACAACACAGAAACAGTTTTTATGCACCCATGAGGATGACTACCTCCGGGCCTACTGGCAGACTAGGCCGCAAGCTTGGAGGCCTATGGCAAAAGCACAGTGGCTGGTCCCACAAAATGGCCGCCACCACATGGCCAGGCCACCCACAACAACAAGAAAAGGAACACAAGACAGACAATGCAGGCCTATGGCAAAAGCACAATGCCTGGCTTTACAAAATGGCAGCCACCCACATGGCCAGGCCACCCAAAATAACAAGAAAGTGAAGACAAATGACAGGACCAGGCAGTTGGAGACTCTGGGCAACTTCCTTCCTCTTGAAAAAAATTGTAAAACAAAAAAAAAGTGACTCCTTGCTCACCAAACTACATCTAAATGACAACCTGAGGAGTTTTTTGTGCAAAATGAACTAAATCATCATTTTCGAGAAGGTTTTATGCTGCTCGAGAGATATTCTTCGCCATATTGTAAATTCTGCGTGTTCGCATCGCGATCGTCACAAAAAGTCGTTATCGCGCACGCGAAAACGTATATTGAGCGCGCGAAGAAGATAAAAAGTGTAAGTCCGCGTTGTTGCGCAGTGCAGAGTTGCCCAAAGTCCGCGAGCTGAACGCCCAGGGTTACCTACTGGCTGAAAAGGCCTATTTATTTAACAAACACCCAAAAACTGAAATACCACCCCAAAACCCACATTTTGCAAATCAATCCAATGCCATCCATGGCCTAAATTATGTTACAATTCAACAGACAACACAGAAACAGTTTTTATGCACCAATGAGGATGACTACCTCTGGGCCTACTGGCAGACTAGGTCGCAAGCTTGGAGGCCTATGGCAAAAGCACAGTGGCTGGTCCCACAAAATGGCCGCCACCAGATGGCCAGGCCACCCACAAGTTCACAACAAGCATAAGCCAAAGGGAACAAAGAAAAGACACGCAGGCCTATATGGAAAAAGCAGCACACTACTAAACTACCACCACCAATGAGGATGACTACCTCTGGGCCTACTGGCAGACTAGGCCGCAAGCTTGGAGGCCTATGGCAAAAGCACAGTGGCTGGTCCCACAAAATGGCCGCCACCAGATGGCCAGGCCACCCACAAGTTCACAACAAGCATAAGCCAAGGGGAACAAAGAAAAGACACACAGGCCTATATGGAAAAAGCAGCACACTACTAAACTACCACCACAAAATGGCCCCAAGCCACGTGGTCACTCACAGTCACAACAGGCCATGGAAAACAATGAACTCAAGCAGGCCTATAATAATATGACCAGACAAAGGAGGCCTGCAGTGCTAAACAACACAGCTTTAATACAAAAATGCAAAAACGAAAATCCACAGGGCTACGAAAGGTTGGAAAGTTACACAACAAGCACACACACACATCCAACAAAGGTATATATTACACCCAAAAAGTGAAATACACCCCAAAAACCACATTTACCAATTCAATCCAATGCCATCCATGCATGCCCTACATGATGTTTAAATTCAACAGACACCACAGAAACATGCACCCATGGGTACCTCTGGCTCTAATCTGGGCCTACTGGCTGAAATTCCAATCAAAGAAAAACAACTAGGCCCCTGCCGAAACTACAGGCCACAACAATAAATTTTAAAAACGATGGAAATCCCCCAAAAAATGTAGGTACAAACAAGCCCCAATCAAACAAACAAGTACACCAATTCTCCAACTTACTTGTAAAATCTCAAATCCAAAAGTCCTCAAATCCAATCCAATGATAAGATGCAGCAGACAGACACAAAAAGTGATCCTTCCAGCTCCAAATCCAAATGAAAGTGAACAGCACATGGACAAAGCACTGGGAGGAGCCTCCTGGACAGGAACAGGAAGTTTGAGAATCAGGGGCACTTCCTTCCTCTTGGAAAAAAAATAAAAAAAGAAAAAGGACTCCTTGCACAAAAAACTACAGCCAAATCACAATCTGAGGAGTTTTTGGAGCAAAACCATCATTTTCGAGAAGGTTTTATGATGCTCGAGAGATATTCTTCGCCAGATTGTAGTTTCTTCGTGTTCGGGATCGCGATCTTACCAACACTGCCGCCGGAAGTCAGATCGCGCGTCCGAATGACGTGTTCGCGTTCGCACACTCTCGCGGGATCGTGCGGCTGGATTCCAAATCTCGTGGCGCCCGCGAACGGATAGGAAGTCGCGTCGGCGAACGCAGAATCACGGTAGGTCGTTACCGTGCGCGCAAGAACGTATTTTGAGCACGCGAAGAAGAAAAACAGCTACGCTACGCCGCAAATTGCGTAGTGCACGGTAACTTCGCGTTCTACGCGAATCGCGAAGTTACCGAAACTCCGCAAACTCCGCGAGCGTAGCGTAGTTCACCACCCAGGGTTAGTCCTGATAGTCAATGCGACAATGGTGTGCATGCAGGACATATCACACTACTGCTGGATCACCCTTTGCAAGTTGAATGTCATGGCACAGGCCTGTCTGGCAAGTCAGTCATAATTGTCTCCTGTCACAGGGGCAGTGCATACACACAACACCAGTCTGCACTGTGTCACAATCATGGAAGTTTTGGGAATGCAAGCCCTGTAGCTGACAGGTGCACATGTGCACCCCTGGCCACCCACATCATGAGGACTAAGATGATCCCACGTCATTCAAATGAGACATTTGAGTGACTGCAAACACAAATCCATACACATGAGCACTTCACCGTCTGATGAGAATGAACAAAAGCTGCCTGCACCTCAATGTTTCATACACCATTGTGCACAGTCAAGGGATCAGAGACCTATGCATTGACCAATGTGCAGATCCTATAGTCACAACTCAGATGGCTGGCCACCCCAAACTGTTAAACACTCCAGGAGTCCAAAAAGCAAGGCCACACCACGGTGACACAGAGGCAGACACCTGAGTGCACTCTTCACAATGCCCAATATGTATGCTGACACACGGGAGTGGGAGAACAGAGTGCCTTCGATGTCCGGAGTAGGCATTACAGTCCTGGTCCATGTGCAACATGGTATTACCCTGAACACTAGGCAGGTGGCTATGCATGTGTCACACACATGATGGACATACTTCTGAGGCTCCTACCTTGGTCTCTGCTGCAGCATGGGGGTGTGGCACATACCCCAGACATGTGGTGAGACAGAGCAGCAATTGGAACACACATTAAAGCCATACCCAGAGTACATGTCAGATCACAGGCATTGTGTGAGCAATTGTACCACCCATGCAGCCCACAACAAAGTTCCTGTAACTGATGCTGTCCCCAACTTGAACCACAGGTAACTGCAAGTACACAGTACCCAAGTGACCTAAGTCACAGACTGTAAGGGCCACACCTGTGTATCAGATGAGGAGGGGGCATGACACAAGTGAGGGACATGAGTCCAGGACGACAAGACACTCATACTGTGGAAGTGTAACCAGGCTAAAGGAATGCATAGAGCATGTTAGTCATAGTACCCCGAAAAGGCTAGCACTTACCCCCTCCTTGCTGCTGTCTGGCCTTCAGCTGCCCATCCAGGTCAGGAAAGACCACCGCCAGAATCTGGAGCATGTGGGGGGTCAGGGTCCGGTGTCCACCCCTCCTGCGAGGAGGCGACAGCTTCAGCTGGACCCTTGCGATCCTCCGGGTCCAGCCACGAACGTCCTGCCACCTCTTCTGGCAGTTGCGGATCTGGCGCCTGTAGACCCCCACAGATCGTACTGCCCGGGCGATGGTCAGCCAGATCTCCTGCTTCTGGTGGGCATCAACCTGTGAGGATGACAAAGTGAAAAGGCCATTACTACACATGCAACATATCCGTGCATCACATAGTTGGACATACATGTCTCAATCACAGGGGCATATGATGTACACAGGTGGTGCAACTATGGCTATGAACAGTTGTCCAGCAGTTACTAAATGGTATCATTGCCTGGGAATTAAAACCTTGTTGGAATGCACTGTTACTGCACTATACCTGTTCCGTGCATGTAACTACACACTTTGGGGGTTGACAACTACTCAGTGAGCATGCTAGCCACTGGTGTTCACACTGTGGGTACTGCTAGTCAGACAACATGCACAATTAGTAAGGCAGTGGACAGCACACTCACCTGCTCCCCTGGTTTCCCATACAGCTTGCTGTACTGTAGAAGGAGGCTGTCCAGCAGGGCCTGGTTCTCCTCAGTGCTGAAGGCTGGGGCTCTATCCACAGTACGTGCCATTGCAGTAGCCAGAGGATGCAGAGACAGCAGCAGTGGTAGTGGCAGATGTCGTCCTGGAGCATGTAGTGCAGGCAAGTGAGCTCTCAGGGGAACAGCCAGCATTATATGTGTGCTGCAGAGGCAGATACTGTCCCATGTGTCCAAAGTGATAGGTCCAAGTCGTTTGCATCTTCTGAATCTGGCCAATCCATGGAATTGCACCACTTATACACGCCTACAGCATCCTTCAAAATTTCAACTTGATGACACCCATGAATTTGCAACATTGTTGTGGGTGGCCAACTGAATTCACTGCATCCGACTCGTACAAGCTTCGAATACGCGTCCGTTATCATGTCAGTCCATAGCCAATGCGTGCGCACGGAACGGCCCATTGCTGTACGACGCGTATTTCGTAACACAACACACATCCGTCAACGTCAGATGCAATGGCCAATGCGTGTGCACGGATCGGTCCATTGCTGTACGACGCGTATTTCGTAACACAACACGCATCCGTCAAAGTCAGATGCAATGGCCAATGCATGCGCACAGATCGGTCCATTGCTGTACGACGCGTATTCCGAAACACAACATGCATCCGTCCACATCATATGCAATGGCCAATGCGTGCGCACGGATCGGTCCATTGCTGTACGACGCGTATTCCGAAACACAACACGCATCTGTCCACATCATATGCAATGGCCAATGCATGCGCACGGATCGGTCCATTGCTGTACGACGCGTATTCCGAAACACAACACGCATCCGTCCACATCATATGCAATGGCCAATGCGTGCGCAAGGATCGGTCTATTGCTGTACGACGCGTCCCTGTACAAGTCACTCGCATATGTCACCATGGTTGTCACTGGTGAATGTATGCCAGCCACAATTACTTGCCAGGGACTTAGGGGCACACCTACAACACCACAGCCTGTCCACAATGTATCCTAAGGCATGTAAGGCTGCATTACCTGTGTGTCTATGGGGGTCAACATGTGGTTTGTTGGGTGGCACTTGGGGGCAGCCACTCCCAGGCTGTGCACGTGTTCATGGGGACAGAATCCTTTGTGTGTTGTGCACATGACCACTATGATGTGCAACTGTTCAGTTCAGAGCATGTGGCATGGTCACATTTCCAGGTTGTGTATGTGTATGTTATGTCACATACACCCTGGGTCCCATGTGGGATGGTATGTACGTCACAGGGTGACCCATTGCCACAATTGTGATGGCCCTCCACAGTCTGTGTGCATGTTGTGTTTCAGATGTCTCTGATTCCATGTGCACAATGGGAGACAGTCTCCACATCCACGTTGTTTGTGCATCGACTTTGATGTTGTGCGTGTGTGTGTCACAGACGTCCATGTCTGTCCTACAGAGGCAACAGGGGCCACTACCTGTGGGAGTCATGGTTGTTTTGCTGGCGTGTACATGATACGCCATGTCATGCCAGTGTCCATGTGGCAATACAGGGTCCCTGGGAATCTACCTGTCAAAGAGCTGTGATGCCTGGGGCACATCTGTCCTCACTTGTCACTGTGGTGTGTGTTTGGAACGTGACAGCAGTACATGGGTACTGTGACACAGACTAATGATTTCCCATAGCACAACCTGGAACTTGTTGTCAACACATGTTGAACTGAGATGTTAGATGATGGCCATGTAGGTGCCATATATGTCCATACAGAACGGCACACACATCATGTACTTGTGTCTCGTAATGATGTATCATGTGATATTGAGTATGGTCAATGCCACATATGTGGGGTGACTGACAATCTTTCTTTGTTCACCTATGTACTGCAGGGCACCAGCTGTCCATAGACCATTCCCTGACCTTGCAACCATGGTTGAACGTGACTGCATCCAACGGTACCGCTTCAACAGGCCGCTGATTGAGGAATTGGCGGGGCAGTTGGCCCCACATTTGCAACCTGGCCGGCCATACCCTACAGCGCTGACCCCCAAGGTGAAGGTGATGGCAGCCCTACACTTCTTTGCCATCGGTACCTTTCAACACACTGTGGTGTCTGCTGGTGGGATGTCACAGACCATGTTCAGCCGTGTGCTACGCAATGTTTTGGAGGCGATGTTGACATACTTGAACCAGTACATCTATTTCCCTAAACGTCAACAAGTCACTGACGTCAAGAGTGACTTCTATGCCCTGGGGAGGATGCCACATGTCATCGGCTCCATTGATGGGACATGTGGCTTTGGTACCACCACAGGCACATGAGCAGGCATACAGGAACAGGAAACATTACCATTCTATCAATGCTCTGGTGGTATGTCTTGCAGATATGAGCATCTCACATGTGTGTGCACGTTTCCCCGGTTCTGCACGCGATGCCTACGTAATGAGGAGTAGTCGCATCCCGAGGATGTTGTCACAGATGCAGAACCAGCGTGCCTGGCTTGTTGGTGTGTACTGACTTTGTACCATTGTGTGTGTTCTGCAATGTTGTATTCCATCCTCTTTTCCAACTCAGCTAATGTGCAATTGTCTGTATGTAGGTGACTCCGGATACCCCAACATGCCATGGTTGCTGACACCCCTCAGGAACCCTGTGACACCAGCCCAGATGCGCTACAATGAGGCACATGGTCGGACCAGGAGAGTGATCGAGCAGACATTTGGTCTCCTGAAGAGCTGCTTTCGCTGCCTGGACAAGACAGGAGGGGCCCTCCCATATGCCCCTGCAAAGGTGTGCAAGATTTTCATCATCTGCTGCATGCTACACAACCTGGCAGTGCGGAAGGAGTTGCCTCTCATCCTGGATGACGATGACCAACATCCGCCACCTGTGGAGGATCCTGGCCTGGGCCACGATGCCAGTGATGATGATGATGATGAGGGTGATGTCCGCACACAGCTCATCAACAACTTCTTCAGCTGAATGTGAGTATACAGAGATGTTATGTCAATGATTTGAGTTTGCATGATATGTGTTGGTGGTGCTCTGTTGCTGTTTGAGTGTGGCCATGTGCTACTTGACTGGATGCATGCAGCGATGTGTCCTTACAGGTAGTCTGTACTCCCCAACAGTGTTGACATGCTAACTTTGTTTTGTGTAGGTATCTTGTGACATGTATTGGGCATGAGTATTGCAGTTCTGTCCTGTTCTTCAGTGCTTTTAACTGTGTGTCATGTCTGTCCTTCACAGGGTACTTTCAGAGTTGTTTGGTCAACTCGGATCCCCCGACACCATGATTCAACTTCCAGGGTGGAAGCAGTCGTTTCCCTACAGGTGATGTGCCACACACCCCTGGACTTTATTTCTTCAACACTTGGTGACTGTGTGGCCACTGCCACGTGGGATTACCTTGCATCTGTAGTGGAAACAACATGTTGGAAATGTGTAATAAACCTGTGCTTCACTTTGTGATGTGCGTTGTCTGTGGTCACACATCTGACTGACATTTGCTTACTGCACCTGTGGGCTAGTTAACACAGACTCTGAATAGGTGTGGTGTCTGTGCATTCCACTGTATTTCCTGGCAACATCAGTGTAGGCGATGAGTCAGATGACCCTGGTGTGTATGTGTTGTGTTGCCCTAGTGGTGTGTCTCCCTCATATGTGTCATGTCGCCATGAGTCACATGACGGTGTTGAACTTGCTGTAGCAGTTAGCATGCACAGTGTCATTTAGCAGATCATCATCTCCATGACACAAACCACGTTGGAATCACAACAGAGGCAAGTATGGTGTATTAGTGAGTTTATTTACATACATGTGTGAGGATAGTGGACAGGATGGTGGGTGCTGTACATTGGGATTGGAATCCAAAGTTCCCAGATGAGTTGGAAGTGTTGGTAGCAGAAATGTCCTGAGTAAAGTCCACCGTCATCTGATACATTAGTCCAACTTAAACTCCCCATGTCATGTGGGAGAGTTGGGTTGCATTCGACAGGGTGAACAGTTTGCACACAAAGGAGAATTTCCAGAACAGGTGTTGGGTTCCTGGGGGATGTACATGGCCATCTGCCTCTCAGTTGTCCTTCCTCGGACGACCCCTCTTCTTTCTGGGGGACCCTCACGTGCAGGCCGCTGCGGTGCAGAGGACTCTCCACCAGAGTCATCCTCCCTCCCTGTGGCAGTTGCAGTTGTTGTGGCACCAGATGTTGTGGGCACACAGGGAGGTGTGGACATGTTGGTGCTAATCTGGCGGAGGCATGTCAATATGTCCCTCTGCACCGCTGTCAGTTCTTCCAATGTGTCGCACTTGGACTCCATGCCAGACATGTGTGTCTCCACATGGGACATGTGGGAGTCCAAGCGGGCATGATGGGCAGCCTGCTGCTGTTGAATGTCCTTGAGGTCCCCACTACCTGGCTGACCTCTCCGGTGCTATTCTGGTACGCATCTGCAATGCGTACCAGTTGTGGGTCATCATGCAGTCCAGACCCCTCTGCAAACAGCGACCTCTGCCTACCACCCCTCCCACCACCCCTGGCCACACGTGCGGGACCTGCGGTGGCATGCACAGGTGACCCTAGGCCCCCTTGGGGGTTGGTACTGGGGTTGTTGTCCGTTGCTACCCGGTGGGCCGGGGTCCCTGTGCTGTTGTCATTCAGTGTCCTTGGTCTGTCCGTGTCGGGGGGGGTGGTCTGTGTGTTGGCAGATGTTGGAGGAATGGGTGCAGGGGGTGCAGATGGTGGTCCTGCTGGTGCTGCATGATGACTCACACCGGAGGGGCCAGGTAGGTCTTCGCCATCCGAGGAGGGCAGAGGCTGTTCCACACCAGAGAGCTCAGGGGCCACCGGAGCCTGGGACAGGGACTCCTCATCATCTGCTGCTGTGTCCCCATCATCACCTGTGTTTGGAAGAGACACACAATGTATGTTATGTTTCTACAGGCATCAATGGTTCAAACACATGACAGTTGTGACTGTACTTCTGGATGCGGGCCTGTACATTGCATTGTCCTAAGTTCTCACAGCCAGAGGTTGATATTGGTGTAGCACATTGTCCTGCCAACCTGAAGCATTTCAATGTGAATGTTGAGGTGTGTGCATGACCAGCTCATGTATTGATTGGCTGTACATGGCCATTGCTACTCAAGGGCCATCACGTGCCTGACACAGGTGTGTCATCCTTGTCCACATTTGTCCTTTAACAGGGACATACGTGCAATTCCACTTAGGATATCTTTCAAAATTGGGCCATGTGTGGTTGCATTTTTTGCCAGTCTTTGTGCGTCACATTGGTGTGTAAGGACAACATGGTCACAGTCCGGTATGCCTGGGCTCTCTGGGAGTATCTGTGTTGTTGTCTGGGTTCCTAGTTCACGTCTCATTTCATACAAGTGACGTTGTTAACGTAGCTAATGATGTTGTTGCTGAGTTTTGTACGTGCAAACGTGATTAATCTTGTCAATGTCCTCCATGGTGATAAGGATTGGGCACGGCAGCTCTCTGGCTTTTCCATTCTCATGACAGTGATGGCCAGTGGTGTGTGCTGCAGTTCTGCTGCTGTGAGTAGCATGTCTCCTCAAATGCAGTCCAGGTTGGTGCTTGTGTCTACAGTGTCTATGACAGTGAGTGGTGTGTTGTGTGAAGGATGCATATGTTGCTGAATGATGTGGGAGTGGAATGCAGCTCACAACCGCAACTTGTGTGACTGACACCATGGTACAGTGTCCGGTATATTGGTGTGTCCATTGCATTCACTGTCAGGTGTCCCCTGTCAATGATGTCTCTGTGACTTCCTGTGTGTTTTGTGCTATGTAGTATGTCTGATTCTCCACAGTTGTCATCTGCAAGACACACCTTCACAGCCAGGCCAGGGGGCAGCCATGGACACTGCATCACCTTACAGTGTGTGTAAACAGAGAGTTGCAATGGCTGTGAGTGTGTACGTGTTTGGGTTGGCCAGTGCATAGGTGTGAATTGCAGGCACATCATTTCTCATGCCCATGTGTCAGCCATCTTGCCAGGGCTTTTACTTTGGGAGTGACTGGTCCCACGTGTGCAATGTGTTTTTGCAGAGTAGGTGTGTGTATGGCCAGCATTGGTGGTATTTAGTTGACATCTGGACCTCCTTCTCCCCCCAGCCCAGTTATCCCACAATGAAGCATGCCACCCTTGCAGTGGGTGCAGGTTAACTCTCAGGATGTCAGTCAGTGGTGTCCTGCTGTTGGTTGGTGCCCAGTTCCCAGCAGGGCCTTGTGCTCCCCACAACAGAGCACCATTGTCAGACATCTTAGAAGTGGCTTTTCACTCCCTGTGAGGTGTGCATGCTTCAGTGTGAGCTTGCCGGGCCATGTGGGTGGGGGATGTTGAGCTGTGACTACCACTCCCATCATGCTATTGCCTACACCCCCCTTCCCAGCATGCCCATACTTTCTTCCTTTTGAGTCGACTTTACTGTGTGTGAGTGTGACAGCAATGGCAAGATGGCTGATAGTGTGGTCCTGTTGTTTGTTGGATGCACAGTTCCCAGCAGGGCCTTGTGCTCCCCACAGCTGAGGCCAGTGTCAGACATCTTGGAAGTGGCTTTTCACTCACTCTCTTGTAGAGCACGGTCCCAGGTGTGTTGTTTGGAGTTAGTGGAAGTGGTGTGTGTGTAAGGGCCTGCTGGTAGCTGTAGTCGGAGCTGGCACTCCTCCTCCCCCCAGGCCAGACATCCCACCATGAAACATGCTTCCATTGCAGGGAGTGGAAGTTGGCTGTCAGGATGTCAGTCAGTGGTGTCCTGCTGTTGGTTGGTGCCCAGTTCCCAGCAGGGCCTGGTGCTCCCCACTACAGAGCACCATTGTCAGACATCTTTGAAGTGTCTTTTCACTCCCTGTGAGGTGTGCATGCTTCAGTGTGAGCTTGCTGGGCCATGTGGGTGGAGGATGTTGAGCTGTGACTACCACTCCCATCATGCTATTGCCTACACCCCCCTTCCCAGCATGCCCATACTTCCTTCCTTTTGACTCTGCTTCCCTGTGGGGTAGTGTGCCTGTACTGACAGGATGGCTGACAGTGTTGTCCTGGTGTTTGTTTGGCTACAAGTCCCAAAAGTGTCCCTGTGCTTCACACAGCATAACCCAGTGTGGTAGTTCTTTGTGGGATATTTAATTAGAGTGTGAGGCGATGCATTCTCCCAGGTGAGTTGTGTGGAGTTTGTGTTAAGGGGGTGTGTGAGAAAAGCTGCTGGTAACTGTGGTCAGAGCTGTCAGTCCTCCTTCCCACCCAGCCAGATATCCCACCATGGAACGTGCTTCCATTGCAGGGAGTCCAAGTTGGCTGTCAGGATGTCAGTCAGTGGTGTCCTGCTGTTGGTTGGTGCCCAGTTCCCAGCAGGGCCTTGTGCTCCCCACAACAGAGCACCATTGTCAGACATCTTAGAAGTGGCTTTTCACTCCCTGTGAGGTGTGCATGCTTCAGTGTGAGCTTGCCGGGCCATGTGGGTGGGGGATGTTGAGCTGTGACTACCACTCCCATCATGCTATTGCCTACACCCCCTTCCCAGCATGCCCATACTTCCTTCCTTTTGAGTCGACTTCACTGTGTGTGAGTGTGACAGCAATGGCAAGATGGCTGACAGTGTTGTCCTGGCGTTTGTTTGGCTACAAGTCCCAAAAGTGTCCCTGTGCTTCACACAGCATAACCCAGTGTGGTAGTTCTTTGTGGGATATTTAATTAGAGTGTGAGGCAATGCATTCTCCCAGGTGAGTTGTGTGGAGTTTGTGTTAAGGGGGTGTGTGAGAAAAGCTGCTGGTAACTATGGTCAGAGCTGTCAGTCCTCCTTCCCACCCAGCCAGTTATCCCACCATGGAACGTGCTTCCATTGCAGGGAGTGCAAGTTGGCTTTCAGGCTGTCAGGCGGTGGTGTCCTGCTGTTGGTTGGTGCACAGTTCCCAGCAGGGCCTTGTGCTCCCCACAGCAGTACCCAGTGTCAGCCATCTTGTCAGTTCTTTTCCACTCCCTGTGATGTGAGCATGGTTCAGAGTGGTGTTGATGGGCCAATTGTGAGGGTGACCAATATCTGTGACTACAACTCCCATCATGCTATTGGCTACACTCACTTCACCAGCATACACACAATTCCTTCCTTTCAGTGAGCTTCCCTGTGAGGTGGTGTTCGTCTGACAGTGTTTGTTGGATAGATTAGTGCCACTGCCTTGCTCTATTTGTTGTTAGGTTTGTACATGTCATGACACAGTTACATATCACTATGAGATGGCAGGTATTGTGTTTGTCTGACTAGCATACACATCTTGGGATGATTATCTTTTGGTTACTGTGGCTTTGCTAACGGTGCATGATTTCACTATCCCCTTGACAGTGATGTGTGTGTATTGTCACACAATATTGGGTATATTGGTTGTGTACTCACCAGGCTCTGGGATGTTTGATAGTCCATGTACGCTCTCTGGTGGTAGGATGGCCCGCACCTTCTCCTCCCAGGACCTGAGGTATACTGGTTTGGCAGGAGGGCCACTGCCGGTGCGTTGACTCAAGGCGTAATCCTTCTTGAGTAGGTCCTTGACCCTCCTGCGCACATCATACCACCTGTTCTGGATGTCTTCCTTTGTGCGCAAACATGGTGATTGTGCGTTCACCCTGTCGACGATCCTCTCCCACATCTTGGTTTTCTGCGACATGGGGGTCTGTTGGACCAATGTACCAAACAACTGTGGCTCTACCCTGAGGATTTCATCTACCAGGACTTCCAATTCACTGTCTAGGAACTTTGGATTCTCCTTTGGGGGCATGGTGATGGGTGGTGGTGAGGATTGATGTGTGTGTGAGTGTGCAAGTGAGGGTGGGTGAGTGTCAGTTTTGCTGGGTGTATGTGAGGATGCTATTTGGGAGGTGCTAATGGTGTGTGGCTTGTGTGATGGATGAGTTGTGAGTGTGTCTGTGGTTGCTGTCTGATGGTGTTCTGTGCTGGCAGGTCTGTTGAATTTGCAAAGGATCACGGTAGGGATTTGTGGCCTTTATATGGGTGGAGTTGTGGGTGTGTCTTTGTTCCATGTTTTTTTCCCCTGTATTTATTGAGGTTGTCATTGCTTGTTTGGCCATTTTTTTTCCTTTGTAGTTTTTAGGCATGTAGGAGACGTTCTTCTGACCGAGTAGGACGCTGCAGTTGGCTCGTACGAGCTTCTCCGAGTCTTTCACGCTGTCTTTCTGCTGGGTTTCATGTGCGGCGTACGCGTCGGTCGCGGAGTATTCGGTTGCTTCGGCTCCCTGTTTTCGATGTGTGTCGGTCGTACGGCTTGAGCTCTGTGCGACTCGGTCTGGTTTTACACGCATTGCATCGTACTGCGCGGGTCGGAGTTCGCGGGTACGTTTCTGTCGGGTTCATTCCTGGTGCGTGTCGGTCGGTTCGATTGGCGTAGATTTTCCGGCCGGATAGCTGGTTTCCGTGCGGTTCGGTCATTTGGCTTGTGTTCCGTACGAGTCGGTCGTAATTCACATGCATTGCATCGTACTATGCGGATCGGGCAGCGCCGGTACGTGTCGGTTGGACTACATTCCCGTACCGAGTCGGTCGGTACGTTTTCCGGCCTGAATCGGAATTGACCCCTTAGTGTCTTAAAATCAACATTTGAACATGAAGAAATTAACAGTCCCTGCTGTTTAAATCATGAAAATGTGAACCAGTGTCAGGAGAAAGAATTAATTTCCCTGAGTAAGGAAACAGCTACATGTGCAGTAACTACACATGATAGACTGACTGTTTTGGCTCAAAAATATGAAATTGATGTTTCAGGAAGTTTTCCATTTCAGAAAAGTTTCAGGGTACTTATGAATGATGAGGCAAATGAGACCATGCATTCTTCAGGAATGAAATTGCACATTGCAGAAATAATAAAATTTATTTTCAAATGCAATGGGTTTGAGAAATTAGGAGACAAGAGGGCAAGAAAACATGAGAAGAAAAAGAAACCAACAGACCTAGCAAGGAAACTGGATAAGAAAAAGAAACCACCAGTCCTTGTTGAAGAAAATAATAAACAGGATGAGGGAGAAGCTTTTGCTTACTCATTGAGAGAAAAGGTGGGAGAAGTGCATGTTCATGTGCCACGGACCAAAAGTGAACTTGCAGCATTTCTGAACACATTCCCACAATTGAGAGACAAACTTATGCTGTGGTACCCACAAGTTGATGGATTTGTTGACATTTTAAAGGAGTTATGTATTAATTTGAAAATGATTTTTGACACTGCCATGCAAACTGAATTGTGGTTTGAATCTAAAGTTGTTGTGCAAAGGCCAGGTGAGGAGACAATGAAAAAGGTTTGCATGAATGCACCATCATTTTCTGTTGTTATGGAGAAAAACGTAACAGTGATTACTTTCCTGAAGGGCACAGTGCCAGCAAAGGATGTTAATTGGGTACAGATTAAAAGAACACAGGATGGAAGTAAAGGTGTTTTGGTTCGTGCAAATTCAGGTATGGATGTTGCACTGCTGGAAAAAGTATCCTTTTGCCATCTTTATAACAGATTTGAGCATTGGAAGAAGAAATGTAAATTTACACATGATGCAGCAATTGGAAATGTGCAAAAACAGAGAGAAATGCAGGTGCAAAATGTGCCAGCCAAGCAAATGCATATGTCAGTTCAGAAACAGGTACCAACGGCAGGAGTTTTTCAAGCTCAGATGCTCCCACAAAATATGGAAAATGCTCAAATTAATTTAAATAAGTTGGTCAGAGCAAATGTGAATTCTTTCCAGAAACAAAATCAGAACCCATTTCAACAGGTTGCTGTATTTGAAAATGAGAGTTTTAACCCTAACAATTCTGAATTTACCAAGTCCATTGTGAAAACAGTGGAAGGTCCAGACTTAGTTGTAGGAGTTTTAAAAAGAGAAATTACAAACCCAGTTTTAGAAGAATTTGCAGCAAAAATAGGCCCATTTGAGGAAAGTTACCAATTTGCTGTTTGTGATACAGGTCTGGCAGGAAAACAATTGTTTTGCAAATTAAACAGCACAGATTACTGTACACCAGATGATGTTAATTATCAGATTCCTGATGAGGATGTACATTTTAAAATGGCCCAACAAGAGACAGCTGTAGCATTGTTTTCAGAAAGGACAGTTGAAAAATTACCTTCTGATTTGAAAGAAATAATAAACACAGAAATAAGAGAGTTCACAGAGAAGGATGTCAGATTAATAAAATGTGCAGAACATGTCTTATTCAAATTAGAACCAGATGACATGTATTCAAGAACACCATCAGTTGCAGAAATGTTACCAATAATTGGAGATAGACTGAGTAAAGGATTTTTGATGGAATTGATTGGAAGTTTATGTAACTTTCTGATCACAGGTTCACAGAAACTAAATGAAAAGAACAGATGAGTGCAGGAGATTAATAGCATAACTTTTCCATGTTGTCCTGTGGTACCGAATCCAGCCAACATATTTTTTCACATTCCATGTGCTGAAGAATGGCTTACTGTTATTGATTTTTGTCAAGTTCATGTCACAGTGCCATTGCATGAGAATAGTCAGGAGTACTGTCAAAAAGAAGATGAATGTCTGGGACACATAATTGGAAAGGGAGGTAGAAAGGTGTCACCAGAGAGAGTGGAAATAATTCACCAGATGAATCCACCTCAAATTCAGAAAGTAGTCAGGAAGTTTTTGGGAATGGTTAGCTGCTGTAGAGAGTGGTTACTAAACCTTTCCCTAGTGGCTAAGCCTTTACTGAGGCTGACACACAAGGATGTGTCTGATCCGCTTCCATTGGACAACAATTGCACAAAAGCATTCCTAGAGTTGAAAGAGAAAAAGTGTCGCGCCCCGGCACTAGGAATGCAAGTTTATTTAAAAGAAAATACACCAATTTGCAGTGAGAGGGAGGGCTGCGCTCTCTCAGTGCCTGTTCAAAAACATGAATGTGTTCAAAGGTCTGTGATGTATTTCCCAATGACCTATGACCCTAACGTCACAGAAATGCCAGCAAATGAATTGGTTTGTGATGAAACTGAATATGAGTGTCTAGGTGTCATGAAAATATGCATAAAGCCAAGATCAGACTTTAAGGATGAACGTCTGATTCAGCCCAACAATGTCCATTTTGTAGATGGCCCATATTTGAAAGGTAACAATGACAAATTAAGAGCAGCACATGCTGTGCTTCCTATACATTATGTTGTCAAAGCTTCATGGCTTTCAGTAGTTACCTCAGCCCAAAATTCGAAATTGATTGCCCTTACCATAACATGCAGTATAGCTGCTCAAATGGGAGTCACTATTGTCATGGGATAGAGAAATGCTAATTCAGTTGCACAATATTGGTTTCTGTTAGCATATACATTCAATGGAACTTTCACAGGTGAATTAATAGAGGCTCAAGAAATTGTTTCAGAAGCAGAACAACAGGATTATATCAGAACATATTTTGAGAAAAATGACAACTGCATTGTAGCAAATGTGTTATTGCAAAAACTGATGCCCAGGTATAGATTGCCAGTTTCTCTGAAATCAGATTATAATGAGGTCTCAAAGATGATGTGTGCAGACCAACAGAATGGACAAAGATTGGATTTTAACTATCTGCCTGACGTTTCAAGCATAATAAAGCAACACAAAGACAGCACAGAGTTACACTTTGCAAAAGACTGTGTTTCAGCATCACTGAAGTGGCTTGAATATATAAATGCAAATGCACTTGTGAAAAACACAGATGAAAAGACTAGCCATTGCTGTGAAGGTCTGACTGATGTGGAGGGTGCAGTTTCTCACCAGATTGTAGCTGCTACACAAGATCTGCATAATGAATGATGCCAAAACTTTGATCTGAGAGATGCTGTGAAATGGAAAGGCCTGTTCCAAATGATCCTGGCAAAGACTGTTGTGAAATGTGGTGGCCTTCCAAATTGGGTGCATGCCTCTCACACACGTATGGTCCTGTGTCCCCCTGATAAAACAGCTCCTCTTCAAGAAGATATGCCAGCAGTGGTCAAAAGTCCACAGAAGAGGGTCAGTCAAGCTGTAAGAGAACACACAGAGTCTGAAGCAGCACTAGAGAAAACTGAAGTGGCACTGGAAAAGCAAAAAGTGGAAACTGACTCAGATGAAAGCGGTGTCCAAAGGGTGAAAGAGTCAGATGCAGCCTCTGAAGAAGAAATTAGTGCTGTGGGCCTACGAGTGGAGGTAGGAAAAAGCTGGCTGAAAGGGTATCCAAAAAGTCTACAGTGGTCCCTTGAAAAATCATTTGCACCCATAGCAGAAACATCTGAATCTGATCAAAGTGAAAATAAAAGTGAAAGGCTTGGATTGAAAAAGTGCAAAGAATTGATGGTGCTCTGTCAGACTTTCTCAGCACCTGAGTGGTCAAAATGCATGGCAAAAGTACAGAATGCCACTTTGAATGAACTGTATGAGCCACCCTGATGGCAAGCTGCAGACAAAGAGAAAAGGAAAGGCTGAAACAATAACTGAGAATTGTCAAGAGCTGAAGAGAAAAGAATCTTTGAATGATGAAAGAAAAAAGAAGAAAAGATAAAGAAGTAAAAAATAAAAAAAAACAGTTCTGTTGAATTTTTCCTTTTATTATTTTAGTTACTTAATTTAAAGAAGACTAACTGTTCCAGGAAGCTACTTACAGAACTCTGCACTAAAATGTTGAGCTTGGATATATATGATCTGATTACAGACAAAACTTGTGTTGCCTTAGAAACAGAGGTAAAATTGTTATATGCTCAGCTTTTGCAATAAAAAAAAAAAAAAGTCACCTGTGAGATTAAAGAAGTGTGATGATTTACAAATCATTTGAGGTATCATGATTTGTTATCATCAAAGGGAGGGTTGATGTAGCTCAGATTTCATCTGGATTCAGGCATTGCTTTATTTTTGTGTTTCAGACAGACTGCATTTTAAAATGGCACTTTTGGTGCATGCCAAGTGAAAAACATGAAATAAGGCCTAGTCAAATGCTTTTTAAAAGTGGCACTTTTCGTGCATGCAAAGTGAAAGACATGAAATGAGGCCTGGTCAAAATGCTTTCAGTCTGAAATGCTTGTGCTGAATTAACATGTGTTTTTGCAGTGTAGAACACTCGTGATTTCAGTTTCCTTTAGAAGGCTCACTGTGGCCTCTTTAGCTTTGCCCAGCTCCTTTTCCCTGTAATCTACACTCCCTGTTCCTGTCTCAAGAGACTTTGGCTTTGTTGCATATTTAGACAATGCATATTCAGTTCATAACACATCTTCTTATAATGTGTATTAATTAATCAACCATGCACCAACACTACATATGGGGCAAACGGATTTTGCATGAAAAGCTATCTAAAACATTAGAGCATGTTGCTATGAGTATGTATTAACTGTTTGCGCTTTGAAAATTTGCACTAGAGCATGTTTATGCTATGTTGTACATTGCACATTTTGCATGTGGTGCACAAATAATAGAAAAGCTGCTTTAAATTAATAGCTTTTGCTAGGTAATACTTAATACAGGGTACTAGTATGGGGGAGGTAAACATAATGGGCTTTACTTCATAAATTAATATTCTTTTGTGTTTGTTTTTACTTTAGTATACATTTGGGCCCACTATAAAATGGCTGCCTAGGAATCCAGCATGGCTGAGAATTTTTGACAGTGTGCTGAATGAGAGACGCATGCGCAGAGCCAGCTGCATGAACTGCCAAGTGCCTCAAGTAAAGACACATGGGTCAAGGCCACAATGAACTGTACGTTCCTGTCATCCGCGAGCTGAACGCCCAGGGTTACCTACTGGCTGAAAAGGCCTATTTATTTAACAAACACCCAAAAACTGAAATACCACCCCAAAACCCACATTTTGCAAATCAATCCAATACCATCCATGGCCTAAATTATGTTACAATTCAACAGACAACACAGAAACAGTTTTTATGCACCAATGAGGATGACTACCTCTGGGCCTACTGGCAGACTAGGCCGCAAGCTTGGAGGCCTATGGCAAAATCACAGTGCCTGGTCCCACAAAATGGCCGCCACCAGATGGCCAGGCCACCCACAAGTTCACAACAAGCATAAGCCAAGGGGAACAAAGAAAAGACATGCAGGCCTATATGGAAAAAGCAGCACACTACTAAACTACCACCATAAAATGGCCCCAAGCCACGTGGTCACTCACAGTCACAACAGGCCATGGAAAACAATGAACTCAAGCAGGCCTATAATAATATGACCAGACAAAGGAGGCCTGCAGTGCTAAACAACACAGCTTTAATACAAAAATGCAAAAACGAAAATCCACAGGGCTACGAAAGGTTGGAAAGTTACACAACAAGCACACACACACATCCAACAAAGGTATATATTACACCCAAAAAGTGAAATACACCCCAAAAACCACATTTACCAATTCAATCCAATGCCATCCAGCATTGCCCTACATGATGTTTAAATTCAACAGACACCACAGAAACATGCACCCATGGGTACCTCTGGCTCTAATCTGGGCCTACTGGCTGAAATTCCAATCAAAGAAAAACAACTAGGCCCCTGCCGAAACTACAGGCCACAACAATAAATTTTAAAAACGATGGAAATCCCCAAAAAAATGTAGGTACAAACAAGCCCCAATCAAACAAACAAGTACACCAATTCTCCAACTTACTTGTAAAATCTCAAATCCAAAAGTCCTCAAATCCAATCCAATGATATGATGCAGCAGACAGACACAAAAAGTGATCCTTCCAGCTCCAAATCCAAATGAAAGTGAACAGCACATGGACAAAGCACTGGGAGGAGCCTGCTGGACAGGAACAGGAAGTTTGAGAATCAGGGGCACTTCCTACCTCTTGGAAAAAAAAGTAAAAAAAGAAAAAGGACTCCTTGCACAAAAAACTACAGCCAAATCACAATATGAGGAGTTTTTTGGAGCAAAACCATCATGTTCGAGAAGGTTTTATGATGCTCGAGAGATATTCTTCGCCAGATTGTAGTTTCTTCGTGTTCGGGATCGCGATCTTACCAACACTGCCGCCGGAAGTCAGATCGCGCGTCCGAATGACGTGTTCGCGTTTGCACACTCTCGCAGGATCGTGCAGCCGGATTCCAAATCTCGTGGTGCCCGCGAACGGATAGGAAGTCGCGTCGGCGAATGCAGAATCACGGTAGGTCGTTACCGTGCGCGTGAGAACGTATATTGAGCGCGCGAAGAAGAAAAACAGCTATGCTACGCCGCAAATTGCGTAGTGCACGGTAACTTCGCGTTCTACGCAAATCGCGAAGTTACCGAAACTCCGCAAACTCCGCGAGCGTAGCGTAGTTCACCGCCCAGGGTTAGTCCTGATAGTCAATGCTAAAGGAATGCATAGAGCATGTTAGTCATAGTACCCCGAAAAGGCTAGCACTTACCCCCTCCTTGCTGCTGTCTGGCCTACAGCTGCCCATCCAGGTCAGGGAAGACCACCGCCAGAATCTGGAGCATGTGGGGGGTCAGGGTCCGGTGTCCACCCCTCCTGCGAGGAGGCGACAGCTTCAGCTGGACCCTTGTGATCCTCCGGGTCCAGCCACGAAGGTCCTGCCACCTCTTCTGGCAGTTGCGGATCTGGCGCCTGTAGACCCCCACAGATCGTACTGCCCGGGCAATGGTCAGCCAGATCTCCTGCTTCTGGTGGGCATCAACCTGTGAGGATGACAAAGTGAAAAGGCCATTACTACACATGCAACATATCCGTGCATCACACAGTTGGACATACATGTCTCAATCACAGGGGCATATGATGTACACAGGTGGTGCAACTATGGCTATGAACAGTTGTCCAGCAGTTACTAAATGGTATCATTGCCTGGGAATTAAAACCTTGTTGGAATGCACTGTTACTGCACTATACCTGTTCAGTGCATGTAACTACACACTTTGGGGGTTGACAAGTACTCAGTGAGCATGCTAGCCACTGGTGTTCACACTGTGGGTACTGCTAGTCAGACAACATGCACAATTAGTAAGGCAGTGGACAGCACACTCACCTGCTCCCCTGGTTTCCCATACACCTTGCTGTACTGTAGAAGGAGGCTGTCCAGCAGGGCCTGGTTCTCCTCAGTGCTGAAGGCTGGGGCTCTATCCACAGTACGTGCCATTGCAGTAGCCAGAGGATGCAGAGACAGCAGCAGTGGTAGTGGCAGATGTCGTCCTGGAGCATGTAGTGCAGGCAAGTGAGCTCTCAGGGGAACAGCCAGCATTATATGTGTGCTGCAGAGGCAGATACTGTCCCATGTGTCCAAAGTGATAGGTCCAAGTCGTTTGCATCTTCTGAATCTGCCCAATCCATGGAATTGCACCACTTATACACGCCTACAGCATCCTTCAAAATTTCAACTTGATGACACCCATGAATTTGCAACATTGTTGTGGGTGGCCAACTGAATTCACTGCATCCGACTCGTACAAGCTTCGAATACGCGTCCGTTACCATGTCAGTCCATAGCCAATGCATGCGCACGGATCGACCCATTGCTGTACGACGCGTATTTCGTAACACAACACGCATCCGTCAACGTCAGATGCAATGGCCAATGCGTGTGCACGGATCGGTCCATTGCTGTACGACGCGTATTTCGTAACACAACACGCATCCGTCAACGTCAGATGCAATGGCCAATGCATGCGCACAGATCGGTCCATTGCTGTACGACGCGTATTCCGAAACACATGCATCCGTCCACATCATATGCAATGGCCAATGCGTTCGCACGGATCGGTCCATTGCTGTACAACGCGTATTCCGAAACACAACACGCATCCGTCCACATCATATGCAATGGCCAATGCGTGCGCACGGATCGGTCCATTGCTGTACGACGCGTATTCCGAAACACAACACGCATCCGTCCACATCATATGCAATGGCCAATGTGTGCGCAAGGATCGGTCTATTGCTGTACGACACGTCCCTGTACAAGTTACTCGCATAAGTCACCAAGGTTGTCACTGGTGAATGTATGCCAGCCACAATTACTTGCCAGGGACTATGGGGCACACCTACAACACCACAGCCTGTCCACACTGTATCCTAAGGCATGTAAGGCTGCATTACCTGTGTGTCTATGGGGGTCAACATGTGGTTTGTTGGGTGGCACTTGGGGGCAGCCACTCCCAGGCTGTGCACGTGTTCATGGGGACAGAATCCTTTGTGTGTTGTGCACATGACCACTGTGATGTGCAACTTTTCAGTTCAGAGCATGTGGCATGGTCACATTTCCAGGTTGTGTATGTGTATGTTATGTCACATACACCCTGGGTCCCATGTGGGATGGTATGTACGTCACAGGGTGACCCATTGCCACAATTGTGATGGCCCTCCAGAGTCTGTGTGCATGTTGTGTTTCAGATGTCTCTGATTCCATGTGCACAATGGGAGACAGTCTCCACATCCACGTTGTTTGTGCATCGACTTTGATGTTGTGCGTGTGTGTGTCACAGACGTCCATGTCTGTCCTGCAGAGGCAACAGGGGCCACTACCTGTGGGAGTCATGGTTGTTTTGCTGGCATGTACATGATACGCCATGTCATGCCAGTGTCCATGTGGCAATACAGGGTCCCTGGGAATCTACCTGTCAAAGAGCTGTGATGCCTGGGGCACATCTGTCCTCACTTGTCACTGTGGTGTGTGTTTGGAACGTGACAGCAGTACATGTGTACTGTGACACAGACTAATGATTTCCCATAGCACAACCTGGAACTTGTTGTCAACACATGTTGAACTGAGATGTTAGATGATGGCCATGTAGGTGCCATATATGTCCATACAGAACGGCACACACATCAAGTACTTGTGTCTCGCAATGATGTATCATGTGATATTGAGTATGGTCAATGCCACATATGTGGGGTGACTGACAATCTTTCTTTGTTCACCTATGTACTGCAGGGCACCAGCTGTCCATAGACCATTCCCTGACCTTGCAACCATGGTTGAACGTGACTGCATCCGACGGTACCGCTTCAACAGGCCGCTGATTGAGGAATTGGCGGGGCAGTTGGCCCCACATTTGCAACCTGGCCGGCCATACCCTATAGCGCTGGCCCCCAAGGTGAAGGTGATGGCAGCCCTACACTTCTTTGCCACCGGTACCTTTCAACACACTGTGGCATTTGCTGGTGGGATGTCACAGACCATGTTCAGCCGTGTGCTACGCGATGTTTTGGAGGCGATGTTGACATACTTGAACCAGTACATCTATTTCCCTAAACGTCAACAACTCACTGACGTCAAGAGTGACTTCTATGCCCTGGGGAGGATGCCACATGTCATCGGCTCCATTGATGGGACATGTGGCTTTGGTACCACCACAGGCACATGAGCAGGCATACAGGAACAGGAAACATTACCATTCTATCAATGCTCTGGTGGTATGTCTTGCAGATATGAGCATCTCACATGTGTGTGCACGTTTCCCCGGTTCTGCACGCGATGCCTACGTAATGAGGAGTAGTCGCATCCCGAGGATGATGTCACAGATGCAGAACCAGCGTGCCTGGCTTGTCGGTGTGTACTGACTTTGTACCATTGTGTGTGTTCTGCAATGTTGTATTCCACCCTCTTTTCCAACTCAGCTAATGTGCAATTGTCTGTATGTAGGTGACTCCGGATACCCCAACATGCTGTGTTTGCTGACACCCCTCAGGAACCCTGTGACACCAGCCCAGATGCGCTACAATGAGGCACATGGTCGGACCAGGAGAGTGATCGAGCAGACATTTGGTCTCCTGAAGAGCTGCTTTCGCTGCCTGGACAAGACAGGAGGGGCCCTCCCATATGCCCCTGCAAAGGTGTGCAAGATTTTCATCGTCTGCTGCATGCTACACAACCTGGCAGTGCGGAAGGAGTTGCCTCTCATCCTGGATGACGATGACCAACATCCGCCACCTGTGGAGGATCCTGGCCTGAGCCACGATGCCAGTGATGATGATGATGATGAGGGTGATGTCCGCACACAGCTCATCAACAACTTCTTCAGCTGAATGTGAGTATACAGAGATGTTATGTCAATGGTTTGAGTTTGCATGATATGTGTTGGTGGTGCTCTGTTGCTGTTTGAGTGTGGCCATGTGCTACTTGACTGGATGCGTGCAGCGATGTGTCCTTACATGTAGTCTGTACTCCCCAACAGTGTTGACGTGCTAACTTGGTTTTGTGTAGGTATCTTGTGACATGTATTGGGCATGAGTATTGCAGTTCTGTCCTGTTCTTCAGTGCTTTTAACTGTGTGTCATGTCTGTCCTTCACAGGGTACTTTCAGAGTTGTTTGGTCAACTCGGATCCCCCGACACCATGATTCAACTTCCAGGGTGGAAGCAGTTGTTTCCCTACAGGTGATGTGCCACACACCCCTGGACTTTATTTCTTCAACACTTGGTGACTGTGTGGCCACTGCCACGTGGGATTACCTTGCATCTGTAGTGGAAACAACATGTTGGAAATGTGTAATAAACCTGTGCTTCACTTTGTGATGTGCGTTGTCTGTGGTCACACATCTGACTGACATTTCCTTACTGCACCTGTGGGCTAGTTAACACAGACTCTGAATAGGTGTGGTGTCTGTGCATTCCACTGTATTTCCTGGCAACATCAGTGTAGGCGATGAGTCAGATGACCCTGGTGTGTATGTGTTGTGTTGCCCTAGTGGTGTGTCTCCCTCATATGTGTCACGTCGCCATGACTCACATGACGGTGTTGAACTTGCTGTAGCAGTTAGCATGCACAGTGTCATTTAGCAGATCATCATCTCCATGACACAAACCACGTTGGAATCACAACAGAGGCAAGTATGGTGTATTAGTGAGTTTATTTACATACATGTGTGAGGATAGTGGACAGGATGGTAGATGCTGTACATTGGGATTGGAATCCAAAGTTCCCAGATGAGTTGGAAGTGTTGGTAGCAGAAATGTCCTGAGTAAAGTCCACAGTCATCTGATACATTAGTCCAACTTAAACTCCCCATGTCATGTGGGAGAGTTGGGTTGCATTCGACAGGGTGAACAGTTTGCACACAAAGGAGAATTTCCAGAACAGGTGTTGGGTTCCTGGGGGATGTACATGGCCATCTGCCTCTCAGTTGTCCTTCCTCGGACGACCCCTCTTCTTTCTGGGGGGACCCTCACGTGCAGGCCGCTGCGGTGCAGAGGACTCTCCACCAGAGTCATCCTCCCTCCCTGTGGCAGTTGTTGCGGCACAAGATGTTGAGGGAACACAGGGAGGTGTGGCCATGTTGGTGCTAATCTGGCGGAGGCATGTCAATATGTCCCTCTGCACCGCTGTCAGTTCTTCCAATGTGTCCCACTTGGACTCCATGCCAGACATGTGTGTCTCCACATGGGACATGTGGGAGTCCAAGCGGGCATGATGGGCAGCCTGCTGCTGTTGAATGTTCTTGAGGATCCCCACTACCTGGCTGACCTCTCCGGTGCTATTCTGGTACGCATCTGCAATGCGTATCAGTTGTGGGTCATCATGCAGTCCAGGCCCCTCTGCAAACAGCGACCTCTGCCTACCACCCCTCCCACCACTCCTGGCCACACGTGTGGGACCTGTGGTGGCACGCACAGGTGACCCTAGGCCCCCTTGGGGGTTGGTACTGGGGTTGTTGTCCGTTGCTTCCCGGTGGGCCGGGGTCCCTCTGCTGTTGTCATTCAGTGTCCTTGGTCTGTCTGTGTTGGCGGGGGTGGTCTGTGTGTTGGCAGATGTTGGAGGAGTGGGTGAAGGGGGTGCAGATGGTGGTCCTGCTGGTGCTGCATGATGACTCACACCGGAGGGGCCAGGTAGGTCTTCGCCATCCGAGGAGGGCAGAGGCTGTTCCACACCAGAGAGCTCAGGGGCCACCGGAGCCTGGGACAGGGACTCCTCATCATCTGCTGCTGTGTCCCCATCATCACCTGTGTTTGGAAGAGACACACAATGTATGTTATGTTTCTACAGGCATCAAAGGTTCAAACACATGACAGTTGTGACTGTACTTCTGGATGCGGGCCTGTACATTGCGTTGTCCTAAGTTCTCACAGCCAGAGGTTGATATTGGTGTAGCACATTGTCCTGCCAACCTGAAGCATTTCAATGTGAATGTTGAGGTGTGCATGACCAGCTCATGTAATGATTGGCTGTACATGGCCATTGCTACTCAAGGGCCATCACGTGCCTGACACAGGTGTGTCATCCTTGTCCACATTTGTCCTTTAACAGGGACATACGTGCAATTCCACTTAGGATATCTTTCAAGATTGGGCCATGTGTGGTTGCATTTTTTGCCAGTCTTTGTGCGTCACATTGGTGTGTCTGGACAACATGGTCACAGTCAGGTATGCCTGGGATCTCTTGGGAGTATCTGTGTTGTTGTCTGGGTTCCAAGTTCACGTCTCATTTCATACAAGTGACGTTGTTAACGTAGCTAAGGATGTTGTTGCTGAGTTTTGTACGTGCAAACGTGATTAATCTTGTCAATGTCCTCCATGGTGATAAGGATTGGGCACGGCAGCTCTCCGGATTTTCCATTCTCATGACAGTGATGGCCAGTGGTGTGTGTTGCAGTTCTGCTGCTGTGAGTAGCATGTCTCCTCAAATGCAGTCCAGGTTGGTGCTTGTGTCTACAGTGTCTATGACAGTGAGTGGTGTGTTGTGTGAAGGATGCATATGTTGCCGAATGATGTGGGAGTGGAATGCAGCTCACAACCGCAACTTGTGTGACTGACACCATGGTACAGTGTCCGGTATATTGGTGTGTCCATTGCATTCACTGTCAGGTGTCCCCTGTCAATGATGTCTCTGTGACTTCCTGTGTGTTTTGTGCTATGTAGTATGTCTGATTCTCCACAGTTGTCATCTGCAAGACACACCTTCACAGCCAGGCCAGGGGGCACCCATGGACACTGCATCCCCTGACAGTGTGTGTAAACATAGAGTTGCAATGGCTGTGAGTGTGTACGTGTTTGGGTTGGCCAGTGCATGGGTGTGAATTGCAGGCACATCATTTCTCATGCCCATGTGTCAGCCATCTTGCCAGGGCTTTTACTTTGGGAGTGACTGGTCCCACGTGTGCAATGTGTTTTTGCAGAGTAGGTGTGTGTATGGCCAGCATTGGTGGTATTTGGTTGACATCTGGACCTCCTTCTCCCCCCAGCCCAGTTATCCCACCATGAAGCATGCCACCCTTGCAGTGGGTGCAGGTTAACTCTCAGGATGTCAGTCAGTGGTGTCCTGCTGTTGGTTGGTGCCCAGTTCCCAGCAGGGCCTTGTGCTCCCCACAACAGAGCACCATTGTCAGACATCTTAGAAGTGGCTTTTCACTCCCTGTAAGGTGTGCATGCTTCAGTGTGAGCTTGCGGGCCATGTGGGTGGAGGATGTTGAGCTGTGACTACCACTCCCATCATGCTATTCCCTACACCCCCTTCCCAGCATGCCCATACTTCTTCCTTTTGAGTCGACTTTACTGTGTGTGAGTGTGACAGCAATGGCAAGATGGCTGATAGTGTGGTCCTGTTGTTTGTTGGATGCACAGTTCCCAGCAGGGGCTTGTGCTCCCCACAGCTGAGGCCAGTGTCAGACATCTTGGAAGTGGCTTTTCACTCACTCTCTTGTAGAGCACGGTCCCAGGTGTGTTGTTTGGAGTTAGTGGAAGTGGTGTGTGTGTAAGGGCCTGCTGGTAGCTGTAGTCGGAGCTGGCACTCCTCCTCCCCCCAGGCCAGACATCCCACCATGAAACATGCTTCCATTGCAGGGAGTGGAAGTTGGCTGTCAGGATGTCAGTCAGTGGTGTCCTGCTGTTGGTTGGTGCCCAGTTCCCAGCAGGGCCTGGTGCTCCCCACTACAGAACACCATTGTCAGACATCTTAGAAGTGTCTTTTCACTCCCTGTGAGGTGTGCATGCTTCAGTGTGAGCTTGCTGGGCCATGTGGGTGGAGGATGTTGAGCTGTGACTACCACTCCCATCATGCTATTGCCTACACCCCCCTTCCCAGCATGCCCATACTTCTTTCCTTTTGACTCTGCTTCCCTGTGGGGTAGTGTGCCTGTGCTGACGGGATGGCTGACAGTGTTGTCCTGGCGTTTGTTTGGCTACAAGTCCCAAAAGTGTCCCTGTGCTTCACACAGCATAACCCAGTGTGGTAGTTCTTTGTGGGATATTTAATTAGAGTGTGAGGCGATGCATTCTCCCACGTGAGTTGTGTGGAGTTTGTGTTAAGGGGGTGTGTGAGAAAAGCTGCTGGTAACTGTGGTCAGTGCTGTCAGTCCTCCTTCCCACCCAGCCAAATATCCCACCATGGAACGTGCTTCCATTGCAGGGAGTCCAATTTGGCTGTCAGGATGTCAGTCAGTGGTGTCCTGCTGTTGGTTGGTGCCCAGTTCCCAGCAGGGCCTTGTGCTCCCCACAACAGAGCACCATTGTCAGACATCTTAGAAGTGGCTTTTCACTCCCTGTGAGGTGTGCATGCTTCAGTGTGAGCTTGCCGGGCCATGTGGGTGGGGGATGTTGAGCTGTGACTACCACTCCCATCATGCTATTGCCTACACCCCCCTTCCCAGCATGCCCATACTTCCTTCCTTTTGAGTCGACTTCACTGTGTGTGAGTGTGACAGCAATGGCAAGATGGCTGACAGTGTTGTCCTGGCGTTTGTTTGGCTACAAGTCCCAAAAGTGTCCCTGTGCTTCACACAGCATAACCCAGTGTGGTAGTTCTTTGTGGGATATTTAATTAGAGTGTGAGGCACTGCATTCTCCCAGGTGAGTTGTGTGGAGTTTGTGTTAAGGGGGTGTGTGAGAAAAGCTGCTGGTAACTATGGTCAGAGCTGTCAGTCCTCCTTCCCACCCAGCCAGTTATCCCACCATGAAACGTGCTTCTATTGCAGGGAGTGCAAGTTGGCTTTCAGGATGTCAGGCGGTGGTGTCCTGCTGTTGGTTGGTGCACAGTTCCCAACAGGGCCTTGTGCTCCCCACAGCAGTACCCAGTGTCAGCCATCTTGTCAGTTCTTTTCCACTCCCTGTGATGTGAGCATGGTTCAGAGTGGTGTTGATGGGCCAATTGTGAGGGTGACCAATATCTGTGACTACAACTCCCATCATGCTATTGGCTACACTCACTTCACCAGCATACACACAATTCCTTCCTTTCAGTGAGCTTCCCTGTGAGGTGGTGTTCTAGTGGTGGCAAAATGTCTGACAGTGTTTGTTGGATAGATTAGTGCCACTGCCTTGCTCTATTTGTTGTTAGGTTTGTACATGTCATGACACAGTTACATATCACTATGAGATGGCAGGTATTGTGTTTGTCTGACTAGCATACACATCTTGGGATGATTATCTTTTGGTTACTGTGGCTTTGCTAACGGTGCATGATTTCACTATCCCCTTGACAGTGATGTGTGTGTATTGTCACACAATATTGGGTATATTGGTTGTGTACTCACCAGGCTCTGGGATGTTTGATAGTCCATGTACGCTCTCTTGTGGTAGGATGGCCCGTACCTTCTCCTCCCAGGACCTGAGGTATACTGGTTTGGCAGGAGGGCCACTGCCGGTGCGATGACTCAAGGCGTAATCCTTCTTGAGTAGGTCCTTGACCCTCCTGAGCACATCATACCACCTGTTCTGGATGTCTTCCTTTGTGCGCAAACATGGTGATTATGCGTTCACCCTGTCGACGATCCTCTCCCACATCTTGGTTTTCTGCGACATGGGGGTCTGTTGGACCAATGTACCAAACAACTGTGGCTCTACCCTGAGGATTTCATCTACCAGGACTTCCACTTCACTGTCTAGGAACTTTGGATTCTTCTTTGGGGGCATGGTGATGGGTGGTGGTGGGGATTGATGTGTGTGTGAGTGTGCAAGTGAGGGTGGGTGAGTGTCAGTTTTGCTGGGTGTATGTGAGGATGCTATTTGGGAGGTGCTAATGGTGTGTGGCTTGTGTGATGATGAGTTGTGAGTGTGTCTGTGGTTGCTGTCTGATGGTGTTCTGTGCTGGCAGGTCTGTTGAATTTGCAAAGGATCATGGTAGGGATTTGTGGCCTTTATATGGGTGGAGTTGTGGGTGTGTCTTTGTTCCAAGTTTTTTTTCCCCTGTATTTATTGACTTTGTCATTGCTTGTTTGGCCCTTTTTGTTTCCTTTGTAGTTTTTAGGCATGTAGGAGACGTTCTTCTGACCGAGTAGGACGCTGCAGTTGGCTCGTGCGAGCTTCTCTGAGTCTTTCACGCTGTCTTTCTGCTGGGTTTCATGTGCGGCGTACGCGTCGGTCGCGGAGTATTCAGTTGCTTCGGCTCCCTGTTTTCGATGTGTGTCGGTCGTACGGCTTGAGCTCTGTGCGACTCGGTCTGGTTTTACACGCATTGCATCGTACTGCGCGGGTCGGAGTTCGCGGGTACGTTTCTGTCGGGTTCATTCCTGGTGCGTGTCGGTCGGTTCGATTGGCGTAGATTTTCCGGCCGGATAGCTGGTTTCCGTGCGGTTCGGTCGTTCGGCTTGTGTTCCGTACGAGTCGGTCGTAATTCACATGCATTGCATCGTACTACGCGGATCGGGCAGCGCCGGTACGTGTCGGTTGGACTACATTCCCGTACCGAGTCGGTCGGTACGTTTTCCGGCCTGAATCGGAATTGACCCCTTAGTGACTTAAAATCAACATTTGAACATGAAGAAATTAACAGTCCCTGCTGTTTAAATCATGAAAATGTGAACCAGTGTCAGGAGAAAGAATTAATTTCCCTGAGTAAGGAAACAGCTACATGTGCAGTAACTAGACATGATAGACTAACTGTTTTGGCTCAAAAATATGAAATTGATGTTTCAGGAAGTTTTCCATTTCAGAAAAGTTTCAGGGTACTTATGAATGATGAGGCAAATGAGACCATGCATTGTTCAGGAATGAAATTGCACATTGCAGAAATAATAAAATATATTTTCAAATGCAATGGGTTTGAGAAATTAGGAGACAAGTGGGCAAGAAAACATGAGAAGAAAAAGAAACCAACAGACCTAGCAAGGAAACTGGATAAGAAAAAGAAACCACCAGTCCTTGTTGAAGAAAATAATAAACAGGATGAGGGAGAAGCTTTTGCTTACTCATTGAGAGAAAAGGTGGGAGAAGTGCATGTTCATGTGCCACGGAACAAAAGTGAACTTGCAGCATTTCTGAACACATTCCCACAATTGAGAGACAAACTTATGCTGTGGTACCCACAAGTTGATGGATTTGTTGAAATTTTAAAGGAGTTATGTATTAATTTGAAAATGATTTTTGACACTGCCATGCAAACTGAATTGTGGTTTGAATCTAAAGTTGTTGTGCAAAGGCCAGGTGAGGAGACAATGAAAAAGGTTTGCATGAATGCACCATCATTTTCTGTTGTTATGGAGAAAAACGTAACAGTGATTACTTTCCTGAAGGGCACAGTGCCAGCAAAGGATGTTAATTGGGTACAGATTAAAAGAACACAGGATGGAAGTAAAGGTGTTTTGGTTCGTGCAAATTCAGGTATGGATGTTGCACTGCTGGAAAAAGTATCCTTTTGCCATCTTTATAACAGATTTGAGCATTGGAAGAAGAAATGTAAATTTACACATGATGCAGCAATTGGAAATGTGCAAAAACAGAGAGAAATGCAGGTGCAAAATGTGCCAGCCAAGCAAATGCATATGTCAGTTCAAAAACAGGTACCAACGGCAGGAGTTTTTCAAGCTCAGATGCTCCCACAAAATATGGAAAATGCTCAAATTAATTTAAATAAGTTGTCCAGAGCAAATGTGAATTCTTTCCAGAAACAAAATCAGAACCCATTTCAACAGGTTGCTGTATTTGAAAATGAGAGTTTTAACCCTAACAATTCTGAATTTACCAAGTCCATTGTGAAAACAGTGGAAGGTCCAGACTTAGTTGTAGGAGTTTTAAAAAGAGAAATTACAAACCCAGTTTTAGAAGAATTTGCAGCAAAAATAGGCCCATTTGAGGAAAGTTACCAATTTGCTGTTTGTGATACAGGTCTGGCAGGAAAACAATTGTTTTGCAAATTAAACAGCACAGATTACTGTACACCAGATGTTAATTATCAGATTCCTGATGAGGATGTACATTTTAAAATGGCCCAACAAGAGACAGCTGTAGCATTGTGTTCAGAAAGGACAGTTGAAAAATTACCTTCTGATTTGAAAGAAATAATAAACACAGAAATAAGAGAGTTCACAGAGAAGGATGTCAGATTAATAAAATGTGCAGAACATGTCTTATTCAAATTAGAACCAGATGACATGTATTCAAGAACACCATCAGTTGCAGAAATGTTACCAATAATTGGAGATAAACTGAGTAAAGGATTTTTGATGGAATTGATTGGAAGTTTATGTAACTTTCTGATCACAGGTTCACAGAAACTAAATGAAAAGAACAGATGAGTGCAGGAGATTAATAGCATAACTTTTCCATGTTGTCCTGTGGTACCGAATCCAGCCAACATATTTTTTCACATTCCATGTGCTGAAGAATGGCTTACTGTTATTGATTTTTGTCAAGTTCATGTCACAGTGCCATTGCATGAGAATAGTCAGGAGTACTGTCAAAAAGAAGATGAATGTCTGGGACACATAATTGGAAAGGGAGGTAGAAAGGTGTCACCAGAGAGAGTGGAAATAATTCACCAGATGAATCCACCTCAAATTCAGAAAGTAGTCAGGAAGTTTTTGGGAATGGTTAGCTGCTGTAGAGAGTGGTTACTAAACCTTTCCCTAGTGGCTAAGCCTTTACTG
Organism: Calotriton arnoldi; assembly: GCA_963921515.1. Taxonomy (NCBI): domain Eukaryota; kingdom Metazoa; phylum Chordata; class Amphibia; order Caudata; family Salamandridae; genus Calotriton; species Calotriton arnoldi. Next base: position 376,359 of record CAWUFW010003386.1, on the reverse strand, counting down.
AGGCTGACACACAAGGATGTGTCTGATCCGCTTCCATTGGACAACAATTGCACAAAAGCATTCCTAGGGTTGAAAGAGAAAAAGTGTTGCGCCCCGGCACTAGGAATGCAAGTTTATTTAAAAGAAAATACATCAATTTGCAGTGAGAGGGAGGGCTGCGCTCTCTCAGTGCCTGTTCAAAAACATGAATGTGTTCAAAGGTCTGTGATGTATTTCCCAATGACCTATGACCCTAACGTCACAGAAATGCCAGCAAATGAATTGGTTTGTGATGAAACTGAATATGAGTGTCTAGGTGTCATGAAAATATGCAAAAAGCCAAGATCAGACTTTAAGGATGAATGTCTGATTCAGCCCAACAATGTCCATTTTGTAGATGGCCCATATTTGAAAGGTAACAATGACAAATTAAGAGCAGCACATGCTGTGCTTCCTATACATTATGTTGTCAAAGCTTCATGGCTTTCAGTAGTTACCTCAGCCCAAAATTCGAAATTGATTGCCCTTACCATAACATGCAGTATAGCTGCTCAAATGGGAGTCACTATTGTCATGGGATAGAGAAATGCTAATTCAGTTGCACAATATTGGTTTCTGTTAGCATATACATTCAATGGAACTTTCACAGGTGAATTAATAGAGGCTCAAGAAATTGTTTCAGAAGCAGAACAACAGGATTATATCAGAACATATTTTGAGAAAAATGACAACTGCATAGTAGCAAATGTGTTATTGCAAAAACTGATGCCCAGGTATAGATTGCCAGTTTCTCTGAAATCAGATCATAATGAGGTCTCAAAGATGATGTGTGCAGACCAACAGAATGGACAAAGATTGGATTTTAACTATCTGCCTGACGTTTCAAGCATAATAAAGCAACACAAAGACAGCACAGAGTTACACTTTGTAAAAGACTGTGTTTCAGCATCACTGAAGTGGCTTGAATATATAAATGCAAATGCACTTGTGAAAAACACAGATGAAAAGACTAGCCATTGCTGTGAAGGTCTGACTGATGTGGAGCGTGCAGTTTCTCACCAGATTGCAGCTGCTACACAAGATCTGCATAATGAATGATGCCAAAACTTTGATCTGAGAGATGCTGTGAAATGGAAAGGCCTGTTCCAAATGATCCTGGCAAAGACTGTTGTGAAATGTGGTGGCCTTCCAAATTGGGTGCATGCCTCTCACACACGTATGGTCCTGTGTCCCCCTGATAAAACAGCTCCTCTTCAAGAAGATATGCCAGCAGTGGTCAAAAGTCCACAGAAGAGGGTCAGTCAAGCTGTAAGGGAACACACAGAGTCTGAAGCAGCACCAGAGAAAACTGAAGTGGCACTAGAAAAGCAAAAAGTGGAAACTGACTCAGATGAAAGCGGTGTCCAAAGGGTGAAAGAGTCAGATGCAGCCTCTGAAGAAGAAATTAGTGCTGTGGGCCTACGAGTGGAGGTAGGAAAAAGCTGGCTGAAAGGGTATCCAAAAAGTCTACAGTGGTCCCTTGAAAAATCATTTGCACCCATAGCAGAAACATCTGAATCTGATCAAAGTGAAAATAAAAGTGAAAGGTTTGGATTGAAAAAGTGCAAAGAATTGATGGTGCTCTGTCAGACTTTATCAGCACCTGAGTGGTCAAAATGCATGGAAAAAGTACAGAATGCCACTTTGAATGAACTGTATGAGCCACCCTGATGGCAAGCTGGAGACAAAGAGAAAAGGAAAGGCTGAAACAATAACTGAGAATTGTCAAGAGCTGAAGAGAAAAGAATCTTTGAATGATGAAAGAAAAAAGAAAAAAAGATAAAGAAGAAATAAAAAATAAAAAAAAACTGTTCTGTTGAATTTTTCCTTTTATTATTTTAGTTACTTAATTTAAAGAAGATTAACTGTTCCAGGAAGCTACTTACAGAACTCTGCACTAAAATGTTGAGCTTGGATATATATGATCTGATTACAGACAAAACTTGTGTTGCCTTAGAAACAGAGGTAAAATTGTTATATGCTCAGCTTTTGCAATAAAAAAAAAAAAAAGTCACCTGTGAGATTAAATAAGTGTGATGATTTACAAATCATTTGAGGTATCATGATTTGTTATCATCAAAGGGAGGGTTGATGTAGCTCAGATTTCATCTGGATTCAGGCATTGCTTTATTTTTGTGTTTCAGACAGACTGCATTTTAAAATGGCACTTTTGGTGCATGCCAAGTGAAAAACATGAAATAAGGCCTAGTCAAATGCTTTTTAAAAGTGGCACTTTTCGTGCATGCAAAGTGAAAGACATGAAATGAGGCCTGGTCAAAATGCTTTCAGTCTGAAATGCTTGTGCTGAATTAACATGTGTTTTTGCAGTGTAGAACACTCGTGATTTCAGTTTCCTTTAGAAGGCTCACTGTGGCCTCTTTAGCTTTGCCCAGCTCCTTTTCCTTGTAATCTACACTCCCTGTTCCTGTCTCAAGAGACTTTGGCTTTGTTGCATATTTAGACAATGCATATTCAGTTCATAACACATCTTCTTATAATGTGTATTAATTAATCAACCATGCACCAACACTACATATGGGGCAAACGCATTTTGCATGAAAAGCTATCTAAAACATTAGAGCATGTTGCTATGAGTATGTATTAACTGTTTGCGCTTTGAAAATTTGCACTAGAGCATGTTTATGCTATGTTGTACATTGCACATTTTGCATGTGGTGCACAAATAATAGAAAAGCTGCTTTAAATTAATAGCTTTTGCTAGGTAATACTTATTACAGGGTACTAGTATGGGGGGAAGTAAACATAATGGGCTTTACTTCATAAATTAATATTCTTTTGGGTTTGTTTTTACTTTAGTATACATTTGGGCCCACTATAAAATGGCTGTCTAGGAATCCAGCATGGCTGAGAATTTTTGGCAGTGTGCTGAATGAGAGACGCATGCGCAGAGCCAGCTGCATGAACTGCCAAGTGCCTCAAGTAAAGACACATGGGTCAAGGCCACAATGAACTGTACATTCCTGTCATCGTGCCAATGTATCAGTATTTGTGGGAAAGTGTCATTTTTGTGTGCTATGTGAAAGAGAGACAGGAAATTGAGTGATACATTTTGTTGCAAGAAATGTTTTTATTGATACATGTTATGTATATTGTTCTTAGCATTAAGCCCTTATTGTCAGAACTGGTAAGTGTTGGATTTGCAATGAGAACAGGATGATGAGACCCCTATGTCACCTGTGCTAACCAATCACAGTGCGAGTTTCTACTGAAACTGCAACATTATTAGTATAGTCAGCCAAGAATTAGAGTATAAATAATAACCCCTTAGGGGGCGTGTCAGCTTTAGTTTTAGCAGCCTTAGACGCCTTAGAAGTCTTAGAGGGAGGAGAGGAGAAGAAGCAGATCTGACACAGACATCATATGGGTTAGGTACGTGAACGTCACGGGTGCAGCCTGGGAGGAGTTTGCGTCCGAGGAGAGACAGAGGGAGGAGGGGTTCTTGCTCATATTTTTTTCAGAGAGTCCTTGCACTTCATATTTTTGGCAAGGCAGATCACATTCCTCTGTGGTCTGGTGAAGGGAGGGCAGCCTCTCTCTGTGTGAGACACAGAGAGACAGATTGAACAGACCAGGGCAGAGAATGTAGCTGATGGAACAGGTTTAGATTTAGATGCTAAAACTCTGAGTTTATGCTTTGACTAACTAACTAGTTTTGAAAAGATTTGTCTTATGCATTTATTTCTCTTTATGGGAGATTTTTGCCAATTATTAATTATTGATTAGCCTTGCAAAACTAACTCTTGAATTATATTTTCCTGAACTCTTTAAAGAATTCTGACTGACATTTGATGTCTCATTCCCTTCCTTTATGGAGTGCTTTATATTCAATCTGTAATATGTTCTGTATTAATTCTATTTTTCCTGTTTTTCCAATTCTGTAACCTGATTGATATTTGACTAATGAATAAAGGGTCAGAGAAACTTAACTTTTGACTAGAAAATAAAACCCTTTAAAATACTCACAACTCTCTTTATTGGCTTAAATATTAATTGCATTTTGATTTTTCATGTTTATGTAAAGTCTCCTGAAGGTGATACACAGTGGCAAAGGTCCATCACCTATAAAGCGGTAAACTAGAGGTAAATTATGTTTTGCATTGAGAAATGACCGTGAAATTACCGCTGGATCACTCCCACTCTGGTCAGAGCCCTACTTGGCATCTTCACCAGAGTGGGCTTTCTCAAGGAGGTGATCTCAGATAGGAGGACTAATTTCATGTCTGCCTACTAGAAAGCGATGTGGGATGAAGGTGGTGTTACCTACAAGTTCACCCCCTCCCATATCATCCCCAGACCAAAGGTCTGGTGGAAAGACTCAATAATACCCTGAAGGGCATGATCATGGGCTTATCTGACAAGCTTAGAAGAAGATGGGATGTTCTCCTCTTATGCCTGCTTTTTGATTACAGAGAAGGGCCACAGAAAGGGGTTGGCATTAGGCGTCTTTGAGTTACTGTTTGGTCTGCCTGTAAGTAGGGCATTAAGTTTGGTTAGAGAAGCTTGGGAGAACCCTCTCAAAGAGCCCAAACAAGATGTGCTGAATTATTTGCTAGGCCTGCGGGCCTGCATGGCAGAGTACAGGAAGAGAGCAAGCAGCACCTGGAGGCTAGCCAATTACATATTAAGCTTTGGTATGAGTAGAAGGCTACTATGCCTGAGTTGGCATGGGTGTTGCAGCCTGTGGCTCCCAGGGCCCTCAAGGACAAGTGGACTGGGCCCTACCCCATTCTGGAGAAATAGGGTGAGGTCACCTACTTGGTGGACCTTGGCACTCTCAGGAGTCCCTACTGGGTACTCCATGTCAACAGATTGAAACCCCACCAAGACAGGGGAGACCTGGCCAAGCTGATGGTCACCAATGAAGGAGGGGAGGAGGGGAGGAGGAGAGCAGGCTTCTGCCAGACCTCCTCTCCACCAATGCACAAGATGGGTCAGTGGAGGGAGCAATACTCTGCCCCAAGATGACAGACCAGCAGCAGAAAGACTACAGACAAGTGTTGGAGCAGTTTTATGGGCTGTTGTCCCTGAACTCACCATTTGGTGTGTCCATGCCATGGACACTGCTGACAGCCTACCTGTCAAATGGAAGTTGTACAGGTTGTCTGACTAGCTTGAAGCCAACTTTAAGGCTGAGGTAGCCAAGATGCTGGAGCTGGGGATAATTGAACCCACTGGCAGTCCATTGGTCAGTCCATTGGTACTGATGCCCAAGCCCAATCCCCAGGGGGAAAGAAAGATGTGTGGTTTTGTGTGTACTCTAGAGGTTTGAATTCAGGCAGCATGACTGACGCTCACCCCATAACTGGAGCTTATGAGCTCATTGACAGGTTGGGGGCTACAAAGTACCTGAGTACATTTGATTTGACCACAGGTTAGTGGCAGATTACCCTAAGTCCAGTAGCACAGGCAATGTGAGAATTTTCCATCCCAGAGGATTGCTTTCAGTTCAAGGTGGTACCATTTGGCTTGAAAAATGCACCTTCCACCTTCCAAATGTTGATGAACAGAGTCCTGTCTGGGTTGGAAACTTTCAGTTCATCTTACCTGGTTACTATATCTGTATTCGGTTCCACCTGGGAGGAGCACCTGGTTCATCTGAGGGAAGTGCTTCAGCTCCTGCATCAGGAAGGCCTGAATATTGAGGCAATACAGCAAACAAATGATGGACGGAATGCTGACAATGCAAACATTCTCCCCCAGTCCAAAGATCTGGGTTAAATCCATCGTTCTTTTGCCCACTACGCCACCCCAGTTTGGACCCAGCCATATGCAAATCAGTCTTGACCCTGTGCCCCATGAGAACAGTCCAGACCGAACTGCCAGGCCAGGTCTTCCTGGACCGGAAACAAGCATCCTCGGACCGGTTTCAGGGTATGTCACCCTTCTTCAGCCAGGCTAGCTTGAATCCAGTGGCACAGTGAGCAAGGGACCCACGTCTGGGCATACCCATCCCACTTAGGGCAAAAAGTGTTACAGCAAACAAATGATGGACGGAATGCTGACAATGCAAACATTCTCCCCCAGTCAAAAGATCTGGGTTAAATCCATCGTTCTTTTGCCCACTACGCCACCCCAGTTTGGACCCAGCCATATGCAAATCAGTCTTGACCCTGTGCCCCATGAGAACAGTCCAGACCGAACTGCCAGGCCAGGTCCTCCCTGGACCGGAAACAAGCATCCTCTGACCGGTTTCAGGGTATGTCACCCTTCTTCAGCCAGGCTAGCTTGAATCCAGTGGCACAGTGAGCAAGGGACCCACGTCTGGGCATACCCATCCCACTTAGGGTGAAAAGTGTTACAGCAAACAAATGATGGACGGAATGCTGACAATGCAAACATTCTCCCCCAGTCAAAAGATCTGGGTTAAATCCATCGTTCTTTTGCCCACTACGCCACCCCAGTTTGGACCCAGCCATATGCAACTCAGTCTTGACCCTGTGCCCCATGAGAACAGTCCAGACCGAACTGCCAGGCCAGGTCCTCCCTGGACCGGAAACAAGCATCCTCGGACCGGTTTCAGGGTATGTCACCCTTCTTCAGCCAGGCTAGCTTGAATCCAGTGGCACAGTGAGCAAGGGACCCACGTCTGGGCATACCCATCCCACTTAGGGCGAAAAGTGTTACAGCAAACAAATGATGGACGGAATGCTGACAATGCAAACATTCTCCCCCAGTCAAAAGATCTGGGTTAAATCCATCGTTCTTTTGCCCACTACGCCACCCCAGTTTGGACCCAGCCATATGCAAATCAGTCTTGACCCTGTGCCCCATGAGAACAGTCCAGACCGAACTGCCAGGCCAGGTCCTCCCTGGACCGGAAACAAGCATCCTCGGACCGGTTTCAGGGTATGTCACCCTTCTTCAGCCAGGCTAGCTTGAATCCAGTGGCACAGTGAGCAAGGGACCCACGTCTGGGCATACCCATCGCACTTAGGGCGAAAAGTGTTACAGCAAACAAATGATGGACGGAATGCTGACAATGCAAACATTCTCCCCCAGTCAAAAGATCTGGGTTAAATCCATCGTTCTTTTGCCCACTACGCCACCCCAGTTTGGACCCAGCCATATGCAAATCAGTCTTGACCCTGTGCCCCATGAGAACAGTCCAGACCGAACTGCCAGGCAAGGTCCTCCCTGGACCGGAAACAAGCATCCTCGGACCGGTTTCAGGGTATGTCACCCTTCTTCAGCCAGGCTAGCTTGAATCCAGTGGCACAGTGAGCAAGGGACCCACGTCTGGGCATACCCATCCCACTTAGGGCGAAAAGTGTTACAGCAAACAAATGATGGACGGAATGCTGACAATGCAAACATTCTCCCCCAGTCAAAAGATCTGGGTTAAATCCATCGTTCTTTTGCCCACTACGCCACCCCAGTTTGGACCCAGCCATATGCAAATCAGTCTTGACCCTGTGCCCCATGAGAACAGTCCAGACCGAACTGCCAGGCCAGGTCCTCCTTGGACCGGAAACAAGCATCCTCGGACCGGTTTCAGGGTATGTCACCCTTCTTCAGCCAGGCTAGCTTGAATCCAGTGGCACAGTGAGCAAGGGACCCACGTCTGGGCATACCCATCCCACTTAGGGCGAAAAGTGTTACAGCAAACAAATGATGGACGGAATGCTGACAATGAAAACATTCTCCCCCAGTCAAAAGATCTGGGTTAAATCCATCGTTCTTTTGCCCAGTACGCCACCCCAGTTTGGACCCAGCCATATGCAAATCAGTCTTGACCCTGTGCCCCATGAGAACAGTCCAGACCGAACTGCCAGGCCAGGTCCTCCCTTGACCGGAAACAGGCATCCTCGGACCGGTTTCAGGGTATGTCACCCTTCCTCAGCCAGGCTAGCTTGAATCCAGTGGCACAGTGAGCAAGGGACCCACGTCTGGGCATACCCATCCCACTTAGGGCAAAAAGTGTTACAGCAAACAAATGATGGACGGAATGCTGACAATGCAAACATTCTCCCCAGTCAAAAGATCTGGGTTAAATCCATCGTTCTTTTGCCCACTACGCCACCCCAGTTTGGACTCAGCCATATGCAAATAAGTCTTGACCCTGTGCCCCATGAGAACAGTCCAGACCGAACTGCCAGGCCAGGTCCTCCCTGGACCGGAAACAAGCATCCTCGGACCGGTTTCAGAGTATGTCACCCTTCTTCAGCCAGGCTAGCTTGAATCCAGTGGCACAGTGAGCAAGGGACCCACGTCTGGGCATACCCATCAAACTTAGGGCGAAAAGTGTTACAGCAAACAAATGATGGATGGAATGCTGACAATGCAAACATTCTCCCCCAGTCAAAAGATCTGGGTTAAATCCATCGTTCTTTTGCCCACTACGCCACCCCAGTTTGGACCCAGCCATATGCAAATCATTCTTGACCCTGTGACCCATGAGAACAGTCCAGACCGAACTGCCAGGCCAGGTCCTCCCTGGACCGGAAACAAGCATCCTCGGACCGGTTTCAGGGTATGTCACCCTTCTTCAGCCAGGCTAGCTTGAATCCAGTGGCACAGTGAGCAAGGGACCCACGTCTGGGCATACCCATCCCACTTAGGGCAAAAAGTGTTACAGCAAACAAATGATGGACGGAATGCTGACAATGCAAACATTCTCCCCCAGTCAAAAGATCTGGGTTAAATCCATTGTTCTTTTGCCCACTACGCCACCCCAGTTTGGACCCAGCCATATGCAAATCAGTCTTGACCCTGTGCCCCATGAGAACAGTCCAGACCGAACTGCCAGGCCAGGTCCTCCCTGGATCGGAAACAAGCATCCTCGGACCGGTTTCAGGGTATGTCACCCTTCTTCAGCCAGGCTAGCTTGAATCCAGTGGCACAGTGAGCAAGGGACCCACGTCTGGGCATCCCCATCCCACTTAGGGCGAAAAGTGTTACAGCAAACAAATGATGGACGGAATGCTGACAATGCAAACATTCTCCCCAGTCAAAAGATCTGGGTTAAATCCATCGTTCTTTTGCCCACTATGCCACCCCAGTTTGGACCCAGCCATATGCAAATCAGTCTTGACCCTGTGCCCCATGAGAACAGTCCAGACCGAACTGCCAGGCCAGGTCCTCCCTGGACCGGAAACAAGCATCCTCGGACCGGTTTCAGGGTATGTCACCCTTCTTCAGCCAGGCTAGCTTGAATCCAGTAGCACAGTGAGCAAGGGACCCACGTCTGGGCATACCCATCCCACTTAGGGCGAAAAGTGTTACAGCAAACAAATGATGGACGGAATGCTGACAATGCAAACATTCTCCCCCAGTCAAAAGATCTGGGTTAAATCCATCGTTCTTTTGCCCACTACGCCACCCCAGTTTGGACCCAGCCATATGCAAATCAGTCTTGGGAGGACCTGGCTTGGCAGTTCGGGCTGGACTGTTCCCATGAGGCACAGGTTCAAGACTGATTTGCATATGGCTGGGTTCAAACTGGAATGGCATGGTGAGCAAAAAAACGATGGATTTAGGCCCAGATCTCTGTACTGGGGTGAATGTATGACAGTGTTCTGCATTCTGTCCATCAACTATTGTTTTTGCATTTGTCACCCCGAGTGGGACGGGTATGCCCAGACGTGGGTCCCGTGCTCTCTATGCCACTGGAATCAAGCTATCCTGACTGAAGAGGGGTGAAACCCGAAACCGGTCCTAGGATGCTTGTTTCCAGTCCAGGGAGGACCTGGCTTGGCAGTTCGGGCTGGACTGTTCCCATGAGGCACAGGGTCAAGACTGATTTGCATATGGCTGGGTTCAAACTGGAATGGCATGGTGAGCAAAAAACGATGGATTTAGGCCCAGATCTCTGTACTAGGGTGAATGTATGACATTGTTCTGCATTCTGTCCATCAACTGTTGTTTTTGCATTTGTCACCCCGAGTGGGACGGGTATGCCCAGACATGGGTCCCGTGCTCTCCATGCCACTGGAATCAAGCTATCCTGGCTGAAGAGGGTGAAACCCCGAAGCCGGTCCTAGGATGCTTGTTTCCAGTCCAGGGAGGACCTGGCTTGGCAGTTCGGGCTGGACTGTTCCCATGAGGCACAGGGTCAAGACTGATTTGCATATGGCTGGGTTCAAACTGGAATGGCATGGTGAGCAAAAAAACGATGGATTTAGGCCCAGATCTCTGTACTGGGGTGAATGTATGACATTGTTCTGCATTCTGTCCATCAACTATTGTTTTTGCATTTGTCACGCCGAGTGGGACGGGTATGCCCAGACGTGGGTCCCGTGCTCTCTATGCCACTGGAATCAAGCTATCCTGACTGAAGAGGGGTGAAACCCCGAAACCGGTCCTAGGATGCTTGTTTCCAGTCCAGGGAGGACCTGGCTTGGCAGTTTGGGCTGGACTGTTCCCATGAGGCACAGGGTCAAGACTGATTTGCATATGGCTGGGTTCAAACTGGAATGGCATGGTGAGCAAAAAACGATGGATTTAGGCCCAGATCTCTGTACTGGGGTGAATGTATGACATTGTTCTGCATTCTGTCCATCGACTGTTGTTTTTGCATTTGTCACCCCGAGTGGGACGGGTATGCCCAGACGTGGGTCCCATGCTCTCCATGCCACTGGAATCAAGCTATCCTGGCTGAAGAGGGTGAAACCCCGTAACCGGTCCTAGGATGCTTGTTTCCAGTCCAGGGAGGACCTGGCTTGGCAGTTCGGGCTGGACTGTTCCCATGAGGCACAGGGTCAAGACTGATTTGCATATGGCTGGGTTCAAACTGGAATGGCATGGTGAGCAAAAAACGATGGATTTAGGCCCAGATCTCTGTACTGGGGTGAATGTATGACATTGTTCTGCATTCTGTCCATCAACTGTTGTTTTTGCATTTGTCACCCCGAGTGGGACGGGTATGCCCAGACGTGGGTCCCGTGCTCTCCATGCCACTGGAATCAAGCTATCCTGGCTGAAGAGGGTGAAACCCCGAAACCTGTCCTAGGATGCTTGTTTCCAGTCCAGGGAGGACCTGGCTTGGCAGTTCGGGCTGGACTGTTCCCATGAGGCACAGGGTCAAGACTGATTTGCATATGGCTGGGTTCAAACTGGAATGGCATGGTGAGCAAAAAAGCGATGGATTTAGGCCCAGATCTCTGTACTGGGGTGAATGTATGACATTGTTCTGCATTCTTTCCATCAACTGTTGTTTTTGCATTTGTCACCCCGAGTGGGACGGGTATGCTCAGACGTGGGTCCCGTGCTCTCCATGCCACTGGAATCAAGCTATCCTGGCTGAAGAGGGTGAAACCCCGAAACCGGTCCTAGGATGCTTGTTTCCAGTCCAGGGAGGACCTGGCTTGGCAGTTCGGGCTGGACTGTTCCCATGAGGCAGAGGGTCAAGACTGATTTGCATATGGCTGGGTTCAAACTGGAATGGCATGGTGAGCAAAAAAACGATGGATTTAGGCCCAGATCTCTGTACTGGGGTGAATGTATGACATTGTTCTGCATTCTGTCCATCAACTGTTGTTTTTGCATTTGTCACCCCGAGTGGGACGGGTATGCCCAGACATGGGTCCCGTACTCTCCATGCCACTGGAATCAAGCTATCCTGGCTGAAGAGGGGTGAAACCCCGAAACCGGTCCTAGGATGCTTGTTTCCAGTCCAGGAAGGACCTGGCTTGGCAGTTCGGGCAGGACTGTTCCCATGAGGCACAGGGTCAAGACTGATTTGCATATGGCTGGGTTCAAACTGGAATGGCATGGTGAGCAAAAAAACGATGGATTTAGGTCCAGATCTCTGTACTGGGGTGAATGTATGACATTGTTCTGCATTCTGTCCATCAACTGTTGTTTTTGCATTTGTCACCCCGAGTGGGACGGGTATGCCCAGACGTGGGTCCCGTGCTCTCCATTCCACTGGAATCAAGCTATCCTGGCTGAAGAGGGTGAAACCCCGAAACCGGTCCTAGGATGCTTGTTTCCAGTCCAGGGAGGACCTGGCTTGGCAGTTCGGGCTGGACTGTTCCCATGAGGCACAGGGTCAAGACTGATTTGCATATGGCTGGGTTCAAACTGGAATGGCATGGTGAGCAAAAAACGATGGATTTAGGCCCAGATCTCTGTACTGGGGTGAATGTATGACATTGTTCTGCATTCTGTCCATCAACTGTTGTTTTTGCATTTGTCACCCCGAGTGGGACGGGTATGCCCAGACGTGGGTCCCGTGCTCTCCATGCCAATGGAATCAAGCTATCCTGGCTGAAGAGGGGTGAAACCCCGAAACCGGTCCTAGGATGCTTGTTTCCAGTACAGGGAGGACCTGGCTTGGCAGTTCGGGCTGGACTATTCCCATGAGGCACAGGGTCAAGACTGATTTGCATATGGCTGGGTTCAAACTGGAATGGTATTGTGAGCAAAAAAACGATGGATTCAGGCCCAGATCTCTGTACTGGGGTGAATGTATGACATTGTTCTGCATTCTTTCCATCAACTGTTGTTTTTGCATTTGTCACCCCCGAGTGGGACGGGTATGCCCAGACATGGGTCCCGTGCTCTCCATGCCACTGGAATCAAGCTATCCTGGCTGAAGAGGAGTGAAACCCCGAAACCGGTCCTAGGATGCTTGTTTCCAGCCCAGGGAGGACCTGGCTTGGCAGTTCGGGCTGGACTGTTCCCATGAGGCACAGGGTCAAGACTGATTTGCATATGGCTGGGTTCAAACTGGAATGGCATGGTGAGCAAAAAAATGATGGATTTAGGCCCAGATGTCTGTACTGGGGTGAAGGTATGACATTGTTCTGCATTCTGTCCATCAACTTGTTTTTGCATTTGTCACCCCGAGTGGGACGAGTATGCCCAGACGTGGGTCCCGTGCTCTCCATGCCACTGGAATCAAGCTATCCTGGCTGAAGAAGGGTGAAACCCCGAAACCGGTCCTAGGATGCTTGTTTCCAGTCCAGGGAGGACCTGGCTTGGCAGTTCGGGCAGGACTGTTCCCATGAGGCACAAGGTCAAGACTGATTTGCATATGGCTGGGTTCAAACTGGAATGGCATGGTGAGCAAAAAAACGATGGATTTAGGCCCAGATCTCTGTACTGGGGTGAATGTATGACATTGTTCTGCATTCTGTCCATCAACTGTTGTTTTTGCATTTGTCACCCCGAGTGGGACGGGTATGCTCAGACGTGGGTCCCGTGCTCTCCATGCCACTGGAATCAAGCTATCCTGGCTGAAGAGGGGTGAAACCCCAAAACCGGTCCTAGGATGCTTGTTTCCAGTCCAGGGAGGACCTGGCGTGGCAGTTCGGGCTGGACTGTTCCCATGAGGCACAGGGTCAAGACTGATTTGCATATGGCTGGGTTCAAACTGGAATGGCATGGTGAGCAAAAAACGATGGATTTAGGCCCAGATCTCTGTACTGGGGTGAATGTATGACATTGTTCTGCATTCTGTCCATCAACTGTTGTTTTTGCATTTGTCACCCCGAGTGGGACGAGTATGCCCAGACGTGGGTCCCGTGCTCCCCATGCCACTGGAATCAAGCTATCCTGGCTGAAGAAGGGTGAAACCCCGAAACCGGTCCTAGGATGCTTGTTTCCAGTCCAGGGAGGACCTGGCTTGGCAGTTCGGGCAGGAATGTTCCCATGAGGCACAGGGTCAAGACTGATTTGCATATGGCTGGGTTCAAACTGGAATGGCATGGTGAGCAAAAAAACGATGGAATTAGGCCCAGATCTCTGTACTGGGGTGAATGTATGACATTGTTCTGCATTCTGTCCATCAACTGTTGTTTTTGCATTTGTCACCCCGAGTGGGACGGCTATGCCAAGACGTGGGTCCCGTGCTCTCCATGCCACTGGAATCAAGTTATCCTGGCTGAAGAGGGGTGAAACCCCAAAACCGGTCCTAGGATGCTTGTTTCCAGTCCAGGGAGGACCTGGCTTGGCAGTTCGGGCTGGACTGTTCCCATGAGGCACAGGGTCAAGACAGATTTGCATATGGCTGGGTTCAAACTGGAATGGCATGGTGAGCAAAAAAACGATGGATTTAGGCCCAGATCTCTGTACTGGGGTGAATGTATGACATTGTTCTGCATTCTGTCCATCAACTGTTGTTTTTGCATTAGTCACCCCGAGTGGGACGGGTATGCTCAGACGTGGGTCCCGTGCTCTCCATGCCACTGGAATCAAGCTATCCTGGCTGAAGAGGGGTGAAACCCCGAAACCGGTCCTAGGATGCTTGTTTCCAGTCCAGGGAGGACCTGGCTTGGCAGTTCGGGCTGGACTGTTCCCATGAGGCACAGGGTCAAGACTGATTTGCATATGGCTGGGTTCAAACTGGAATGGCATGGTGAGCAAAAAAACGATGGATTTAGGCCCAGATCTCTGTACTGGGGTGAATGTATGACATTGTTCTGCATTCTGTCCATCAACTGTTGTTTTTGCATTTGTCACCCCGAGTGGGACGGGTATGCCCAGACGTGGGTCCTGTGCTCTCCATGCCACTGGAATCAAGCTATCCTGGCTGAAGAGGGTGAAACCCGAAACCGGTCCTAGGATGCTTGTTTCCAGTACAGGGAGGACCTGGCTTGGCAGTTCGGGCTGGACTGTTCCCATGAGGCATAGGGTCAAGACTGATTTGCATATGGCTGGGTTCAAACTGGAATGGCATGGTGAGCAAAAAACGATGGATTTAGGCCCAGATCTCTGTACTGGGGTGAATGAATGACATTGTTCTGCATTCTGTCCATCAACTGTTGTTTTTGCATTTGTCACCCCGAGTGGGACGGGTATGCCCAGACATGGGTCCCGTGCTCTCCATGCCACTGGAATCAAGCTATCCTGGCTGAAGAGGGGTGAAACCCCGAAACCGGTCCTAGGATGCTTGTTTCCAGTCCAGGGAGGACCTGGCTTGGCAGTTCGGGCTGGACTGTTCCCATGAGGCACAGGGTCAAGACTGAATTGCATATGGCTGGGTTCAAACTGGAATGGCATGGTAAGCAAAAAAACTATGGATTTAGGCCCAGATCTTTGTACTGGGGTGAATGTATGACATTGTTCTGCATTCTGTCCATCAACTGTTGTTTTTGCATTTGTCACCCCGAGTGGGACGGGTATGCCCAAACATGGGTCCCGTGCTCTCCATGCCACTGGAATCAAGCTATCCTGGCTGAAGAGGGGTGAAACCCGAAACCGGTCCTAGGATGCTTGTTTCCAGTCCAGGGAGGTCCTGGCTTGGCAGTTCGGGCTGGGCTGTTCCCATGAGGCACAGGGTCAAGACTGATTTGCATATGGCTGGGTTCAAACTGGAATGGTAAGCAAAAAAACGATGGATTTAGGCCCAGATCTCTGTACTGGGGTGAATGTATGACATTGTTCTGCATTCTGTCCATCAACTGTTGTTTTTGCATTTGTCACCCCGAGTGGGACGGGTATGCCCAGACATGGGTCCCGTGCTCTCCATGCCACTGGAATCAAGCTATCCTGGCTGAAGAGGGGTGAAACCCCGAAACCGGTCCTAGGATGCTTGTTTCCAGTCCAGGGAGGACCTGGCTTGGCAGTTCGGGCTGGACTGTTCCCATGAGGCACAGGGTCAAGACTGATTTGCATATGGCTGGGTTCAAACTGGAATGGCATGGTGAGCAAAAAAGATGGATTTAGGCCCAGATCTCTGTACTGGGGTGAATGTATGACATTGTTCTGCATTCTGTCCATCAACTGTTGTTTTTGCATTTGTCACCCCGAGTGGGACGGGTATGCCCAGACGTGGGTCCCGTGCTCTCCATGCCACTGGAATCAAGCTATCCTGGCTGAAGAGGGGTGAAACCCGAAACCGGTCCTAGGATGCTTGTTTCCAGTCCAGGGAGGACCTGGCTTGGCAGTTCGGGCTGGACTGTTCCCATGAGGCACAGGGTCAAGACTGATTTGCATATAGCTGGGTTCAAACTGGAATGGCATGGTGAGCAAAAAAACGATGGATTTAGGCCCAGATCTCTGTACTGGGGTGAATGTATGACATTGTTCTGCATTCTGTCTATCAACTGTTGTTTTTGCATTTGTCACCCCGAGTGGGACGGGTATGCCCAGACGTGGGTCCCGTGCTCTCCATGCCACTGGAATCAAGCTATCCTGGCTGAAGAGGGGTGAAACCCCGAAACCGGTTTTAGGATGCTTGTTTCCAGTCCAGGGAGGACCTGGCTTGGCAGTTCGGGCTGGACTGTTCCCATGTGGCACAGGGTGAAGACTGATTTGCATATGGCTGGGTTCAAACTGGAATGGCGAGCAAAAAACAATGGATTTAGGCCCAGATCTCTGTACTGGGGTGAATGTATGACATTGTTCTGCATTCTGTCCATCAACTGTTGTTTTTGCATTTGACACCCCGAGCGGGACGGGTATGCCCAGACGTGGGTCCCGTGCTCTCCATGCCACTGGAATCAAGCTATCCTGGCTGAAGAGGGGTGAAACCCCGAAACCGGTCCTAGGATGCTTGTTTCCAGTCCAGGGAGGACCTGGCTTGGCAGTTCGGGCTGGACTGTTCCCATGAGGCACAGGGTCAAGACTGATTTGCATATGGCTGGGTTCAAACTGGAATGGCATGGTGAGCAAAAAACGATGGATTTAGGCCCAGATATCTGTACTGGGGTGAATGTATGACATTGTTCTGCATTCTGTCCATCAACTGTTGTTTTTGCATTTGTCACCCCGAGTGGGACGGGTATGCCCAGACTTGGGTCCCGTGCTCTCCATGCCACTGGAATCAAGCTATCCTGGCTGAAGAGGGGTGAAACCCCGAAACCGGTCCTAGGATGCTTGTTTCCAGTCCAGGGAGGACCTGGCTTGGCAGTTCGGGCTGGACTGTTCCCATGAGGCACAGGGTCAAGACTGATTTGCATATGGCTGGGTTCAAACTGGAATGGCATGGCGAGCAAAAAAACGATGGATTTAGGCCCAGATCTCTGTACTGGGGTGAATGTATGCCATTGTTCTGCATTCTGTCCATCAACTGTTGTTTTTGCATTTGTCACCCCGAGTGGGACGGGTATGCCCAGACGTGGGTCCCGTGCTCTCCATGCCACTGGAATCAAGCTAGCCTGGCTGAAGAGGGGTGAAACCCCGAAACCGGTCCTAGGATGCTTGTTTCCAGTCCAGGGAGGACCTGGCTTGGCAGTTCGGGCTGGACTGTTCCCATGAGGCACAGGGTCAAGACTGATTTGAATATGGCTGGGTTCAAACTCGAATGGCATGGTGAGCAAAAAAAGATGGATTTAGGCCCAGATCTCTGTACTGGGGTGAATGTATGACATTGTTCTGCATTCTGTCCATCAACTGTTGTTTTTGCATTTGTCACCCCGAGTGGGATGGGTATGCCCAGACGTGGGTCCCGTGCTCTCCATGCCACTGGAATCAAGCTATCCTGGCTGAAGAGGGGTGAAACCCCGAAACCGGTCCTAGGATGCTTGTTTCCAGTCCAGGGAGGACCTGGCTTGGCAGTTCGGGCTGGACTGTTCCCATGAGGCACAGGGTCAAGACTGATTTGCATATAGCTGGGTTCAAACTGGAATGGCATGGTGAGCAAAAAACGATGGATTTAGGCCCAGATCTCTGTACTGGGGTGAATGTATGACATTGTTCTGCATTCTGTCTATCAACTGTTGTTTTTGCATTTGTCACCCCGAGTGGGACGGGTATGCCCAGACGTGGGTCCCGTGCTCTCCATGCCACTGGAATCAAGCTATCCTGGCTGAAGAGGGGTGAAACCCCGAAACCGGTCTTAGGATGCTTGTTTCCATTCCAGGGAGGACCTGGCTTGGCAGTTCGGGCTGGACTGTTCCCATGTGGCACAGGGTGAAGACTGATTTGCATATGGCTGGGTTCAAACTGGAATGGCGAGCAAAAAAACAATGGATTTAGGCCCAGATCTCTGTACTGGGGTGAATGTATGACATTGTTCTGCATTCTGTCCATCAACTGTTGTTTTTGCATTTGACACCCCGAGCGGGACGGGTATGCCCAGACGTGGGTCCCGTGCTCTCCATGCCACTGGAATCAAGCTATCCTGGCTGAAGAGGGGTGAAACCCCGAAACCGGTCCTAGGATGCTTGTTTCCAGTCCAGGGAGGACCTGGCTTGGCAGTTCGGGCTGGACTGTTCCCATGAGGCACAGGGTCAAGACTGATTTGCATATGGCTGGGTTCAAACTGGAAGGGCATGGTGAGCAAAAACGATGGATTTAGGCCCAGATATCTGTACTGGGGTGAATGTATGACATTGTTCTGCATTCTGTCCATCAACTGTTGTTTTTGCATTTGTCACCCCGAGTGGGACGGGTATGCCCAGACTTGGGTCCCGTGCTCTCCATGCCACTGGAATCAAGCTATCCTGGCTGAAGAGGGGTGAAACCCCGAAACCGGTCCTAGGATGCTTGTTTCCAGTCCAGGGAGGACCTGGCTTGGCAGTTCGGGCTGGACTGTTCCCATGAGGCACAGGGTCAAGACTGATTTGCATATGGCTGGGTTCAAACTGGAATGGCATGGTGAGCAAAAAAACGATGGATTTAGGCCCAGATCTCTGTACTGGGGTGAATGTATGCCATTGTTCTGCATTCTGTCCATCAACTGTTGTTTTTGCATTTGTCACCCCGAGTGGGACGGGTATGCCCAGACGTGGGTCCCGTGCTCTCCATGCCACTGGAATCAAGCTAGCCTGGCTGAAGAGGGGTGAAACCCCGAAACCGGTCCTAGGATGCTTGTTTCCAGTCCAGGGAGGACCTGGCTTGGCAGTTCGGGCTGGACTGTTCCCATGAGGCACAGGGTCAAGACTGATTTGCAAATGGCTGGGTTCAAACTGGAATGGAATGGTGAGCAAAAAAACGATGGATTTAGGCCCAGATCTCTGTACTGGGGTGAATGTATGACATTGTTCTGCATTCTGTCCATCAACTGTTGTTTTTGCATTTGTCACCCCGAATGGGACGGGTATGCCCAGACGTGGGTCCCGTGCTCTCCATGCCACTGGAATCAAGCTATCCTGGCTGAAGAGGGGTGAAACCCCAAAACCGGTCCTAGGATGCTTGTTTCCAGTCCAGGGAGGACCTGGCTTGGCAGTTCGGGCTGGACTGTTCCCATGAGGCACAGGGTCAAGACTGATTTGCATATGGCTGGGTTCAAACTGGAATGGCATGGTGAGCAAAAACGATGGATTTAGGCCCAGATCTCTGTACTGGGGTGAATGTATGACATTGTTCTGCATTCTGTCCATCAACTGTTGTTTTTGCATTTGTCACCCGAGTGGGACGGGTATGCCCAGACGTGGGTCCCGTGCTCTCCATGCCACTGGAATCAAGCTATCCTGGCTGAAGAGGGGTGAAACCCTGAAACCGGTCCTAGGATGCTTGTTTCCAGTCCAGGGAGGACCTGGCTTGGCAGTTCGGGCTGGACTGTTCCCATGAGGCACAGGGTCAAGACTGATTTGTATATGGCTGGGTTCAAACTGGAATGGCATGGTGAGCAAAAAACGATGGATTTAGGCCCAGATCTCTGTACTGGGGTGAATGTATGACATTGTTCTGCATTCTGTCCATCAACTGTTGTTTTTGCATTTGTCACCCCGAGTGGGACGGGTATGCCCAGACGTGGGTCCCGTGCTCTCCATGCCACTGGAATCAAGCTATCCTGGCTGAAGAGGGGTGAAACCCCGAAACCGGTCCTAGGATGCTTGTTTCCAGTCCAGGGAGGACCTGGCTTGGCAGTTCGGGCTGGACTGTTCCCATGAGGCACAGGGTCAAGACTGATTTGCATATGGCTGGGTTCAAACTGGAATGGCGTGGTGAGCAAAAAAGCGATGGATTTAGGCCCAGATCTCTGTACTGGGGTGAATGTATGACATTGTTCTGCATTCTGTCCATCAACTGTTGTTTTTGCATTTGTCACCCCGAGTGGGACGGGTATGCCCAGACGTGGGTCCCGTGCTCTCCATGCCGCTGGAATCAAGCTATCCTGGCTGAAGAGGGGTGAAACCCCGAAACCGGTCCTAGGATGCTTGTTTCCTGTCCAGGGAGGACCTGGCTTGGCAGTTCGGGCTGGACTGTTCCCATGAGGCACAGGGTCAAGACTGATTTGCATATGGCTGGGTTCAAACTGGAATGGCATGGTGAGCAAAAAAACGATGGATTTAGGCCCAGATCTCTGTACTGGGGTGAATGTATGACATTGTTCTGCATTCTGTCCATCAACTGTTGGTTTTGCATTTGACTATTGAGGCAAGCAAATGCCAGATAGGGCAAGGTTCAGTGATATACTTGGGCCACCTTTTAGGGGGAGGTCGTGTACAACCTGTACTGCCCAAGATCCAGGCCACCCTAGATTGGGAAGCTCCTAAAATCCAGGCATAGGTGAGGGCCTTTCTTGGCCTGACTGGGTGAGGAGGTTTGCGAGAAACTATGGGACCATTGTTGCTCCCCTGACTGAATTTATCTCAAAGAAGCAGCCCAAAAAGACAATTTGGACCCAAGAGTGGCAGAAGGACTTTGACACTCTGAAGGAGGCAATGTGTTCATAACCAGTCATACTGTTCCCTGACTACATTACGAAGTTTGTGGTACAGATAGATGCTTCAGAGCAAGGGATTAGGGCAGTACTGGCACAAGTAAATGAAGAGGGCCAAGAGAAACCAATTGGCTTTGTTAGCAGGACTGCCATTTAGAGGGAAGTCTTTGCTGTGGTGTGGTTCCTGAAGAAGCTGGGGCCATACCTGTTTGGTACTCAATCACTTCTGTGTTCAAACTGACCATAGGCCTCAAAGATGGCTAATGCAGATGAGGAGGGAGAACCCAAACTTTTGAGGTGGCTCATTTACGGACAGTGGATGGACTTCTCAGTGGTACACAGACCTAGGACTGCCCATTCCAATGCAGATGGACTTTCCAGGTCTTTCCACTTAGAATATGAGGACTACCAGGGTGTAAGTTAGTTGCCCATTACCTTTTGTCTGGGGGGGGCATGTGTGTAATTTGTTCTTTTTGCACTGAACACCGCCATGTTTTTTGACTGATACTGGTGGTTACTAACTCTGAAAGTGCCATGGGCTCTGCTAACCAGAACCAGGGCCAGTGGTCTGTGCTCTAAAGATATATGGTAACTGGTATAATACTAATTGGCTAAGATAACCTACCTGTAAGTCCTGTGTATATTGTAGAGCAAGTAGGTTTAGAGACCCCAGTGGGCTTAATGCACTTAAGTGTGCACTGCTGTGGTATCTGCTGTAATTTTAAAGCCAGGCAAGTCTTGCAGGCTGGTTTTAAAATTAAACTATGTCAAATTTGACTTTGGAATTAAAAGTGCTTCCAAAGCCCTAAACCTCATTTTTACCAAGTATAAGTCACCCCTAAGATCTGCCCTAGGTGCCATAAGGGTAGGGTCACTGTCATAAAAAGCAGGGGCAATATAAAATATGTTGTATATGCCCTGGTAAGGAAGAACAGCCAAAGTTGTTTTCCCTATTGTGGTAAAGCTAGCCCCATAGGCTAACATGGGAAAGCATTATTAGGCTAAATAAAGTCTAACTTTTGATTAGAACTAGCTAGCAATGACATTCAAAGTATCAAATTAATGGTCACATTAAATCCAACAACTTGCCAAAGTTGGATTTCATGTAACTATGACATGAAAGTAGATTTAGAGCTTATTAACCATGAGTAGCCTAAAAAAGCTCTGTAGCATTATCTTCTGACTGGCCAGCCTTTGATAGCTTGAGCCAAGCTGCTTCCTGAGTAGGTGTGAAGAGGCCTGGGGCTGAAACAATACAGCCATTTGGTGGGAGGAGATTTGCTTATTGAGAAGCTAGGAAGAGGAAGGAGGGTGGAGAGATAAGCTGGACTTCAACGGCAGGGGAACCGATTTCACAGGACCCAGGACAGCCCAACTTCCTTGATCCCCAGCCAGATGGGAGCCTCTCAAATTAGACTAAGAGAGGGGTTGAAAGGGGAGTGTAGTCAGATGTTAGCCACACCTCTGGTTTGGCTTACACAGACACCCACAGAGGAGAGAATTTCTCCATTTTGGTTTATATGAAAACAGTGCATTCTGGATCGCAAATATGCCACACTTCACAGGAACTGGTCTTAGCGGGGGCAGCTTTGTTCCAATTGGTTGGGGTGCCCTCCCACATGTCAGTTAGCCCAGAATGGAGGATAAATATGGCAGAGCTGTAGAACCTTCTCAGAACACTGCTGGAACCTCAGAAGAAGAAGAACTGCCCGGCTGGACATTTGAACTGCACTACAGAAAGACTGCACCTGCTGCACTCACAAGGCTCCACAAAGAAAGGACTGTGCCCGCCTCAAAGGAAAAGGATTGGACTCCCTGATCAGCAATAGGTACAACAGGGCTGGAAGAAGTCACCTTCCAATCCAAAGACAGGATCTCACCCCTGCTGACCAGTTGCCACTGGATTTTTCCTTTAGTGTGCAAGTGCATTGTGGAAATTGAGTCCTGGCTCCTAAGGCAATCCGCAGTATCTAAACACTTAGCTGGTGCTACTGGACCCTTGTTTTCCCCAAACAAAACCAAGAAACTGCAAGAACTCAAAGCTTAGAAACTTCCTGCAAAGTTTCGCAGAAAAGCTGCAGGAGAAGACCGACTTGAAGTCGAGAGTCAAGCCGCTGTCTTCAACTCATGAATTGGCCTGACTGTGCTGGTTTGTCCCACTGACAGCCCTGAAGCTCCTCGCCATTGACTTTAAGGACAAAGATTTCCAGAGGCTCACCAAGGCATTTCAGTGCAGCAAGCTGCCGTCACTGAATCAAACTCTGGATCCGAGGAACCAGAGGACTCGTCGTTAAGAAAAAAGCATCAAGAAAGAGACTAAGGGCAGTATTTGTGGCCAAGTCACGCAGTACAGCGCAGTAAGTCACCTTGCTGTGCTGCACTGCACTGTGTGACAGGGAAAGGGCAGGAATGCACTGTATTTAAGGTAATACAGTGCATTCCTGCCTTTTCCCCAGCGCTGGCACCCTTTTGGCTGCCTAGTGACAATGCAGACACCCTTGCACCATGGTGCAAGGGTGCCTGCATTGTAAGGTGGATTGTTTGTATGCAGGAAGGGGCGCCTTCCTGCACAAAAACAATTCCCTGAGGCTTTTTCCTCCTCTATGTGTGCTGCAGAATGCAGCACGCATAGAAAGAGAAATAAACGAGGAGAAATAAACAGATTTCTTCTTGTTACACCTTACCTGGGGAGGCATAGATTTTTGGCACATTCCCAGGTCTACCACTTCTGTTAAATCTGGGAATGCATAAAAGTTCATGGATGTGGCTTGGGAACATCCACACAATGCCCATGGAAAAGCCTTCCTGGTGCAGTTATGCAATGCAGCGATTTGCGCTGTGTTGCATCACTCAAGATTTATGAAGCCACTCAGGGCCAAGCAAGGTGACCTTGCGTGGCTTCCTAAATCTCATTTTTAATTTGCATTGCTCTTGCACCACATTGCATGGTGCAAGAGTGACGCAAAGGGGCTCGCAAATATGCCCCTTAGTCTGAAAGAAAACTTTTGACCAGGACCTAGCCCTAAACCTAACTGACCTGCACTCCATTGCGTTCGGCCTAAAACATTTAATCTGTCGCGGTCCAGTGTAACCAGATAGCCGCAAGTGGCGCTTTAAGCTTTTTGGTGCTAGAATGCACAATTTTAGATTTAATCCTTAAAAATTCATATCTCTGGTTCCCTACATTGGATGTTTGTCATTTTGGTGTTGTTCTAAAGATAAAATTATTCTCAATGTTTATAAATTGGTGTTGGAGTATTATAGTGTTGTGTATTTTACTTATTTTCAATTTGGGTGATATTAAATGCTTCACACAAACCTGTCTCCTAAGTTAAGCGCAATTGCTCATTTGGAAAGCTACCAAGGGTTAAGCAAGGATTCATTTGTTAAGACTTGACAGGACCTATTAGTGATTGTGGCATTATTTCAAGCTGACTGTGAATACCCCCACCTACTTATAATCCACTTTCCAACATATATTGTCAAGTTACATTAAACATGGAGTTAAGAGTAGTAAATCTATACTTATCGATATATAATTACCTTAAAAATACTGTGGAAGTTGATGTTCTAGACTAGATTCAATATCATGGCAGGAAAATATTGAAAAATTCAGTATTATGGTTGAACACCCTAAAATATGTGGTTGTTTGTCACAGTTTCTCAGCTTATGCGCACACAAACTCATGTCTCCATACAGCTTACTTGGCCGACTCCACGTTGTTAAGAAGATAGTCCGGCACACTGCGGGGTGCAGAATCATGGAAAGATGAAGAAGAAGTAGAAGAAGAAATAAATGTATTGTGTGATTAATTAAACCTTAACAAACTAGCACATTGGACCTGCAAAAACAAAAAGTTAAATTAAAAAAATAAAAATAAAAGGATGATTAGTTGGAGAGAACAAGGGATAAAAAATGTTTGTAGTTATCTTATTATTAATACAATTGTTGAAAATCGACTACCATTGAGTCAAAGTGCCCAGTGCATTGAAATTAGTAGAGCTTGAGTGCAATATGTCCATCACAATCTTGTGGTAACAAAGGAAATTAAATGCATACTTTGCAGCCAGCAGTCATTTAATGGAGGATCAATTGCCATTGCAGTGCACAGTGCATTAAGATTAATAAGGCTTGAGTACCATATGTCCATCACGATCTTGTGGTATCAAAAGAATAGAATAGGTGTTTTACAATCAGCAGTTGCATGCATGAAGGATCATGTCGTTAGGGTCTATTGAAAAATAAAACCAAATGTCATGTGCGTTTTATTAGTCAGTATCATCGCTGCACTTAAGTGGATTGTTTTAAGCAGATCCTGCACCACCTTGAAGTATTTGCCGATTCGGGCCAGTTCCAAGGGGACAGTAGTGGTAAATATACAGGTCGTAGTGTCTCTACAGGTCCTTAGGCCATTAGTTAGAAAGATTGGCTTTAATAACGTCCATCTGGCGTGGAGTAGCGACAGGCAGCAGCAAAGTAAGTGAGGGAAAGATTCAGGTTTGCAACCGCACAGCCTGCACTTTACTATATTGGTGAGGATCGATCAGTTTGGTATGGATGTGGCTTTAGGCCGACCTGGTGTTCGTTGTCATACGAGGCTACCAGGGCGTGTGAGAATGAGATAGTCTTGATATTTTCCACATCAACAAGTTTCAAGAGAAATCTTGTCTGTTTCTTTAGTATGTTTTTCATTGCTGAGTGAGGAAGCAATGGAGAATTTAATACACTTAGGTCAATTTCAAGGGCATCTGCTGAAGCCATTAAATATGTTCTCCACAGGCTATTTTTGTTTGGAATATATATTGAAGGCTAAACTTCAAGATGCGGGGTGTGGCCGAAATGCAGCTATGATAGTATTTCATGATAGAGCCTCTAGGCCAAATTCCAGTCTCACCAACGATCCCCTGGTGTAATATGGCAGCCTAAACACTCTTTTCTAGACTTTTAGATGTAGCTTTTCCATGCTTTTATTGACATTTTCTGGGAAAGCCTCACTACCGTAAGTGAAGGCCGAAGGTAATGTTGCCCTGAGTACTTTTCAAATTGGTGCTGAGGAAGGGATTCCAAGGAAGGCATTCAATTGGCACAGTCTGGTGATAATTAGTGCAGCCTTATCTTTGAGATGATTCAGATGCGTTTTAGGTCCCCATTTGTCGACAACCAAGTGCCCAAATAATTGTACGATTTGGCACCTGTTATTTTTAAGGGACCGAGTGACCAATGACGATTGGTTTGCTTATAGGTCCTTCCAAAGGAGACCACTTTTGTTTTTGAAGTATTAACTACCATCTTGTTTGTCATGTTGTAGATATGTAGGGCATTGAGGGCTCTCTGAATCCCAATTTTTGAGTTATCATGGAGAACTATATCATCAGCATACTGTAATATCATGATCTTGGTTGTTCCTATTTTTGGGGGAATTAGGTTTGCGTGATTCAGTGATGCAGACATATCTGCTGTATATAGGTTGAAGAGCATTGGGGCTAGGACACATCCTTGTTTTAGGCCTTGATTGGTGTTGATCTTTTTTGATAGAGCAGTGGCCGACAACTTGACCCTTACCCAAGTTGAAGAATTAAGTGCAATGATTGCATTGAGCAGGTCGCATGGGATGCCCCACGCCTGGAGTTTACTCCAGAGAATGCCCCTGTCCACAAGGTCAAATACTGATGAGTAGTCTACAAAGATGCATAAAGTGCTTGTATTTTCTGAATATTCGCCTGATGGATGAGGTAGGAGAGGGTAATTATATTGTCCAGTGTGGAAGAGTTTGCTCTGAATCCTGTTTGACAGAACGGGATTATTGTATTTGTAGTTGTCCATAACTCCAGGTCTTTTCAGATGACTGAGGCATATATCTTGGCCTCTATGTCCAAAATAGTGATCAGGCGATAGTTGGCGGGATTTTGTTTATTGCTTTTTTTGAAAATTGGGTGCGGTATTGACCTTCTCCAGCTGTCGGGGATTTGACAGAGAGTGAGGCATGAGCCAAATAGTGGGGAGAGTATGGCCGACCACAGTGTTTGATTGTCTTTGAGCAATTGGGCTGGAAGCCCGTTTGGGCCTGGTGCACCTGATGCTCTCATTTTACATATAGCTTCTTTGTTCATATTGATCATGGGCTTTTTGTCGCTTTCTTTTCGGTCATCCATGGGGTTTAAATTTTCTGGTAAGAATAAGGGGGCGCTCGAGTGCGCAATGGTGTACAATTTTTTTACATGCAGAGCCCATGTGGGTTCATCAATTACATTGGTTCTGTTGGTATCCTTTCGTATTTTGTTTTTGATATGCCTACATAGGTCTGCCTAATTACGTTTATTCACAAGTGAGTATACATACTGCCACTCCTTTTCCCTCTGCTCATTTTTTACTGACCATACCCCAACTGCTTGTGTTGTTTTTTTGCACCCCTCAGCGTTTGTAGTAGAGCTACTTTGATGTTATGGTTATGGGTCTTATGGCATACTTTTGTCATTTTGCGAATTTGCCACGTACTGATCAGAATGGATTGGTTATTGTTGAAGGTATTTTGTTGGGAGCACCCCTGTCTTGATGGGTTGGTAATTAATTTGTGGATGCCCCTGGTTATTGGTTTCTAGCGGGCTAATAGATGTTCGCCACATTGAGCCTGAATAGAATGCCCTATAGTAGATTTCCATAGATTTATTTTCTGCACACAGACAGGGCCCCACTTTATTCTCAGAGTTAGTAGTGTATCTTCTTCGTTAAGGGAGTGGCCCAGCATCTTGTGTCTTTCTCATTTATACAATTTAAAGTTGAGTGTTGTGAGAAGTGCTAGGTGGTCATTTGCTTGTAAGGGGAGTACAGCGAAGCTCTCAAGGTGTTTCACCAGTTTTCCTGAGGCAAAAACATAGTCAATGGTACTTATGCCCCTGTAAGGTTTTGGGACCTGGAGGGATGGGTTAATGGTTTCAATTATTGTCTGTATGGACTTCAGTCCATGTTTTTCTAGTATTTTGTCAAGTTGTTTACTCAAATGATTTGTCGTTGGATGTCCAGTATGGTTCCGTCCTAGTTCTCACAGACTAAAATCCCCACAGAGTATTATGTCACAATTTACATGATTCGAGAGGATTTGATCCAAGTTTTCGATTAATTGATGTAGCCTTTTCTCTCGTGTGATGCTGAGGCTATTGAAGTAGATGTTGATTAGGAGAATCCTGATTTGGCGGGATGTTGTGATAGTTCTTTCCAGTGCGGTCACTTGGAGTATCTCATCTTGATTCAGCAATTCTTTTACTGTTAATTACAAGTTGAGATTCACATAGGTTGATAGTCCCCCCCAATGGCCTTCCGAAGATGTTGTTCATTCTTGCTATCTGATGCACCCCTTGAAAGCCAGTGATTGCTTGTGGGGTGAGTGACCATGTTTCCTAAAAACAGAGAACGTCGGTTGCCATCAGCAATTTTTTTGCGGGTTCGGAGTTTAGTAATCTTGCTAGTCCAGCAACATTCCATGTCATGAACTTTATGTATTGTTGTGTACTGGCTGGGTTTGACTTGATGCTAGGAGCAACTTTTTGTCTTCCTGGAGAGGGTAGATGGAACCCAGCTTCAGACTGATGTGTGTTCTCTCAGGGTTTTTCCTATGGCAACTTTTTTGATGGCTCCCCTTGTTGGAGAACAGGAGTGAGCTATGTGTATGTTTTCTAGCTGGGAGTGGTTGTAAGAGTTGCTGGTCCGTCATACAATGTTGTGGGGTAAGTTTTTTGTTAAGGTTGGTCTTTTGGCTTTTTTAGTGGCGCTGGGTATTTTGGTACTTGAATTTTTGAGATTCCAATGCCCCAGTCCTCAAAGGCCAGCCTTTGCTCTAATATTGATACAGCCAATTGGTTTGTTTTTCGGTTTATAACTGTAGCTTCCCTTCCATTTCTACACTCTGTCGTGGTTATGAACTCAACACTCAGGATATCTTCAGAGTTATTTTGAGTTGGCTTGGTGTGGAACAACCTTAGATTAGAACGGTTCAGGACATCATGGCACCCTTCCAGTGGATAGTATGGAGTTAGTACCAGCTTTGTTGGTTTATCCCCACTTGGGCGTGTGCCGGAGTGACTTTTGTTGAAATCTTGGGCACAAATAAAATGGTCAGGAGGAGTTGATCTAATCCTAGCAGGTGGGGTCAGTGCTCCTTGTGGAGAAATGTGGTTGTTCGTGGGGAGTGCGGCTTCCTGTGGGGCTGATGTCAGGACCCAGCCTGGCGAATACATCATCCTCTGTATGTGGCTACTGGGGACTATAATTGGGGCTGATGAGCTTTGACTTATTATTTAAAATGTGTTTTGTGTTATTGCTGAGAGAACTGGTGTGTCGATACCCTGGGATGGGCAAGATGGTAATTTGACCACATTTTAAGTCTTTCTTTGTCTTGCAGCTGTTTCTGGGCAGGGCTTCTGTCTGTTCACAAGTGCTTTGATGCTGTATCTCCTGAAGATGCACCACAGTCCTTTGTGTTAAGTCAGGTTTGGTTGTATACTTTATTTGAATAGATGCAGGAGCAAGGTTTTCTAAATTTGCGGATCTGGTCGTTGGTGCTGATTTTGGTTCACTCTTCTCCTTCCTGCTGCTTTTGAATATTGGGTAGATGCTGGGAAGAGTTTTGTCTATTGCTATTCGGTTGGGGAGAGATATATTTAAGAGTTGTTCTTTCTCTACCTTGTTTCTGGCCTTTTTGTCTTTTTATTGCTCTTTTTGCTAAGGCGACAGACCACTGGTTTTCACCAGAGGTTATTCTGTCCTTGGGAGGCCCGTAGGAAATTTCATCCTTTTCGTCGAAGATATATTCTTGATCTGCAGAGAGCTGGATAGTCCCCTTATTTGAGTCTACCAGTTCCGTGGGCAAAATGTTGGTGTTAAAGTGATTGTCTTATCAGCGGGCTACCATCTAGGGGCAGGTTTTTTTGTGATTTGACAGGATCCATTCTCTGTGGATTTTGTACCAAACTGCCTTGGGTTGCTCCCTAACTGTAGTTGTAAGGCCGATATTATGTCCGTGATTATTGAGTTTAATGCCTCTGGCAGAGTGCACAGTTTTTCTGCAATTTGGTGGCAGGTGCAGGTGGAGCTCCATGGGCACCATATATTTTCGATGTTCTTTGTCCTCTCTGCTAATGAATCAACTTTTCCCTCTATTTTTAGTATTGAGATAGCCAGGGCTTGGGTTAAGTCAAGTTTGAGTTCTAATTTGTCTGACTGCCATGTTAGAGCTCTTGCTGTGGTAGCTATTGTGATACTAATGGAAGCTAGTAGTTTGTCCTGTTCACAGTCAGGGTTGGTGCCAGAGAATTGGTTATCAAAAGAGCTAGTACTCTGAGTGGGGGTATTATCTAGCGCCACTATTTCCACTGTGGTTGGGATATTCCTTTTTTTTCACTTTTGGGGGCAACCCCGTCCAGGCCTTGTCCTAGATATAAGCTCCATTGGTCCTATTTATCATTTGCTGAGTTGCCTTGTTCTGGTGTAGGGCCGGTGCCTTCTTTTGTCCCCCTTAGGTTGTGGATCTGGGCTATCGTAATGGCGCTACTTTTTTCACAGCTTGCTTTCAATGGAATTTGAGTCCACAGTGGGCTGTTCATTGGGTTTGGGGGGGGAAATCAGTTATAGAGTGATTTATGATCTTGCTTCTTTGGTCATTTTCAAGGTCATTAGACGACAGATCGATTTCTGCAAGCATAATGTCAGTAGGGCTTCCTGATGGGATTTCTATTACAGAGCAGTTTTCTGACTGCTGCAGTGCCTGGCTGGGTCTGCATTTGATTCCTGGGGTGGAGTTTTGAGAGATATTATGTTTATCTTGGAGGTTGGTGTTGGGCTTCCATTGGCTCGCCGATTTGTGGTTAGAGGAGTTATATGGGAGTGGATCAGCTGAGGAGTTTGCCTGTTGAAGTAGTCAGCTATTCTTGTTTTCTTCGCTGAACCTAAGATGCCACCTTTATTGCTAAAGCTGCCTTTAGTTGTGGCCTTGTCGTCCTATGGTATAGGTGCTGGGGTGCTGATGTTAGCACCGTAGTTGAGAGGCTATGGCCATGTGCTTGCACTACTTCTTTCAAAGGTTGGAATGCGTCAGGGACTGCATCAAGAGCTGCCAAGGTTAGTATTTCTGTCTCGTTTAAATTATTTCTGGTTTTGTTGCTTTGAGGTTGGGGTGTTTGTGGATACTCCTCGACCTCAAAAGCCATGGAGGCATCAGAGTTTTTGTGCAATTTTTTCACTCAGCCTTGAGTTTGTGTTTTTTTACTTTTTGCCATGGGGTTAGCATGTCACTGATGGAATAGTCTGTGTGGTAGTTTCGACCCCTGAAGAAAGGGTTTGCTCTTCTGATTGTCCCCCGCTTTGGAGCCTTTACAGCCCAGTAGTGGGAGAGGCTCCATAGGGTGAGCCAAGCTTCAGGCGAAGGCATCCAATTTTGTAGTAATCTTGCAGTGGTCTTCTGGCGATCTTCACGAACCCCTAGCTTTGTGGGGAAGGAGCTACCCCTCTCCTGATTTATTCCTGTTTTTTTTTTTGTCCCAAGCTGGGGTGCGCCAAAGATACACCAGGAGGGGTGTCTTCTCTGGCTATCGCTAGCCCTGTATTGAAGGTTGTAGGTTTCTAGACTCGTGGGTTTGTAGGTCTCTCGGTCTGACCTGAGTATATGGAGTCTTTTGCTAGGTATTGACCGAAGATTGCTGTTTTGTTCTGCCTGGTCAATGCTTGGTCAAAGTGAGTTTGAGTCGGCTAGGCCAGGCAGAGCACGCTAGGCAGGCCACCAGCAAGCTGCACCCAGACCAGGCTAGGCCGCTTCCGCTAGTAATGGGCTTGTACACACTTTTGGGGGCTGGGTGCGACCCCCCCCAGTGCCTGCTAAGCCCCCCACTCCTCACTTCCTCACCACTCCTTGCTCTTTACCTCCGAGCGCTGAGTGGCCCCTACGAGAGGGGGGCCAGTTAATGCAGTGGGCAGTCTTCCCCTCCTTGTCGCTGCCCTTTGTCAAAAAAGGCTCTGGGCTGTGCTAGGCGAGGTTGGACAAGATGAGTAGTCTGGCACGAGGCTGGAGTATATGGGCTGACTCTGGGGGGAAGACGAGGGGAGGCGGAGTTGCAAAATTGAATAAGCTGTTGGGCTTACTTGGTTATGCAGTAGCCGCAACAGTGCCTGCCACGCTGCTGCAGGATTTTCTCTGTGGGGCACCGATGCCTCCCTCATAGGTCGGCCTCCACGTCCAGGCCCGTGCTGGTGCTGGGCAGAGGTGGGCTGCTTGAATTAGCCCAGATTCAGATTCAGGCTCCCGCGGTCTCCGGGGGTGATCCGGGTGCGGAGCTGATGTAGCACTGAATGCGGTCCCCGCGACCGGAGACTCAAGCTCCCGCGTTTCCCGGGAACAATCCAGGTGCAGAGCTGATGCAAGGCGCGGCACGGACGCAGCAGGAG
Organism: Calotriton arnoldi; assembly: GCA_963921515.1. Taxonomy (NCBI): domain Eukaryota; kingdom Metazoa; phylum Chordata; class Amphibia; order Caudata; family Salamandridae; genus Calotriton; species Calotriton arnoldi. Next base: position 344,395 of record CAWUFW010003386.1, on the reverse strand, counting down.
AGCAGGACACAGGAAGTCTCAGATGTGTTTCGAGCCTCGCCTTCGTCCGCCCGGTACACTATAGTAAACACACATGGCCAGATGAGATCAAGTGCTTAATTGGTAACTGCCACAAGGAGCTCATACATCTCTTTAAGATTTTCCAAATTTTAGTTCTCTGTAATGTGTGATGTCCAGCTCCCGGGAGATGGAAGATGGTTGCTCTGATTCTTACACTCTAAAGGACTGTAACCGACATAGGCTCAACACTTGCTCTTTATTGATGTTGTGGCTTGCTTATCGATTGAACCTGTCTTGTGCAGCCTGCACCCCCCTCGTCCCTTAGAAATAACTTAGTGTACAGGCAGCGTACTGTTAAAATGGGGCTACTGTGCCATACTGTTTGCATGTCTGATGGTCTCAAGGATTGCCTGATGTAATGTGACACTTGTCATCATAGGACAAATACAAGCATATTTATATTGGGGGGTAGGTTAGCTACATTTTACAGCAAACATTTAGTGACATTTCAGGTGGTTTTCTTCATTTTTAAGAATTTTTTAGAGCTTCCCATTGCTCAAAAGAGGTACTTTCTGATATTTATTTGTTCACATTCACTTCTTTGCTTAGTTTTCTTGGCTAGAAAGTGCCATTCTGAATGTCACACATTTGACAGTGTGTTGTCCCTCATAGGTACCCTGAAACCATTGACATGTCACAAATAATAATCTGCAAACTTGGCAGGTATGCACTGGGGGTTTTGTGTGCTTGGGACTGAGTTCACTAGTAGTTCTATACTTTTGGGGCTACGTGTACTTAGGGATGGGCATGGAGACAAATACCCAGAGAACAATGATATTAATGGAGTGCACAGTCTAGGACATGACTGTCCATCAAATTAATGCTGTTTTTTGGGGTTTCTTTGCCATCTCTAGAGCAATTCATAATGTGATGACTGCTATTTATCATATTTGTAATTTTATTATATACCCTTATCTTTCTTAGAGATGCTGCACAGATCCATCCAATATTACACTTAAAACAAAACTCAGAACATGCATCTAACTAAGCCCAGATGTGCAATAAATTGTGGCCAGTAGCCCTCAACAGCACTCACCAAGAACACTTTCTCTGACAAAACACATTAGACAGAACTCTGAGCAAACAATTAAGACAGCACAGACATGCAGTACAGTTGGATGGCAACAAGCTCAAAAAGAGACTGCCCAAAAAGACATTTCACACAAAGCAAGAGCGCAAATTCAACTAACTCTGATCAAACTCCTAGCACAACTCGCAGCAGTGGCAACCATAACAAACCAGGAACTAAATAAGTTATTTGGAGCAGCCATCAAACACCAAAAAAAACCACTCAAACATTAAAAACTGCAATATTAATTTTACTGACCACAGACCACCATAAAATCAAAGCAGACTCTGGTCTGAGATATATAAATGTATGTAAAGTAATGCATCAGACTATCGAAAGACACTTCAATGTCATACTAAAGGCAGGGCATAAGCTGTACAAGTACCTGACAATTTTAGTGGTGGAAACAGATTCAGGGCCCCTAGTGTATGTTACACAGCGCAGCTCAGATGTACTATTGAACTAGCAACCTAATGCATTTTAATCTGCTTCATCTTGTAACAGTATGCGTGCAACCTGATGGGACTCGTTACCTTCCTTATCACATTTTCATCTCATTGCAGGAAACGGTAGCAAAAAAGTTACAGAGTCGTGTTTTTTAAGTTTGTGAAAGCTACTTGTTCACAAGTCTCACGTGATGACCTCCATGACTTTGGCCTCTAGCAAGATGCTGGGATCTGATTTTATACCTTGCAAACATTTGTCCCATGGGACTCATTTGAAATTGGAAACCTCTTAAGTACTTCCAAGGAATTCCCAACATAATTCCAGGTTTCAATGATTACCACTGAACAACAATTTGAAATGGAAGCACAGGACAAACCATGGTTTCTATTCAAAATATATATTGAACCAATTCAGAAGCAATAACATACGAAAAAGTGATTATAGTGCTGGTGACGCAGTACTCAGACGTTGAATATATTTACAATATATATGGCACAGGACACTTTACAAGTCCCTTTGATTGTATACATAATTCTGAATAATTCATAACAGGGAATTGTGAACCAGTCCACAGTTCTTATCGAGTTATTTATATCTATCAACCAAGCAAGAAGGTTTGTTGATGTTTCGACCCCGTCTGATTGTAAGGGTCTCATCATGGGGGAAACAATCAGAACAGAGCGGCCTCAGCCACGCGTGTTCCGACATCGCTAGCGTAGCCACACTTGCCTTAACCATGCATGCACCTTAACGATGCATATGCATGGTTAAGGCAGTGCGCGGTCTAGCTGCTAGACGCTGCAGAGATGGAAGCAGGGTAGTTTTCTGGGCGGGGGCGCCGGGGGTAGTTTTCTGGGCTCAGGGATAGTTTTCTGGGCAGGGGGTTGGGGTAGTTTTCTGGATGGAGGGGTCGGGGTAGTTTTCTGGGTAGGGGGTCGGGGTAGTTATCTGGGCAGGGGTAGGGGTAGTTTTCTGGGTGGGGTTGGGGATAGTTTTCAGGGCTGGGGGGTCGGGGTAGTTTTCAGGGTTGGGGGTTGGGCGTAGTTTTCAGGGCTGGGGGGGTTGGGCGTAGTATACAGGACTGGAGGAGGGTTGGTGTTTTTTTTATGAGGGGTTAGGGTATTAGGCCTAAGGGCAATGGAAGGGGTTGGGATAGTTTTAGGGACAGCATGTAGGTGGGAGGGGGTCGGGGTAGTGATTGTTAAGAGACATTGTTCTAGGCCTCAGGGCAGGGGGAGGGGAATGGGTAGTCAGGGTCGTTTTTAGGGCTTAGGGGAGGGCGGGATACTTTTTAGGGCTCGTGGGTTAGGGGGAGGTTTTAGAAATAGGGGTTTAAGTTTTAGGCCTAAGGGGTAGTGTTTGTTAAGGGTTAGGGACAGCGTGGGAGTTGGGAGGGGGTTGGGGTTGGGGTATTTGGACCTTAGGGCAGGGAGTGCAGGTGGGTAGTTTGTAGCTTAGGGAGGGGGAAGGGGGGGTCGCGACCTTAGCCACACATACCACTTTACCATTCATGCCTTTGTCACGAAATTATGTGGTAAAGGCATGCATGGTAAAGGAATGTGTGGTTAAGATGCAATCGTGGTTTAGGCTGAGTGGTAGAGGCACGTGTGGTTTAGCCATGCGTGCCTCTTTCATACAACCTTCAGGGGGAAATAGTCGGAACACCGCGCCTCAGCCACACATGTTCTGACATCGCAAGTGTAACCACGCTTGTCATAACCTTGCATATGACTTAACCACGCATAAGAGTGGTTAAGGCAGTGCTCGTTCTAGCTGCTGGCTGCTGCAGGGATGGAAGCAAGAAGACCTCGCCAGGAAGAGAGCTGCAGTGAGGTGAGTGGGGCTTGGCTGGGTAGTTTTCTGGGCTGGGGGTTAGGAGTAGTTTTCTGGGTGGGGGTCGGGGTAGGTTTCTGGGCAGTGGGGTCATGGTAGTTTTCTGGGTGGGGGGATCGGGGGTAGTTTTCTGGGCAGGGGGTATCCGGGTAGTTTTCTGGGCGGGGGGGTCAGGGGTAGTTTTCTGGGCACGGGTCGGGTAGATTTTTGGGCGGGGGTCGGGGTAGTTTTCAGGGCTGGGGGGTTGAGGTAGATTTCAGAGCTGGGGGGTCGGGTAGTTTTTAGGGCTGGGGGGTTGGGGTACTTAACAGGGCTGGGGGAGGGTCGGCTGTTTTTTTTTATTAGGGGCTAGGGTATTAGGCTTAAGGGCAGTGGAAGGGGTTGGGGTAGTTTTAGGGACAGCGCGGGGTGGGAGGGGATCAGGGTAGTGTTTAAGAGACAGGGTTTTAGGCCTCAGGGCAGAGGAAGGGCAATGGGTAGTCAGGGTAGTTTATAGGGCTTAGGGGAGGGCAGGGTAGTTTTTAGGGCTTGGGGTTATGGGGTAGTTTTTTAAAATAGGGGTTTGGGTTTTAGGCCTAAGGGGTTGGGGTAGTTTTAGGGACAGCGTGGGGGTTGGGAGTGTACCACAAAATTAGGTGGTAAAGGCATGTGTGGTAAAGGAATGCGTAGTTAAGACGCATTTGTGGTTTATGCTGCGTGGTAAAGGGACATGTGGTTTAGCCATGCATGCCTCTATCATACAAACCCTCTTCAGGGCCTGTATATGATGGAGGCAGAAACCGGAACACTCTTAAGTCTGAGTGCTAAACCCTGCCAACTTTGTCAATGTTCTCATTCAATGAATAACTCACCACCTCAGTGTGAATACTGAGGCAAAACTGCACACACACATATTGTTCTTTCAGAATGATTATATGGTATTATGTCCTATTGTTCTGATAATCACATGCATAAGAATTATCCATATAATAAGGGATATCTCAGCAATTAAAATGAGGTAAGTGTGAATACAAGATGCACCCTGATGGAGCAGGGTAAATGAAAAAAATTTAACCTCCTAATATTTACGTTGAATAATTAACACACATGTCCATCTTGGTAAAATAACCAACCATGTATGTGTCATGATAAGGGTTATGGGTAACACGCCATATCCGTGCAAACTATTTTACTTACATTTGTTAACGTGAATAACATAAATCTAATGATTTGCGTACTAATTAGAATAATAATTGCATGATTTGTGCTTAAAAATAGACTGTGTGGTGGCAAAGTAAAGCGGTTGGTAAGTAAGAAATAGCTTTATATGTCGCTTATGCTAGGTAACACTTAATTGGGGTACGTAGAATGATGGGAGGGAAACGAAAAGGCTTATATGCTTTATACTTAACTATGTTCTGTTTATCTTTATTAATAGTTCGCTTAGGCCTGTTGTGCCGCGATGTAAAAATGGCTGCCGAGGCAAGCAAGCTAGAGTACGCAGGTGCAAAATGGTTTCCGCGAATGAGAAAGGCTGTGAACAGAGGGATCATGTGACCGTCCCAAAGCCTAGGATGGAAGCTTGGTCAAGGCTGCAATGACCTTATTATACAAACGTGTGCCAAAGAAGGACATTGCGAAAAGCGTGAGAAGTTGCAGTGAATACGTGAATGAACAATGAACTGTTCAAATTGAAGTATCAGAAAAAGGATACAGATAGAGACCAATTTGCGGATGGGTAATGTCATGAACCCGTGAGAAACGACAGAAGTATGAACTTTCCACAGAGAACTGGTTTGAGCAAGGATATTCATAATGAGATGTATACTGACCCCAAATGGACCAATTAGAGAGAATCTCGCCCCAAAGATGTAACATTTTCACTTAGTAAGCTAGTATTAGGGTATAAGAAGACCTACTCTGAGGAAGGGGGGTTCGGATGCTATTGCTTTTTGCTGGTGTTGCTGCTGCGGGAGCTGCTGTTTTATATTGAGCACGGGACGCTGCTGATGGAGAAACCTTTTGCTTTAATAGATTTTTCCATTTTTAATACTACTAGACCTTTTTATTCTTAAATACTGTAAGGGGAAAGGAACTGGATTGTGGCGGGAAACACCATATAGGTGATCCGTCCAGAAGGCCTGTTTTACAGGACAGATAGACAGTTTTTCGGGAGTCTCTATGCTGTGATCTGAATTCATTGCTGTGACGAACTTTGTTTTTCCATCTAATAGGTATGCATTGCAATTTAAATTTATTCTTATAATGATGATAAATGTATTAATCTGAATAATAATTTTGAAACTTATTCATGCTTCTAAAATTAGATAAACATTATTATCTTTAAACAATGAGTCTGTGGTTCTTTAGCCCAATGATAAATATAAATGTTTAAAGGTTTATAGTGATTGAGCTGGTCTTAATCACCATCAACTGATTCCTACTAGTTGGTCCATCGACCAATGAGCGGAATACCTTAAGGTTTGAGAAGTATTATGTTGTTTTAAAAAGGTATCTCGTCTCCTTCCAGCAAATCATTTACTGTTTTCTCCTAAGTGAAATGGATGGAATCCAGGGAATATATGAGAGAGTGAATGTTTATGCGGTGTTATGGGCCCCACCGTCATATGGATATCAGTTGTGGAAAAAGGGATATTTGTACCTGGACGTCCAAAGCATATAGGAGAAGAAATTTTATTGATAGCGCTGGATCAGATTTCTTGGTAGCAGAGTTATGGTTACTATAGATTAGTTTGGTGATTATTGATTATTAATTATTGGTTATTTTTGTGTATAACACTTCATGTTGTATGGTATTACGTTATATGTCAGTCAAAGGTTTTGAAGCTTCCGGGAAGTAGGAAGTGGACACGTGTGGCAAGAGAAGTCACATGGAATAGTGCATTGTCTGAGTTCATATTGGTGATAACACAGGTTGTGTTATGATAGGGACATTTTTCCGTATAAAAGGTGTGTGAGTGAAATAGTAACCGGTTTTCTTGTGAAACTCTGGCCTTAATTCTCAGGAGCAGTGTAGTCTCCACATGTGTTTTATCCCCAGAGAAACGGGTTTACCCCTTGCTTGAAAGAAGGGTAAGGTAGAGGGAAGTGCTACACTTATCGAAAGAAACTGTATTCTTGCGAGCTAGAATAAAACTGTCACTTTTGTTAGCGAAATCAGACAATGGAAATGTGTTTTTAATGTCGTAACTAACCAAGAACAGTTGAAAAATAAATTGCGGATACATTTTGTAAAGGAGGGGTCAGGAGCAGAACTGACGTTGACAAAAGCCGCGCTGGAATTGGACAGTGCACTAGTTATACAGAAGACGCTCTGATTGGTGCGTTGGTGTGAGACGCGCTAGGATTGGTTGAATAAGCAGTGACGTAGAAGCTTTGGATTGGAGCATTGGTGTGAGTCGCGCTGTGATAGGTCCGAATAACGCATAGAGAATAGTGTTGAGTTACGGACTCTGAGAAAGGAAAGAGATTGTGAATTATGGCTTATTATGATTATGGTAGAGAGAAAACGTCGTGAATGGCGAAAGTTAAGAACTTTTTTAAGAAAGACAAAAAGGTAGGGGCATATTAGCAAGGGCACTATCGCCGCTTTAGCGGCACTTTTTGCCGCTAAAGCGGCGATATTCATATCGCCCTATCAGCAAACTGTCTCTAACAGCAGTTAGCGACATTTTGCGGGCATTAGCGCCCGTTTGTTTTACCGCTTTGCATGTCAGCGATATTTATCGCTAATGACATGCAAAGTGGGCGTTCCCGACGAACAAACCTGGGGAACACCCGCTAACAGGCCTATCGCCTATTAGCAAGGTGGCCATGGCCCCAGTTAGCGACGTGAAAAGTCGCGCTAACCGGGGTCATCGCCATTTATTTAACACCTGCAATTAGCAGGTGTTAGCCATACCTAACATGGGGGGTGGATTATGCTGATACGACCACAGGGTCGTATCAGCAAGGTGTTCTCCCTTCTCCATGCAACATCGCTGGTTTTTCAGCGATGTTGGCCCATTTCCCCCGCTATCGCTGGAATATTGATCGCCATAGCACTAATCGTTGCTAATACAGCGTTAGCGTGGCGATATATTCCAGCGATAGCCGGCGATAAAAAAAATCACGCTAAGCAGGGTTAGCGATGATTATCGCCTCTTCTTGCTAATATGCCCCGTAGTGACTAGAGAGGGACAAGTAATTCCTCCGCCAAAATCACCAGCTTCGCATATGATGCTGAAATACGTATATCATACTTGCATATGGTTAGAAAATTGGACTAAATATACTCAAAATGATGGAGCATTAGCATTTCCTGAGAATGGTTCATTTAGTGTAGCTGTACTTCGGAATTTGAGGGAGAAAATGACGATGCTTGAGCCTAAACCTAGACCAACACAGTTTGAAGCTTTAAGTGAATGGGAAGATGAGATGTATGAACGAGAAAGATTCAGAGGATTAAGAAATCATGAGTTTGTACCCGGAAGGTTATGGGGAGTGAATCATGAGGACAGAATAAAACGTTGGAGATATGCTAATATGACAGGAGGTTTATTTCCAGCTTTTACAGTTGAGGAAGAAGCGAAGAGAAAATGTACCGAGAAAAGAAGCATTTAGTTACTGAAAGGTACGGGTGTGGAGGTAGTGAGACGGAAGATGAATTGCTGGAAGATATTTTAAACAGAAACCCACCTCCATACCAACAGAATTCTGCGGTGGTGACACCTAATGCACCGCCAATGGAAACTGGGAGGAATAAAAATCCCGAACGGAGAGATGAGATAAATAGGTCACAAGATCAATTGAAAACCCCACAAAGCGAGAAAGTTGAAAGTGACAATACAACTGAATTAGCAAAAACCACGAGAGAATTGACTGAAAAGATAAGAGAATTAACAATGAATATGGAACTGTAACTGTACCCGTAACAATAGGTCCAGTAATACCAGTTTTTGAGAATCAGAAGATAGAAGAGCATTCTTTAGTCATTCCTATGAATTCAAATTTGCAAAGAAGAAAAGAAGGGATGGAATTAGACAATGAAAGGGCAAGAAATCTGGTTAGTTCATATAGACCAAGCCCACCTACTAATTTGACGGTAAATGAGAATGAGTTTAGGAGGATTCCTATGGGAACTGAGTCTGCGTCAGAGACACCAGAAAGAAGTAAAAATTGGATAGAATTAAATAGTACACCTGTAGGTCCGACTCCGGACAAATTGAATGAATGGATGAAAACCCTGAAAACGAAAGAGACAGAATCAAAACCATTAGATGTAATTAGGTTAAAAATAGATATGGAAGAATTGATTTTAGGAACAATTGGTACAGAAAAATTAAAAACTTATCAGGATGATGAGATAATGTTTTTATGTAAGAGCATTACATGGAGAGCTAGAAACTTACATGACAAGTTAGAAGAAACAGCAAACGAACTAGGAGTAGAATTTGTAAAGGTGAGAAGTTTGCAGAAACCATATAGAGTAGATTTTTGCGAGAAAGATATAGAAAATTTGAACACATCAGGACGGTTAACCCAAATAAAAGAATTAATTGTTTTGCTGAGAAAATGGGGAGATGTGGTTAGATGGAGAAGCAGGTGGACTAAAAGGAATGAGAAAACGACCGATAAAGCGTCTTTGGCTTTTGCGGTGACAAACAAAGAATCAATTGTGAGGGAGTACCCGATGAGAGAAACTCCAGGAGGTAGTTATGTGCATGTCCCCTGGTCTAGACAAGATATACTGTCATTTACAATGACTTCCCAAAATTGAGCGAAAAACCAGTAGAATGGTACAGACAAGTGGAGAGGTTTGTTAAGGTTTCAAAAGTGCTATGGATAGATTTGGATGGATTATTTGACATAGTAGTACCAGCTGATTTGTGGACAGAATGTAAGATTACTATTGATTGGCCAACTGTAGAATATCCAAGAGACGCTAAAACAGGAGCGCCAGGACCAGAAGTGATGAGGAAATATGACCAAGTTATTACCTTTTTGAAAAATAAAATCCCACCCAAAGAAACGGATTGGGTAAAGATTGACCGAACCACACAGGAGAGTAAGGAATCTGTACATGCGTACTATGAAAGGCTACTGTTAGTTTTTAAACACTATAGTGGATATGAGACACTAAATGAAAAAGACATGAGCCATTTCGTATATAGGTTCGTTTATGGGTTAAAACCAGAGATAAGTGAAATGATTAAGCAACATATGATTTGTTGGCAGAATAGCACGGTAGACGAGGTTTTGAGATATGCTAAATATTGTAGTGATGACATTGAGAGTAGACATCGTAAATTGAAAGCAAAAGCAATGTGGGCACAGGTGAAAGTTGCAGAAAAACAAGAAGCTCAATTGAATAATCAAGTTAATGAGACAGGACAGACGAAATCCAGACCAAATATAGGTAAAGGAAAAGGTCAAATGAGTATAGAAGAAGCAAAGAAAAAGTGGCCATGCCACAACTGCGGAAAATTAGGACATTGGAGAAACGAGTGTAAATTCCCTCCAAAAACTAATGCGGAAAATCAATCATTGAATCCACAGGTGCAGAGTGAGGTGAGTTACCAACAGCTGCAGCAACCACAGGTAGTTACTCAGCAAAGTCAGGTGCCTCAACCACTGATGCAGCGCGTACAATAAAAACTATTCTCCTCCTAGGTCACTTATAGGTCATCCAGGGATAAACTATATTTTCTCACATCCACATGACGATGGGGCCCATAAACATCGCCTAACACACACGCACACACCTGGATTTCCTTTACACCTTTACGAAATTCTGTATTCCTAGGAGAAGCATGAGAACTAAATGGAAAACACCATTTATGTACCGCTGGAAGGAGCCGGGATATCTTATTACCTTAACTTATCGCTTTCTTTTAGTTATTTCTTAAGATATTCCTGCTCATTGTTTGTCGATGAATCATTCATGTAAAAAATTAGTTCATAGTGATTAAGACCAGCTGAATCACAATAACCAATTACTGATGTCACAATCATTTAGGAAAATAACCACTGAGTCATTTTGGTTTAAAGAATCTTAAATTTTATATAATTTTAAAAGCATGAGAAAGAATTTTTAATTATTCATTCATTATTAATTCAAATATTTATTAAGCATAATCAATTTATCGCAGAAAGGAAATTTTTGTCATGAAGCCAAGACCCTAATACCTGTCTACCTTCCTAATTTAGCCTAATGATTTCTAACCTAAGTTAAAGAATTTAGAAATAACCTGATTCTCATACTCAACTGGAAAATTAAGACAGCAACAGCAACTTCAGCTCGTCAGCATCAGCTACCTGCAACCCGTCTCATCTAACAGTCTTTCAGCATCTCCCGCTCAGTAAGGGATCGATCAGGACCACCCAGCACTGGAAGCCACCAACACCAACACGACTCTCCAACTCCGCTCCTGACTGTGACTGCGACTGCCTCCCTCCCACTAAGAGTAGGCCCTCTTATACCCTAATTCTAACTTTGCTAACTAATTGTTGCAACATTAATAACACGCTTTTCTTTCATTGGTCCATGCATGTCATCTTATTCATTCTTTTAATCAAGTTCTCTTGGATCCACTGGTCCTTGGATCATTTACTTTCCCACACGCTCAAGACATGTTTCCATCCGCTTCGATCAGTACAATTGTAACTTCTTTCGATACATTCGAGAACTCCGCAGTCATTGTCCTTTCTCTTAAACTGGTTTCTCACGGGTCTTCTGCTGATCACCACGGCACACTATCAGTTCAATTAGGTCACATCAGCCTTGACCATTTCGAGGTTAGTTTTTCTCCGACTTCATCCCGTGTCACATGTCCCCCTTGCGCCTGCGCACATCTTCCCACTGGCAGCCATTTTATATCGCCACTCGGTTATACTTTAGAAGCACTAATTTGAGGCAAACAAAACATAATTAAAATAGAGAAAAATAGCCTTTTCGTTTCCCTCCCGTCATCTACGTACCCCAATTAGTTATTACCTAGCAGAAAGCAACATTTAAGCTGTTCCTTACTTACCATCACTATTGTTTTTGCAACGGCACGTTTTATTTCTATGAAGCACAGAAACATGCATTTATTTTAAATTAGTACGCATTTATTTTTACGTTATAATTAGACACACGGACATCCATTAATAGATTATTTAGCACACACATTTGCATGTTACCTTTCCCACACATACAGTGTTGATTAATACATTTAAACGAACATTTTATTAATTATTTATAAAATTTGTTAGGGGTTAAAAAAATTATTTTCCCTGCTCCATCAACTCCCCCTTTGGTGATTTTTAAATCACCACATAAAACCCAAGTTATACTTCTTTTCAGGCAGCATGTCTTTTATCCTTTGCTTTCTGTTATTTACACATCTGTTTCTTCTTCATCTTGTCTTTTTGTCTCCTTATACATGTTTTCTTTCATTTTTTCCAACTCAATTTCACCCATTTCTCTCTCTCTTTCTTTCATTATTCTGTTATTTCTTTTTATCTTATTTTGTCTTACTTTTCTTTTTATACACGTTATTACTATTTTCAACACCATGGCTAACAATATTACTACAGTCGCTATTATTATAACTTTCCCTATCATTAGTCTACTCATTCTGGTCAACCAATTTGCTACCGAAGAAAACCCTCTACCAAGTTTTCCCAAAACATTTTCAACCTCCAGTGGAACTAGTTCTTTGTGCAAATTTGTAATATTTGTAATATACTTCTGTATATTTTCACTTTTATCAGGAATGTAAGTACAACAATGTTGGACTTTCAACATTCCACAGACTCCACCCTCTTTTGCCAAAAGAATATCAAGGGCAAGCCGATTTTGCATCACCATAGCTCTCATGGCAACCATTTCGGTATTTACCATTAAGAACCCTCCCGCAGTATCTGTAGACAAACGATCTACTACTGTGGATAACTTCCGAATTTTAAATGCATTCAAAGATATTCCCACTGCTGGTATTAATGCTCCAAAAATATCACCTACAATTTCTGAAAAACTTTCCCTCTTTCTACGTGTAAAGCTATTAATCATCTTGTATGTTCCCTTTTCTTCTCTGTCCATGTGAAAGATTTTTGGAAAGACCAGGCCTACATAGCAAGTTCCATACCAATGGTCCGGTAACCTGTAATAAGCTCTATTCCCACAAATATAATAGATACCTGGAAATATTGGATCTTTTCCACCTTTGAATCCCCAACCTCCCAGAATTTGATAATTGTCATGGCAGATACTGGAACCTACAAAGTAATTGTCATAGACTGTCTTATTTCTCCTAATACACAACTTTCCTGTTTGCGGCCAATCTAATGTCATTGCTGCACTTATCTTTTTCCCTTCATGATTTCCTTCCTCAAACGTCCATAGATGTTTTCCTTCCTCTTTTATTGCTTCTTTTTGAAATTTAATTCTTCTTTCTTCAACCATTTCTAAAAATACTTTTTCTTCTTTCTTTAACTCACAGGTAAGGTTGTTACTAACTATTTCTTCTAACGTTAATTTTCTATGTTCTAAAAAGAATTCTCCTAAAACTTTTGCTGGTTTTACTTTGTTAAGTTCTGGGACTACTGGAATGTTTGCAAAAATCTTATCTATGTCAGTATAATAAGATTCTAATCTACCTGTTTTATAAAATAAACTTGCTATTACACTACATGTTATTCCATAAGTTAGAGGTAGATGGTGATAAGTCACACCTTCTGACGCTGATGCAGGCAACTGCATACAAACATAACAATCTCTCACATCTATTGTCTCTACATATTCATACAACAATTTTGTAAAAACATTTTTAGAAAAGTCTGTTACTGACTTATCCTTATGTAACTCTGCACTACTTCTTAAAATAACTGGTTCTTTTATATTAGTTTCTTTTTCTTGTTTAGTATCATTCTTTGCTTCTATTACAGCTAAACTAATAGGAATTGTGATTGCTAAAACTATCCATATGGTCATTAATAACCCTGTACAAAAGCAGCACATTTTGCACCATCTTTTTATAAACTCACATTTATTTCTTCTATCCCTAATATTTTCCATTTTTCTTTTTCTATTTGTTAAGTTTCAGAAAATTGTGTCACTACACCTCAGAAATGACTTAGATGCCACTCTGCTTTCAAAAAGTCTTTGCTTGGTACTTTCTTTTAATTCTCTCCAGAATTCTTTCGTTGTCACATCCGGTGATTTGTCACATCCAGTAAAATTGTCATGTCCGGCAGAAGCACTATAAGTCTTCACTTCAAGTTTGTTGCATCTCACCTTTTCCCATTCGACTTCTTAGTCTCTGGTTCTTGTGAGTGTTTTCTTCTTCTTTGTAATCTGTCAGTGCAATATACAGCCACTCAGGTGACTTATACTTTGCATTCACTTTCTTTGTTCTTTTGGACTTTTGTAATCTTTTTCCACTGGGTTTTTCTTGTCCCTTTTGACTTGTTATTTCATTCACTTGTTCAGCACTTTCGTCTCCTGCTCTTATTATTCTATATCTCAATTTTCTTATATAGCTGTTGGGCCAATTATCTCCTTTTCTTGGCCTTTTGGCTTCACCTTCTTTTTCTTCTCTTTCTGATTTCCAATTTCTTTTTCTTGATTCAGTTTTTGCCTTTTCCTCTTCTCCACTTTCTTCAGTTTCTGTTTCAACTGTTTCACTATTGTCTCTTATTTTGAAACTTATGATCTCGTCATCTCCTACTGGTGGATCTGTCTTCTCCTTCTTGTGTTCCCTTATTACTGTCCCTCCTCGGTGTTCTTCCGATTTGGTGTTTTCCTCCCTTTCTGCTTCTAAATTTCCCTGTTCTTCTGTTTCTCTATCTGTCACTATTGATCCTCGGGGTTCTTCTCGATTTTCTAACTTTTTGTGTACTTCTTTCCCTACTTCATCTATTAATATTATCTCTGAAGGATTTCCACCATAACTTGTACTTGGTTGTTCATCTAGCTCAATTTCTTGCTCAGTTTCTTCTCTAATTGGTTTATAACCCCAAGTTCTCCTTCGGAATTCTTCACAGTTTGCAACTGAATTATCAGATCCTGAACTTGTGTCAGATGTTTCCAGATGTCGACTTACAGGTCGATCTTCAAGTTCTGGAATTTCTGAATTTCTTTCTTCTTCTTCTTCTTCTTCTCTAGAGGTGTTTGCCGTTGGGGTTTCCAGATGTCGACTTTCAGGTCGATCTTCAAGTTCTGGCACCCTTTCTCTTATCCTTGTTGTCCCAGCCGTTAAACTTTTATCCCACACTTCCAGACGTCGACTTACATGTCGATCAGTAGGTTCTTGAACTCTGATTGTGTGGCTGGCATGGACCCAGTTCTTCACTCCTGCACACTTGACTGCAGTCGTTGTTACTAGGATTACCTGTCGTGTTTCGTCCCGGCGAGGAACTAGACAGTTTCTTCTCCTGTGGATTTTTATACGGACCCAGTCTCCTGGATTCAAGTCGTGGGCTGGTTTTCTTTCAAGAGTGGTCGCATCCGGTCCAACCTGATGAAACACAGAACGCACCACATCAGCCAGTCCCTTGCAATAATCCAGTACTAGATCATCAGTTATAGTTAATAACTTGTTGACAGGTACGTGTGCTTGTCTCATTGCTCGTCCCATGATCATCTCATGAGGACTGAGTCCAGTTTTCTTTTCAGGGATGCTTCTGATGGTCATCAGAACAAGAGGCAGTGCATCTGGCCATTTGAGTCCTGTAGCTTGACACATTTTTCCTAATCTGTTTTTAATTGTTCCATTTATCTGCTCCACTACCCCAGAAGCCTCTGGTCTGTAAGCACAATGTAGTTTTTGTTTAATACTCAATGCTTCACAAATCAATTGGATCAATTCATTTTGAAAATGTGTTCCTCTATCTGTTTCAACCGTGACTGGAAAACCATACCTTGGAATGAACTCTCGCAGCATAAGTTTTGCCACTGTTGTTCCATCATTCCTTCTTGTGGGGTATGCCTCCACCCAACGAGAGAACAAACAGACGACCACTAGAACATATCTTAGTCTGTTACTAGGGGGCATCTCTATAAAGTCCAACTGCATTCTAGTGAATGGACCTCCTTCTCGTCCTATTGTTCCTAGACTTACTACTGTTTTTCTTCCTGGGTTAAACTGCTGACAAATAAGACATCTTTGACAAAGACTTTCAGCAATGGCTCTGAATTTTGGGTTATACCAGGTTTGTCTAAAAGTCTGATCATTGCATCTCTCCCAATATGAGCTTGTCCATGGTACATCCGTGCCATGTCTGCGATCATGCTATCAGGCATAACTGGTCTTTCATCTCTGTATACCCACACACCATTATTTTCCTGTCTTCTACATCCTGCTTTTATCCAGTAATCTTTTTCCTCATCACTTGCAGTTTCTTGTAACTGTCTTACTTCATCCCATGTCTCGACAGTATTAGTAAAAAGCAAAGGAGAAGAGACATGCTCTCTTTCTCTATTTTTGTTCATGGACACCATGTTCTCTGCACAATATTTGGCTATCTCATCGGCATAATTATTGCCGACGGCTATGTAATCTTCGTTTTTCTTATGCGCCTTGCACTTCACTACAGCGATTTGTTTAGGCAACTGTATCGCCTCAAGCAGCTTTTTAACAAAATCTCCATTTCTGATAGGTGTTCCTGCAGACGTCAAGAAACCTCTTTGTGACCAAATCTGACCAAAATCATGTACGATGCCGAAACCATATTGGCTATCGGTCACAATCGTGACTCGTACATTCCTTCCTAATTTACATGCTTGAATCAAAGCAATCAGTTCCGCAACTTGTGCAGACCTTATTCCTTTCAGACAAGACGCTTCCATCACAGTTGCCACTGTGCACACTGCGTAAGCTGCGCTTAAAACTCCTTCTTTTGTTCTCAAGCATGAGCCATCCACAAACATGACATAATCAGATTCCTTTAACGGTTCATCTTTTATGTCAGCTCTTGGTTTCGTGCAATATTCCAGCACGTTCAGACAATCATGATCTACTTCGTCCTGTTCAATTATATTCTCCTCATCTGGCAATGATGTTGAAGGATTCACATTCATGCATCTATCTATGGTCACATTTTCAGCACTCAAGATGACTTTTCGTACTTAGTCAGCCGACTATGTGTCATGTACTGTGTTTTTGTTCTTGTCAAAAGAATTTCTACTGAATGGGGAACATATACTCTCAGTGGATACCCCATCACTATACCTTCACTTTGTTCCAGACTTACACAAGTAGCAGCAACTGCTTTCAGACATCCAGGCAATGCTTTTGCTATAGGATCTAAAACAGCTGAAAAATAAGCAATTGGTCTTTTCGTTGTTCCATGTTTTTGTACCAGTACTGAAAACGCACATCCATCTCTTTCACTGCAGTACAACTCAAAATCCTTCTCATAATCAGGCATGCCTAATGCAGGTGCCTCACACAGTTTATTTTTCAATTCTTTGAAAGATTTCATTTCTTCTTTGTTTAACTCAAAAGGGTCTTTTACATCTTTCTTGGTCAACTTTTGTAATGGTTTTGCAATCAAAGAGAAACCACTTATCCATTGTCGGCAATATCCAACCATTCCCAAAAACATTCTTACCTCTCTTTGAGTCATTGGTGCTCTCATTCCTTGAATCATTCTTACTCTTTCTGTCGCTATCTTTCGCACTTTTTTCTCAATTTTATGCCCTAAATACTGGACTTCTTTCTGACAAAACTGTAATTTTGAAGGAGACACTTTATGTCCTCTTTTCTCTAGATGGTTCAGTAAAGCAATTGTATCACTTACACATGCTTCTTTTGTTTTCGATGCCACCAACAGGTCATCGATATACTGCACCATTACTGACTTTTCTGGCATTTTCAAATCTTCCAGAGATTTCTTTAGAATCTGATTAAAGATTGAGGGGCTTTCTGTATACCCCTGAGGAATTCGGCACCATGCCAAAATACGCTCTCCAAACCGGAACGCAAATAATGGCTGGCTATCTGGATGCAAAGGAATAGAGAAAGATGTGTGACACAAATCTATCACAGTGTACCACTCAGCTTCATGTGGAATTTGATATAAAATTACTGTAGGGTTTGGCACTATTGGATAACAGGGCACAACTATTTTGTTGATCTTCCTCAAATCCTGTACTATTCTATATGTTCCATTTGGCTTTTTCAGTCCCATAATAGGTGAATTACATGGACTGCTCATTATTTCTTTTAGAATTCCCTGTTCAATCATTTTATTTATCACAGGAGTTATTCCTTCAATTATTTCTGGAGTTAATTTGTACTGTGGCGTATTCGGGTAAGTTGTTCCTTCTTTTACTGTTACTTTTACGGGATCAACTTCTTTCATTAATCCAATGTCTTCTCCTGTAAAATCCCACACACTTTCTTTCACTGCACTTTTTAGTTCTTCTGGAAGTTTTTCTGCATCAAATGCAGGAAACAAACCATTCATTTCAGGTTCCTGATTCATCAAAGTTACTTTATACAAAACATCTTCATCTGAAGTCTGAAATCCAATTCCATCTGGCGTACAATAAATTGTGCAATTCATCTTGCACAAGAGGTCACGATCCAAAAGATTT
Source organism: Calotriton arnoldi (assembly GCA_963921515.1). Classification (NCBI taxonomy): domain Eukaryota; kingdom Metazoa; phylum Chordata; class Amphibia; order Caudata; family Salamandridae; genus Calotriton; species Calotriton arnoldi. Next base: position 326,423 of record CAWUFW010003386.1, on the reverse strand, counting down.
ACAGGACTACAATCACACACTACAAATTTATGCATTTTGCTAAAAGAACCAATTTTTACTTCCACCAATTCAGTAAGTGGGGTTTTAATCTGCTGATTGGCTACTCCTACTACTTGGATGTATTCACCTGAGAGAGGAAGGTTTGGAATTTCCACTGATCTAACAGTAGAACGGGTAGCTCCAGTATCGACAAGGAATGTTACATTTGCACCATTCACTTCTCCATCCACAAAGGGACCAGACTGATCTACCTCTAGAGTTGCGCCAAGCACGCACTCTTTCCCTCTCCTGGGCACCGTCAGAATCTTTCATCCGGGTCATCCTCACTCTGACGCAACCAATACTGAGAAATGTTAGCTGCTCGTGGCAACTGTGTTACCTGCTCTCCTCCGTAGAATCCTGTTTCTGTACTGTATCTTTGCTGGTTAAGTGTTGGGAAGTGGTGGTGCGGCACCTGACTTTGTTGAACAACTACCTCATTCTGCACCTGTGGAGTTAATGATTGATTTTCCGGATTAGGTTTAGGTGGGAACTTACACTCGTTTCTCCAATGCCCTAATTTTCCGCAATTATGACATGGCCATTTCTTCTTTGCCTCTTCTAGACTCACTTGACCCTTTCCTTTACCTATGTTAGGTCGCATTTTATTCTGTCCTGTTTCATTTCCATTATTATTGTCCAATTGAGCTTCTTGTTTTTCTGCCACCTTCACCTGTGCCCACATTGCCTTCTCTTTCAACTTACGCTGTTTACTCTCTATTTCATCACTACAATACTTAGCATACCTCAGCACCTCATCTACACTTCCATTTGGCCAGTTTATCATGTGTTGCTTAATCATATCACTTATTTCTTGTTTCAGGCCAAACACAAATCGGTATACAAAATGACTCATGTCTTTTTCACTCAATTCCTCATAACCACTATACTGCTTGAAAACCAATAACAATCGCTCATAATATGCATGTACAGACTCCTTACTTTCCTGTGTAGTTCTATCGATTTTTACCCAATCTGTCTCTTTAGGAGGAATCTTATTCTTCAAAAAGGTAATCACCTTATCGTACTTCTTCATCACATCAGGACCTGGAGCTCCTGTCTTAGGATCTCTTGGATATTCTGTAGTTGGCCAGTCAACTGTAATCTTACATTCTGACCACAAATCTGTTGGTACCACTATGTCAAATAATCCATCTAAATCTATCCACAACACTTTTGAGACTTTTACAAACCTCTCTACTTGTCGGTACCACTCAACTGGCTTCTCTCTTAGCTTTGGAAAGTCATTGGTAAATGACAGTATGTCCTGCCTAGTCCAGGGAACATGCACGTAACTACCACCTGGAGTTTCTCTCATGGGGTATTCTTTGGCAACAGATTCTTTTTCAGTTATCATAAAAGCCAATGAACCTTTGTCTGTAGTTTTCTCATTCTTCTTTGTCCATCTAACCTTCCATCTGTCCACATCACCCCATTTTCTCAACAACACAATTAACTCTTTTATCTGTGTCAGCCTTCCTGCCGTGTTCAAATTTTCAATATCCTTTTCACAAAAGTCTACTCTATATGGTTTCTGCAATGTTTTCACTTTCGCAAAGTCTATTCCAATCTCACTGGCTACTTCTTCTAGTTTGTCATGTAAATTCTTTGCCCTCCATGTAATACTTTTGCACAGAAACATTATTTCATCATCCTGGTAATTTTTTATCTTTTCGGTACCAATCGTTCCTAGAATTAATTCTTCCATATCGATTTTTAATCTAATTACATCTAATGGTTTTTCTTCTGGTTCTTTTATTTTAAATGCCTTCATCCACTCATTTAACTCATCAGGAGTCGGACCTATGGGTGTATTATTTAGTTCTATCCAATTACCACTCTTTTCAGGGGTTTCTGTTGCAGATTCTGTTATCATATGCATTTTCCTACCGTTGCACTCATTCACCGTCAAATTTGTAGGTGGACTTGGTCTGTAAGTATTAGCCAAATTACTTGTACTTGTACTTTGTTCCATCCTTTCTTTTTCTCTCTGAAATTGTGAACTCATGGGAATCACCAAAGATCGTTCATCAATTTTCTGATTCTCAAAAACGGGTATTACTGGACCTATTGTTACAGGCACAGTAACTGCTTCCATATTTTTCGTTAATTCTCTAATCTTCTCAGTTAGTTATTTTGTTGTCCTTGCTAATTCGCTTGCATTGTCGCTTTCTATTCCTTCATTTTGAGAAGTTCTCATTTGTTCTTGTGACCTATTTATTTCAATTCTCTTTTCCGGACTTTTATTTTGCATAGTCTCTATTAGCGGCGCATTTGGTGTCACCACTGTAGAACTCTGCTGATACGGAGGTGGATTTCTATTTAAAATATCTTCCAGCAACTCATCATCCGTTTCGCTCTCATGCATATATTTTTCCCTCTCTATATGTTTCTTTTTCTCAGTCCGTTTTTCTTAGTCCCTTCCTCAACTGTAAAAGCTGGAAACAAACCTCCTGTCATGTTAGCACATCTCCATCGTTTTATTCTGTCTTCATGATTTATTCCCCACAACCTTCCAGGCATAAACTCATGATCCCTAAAACCTCTGAATCTCTCTCGCTCATACATCTCATCCTCCCATTCCGTCAATGCTTCAAACTGTGTCGGTCTAGGTCTAGGTTCCAATTTACACATTTTTTCTCTCAAATTTCGCAAAACCGCTACACTAAATGAACCATTCTCAGGGAAGGCTAAAGCACCATCATTCTTCGTATACTTTGCCCAGTTTTCCAACCATATTCACGTATGATATCCATATTTCAGCATCATATGTGAAGCTGCTGATTTCGGCGGAGGAATTACTTGTCCCTCTCTAGTCACAACCTTTTTGTCTTTCTTAAAGAAATTCTTCAATTTCGTCATCCATGACGTTCTCTCCCTTTCATACTCGTAATACGGCATGTTTTTCTATTTGTTTTCTCTTTACGCTAACGCTGTTCTGTGTACGGAACTTCGACCAATTACAGCGCGACTCACACTAACGTACCAATCAGAACAACTCCCTCCGTCCGCGAACCAACCAATCCTAGCGCGGCACTTTTCTACGTCACTCCTGCTCTGTGTTCACGTGACTAGCGCACTATCCAATCCTAGCGCGGCACTGTTCTACGTCACTTCTGCTCTTTTACCCCCCCTTTACAAAATTTATCGGCAATTTTTCTTTTTGCTGTTTTCTCCGTTAGTTACAACAATTAAAACAATTCCCGTGACAGCTTTGTCCTTTTACACAAGAATCCTGTATTTCCAGTAGGCAGCGCTTACCTCTACCCTACCACAGAATTATTTACTCTCGCCGATAAAGTAGCACTTCCCTCTACCTTACCCTTCTTTCAAGCAAACAATTTACTTGTTTCTCTGGGGATAAGACACATGTGGAGACTAGGCTTCTGAGAATTAAGGCCAAAGTTTCACAAGAAAACGTGATTTGCTATCTCAATTACACACTTTTCGTACAGAAAATCCCTAACATAACACAACCTGTGTTATTACCAAAATGAATTCAGACCATGTACCAAATTCCATGTGACTTCTCTTGCCACACGTGTTCCACTTCCTACATCCCAGAAGCGTGAAAACTCACATATAACATAACACGACTCAACATATAGTGTTAGTCATCAAAAATAATCAATAATCAATAAACAATAATCACTAAACTAATCTATAGAAAACCATAACTCTGCTACCAAGAAATCTGATGCAGCGCGTACAATAAAAACTATTCTCCTCCTAGGTCACTTATAGGTCATCCAGGGATAAACTATATTTTCTCACATCCACATGACGATGGGGCCCATAAACATCGCCTAACACACACGCACACACCTGGATTTCCTTTACACCTTTACGAAATTCTGTATTCCTAGGAGAAGCATGAGAACTAAATGGAAAACACCATTTATGTACCTCTGGAAGGAGCCGGGATATCTTATTACCTTAACTTATCGCTTTCTTTTAGTTATTTCTTAAGATATTCCTGCTCATTGTTTGTCGATGAATCATTCATGTAAAAATTAGTTCATAGTGATTAAGACCAGCTGAATCACAATAACCAATTACTGATGTCACAATCATTTAGGAAAATAACCACTGAGTCATTTTGGTTTAAAGAATCTTAAATTTTATATAATTTTAAAAGCATGAGAAAGAATTTTTAATTATTCATTCATTATTAATTCAAATATTTATTAAGCATAATCAATTTATTGCAGAAAGGAAATTTTTGTCATGAAGCCAAGACCCTAATACCTGTCTACCTTCCTAATTTAGCCTAATGATTTCTAACCTAAGTTAAAGAATTTAGAAATAACCTGATTCTCATACTCAACTGGAAAATTAAGACAGCAACAGCAACTTCAGCTCGTCAGCATCAGCTACCTGCAACCCGTCTCATCTAACAGTCTTTCAGCATCTCCCGCTCAGTAAGGGATCGATCAGGACCACCCAGCACTGGAAGCCACCAACACCAACACGACTCTCCAACTCCGCTCCTGACTGTGACTGCGACTGCCTCCCTCCCACTAAGAGTAGGCCCTCTTATACCCTAATTCTAACTTTGCTAACTAATTGTTGCAACATTAATAACACGCTTTTCTTTCATTGGTCCATGCATGTCATCTTATTCATTCTTTTAATCAAGTTCTCTTGGATCCACTGGTCCTTGGATCATTTCCTTTCCCACACGCTCAAGACATGTTTCCATCCGCTTCGATCAGTACAATTGTAACTTCTTTCGATACATTCGAGAACTCCGCAGTCATTGTCCTTTCTCTTAAACTGGTTTCTCACGGGTCTTCTGCTGATCACCACGGCACACTATCAGTTCAATTAGGTCACATCAGCCTTGACCATTTCTCGCATCCTAGCCTCTCAGCAACATCACGAGGTTAGTTTTTCTCCGACTTCATCCCGTGTCACATGTCCCCCTTGCGCCTGCACACATCTTCCCACTGGCAGCCATTTTATATCGCCACTCGGTTATACTTTAGAAGCACTAATTTGAGGCAAACAAAACATAATTAAAATAGAGAAAAATAGCCTTTTCGTTTCCCTCCCGTCATCTACGTACCCCAATTAGTTATTACCTAGCAGAAAGCAACATTTAAGCTGTTCCTTACTTACCATCACTATTGTTTTTGCAACGACACGTTTTATTTCTATGAAGCACAGAAACATGCATTTATTTTAAATTAGTACGCATTTATTTTTACGTTATAATTAGACACACGGACATCCATTAATAGATTATTTAGCACACACATTTGCATGTTACCTTTCCCACACATACAGTGTTGATTAATACATTTAAACGAACATTTTATTAATTATTTATAAAATTTGTTAGGGGTTAAAATTTTTTATTTTCCCTGCTCCATCACCACCACTTCCCAAGAGTGTAAATCCACAGAGATACAGTGCAGAAACAGGATTCTACGGAGGAGAGCAGGTAACACAATTGCAGCGCGCAGCTGCCATATCTCAATACTGGTTACGACAGGATGGGAATGAGTCGGATGAAAGTTTATGACGGTGCCTAGGAGAGGAGGAAGAGTGCGTGCTTGGCGCAACTCTAGAGGTAGATCAAACAGGTCCATTTGTGGATGGAGAAGTGAATGGTGCAAATGTAACATTCCTTGTGGACACTGGAGCTACCCGTTCTACTGTTAGATCAGTGGAAATTCCAAACCTTTCTCTTTCAGGTGAACGTATCCAAGTCGTGGGTGTTTCGAATCAGCAAATTAGGGCGCCTCTTACCAAATTAGTGGAGGTAAAGATTGGACCATTCAGTGATATGCACCGATTTGTGGTGTGCGATTGCAGTCCTGTGAACCTATTAGGACGCGATCTACTTTGCAAGATGAACTGCACCATTTATTGTACTCCAGATGGGATTGCATTTCAAACCCCAGATGAAGATGTACTCTATAAAATGACATTGATAAATTTAGAGTCAGAAGTGAGTGAGTTGTTCCCTGTGTTTGATGAAGAAAAAATCCCAATTGAACTAAAAGAAACAGTGAAACAGGAAGTGTGGGATTTTACGGGTGAAGATATAGGGTTAATGAAAGGAGTAGACCCTGTTAAAATCTCTGTAAAAGAAGGAACAAGTTACCCAAATACACCACAGTATAAATTGACACCAGAAATAATTGAAGGAATAACACCTGTAATAAATAAAATGATTGAACAAGGAATTCTGAAAGAAATAATGAGCAGTCCATGTAATTCACCTATAATGGGACTGAAAAAGCCGAATGGAACATATAGAATTGTACAGGATTTGAGAAAGGTAAACAAAATTGTTGTGCCTTGCTGCCCAATAGTACCAAACCCTGCTGTAATTCTATACCAGATTCCATGCGAAGCAGAATGGTACACAGTTATTGATTTGTGCCATGCATTTGTCTCCATTCCATTACATCCAGATAGCCAGCCATTATTTGCGTTCAGGTTCGGAGAGCGTATTTTGGCATGGTGCCGAATTCCTCAGGGGTATACAGAAAGCCCCTCGATCTTTAATCAGATCCTAAAGAAATCATTGGAAGATTTAAAAATGCCAGAGAAATCTGTGATGGTTCAGTATATTGATGACCTATTGGTGGCATCAAAAACAAAGGAAGCATGTGTTACTGACACAATTGCTTTGCTGAATCATTTAGCAAAAGGAGGACATAAAGTGTCCCCATCAAAATTACAGTTTTGTCAACAAGAGGTCCAATATTTGGGATATAAAATTGAAAAGGGAGTGCGAAAGGTAATGACTGAAAGGATAAAAATAATTCAATGAATGAGAGCTCCAATGACACAGAGAGAAATAAGAATGTTCCTAGGAATGGTTGGAAATTGTCGACAATGGATAAGTGGATTTTCACTGATTGCAAAACCATTACAGAGATTGACAAAGAAGGATGTTAAAGATCCTTTTGAAATGAATGATGAGGAAATGAAAGCATTCAGAGAACTAAAAACAAAGCTGTGTGAAGCACCGGCATTAGGAATGCCTGATTATGAAAAAGATTTTGAGTTGTATTGTAGTGAAAGAGATGGGTGTGCGTTTTCAGTCCTAGTGCAGAGACACGGAAACATGAAAAGACCCATTGCATATTTTTCAGCTGTTTTAGACCCAGTAGCAAAAGCGTTGCCTGGATGTTTGAAAGCAGTTGCTGCTACTTGTGTAAGTCTGGAGCAGAGTGAAGGCATTGTGATGGGATATCCACTAAGAGTATATGTCCCTCATTCTGTGGAAAATCTTTTGACAAGAACCAAAACCCAATATATGACACATAGTCGGCTGACTAGGTATGAAAAAGTAATTTTGAGTGCAGACAATGTCACCATTGACAGATGCATAAATGTGAATCCTTCAACATCATTGCCAGATGAAGAGAGTGTGATTGAAATGGATGAAGTTGATCATGATTGTCTGAATGTACTTGAATATTGTACAAAACCGAGACCCGATATACGGGATGAGCCTTTAAAGGAATCAGATTATATTCTGTTTGTGGATGGCTCATGTTTGAGAACGAATGATGGGGTTCTGAGTGCAGCATATGCAGTTTGCACAGTAGCTGCTGTAATGGAATCATCTTGTTTGAGAGGGATACGTTCTGCTCAAGTAGCGGAGTTGATTGCTCTAATTCAAGCCTGTAAACTGGGAAAGAATGTCCGAGTCACAGTAATAACGGATAGCCAATACGGCTTTGGAGTGGTTCATGATTTTGGGCAGATCTGGTCCCAGAGAGGATTCTTGACGTCTGCAGGAACCCCAATAAGAAATGGTGAATTGGTGAAAAAGTTGCTTGAGGCGATACAGCTGCCTAAACAGATTGGGGTGGTAAAGTGCAATGCACATAAAAATGGGGAAGACTACATAACTGTTGGCAATAAGTTTGCTGACGAAATAGCTCAGTACTGTGCCAAAAATGTAGTCTCATTGAACAGAAACAGAGAAAGAGAGCATATTTCATGTCCGTTGCTTTTTACTAACCCTGTCGAGACATGGGATGAAGTGAGACAGTTACAGGAAGCAGCAGATGATGAGGAAAAGGATAGCTGGATAAAAGCAGGATGCAGAAAACGGGAGGAAAATGATGTTTGGGTTTACAGAGATGAAAGACCAGTTATGCCTGATAGCATGATTTCTGACATGGCACGGATGTGCCATGGACAAGCACACATTGGGAGAGATGCAATGATCAGACTTTTTAGGCAAACATGGTATAATCCAAAATTCAGAGCCATAGCTGAAAGTCTTTGTCAAAGATGCCTTATCTGTCAACAGCTAAATCCAGGAAGAAAGACAGTAGTGAGTCTAGGAACCATAGGACGAGAGGGAGGTCCTTTCACGAGAATGCAGATGGATTTTATAGAAATGCCCCCAAGCAATAGACTAAGATACGTTCTTGTAGTTGTCTGTTTGTTTTCCCGTTGGGTGGAAGCATACCCGACCAGAAGGAATGATGGAATTACAGTAGCTAAACTAATGCTGCGAGAATTCATTCCAAGGTATGGTTTTCCAGTATCGATTGAAACAGATAGAGGAACACATTTTCAAAACGAATTGATTCAACTGATTTGTGAAGCACTTAGTATTAAACAGAAATTGCACTGTGCATACAGACCAGAGGCTTCTGGAATAGTAGAGCAAGTAAATGGAACAATAAAGAACAGGCTAGGGAAAATGTGTCAAGCCACAGGACTCAAATGGCCAGATGCCTTGCCATTGGTCTTAATGACTATCAGAAGCATACCTGAAAGAAAGACAGGACTTAGTCCCCACGAAATAATCATGGGACGAGCAATGAGGCAAGCACATGTACCTTTCAACAAACTATTGACTATAACTGATGATCTCGTGTTGGATTATTGCAAAGGATTGGCTGATGTGGTACGTTCTGTGTTTCATCAGGTTGGACCGGATGCAACCACTCTTGAAAGAAAACCAGCTCATGACTTGAATCCAGGAGATTGGGTCCGCATAAAAGTCCACCGAAGAAGAAACTGTTTGGTTCCTCGCTGGGACCAACCACGACAAGTGATCCTGGTGACAACAACTGCAGTCAAATGTGCAGGAGTAAAACACTGGGTACACGCCAGCCACACCATCAGAGTTCCAGATCCTGAAGCTCGACCTGTGAGTCGACATCTGGAAATATCAGATACCAGTTCAGCATCTGATGCAGAGGAAGAGACGAACAGGGCTCCAGAAACTGAAGATCGACCTGTAAGTCGACATCTGGAAGACCCAAGTACAAGTGTAACGACAGGAGGAGAGGAGGAAATAGCAAAAGTTCCAGAATCTGAAGATCGACATGTGAGTCAACATCTGGAAATATCAGACACTAGTTCAGCATCTGATACAGAGCATTCTGATTGTGATGAAAATCTGAAAAGAAATTGGAAATTTGATAGTATAAAAGAAGAAACTGAGCAAAAAGATAGTGATGGTGAGCAACCAAGTACAAGTTATGGTGAAGATCCTTCAGAAATTATATTAATAGACAAAGAAGGGACAGTCTCAAATAGAAAGGTAGAAAAATCGGAAGACCCCCGAGGAGCAGTAGGGACAGATCGGCGAACAAAGAAACAGGGAAATTCAGAAACAGATAGAGAGATTAACACAAATTCGGAAGAACCTCGAGGAGGGACAGAAGTAGATGATCAAAGGAAAACACGAGGACAATCAAAAACAGATGAAGGAAGTGAAATTCTAAAAATTAAGATAAGAGACAACAAAGAAAGGACTGAAACAGAGTAAGAAGAAAGTGGAGAAGAAAGAAACCAGAAACTAGAGTCAAGAAAGAGAACTTGGAGAACAGAAAGAGAGGAAAAGAAAGTGAACCTAAAAGGCCAAGAAAAGGAGACAATTGGCCCCACGAAGTTAAAAGATTGAGATACAAAATCATAAGGTTAGATGGAAAGGATGCAGAACAAGTAAATGAAATAACAAGTCAAAAAGAACAAGAAAGACAAGGAGGAAAACACTTGCAGAAAACAAAAAGAGTAAAGAAAGTTAATCTGAAGTATAAATCGCCTGAATGGCTATACATTGCATTGACTGATATCAAAGAAGAAGAGATCACTCACGAGAACCCGGAACAAAGCTACAACCTAATGGGTGAAAGTGAAGTGCAACAAATTTAAAGAAATTTGAACAAATTTCTACCGGACTGGACAAAACACTGGATTTGACAAGAAAGAGTTCTGAAAAGAATTAAAGAAAGTACCAAACGAGACAAAGTGAGAGCGTAGGGTGGCTAAGAGGTCATTTCTGAGGTGTGGTGACACATTTTCTGTACATATTAAAAAGTAGGTAATAGAACAAAATAGTAGATACTAAAAATAGAGCATGTAGATGTGAGTTCTTACGTAGATGGTGTAAGATGTGCTTCTTTTGTACAGGATTATTAATGACCGTTTGGATTATTTTAGCAATTACCATTCCAATTAGATTAGCTGTAGAAGAAACGTCTATATTAAAGAATAACACAGCGAAAGAAAATGGAGCTAACATGCAGGAAACAGCTATATTAAAAAGTAGTGCAGAGTTACATAAAGACAAATCAATAACAGATTTTTCAAAAAATGTTTTTACTAAATTATTATATGAGTATGTAGAAACAATGGATGTGAGAGATTGTTATGTTTGTATGCAATTGCCTGCGTCTGTTGCAGAAGGTGTGACCTATCATCACCTTCCTTTGACGTATGGAATAACATGTAGTGTTTTAGCAAGTCTATTTTACAAGTCAGGAAGGTTAGAATATTATTATACTGATATAGATAAGATTTTTGCTATTTTACAAGACAGGAAGGTTAGAATATTATTATACTGATATAGATAAGATTTTTGCAGAGATTCCTATAATTTCTGAACTAAACAAAGTGAAAGAAGCAAGGACGTTTGGTGAATTTTTCATAGAAAATAAAATTCTAACATTAGATGATATAGTTAAAAACAACCTTACCTGTGAGTTAAGGAATGAAGAAAAGGTGTTTTTAGAAATGGTCGAGGATAGAAGGGTAAAATTTCAAAGAAAAGTGATAGAAGAAACAAAAACACCTCTTTGGGCGTTTGAGGAAGAAAGTCATGACAAGAAAAAGACAAATGCAGCTATGTCTCTGGATTGGCCCCAACAGGGAAGGTTGTGCATTAGAAGAAATAGAACAAAATATGACAACTATTTCGTGGGTTCCAGTGATTGCCAAGACAGTTATAACATTTTAGGAGGTTGGGGATTCAAAGGGGAAAAGATCCAATATTTCCTGGGATCTATTATATTTGCGGTAACAGAGCTTATTACAGATTGCTGGACCATTGGTATGGATCATGTTACTTAGGCCTGGTCTTTCCAAAGATTTTTCATGTAGACAGAACAGAAAAGGGAACACACGAAATAGTAAAGACATTTACACGTAGGAAAAGGGAGAGTTTTTCAGAAATAGTAGGTGATATTTTTGGAGCATTGATACCAGCAGTGGGAATATCTTTGAATGCATTTAAAATTCGGAAGTTATCCACAGTAGTAGATCGTTTATCTACAGATACTGCTGGAGGGTTCTTGATGGTTAATACCGAAATGGTTGCCATGAGAGCTATGGTGATGCAAAATCGACTTGCCCTTGACATTCTTTTGGCAAAAGAGGGTGGGGTCTGTGGAATGTTGAAAGTCCAACATTGTTGCACTTACATTCCAGATAAAAGTGAAAATATACAAAAGTATATTAAGAATATTACCAATTTGCACAAAGAACTTGTTCCACTGGAGGTTGAAAATGCATTGGGAAAACTTGGTAAGAGTTTTTCCTCAGTAATAAATTGGTTTACTAGAATGAGTAGATTAGTAATAGGGAAAATCATAATAATAGCGACCATAATAGTACTAATAGTCCTAGTATTAAAATTGATTATTGTATGTATAAAGAGAAGAAAAAGACAGAATAAAATAGAAAAGGAAAATAAGATAAATAGAGAAAGAGAAAGAGAGATGGGTGAAATAGAGCTAGAAGAAACAAAAGAAAACATGTATAAGAAAACAAAGAGACAAGATTAAAGGGATACAGTTGTGTAAACTAACAAAAACAAACTGGACAAGAAATATGCTATCTGACAGAATTGTGTAACATGGGTTTTTGTGGTGATATTAAAAATCACCAAAGGGGGGAGTTGATGGAGCAGGGTAAATGAAAAAAATGTAACCTCCTAATATTTACGTTGAATAATTAACACACATGTTCATCTTGGTAAAATAACCAACCATGTATGTGTCATGATAAGGGTTATGGGTAACACGCCATATCCATGCAAACTAATTTACTTACATTTGTTAACGTGAATAACATAAATCTAATGATTTGCGCACTAATTAGGATAATAATTGCATGATTTGTGCTTAAAAATAGACTGTGTGGTGGCAAAGTAAAGCGGTTGGTAAGTAAGAAATAGCTTTATATGTCGCTTATGCTAGGTAACACTTAATTGGGGTACGTAGAATGATGGGAGGGAAACGAAAGGCTTATATGCTTTATTCTTAACTATGTTCTGTTTATCTTTATAAATAGTTCGCTTAGGCCTGTTGTGCCGCGATGTAAAAATGGCTGCTGAGGCAAGCAAGCTAGAGTACGCAGGTGCAAAATGGTTTCCGTGAATGAGAAAGGCTGTGAACAGAGGGATCATGTGACCGTCCCAAAGCCTAGGATGGAAGCTTGGTCAAGGCTGCGATGACCTTATTATACAAACGTGTGCCAAAGAAGGACATTGCGAAAAGCGTGAGAAGTTGCAGTGAATACGTGAATGAACAATGAACTGTTCAAATTGAAGTATCAGAAAATGGATACAGATAGAGACCAATGTGCGGATGGGTAATGTCATGAACCCGTGAGAAACGACAGAAGTATGAACTTTCCACAGAGAACTGGTTTGAGCAAGGATATTCATAATGAGATGTATACTGACCCCAAATGGACCAATTAGAGAGAATCTCGCCCCAAAGATGTAACATTTTCACTTAGTAAGCTATTATTAGTGTATAAGAAGACCTACTCTGAGGAAGGGGGGTTCGGATGCTATTGCTTTTTGCTGGTGTTGCTGCTGCGGGAGCTGCTGTTTTATATTGAGAACGGGACGCTGCTGATGGAGAAACCTTTTGCTTTAATAGATTTTTCCATTTTTAATACTACTAGACCTTTTTATTCTTAAATACTGTAAGGGGAAAGGAACTGGATTGTGGCGGGAAACACCATATAGGTGATCCGTCCAGAAGGCCTGTTTTACAGGACAGATAGACAGTTTTTCGGGAGTCTCTATGCTGTAATCTGAATTCATTGCTGTGACGAACTTTGTTTTTCCATCTAATAGGTATGCATTGCAATTTAAATGTATTCTTATAATGATGATAAATGTATTAATCTGAATAATAATTTTGAAACTTATTCATGCTTCTAAAATTAGATAAACATTATTATCTTTAAACAATGAGTCTGTGGTTCTTTAGCCCAATGATAAATATAAACGTTTAAAGGTTTATAGTGATTGAGCTGGTCTTAATCACCATCAACTGATTCCTACTAGTTGGTCCATCGACCAATGAGTGGAATACCTTAAGGTTTGAGAAGTATTATGTTGTTTTAAAAAGGTATCCTGTCTCCTTCCAGCAAATCATTTACTGTTTTCTCCTAAGTGAAATGGATGAAATCCAGGGAATATATGAGAGAGTGAATGTTTATGCGGTGTTATGGGCCCCACCGTCATATGGATATAAGTTGTGGAAAAAGGGATATTTGTACCTGGACGTCCAAAGCATATAGGAGAAGACATTTTATTGATAGCGCTGGATCAACCCCAACCATTATTCATCACACATCTCTAACCCATTAGTCTAAAAACCCTGGTTGCCTTGAGCATCATATTATTATTATTTAAATTATTTGCTGAGACTTGTAAAACCTGTCACATACCTGTCCCAAGACGGCTCAAATTGTTTCCCAGTTTCACAGCATCTCACGCAGCAACCAGTCTACTCTCTGCCACCACCCAGTTTTCCTCGCTGTCCCATTCTGACTGCAAAATGATTTGTGAATTGAACCCCATAGGAATAAAAATCAAGCTGTTAGTAGTTAAGATAAAAATATAAAAATGTTTGAGAAATAAACAAAAAACAATACTTTCTCATGTAGATTCACCTTCTCGTTTATTCCAACAGTAGGGGCTTTGAGGAGTAGCAATTTGGAAATATTACATAAAAACATAAATTCAGATATTTAAATAAAACAGCAAGCTATGGAGAAAACCATGGAAGATTCTTAGCCCTGGAAACAGTGTCAACCTCAATCAAATGGGAATGATTGAGCTCAGTAGGCAGGATGGATTATTTGTATCTTTGTTTTACTTCACCTTGTTAAACTGCTCAATGCATAATGGAATAGGGCAAATACATGCATTTAATAAGTTAAGATTTCTTAACTATACAGATTACATAGACTTTAAACTGAGTATTGGGTGTGGCAGATCAATTTCCCAATGAAAGCTCATTTCAGCAGTTTAAACATACAAGGAATCTTGATTTGTAAATTGATTTATTTTGACATAGATTATGAGATGCCCATACACCATTATGTGTATAATATATGTCTTAACTGTCTTCTTACTTCGGAATCCCAGATGTACTCTTCCGTGAAAAAAGTCTGGCCAAGGCAGCCGACATTCCTGGAAATACCGAGAGCCTCTTGGTTTGATGCACTGAAGATGAACCTGGTACAGACACTGTGGAAATACAAATGGTAACTGCAACAGTAAATATATGGGATTTTTTTTTTTACTATAGTTATTATAGTACTTTATTCAGATGTGAGGTAAAGAACCAAAGAGTGACTTCAGTTCTTGTGGGCAAGTTGAGTAAAAGATTGAGGGACACAATTTAGCAGTGGTGGCCGGTAATTTTAAGAGGGAGGGTGGACATGACAAACATGCACATGCACAAATACACACTAACAGCCAACCATTCACACAAGCGCACACGCACATCCATGCACAACACTCGTTACCAAATATTCATATATACCCACATGTACGCACCAAACATTAATTAAAAAAAAAAAAACAATCACTCTTACCTGCAGCTCTGCCTCGGAGGTCCCAGGAGGCTTGGGACTGTTGCCTTCCCTCATTGGCTGCCCTTGAGGAAAGGCAGCAGTTCCAACACCATCACAGAATGGGATGGGTCGGTAAGACTGTTGACCCCACCCCACTCTGTGATAAAGTGTCACTGATTGACACTCAACCCTAGGCGCTTCAGGGCTTAAAACTGAAGCGCCCAGATGCAAAGCAATGAGTGACGCTTCCCCTCGTCATGAGGGGGAGGGCCTTGAGGTCCTTTGCTGATCTGAGGAGGTCACGTCCACAGGAGCTGTGACTTCCTCAGCCCAGCAAAGTTCAGCTCAGGCAGGCAGGAGCCTGCGCATTTACCGTATGTCTAGCTCCTGGCTGCCTGACCTGAAAATGAACAATGTCTGTCAGGCCGACCTTTGCTCAGCCTGACATACACTGCAATTTAGGCAAGTGAGTGCTAACATTGGTAACAGTCAAGGGATCCAGCAGGGGAGGAACTTAATCCAATATGCGTCAATAACCTGTAAGAAAATGGTAAACTAGCAGGCTACATCGACACACAAATGATAAATTAACATGTTTCACTTTTCGTCTTAAACTGAAAATGAATTTGAAGGCCTGATTCACAAAGGTAAACTTACACATTTGTGTGAATTTACTCTTTTTCAGGATTCCAAACACTGTGATTTAATAGTAACTTTATGACTGGGGAGACTCAGAAGTTTGTTTGTGGAAACCAAAAGACCTTTTGTCACTGAGGAGCAAGGAAATTTCTGTTTGGGAGCCATTCTTTCTTTTCCCTTCCTGGGATCGCCATGCCTGGGCAAGGAAAATCAGTGACAGTTGCTCTGCCCTAAAAAATAAGGGATGACCGCCTCTGTGACCCAGTGGTCTTGGGGTTGAACAGGTAGGAGGATCAGGGATTTTCACCAAAAAATCCACCTAATGGTCCACAATCAGAATAAGTATCTTCAAGAAAATGCTCTGCTACAGGGATTCGTATACATCCCAAAAGTAATCAGTTTGGGAAGTGATGATTATTCTCCATCAACCCCAAATGTATCTACCAGAGCAAATTAGAGATTTTGGGTTGGTGCTTTATGCCATGTGTTTCTTCTGTGCAGAAGAGGGTTCTTATAATGATGACTCTAAGACATTAAAATCTAGTGTTTGAGGTATCTTCGTTGGACACCTATCTTTCCTTTCAAGTTGAGATCCAAAGTGTTTTGGGTGTAAAAGATTTGATACCACTACTAGTCACAGATGTGTAAGGCTATTAATGGAACTACTAGCTTCAGCTGATATCTGGAATCAGGTGTTTGGGAATTAGTAGCAATAGATAAAAGGATTTTCTATGGTTCAACGGTCTGGCACTGGGCTAAAGGGGGAACATCAAGAAGCAGTGTTGCAATGCTGGCAAAGGTCTCCCACGGAAGATGCACAGTTACCTCCATTGAGTCTGCCCAAAGAACGAACTAACAGATTAAGGGAGGAAAAATGTATCTTACTTTTGAGACATCGGTGGTAACATATGGCAACTTCTGCCGAAATTACCTTTAAATTTGGAACACCACATCCGACTAGGAAAAAATGCACCCTCCCGGACTTCTAAAGAGCAAGAGATGGTGCTGGCCCCAAATGGTCAGTGGGAGCACACAAACTCTTTCAGGCAAGGACTCTGGTTACTATGCTATGTGAAGCACAAGTGAAAAGGAAAGCAGAGCTCATTTACTGTTATATGCAAGATATAATCATGGCAGAATATACATGTATATTCTAGAACTGCATGAACATACCCATGGGGAGAGGAGCCCCAAGCACACCAGCATTAAGTTCACATTCATAAAGTAGGAGAAAGCTATTTTCTGCAGGCATGTAGGGCCTGATATATTTCTGGGCAACGGGCCTGTTGTTATGCCAGGGAGACAGAGTTAATTACTCTGTCCCTTGGTAGAGGGACCGCCCTCTACATTTTTAAATGACCACCAAGAAGGCAGTCATTTATAATTCATTGGCAGGAACGGCCAACACAGCAGTTGCCATAAATGCATTTCACTGTTTGGTGTAAAGTTGCATCATGCTGACAAAGCCCTGCACCAAACCGTTTTCTGTGTTAATTTTCAAAAAGCAATTCTAAAAATTGGATTTTATTTTTGAGAATAAAAAAATGTTATGCTCCCCTCACCATGGGAGTCATCTCCTGTGGTAAAGGGAGCATTATTACCATTTTACTGTCCCTCACTGCAAGGGTTTGCCTGGTGGTGACAGACAGTAAAACTGTGGCTATATGTCCGCCCATCCTAATTTGGTGGGCAGACATAAAGCCATTTCACCAATGGCCCCTACTCCATCAGGCCATTGGAGAGGTTTGGCTATGGTGATGCCAGAGTAGTTGCTGCCATAGCCTAACCTATGGTCCACCCACATCCAAATCGGGTGGGTAGACCATTATGTTGGCGGTATGTATACTCCAGTGCAATTGTGACGGAGTAAACATATCACTAACATATAAATCAGCCCCTTAGTGTTTCCTCTGAAGGAACATATTTCCCTTCCATACATAGCATACGGAACACACAAGATGCCATTAGAGGGCACTGTGCACCATAGTAATGGGGGATTAGACTGATTTTACTGGTGATAGCTAAAAGGCTTTCCCTCCTCTAGTGGTACAGGGAAAAAGGCTGGTACTGTTGAGCTAGAATCTAATACAACCAATTGTCCATTCTCTTAATAACCGAATGCAAGGGGACCATAGGTGACCTTGATTTGAAGTGTGCATATACTTTAGGTGCAATACCTTACTATCAAATGGTAATGCTCTTCCACCTAAAGTAAGAAAAACCATGAGGCGCCTACAATGAACAATGTTGGGTTTCCCAAGTCATGCTAGGACATTTAGCCACACTAGGCTGCAACAAGCAGGGGTACACTATTTATTTTGACCTGCACTGGACATGTGGGGCTCCAATGGGGAAATGTGACTGTACTGGACATATGGGGCTACTACACTGAGCATATGGGACTGCAAGAAGTATTTATATTTTCATTTCACATCATGGGAGGCATGTACATTACGAGGTTGCACAGGGCATATACGCCTAAAAGTTAGTATGTGAGGCTTTACCTGTGCTCATGAGCCTGAACTTCGCAGTCATTGTGCAAATTTTTCAGGCAGGCAATGATGATTTGATGGTTCCTAGATCACTGGTTATAATGAGGAGTATATAGGTGGCACTGGCGTACATATGGTATATTATATACAAGATGGAAGTCAAAGCCGTACTACTAGAAAAACATGTGTCACAAGAAAACTATTTTGAAACTGTTATCTCACCCTATTTGATATTGTATCCTATTGTGTTATATTTTGCTCTTCAAATTCTATGTACAGTGTATCCTAAGTGACAGGCATTCTTACTTCACTGCAACCCTCATCAGCTCTCTCTTCGTACGGCGCTCTGATACCGTGATGGTCATGTTTGCGCTTTATAAAACAAAATAAATAAATATATCTGCACTGTCAATAGTCTTGGACGGGGTTACTATATTCACATTGAAGAAATTAAAGGTACTGCAAATTCTTGAGGACCCAATATGTGATGTTCATTGATGAGTGTAGAAAAGGGGGCATTTATACCTAGTGAGATCTGTTGGATAGGATCAAAGAAAACAAGTGCAGGCCTACTTCGCGAAAGCCACCTGCCTCGATTTTCAGGTCAACTTGAAGGAGGCAACACTTACTGTCAGATTTAAATGGAACAGGTGAAGGAGGTCAGTGACAATGTCTTGGTAGTTTTAAGGTTGTAGACTACTGCACGGTCAAAGGAAGAGGCTGTACCATGGGAATATTTAATAAACAGGTTTGCAAAGGAATAGTATCTTGGGTCTGGAATCTCCTTGCACTATATAGATTTCTGGTAGGCCACTCCCACTCTTCGGTTTCTATTTTTTTTGTGCTTCACAAGATAATGATGTAGCCAACTGGGAGAAGTTGAGAGGTTTGTGTACAGTAGGCACAAATGAATCTGTAAGCCAGGTTTAAAAAATACCAGGATGTTTGTGAATAGGTAGGAATCCTGATTTTTGCTTTGAGTAGAGCTCATCTGAAGGAATGTGTAGCTTGGAGCCTCAATGGAGAGTCCACTAAGAAAGCATGTTCAGACAATGTGGTGACAGAATTCCTCAATCTGCACAGGGGCAACTAGAATGAATAAATGAATGATCGTCTTGTAGAGCGCAAACTTTGCCCAAGGGCGTCAAGGCTCTAGGGATAGAGACTAGCCATCTGGAGTAGTAGGGATAAGACTTTCATAAATTAAAGTGCGAAAAGCCATGTCTTTAAAGACTTGCGAAAGAGAAGATGCAACTCTTGGCAAGAAATCATTAGAGGGAGAGTGTTCCAAAGCTTAGAAGCGGCCCCCACCTAACCCTCCTAAACCTGGGAACGACCAGCCAAGTTTTATTGGCCGAGCACAGCGGTTTGGTGGGGACCTACTGTTGGAAGAGTCATTTGATTCCTTCAGGACCAGAATTATGAAGAGCCCTATGAACAATGCACAGGGCCTTAAACAGAATTCTCTTTTCTAGAGGAAGCCAATGTAATTTGCAAATTGCCGCGGAGACTGAGTGAAATTTGGGAAGATCCATAACGAGTCTCGCTGCCGCATTCTGGACAAGTTGCACTGTATGGATGGGTCCTTTGTTAATGTCCAGGTAGGGAGCATCACAATAGTCTAGCCTGGACAAAATCAGGGTAACAGCTGCCTATTTTCGAGAGGAAAGAGAGAGACATGGTAAGATCTTCCTCAGGATCCTGATAACGCCAAAGCATGTTGAAACAGTTCTGTTGACCTGGGGGTCAAAAGAGAGTGAGTTGTCCACTATAACACCAAAATTCTTTGCTGATACGGAAAGACGGGGCATGGTCCGAGCATTTCTGGCCACCAGGAGTGAGATCATATAGATTGTTGACT
The DNA here is from genome assembly GCA_963921515.1 of Calotriton arnoldi. Lineage (NCBI taxonomy): Eukaryota > Metazoa > Chordata > Amphibia > Caudata > Salamandridae > Calotriton > Calotriton arnoldi. The sequence goes on along the minus strand of CAWUFW010003386.1, from coordinate 306,299 downwards.
GCCAAATCCCAGAACCTCTGTTTTGTCCCCATTGAGTCGCAAATAGTTGTTTACCATCCAGGCTGCCACGACCCGCATGCAGCTGTTAAAATTTGCTGAAGAGGCCTCAATGCTGTTTGTAATGGACACCATTATTTGTGTGTCATCAGCATGGGACAGGGCCTCCAGACCAAAGGATCTGATTATCTTGGCCAACGGGGAGACATAAATGTTGAATAAGGTAGGACTTAATGAGGAACCCTGTGGGACTCCACAGAAAGTGGGATTGGAGTCAGAATAAAATTGGTCCATCTTTACTTTTTGTGACCTATCTGTGAGAAATGAGGACAGAAGCTCCAGAGCGGAGTTTGATACCCCAATTTCCTGAAGACGGTGGATCATCCTTGTTGGCGAGATGGTATCAAAGGCCGCAGATAGGTCCAAAAGTATTAACAAAGAGGTATGCCCAGCATCTACTTGGGTACGTATGTTGTATACTGCAGATATTAATGCAGTCTCAAAGCCATGGCAACTCCTGAAGCCATGTTTTGAGCTGTCAAGCAGATGATGTTGCTCCAAGTTGGTGCTAAGTTGGGTATTTAGATGCTTCTCCAGATTCTTGGCAGGGACTGGTAGCAGGGAAATGGGCCGATAGTTTTTGGGTTCTGAGGGGTCCAGGTTGTTTTTCTTCAGTAGAGGCTTGACGACCTCTGTTTTCCAATTGAGTGGATAATGCCCCAATAAGATGGCCCGATTAAATGTGGACGTTAGGTGAGGGACAATCATCTCCCTTCCTAATTTCCTGATCTTCAGGGAGCTGGGTTCCAAGGGTGACCCAGATGTAATTCCCCCTAGGAGATGATCTGTCTGCTTATGAGACAGAGGGAGAAGGGCGGGCAATGTGGCTTCCCTCTTATCTGGTTTAGGAGGGATTCAGAGCTGATCATTAGAGCCGTATTGGAAGGCTCTTCATTAAGGTTGTCCAGACAAGAATACATTTCTAGAATTTTTGAGTGAAAATATTTGCCCATCTTGTCACAAAAATCCTGAAAACTGTTATTGTATAATGGACTAGGAGGAGAAGAGAGAAGATTGATCACATTAAATAGTTCCCTAAGGGATTTGAGTGATTCTGTCTTCCAGGAATAAAATAATGACTTTTCTTCTTCTTTGATGGCTGTTTTGTAGTCCGTTAGCTTCCTCTTGTGATTATACCCTTTCGATCGGGTCAAGATGTTGCAACCAGATCCTCTATTGGTGGCAACAGGCTTGTCTAAGTTTCCTCAACTTGTCTGAAAACCAGGGGGCTTTCCTGCCTACATAATGTTCTTTAAGGGGGGGTGAGGGAGTCAAAGGCTGTCGTCAGTCCTCTGCAGATGCAAAGTTGGCATCATTTTGTTTGGTCCACTGATGGTTGCTAAGGGCCCTGAAGAGAGATTCCCTGGTGATATGGTTGTAGTTTCTTTTAAGTACTTTTTCATTCCCCTTGTTGAATATTATGTGTGATAGTGGAAGCGCAAGGGAAAAAGGATTGGCATAATGGTCTGACCAGGAGAGGGGAAGGGGCTCCATCACCGTAAGACGGGGATCTTTAGAGAATATGCCGTCCAGCAAATGTTCTGCTTCATGGGTGGTAGATTTTACCAGTTGAGGTAGACCACAGCATGCCAAGGTTTCTTTAGAGGTCTCTGAAGCTTTACATGAGGTATTCTCCAGATGAAAGTTAAAGTCTCCCAAGAGAGTCAGTCTTTGTTTTCCCAGGTAGGGTTCTATACGATTTGTAGAATCCTGGGTGAAGGAGGATCTAGATCCACGAGGATGATAAGTTAGGACTCCAGGGAAGATTTCTGTCGGGAGTATTTTTAATGAGAAAAATATCGCTTGGTAGGAGTCTGTGGGGGTTGTTAGCAGCTCGATATAACAGGTGTAAGAATTCTTAAACATGATGCCTAACCCACCCCAATTTTGCCTATTCTATCAAATCGTGATAGGGCGTATCCATGTGGAATTGCATCGACCAGGTCAGGGCCGGAGGAATCCTTGGCCCAGGTCTCCTTGATAAAAACCCAGTCTGGCCTTTGAGAAGAGACAAAGTCAGAAAACTCTACCTTGTTTTTAATCAACGGTCTAGCATCGATTAGATATCCAGAGAGGGAGTTCTCATGAGGGTTAGAGGGGGGGTCATGGGCAAGCATTTTGCTGACTTTAGTGGGAGGTAACTGGAAGTTACAGCAGGGGCAGACAGAGAACTGGTCAAGGGAGTCAGCTTCTAATCTTAAAGTATGGCACTCAGAGTTTTTATGCCCCCGTAGGTCCAGGAGCCGATTTGTAGAGTAAGCAAGAGGATTAGCTATATCCCCTGTAAAAAGACCAGGGGTTCTGCGCAAGGCGCAGTCCAGGCGCAGACGGGCGCAGACGGGCTTGCCTTTGGCGGGCCTTCGGCGCGCCAGATGCACGCATCCAGCCCAGCATGCTCCTAAATAGGCTGGGCGGGGAAGACTGGGCTGCTGACCCCACCGGAAGAGAGGCGCAGTCACCGGAAGTGAGGCAAGGTGACAGGAAGTACCCGCTTCCCTCTGCAATAAACGGCACAACTGCAGCGGCGGACCGGGGAAGTGAGGTAAAAAGGCGGGAGAGGAATTTCAATTAGACAGAAGCAGCAAATTAAAACCAGATTAAAACCAGTTAAAAGATAGAATTTAAAGAGTTAAATAGGTCAAGCTGAGTAGTCAGTGCAAAAGATGCAAAAGATAAAGTACAAAATAGGCTCACTGTGCTCACTGTATAAAAGCTATTTCCCAGCGGGATACACGGACAGCCTTCCGCCGTCTATCTGCTGCGCATCCGGCCCAGCATGCTCCTAAATAGGCTGGGCCGGGGAAGACTGGGCTGCTGACCCCACTGGAAGAGAGGCACAGTCACCGGAAGTGAGGCAAGGTGACAGGAAGGACCTGCCTCCCTCTGCAACAAATGGCACAACTGCTGCGGTGGACTGGGGAAGTGAGGTAAGAGGGCGGGAGAGGATTTTCAATTAGACAGAAGCAGCACATTAAAACCAGATTAAAACCAGTTAAAAGATAGAATTTAAAGAGTTAAATAGGTCAAGCTGAGTACTCAGTGCAAAAGATGCAAAAGATAAAGTGGAAATAGGCTCACTGTATAAAAGATATTTCCCAGCGGGATACACCGACAGCCTTCCGCCGTCATGGGGGCAGGTTGTCCAAAGCCCAAGGTTTGTCTTCTGTCTTTCAAAGACTCAATGCCGTGGAATAACCTGTGAGTCGCTGGGACTGTAAGACAGGGTTTTTTCCCCTGTGACTGAGCATTTGAAGCTGTGACTGATTAGCTGGGGCTGTAATAGAGCAACTAATGTTATCATTAGGCGTTTGAGTCTGGGAATTTGTTGGCTCTGCCTGAGATGGTGAGATTGTGAGATTCATTTAGACTGTTCATTTGAGGATGTGCCTGAACTGGTTTCAGGGAATCTGAGGAGTGTGGGTTGGAAATTAATATGCACTAGCACTTAATGGTTATGCCATGGATTATGGAAGTTGCAGCTAGCATTCAGAGCTGCACCTAGTCATTTGATGCTGTGTCTGGTTATTGAGGCTGCACCTGGCCATTTTGATGCAGTGCTTGGAAATTGGATGATGTAACTTGGCATTTTCAGGGTGCAATGTGTCATTTGAGGTTGCCCTTTCGAGGTTTGGCCTGAAGATTTGGGGGTTAGTGGTATGTTAAGGTATCTAAATATTTGCTTGGGCATATGAGAGCTGTGAACGGGCCTGTCACTGATATAAGTTATACATTGATATACATCATTGATGATGATATATGTCATCTGATAATTGCATGTTGCAGTGTGATAACTGCTGCAAAGGCATACCCTACAGTCAGTCCTGTTGTATCTCGGTTGCACATTGAATTATCAGGGCAAACCTTTGCTTCATTAATGGGTGGGAAATCAGACTTCTTTATGTATTAATAAATAAAAATGTTACAATATTAATGTTGGCCATATTGTTGGAGAGTTCAACCTCATGAATGTCCCTTCTTGTTGTATCTTCAAGTGCAAAGGTCATATGACATCACTTACTGTGAAATGGAAGAGTCAAATATATAATGCAAGGCCTTGTCCTGTAATGTTATTTTGGGGTTCAAGGCCAGGCAACCCACACAGCAGTGCTATGTTTGAAAATGGATATATTCTGGGTAATCATAAATGACCTTTATATATCTCAGCATAACATACATGTGATTAGTTTACTGAGAGTTTCTTATACAAGAAAGTATATTTCTGCAAACTTTTTTGGTTTGACTTTCTAGATAGTGGGTGTGCTTCGTACTTCTAACCTACCACTTAATAAAACAGTATACCTCATCTGGATGCACATCACAAGGGATGTCCATTGTTGGACCTGTCCCTCTCTGCAGGGCATCTCCCAAACCTTTTGCCCTTTTCCCTCCACTTTTTGCTGAATTCGTTTTTGTTGGCCTTAGGACTCTTGCACTTTAACACTGCTAACCAGTGCTAAAGTGCTTGTGCTCGCCGCTAAACATGGTTTGATTGGCATATAACTAATTGGCATATTTAATGTGTGTATGAGTCCCTTGTAGAAAGATATATCATATACTCAGGGCCTGTAAAATTAAGTGATATCAGTGAGCCTACAGCACATATTGTTCCATCCACTTAAGTAGCACCTTAAAACATGTAGCCTGAATTTAGTTGTACACTGCGATGTCAACTTGGCATGAAAACCCCTTGCCAAGTCTTGCATTCCACTTTTATTACATGTATATCACCACTAATCTAGGCCCTGGGTAGCCCATGGGGAAAGGTGCTGTGTAATTAAAAGGATGGACATGCGCTTTCAAGTTTTACATAGCCTAGTACTGACTAGTAACTCCTAAATTTGTTTTTCACTACTGTAAGGCTTACCCCTCCCATAGGATAACTTTGGAGATTCCTTATTACATTTAATAAGCTGTAATTTGCAATTGAGGGTAGGTTGCTATGTCAAATTTGGTGCCTATGAAACTGTAATGATAAACCCTCTTTAATGGGAAAGTTATATTTTTCATAAAAAATTTTAAATTCCACCTTTAGAAAGTTGCCATTTTCTGCCCTTGGCCCTTTGTGCCTAGAGCCTGTCTTGTGTCACATGACTGGTTATATCTGACAGGGTTTGTGAATTTCTCCTAGACATTCACACAATAGAGGGATAAGCCGTGCCATCTGTTGGCAGGATGGGGTGCGGAGACGAGCACAGCCCAACTTACGAATGAATAGCCTGTGCTCTGCCTTCAAACAAATGGCCTAATAACACTGCATTTTCACTACAGCTAGCATGGAGCCAAGGAAGGCGAGTCAAGAAATTCCATGCACTTCAAAGAACCTTTCCAGGGGCTTCTCCCACCTTCCTGAAGAAGGACACAAGGGTATAAAAATAGGACCATTAGACCCGCTCTTCTGTACACTACTGGACCTGTGGAAGGGCTCTCAGAGGGCAGGCTGCTTCAGTGACCTGCTGTGCACTCTGCCAGACTGCTGCGGTACCTGAAACAACTGCTTTGCTGCCTGGAGCCTGCCTTGAGCCCTCAGAGGCCAGCCACTGGGACATAAAAGACTCCCACCAGCTTGAACCCACACCTGGACCCAGACAGAGTGAGTCCAGACCCCTCAAGAGATGTCCCACCAGCCCTTGGTTGTGGTGTTAAAGGTGCCCAGAGGGCCAAAAACCAAACCTGAGGACTTAGACAAATTTTGGCCCAAATGTGCTCTGACGACCAGGAGGATACTGGGACCAACCTGCTAGCCTATCCGCCCAAGTGCATCGCCAGTCAGATTGACTTTGCGGCTTCTCTTGCTACATTCCCTGCAGCAAATAAATCCTTTTCAGCGGTCCTTCGGTGAAGGGGTATCCAACTTCCTGGAACTGTCCTAGCCTACAGCACTCTGCCTCGTCCCACTGAAGATTTTCGACTTCTATTTCGGCGACTAAGTTCAAACATAGAAATCTTCACTGCTGCTTGTCCCTAGGCATTCCGACGATAACACTCCCTCCTCGGACACCTCCTGCAGCCTTGCTCCACTGAACTTTACACTCTCAGACACTTTTTCTCAGAATTTCTTCTAAGTCTGAAGGTAAGTACTGACTGGGCCCAATCCACTTATTGTGTCCGAACCACGTTCCATCGCGGTCCGGAGATAAGTACTGACCGGGCCCAATACACTACTTGTGATCTAACTGCACTCCTTCCTGGTTGGCCATATTTTTTTACTTTGACTGGGTCTTGCGTGACTAGATGACCGTAGTTGGCGCGTTGATGTTTTAAGTGGTCGTTGTTACTAAAAACTTTAAAAAACATAACACTGGTTCTACTAATTGGATTTCTATCAAATATTTTTTTTTATTTACTCTGTTTTTCTAAATTGGGTTAGGATTTTTCTTGTACTGTTTTTTCACTTTATTACTGTTTGTGTGCTGCATAAATACTTTGCACATTGCTGCTAAGTTAAGCCTGACTGCTTTTTGTGGCAAACTACCTAGGGTTAAGCACAGGTTCATTTAGTGACTTGTTTTGGTTCAATCTGCAAAGGATTGCGACGGTTACTTGACCAGGTGACGTGCCACCTCAGAAGAGGATGAAGTGGATAACAATGAGGAGCAGGGGCCACAGACAGAGGATAAGGGGAGAGAGGACCCAGGCCTGACCTGCCACGAGAGACCAACTCAACCCCAGCAGATGACCTGGATACCCCAGATGCCCAGGATGGAGCAGGTAGTGTGTCTGCCAGGGGCCTGACCTCACAGGAGCTGAATGGACAGGAAAGAGGTGAAGAGTAGTCTCAAACTAGAGCTAGCCAAGTTGAGATTATATAAGAAGTCTGAGAATGAAAGAGCCTTAGAGGAAAAGAGAATGGCCATGTAGGAGGCTGGCCCATGAGACCAGTCTCAGGGAGCTGGACTTAGGAGCAAAGCTTATGGAGTCCAGCAATATTGGTGGCCACGTATCAACAGTACCCACTGAAGAGGTGAGGGTCCGCATACACAAGGACCTGGTGCTTAGTTATGTAGTGGGAGACAATATAGATAAATGGTTCTCAGCATATGAGGTAGCTCTGAGGGTACACAAGATCCCAGAGGAGTACTAGGGGGCGGTAGCTTGTGGAGGTAAATTCCCATAGTGGGGAGGGACAAACTCCTGACACTTGAGGCTGAGGACCAGATCAAGTACGCCCCCATGAAGGCCATTCTTCTTACCAGATTTTGGGTGACTCCTGAGAAGTACCATCAGAGGTTCAGGGACAACCACAAACTCCCAAACCAGACCTGGGTAGACTTCTTAGATTATTCCAGCAAGGCACTGAAGGGCCGGGGAGAGGGCAGTAAGTGGATGATTTTGCTGGGCTGTAGAACCTGATTCTGAAGGAGCACATGCCCAATACCTGTTTTATAGAGATGTGCCAACACCTGGTAGATAGCAAGCTTGCTGACCCCAGGAAGCTTGCTGAGGAGGGTCAGCACCAGAGTGTCCAAAAAAGGTACCTGGGGGTGACCCCCAAGAAGGGTGGTTAAGGTTACTCCTAGCAAAGTGAGGGGGGGGTCAAGGGAGATACAAACAAGTATCAATCTAAGTGTGAAGGAAAGGGTTCCCAGGCCCCTTCTGAGAAAAAGGAGGGAGGTTCAGGTGGGCAGTAGTCCAGTGTGCCCTACTTCCAACCTTGCTGCTTTGATTGTTCGCAGTGAGGACATAAGAAGGGGGACTCTGTCTGTCCAAAAAAACCATCCACTGGTTGGACCCCTTCAGGGGTGCCAATATGACCTTAGGGGTAGGTAGTCCCCAGGGGCATGAGGTAGATCATGTGCTAATCTCCCTTGGGGGTGAACTCAGAAGGTGGACTGGGGATCCTTTAAGGTGGGAGGAGTCACTTCCGCCAGGTCAAGGTGAATGGGGTCCCTGTCACTGCTCTGAGCGACACCAGGGTCAACCAGACCATGGTAGGTGAAAGACTGTTTTCCCCAGAGCAGTACACCAGTCAAGTGTATAGGGTAACTCAGGCCCAGGGGCAGGTCTTTGTCCGCCCCATGGCATGGGTATACCTGGAGTGGGATGGGGAGGTGACCCAGAGAAGGGTCATAGCTAGTTCACATATGCCCATTGACTGTATTCTGGGGAATGAGTTGCCACCGGTGATGGAAAAGCTAGGAGGGGCGGCCGCCCAGGTCGACATGAAAGCGCAAACATCTGGGTGCACAACTCCCAAAACGGAGGGTACAGAGCCCCGCATGGAGGGGCAGGGGGAGGAAGGACTCACTCCTGTTCAACCTCAGGGTACAGATCCTGGGCTGAATGACCAATCTCAGGCTACCACTCCTGGACTGGTGGGAAAGAGAGTGGAAAATGGGTGCTTAACACCTGTGGCTGTTGCCTCCCACTCTGAGAAACTTCAGAGGTCAGAGACCCTGCGGAGGTCTGGGGCCTGGCTCTTGACACTGACAGCTGTCAGTAGCCTCTGTTGGTTGCTATCTTAATGGGCAGGGGTTTCCTTGGTTTGTGGAAAGAAGTCTGATCCAAAGGGTGGAATGGGCCTCATCACTTTGTTGGTCATGGTGGTACTAGCTGCCCACTGGGATGCATCTGTGAGCAAATTAAGGTAAGGTGCTGCACAGGTGGGATCCTCAGGTGAGGAGAAGGGTTCCTCATGGGTCAATTTAGTGGCTCAGGAGATTGCAGACAGAGGGATCCTCCTGAATTCAGAGGGGCATAGAGCTGGTACAGGCCACTGCAGTTGAGGTCCAGTGTCCATATTCTATTGCCTAAACAGGAAAGCCCATCAAGGTATTGATTAGTCTCTCCTGGATTTAAGCTGGAGAAGGCCATGTTGGACATGGCTGTCTCTGCAGGGTTTCCTTTTTTCCTTCACTTTTTGCTGAGTTTGTTTTTGTTGGCCTAAGGACTCTGTACACTTTACCACTGCTAACCATTGTTAAAGTGCTTTTGCTCACTCGCCTAAACATGGATTGATTGGCATGTACCTATTTGGCATATTCAATTCATTTATAAGTCCCTTGAAAGATATGCCATATACCCAGGGTCTGTAAATTAAATGATACCAGTGGGCCTGCAGCACATATTGTTTCACCCAATTAACTAGTGCATTGAAAGATGTCCCAGGCCTGTCGCTGCAGCCTGAATTCAGTTGTAAACTGCCATGTCAACTTGGCATTTAAACCCCTTGCTAAGCCTTAAATTCCCCTTTCAGTACATGTATATAACTCCTAATGTAGGACCTAGGTAGCTCATGGGGCAGGGTGATGTGTAATTAAAAGGATGGACATGTACTTTAAAGTTTTACATGTCCTAGTAGTGAAAAACTCCCAAATGCGTTTTTTCACTACTGTAAGGCGTACCCCTCCCTTGGATAACATTGGAGATTCGTTATTACATTTAATAAGCTGTAATTTTCAATCCAGAGTAGGTAGCTATATCATGTTTGGTACATATTAATTTGTAATGATAAACCCTCTTTAATGATAAAGTGATATTTTTCATTACAATTTTGAAAATGCCTCTTTTAGAAAGTTGGCATCTACCTGCACTTAGCCCTTTGTACCTGCAGCCTGTCTTGGGTCCCATGACTAGTTGTAGCTGACAGTTAGGGCATGTGAATTTCTCCCAGACAGTCACACAATAGAGGGCTAAGCCATGCCTCAATGGGCCATCTGCTGGCAGGATGGGGTGTGGAGCTGAGCACAGCCCCACTTACAGCTGAATACCCTATGTTCTGCCTTCACACAAATGGCCTAAAGATCCTACATTGTCACTGCCGCCAGTCTGGAGCCAGGGCAGGCGAGTCAGGAATTTCCATGCACTTCAGAGAACCTTTCCAGAAACTTCACCCACCTTCCAGGAGAAGGACAACGTGGTATAAAAATAGGACCTTCAGACCCACTCTTCAGTTCACTACTGGACTTATGAAAGGACTCTCAGAAGACTGCCTGCTGCTGTGATCTGCTGTGCACTCTGCCAGACTGCTGCTTTACCTGGAAGGACTGCTTTGCTGCCTAAGGCATGCTTTGAACTCTCAGAGGCTAGCCCTGCATCTTCACCTGCACCCAGGACTACCAGAAGTGACTCCGAGGACTAGTTTGCTGGCCTTTCCTTCAGAGCCACAGGGACATAAAAGGCTCCCACCAGTTTTAACCCATACCTGGGCCAAGCCTGAGTGAGTTCTGAGTCCTCAAGAGATGTCCCACCAGTACTGGACCCTTGGCTGTGGTGCTACAGATGCCCAAATGGCCATAAACAAAAAATGAGTACTTAGACAAATTTTTACCAAACGGGCTCTGAAAACCAGGAGGAGACCGGGACCAACCTGCTAGTCTATCTACCCAAGGTGCATCACTGGTCAGACTGACTTTGCCAAAGGGATATTCAACTTCGTGGAACTGTCTTCAGCTACAGACATATGGCTTGTCCCGCTGGAGATTTTTGACTTCCATTTCGGTGACTGAATCTGACTGACTGAAATCTTCACCGTAGCTTCGCCCCTAGGCCATCCGACGATGAAGCTCACTCCTCAGACTTCTTCTGCAGCCTTGCCTCACTGAACTTTAGCTTTTCAAACACTTTTTCTCAAAATGTCTTCTAAGTCTGAAGGTAAGTACTGACTGGGCCCAATCCACTTATTGTGTCCGAAAAAACGTTCCATCGCGGTCTGCCCTATTTTTCAAGTTTGACCCAGTTTTGCGCGATTAGATGTCAGTGGTTGGTGCTTTGATCTTTTTTACTAAAAACTTTAAAAATTCATAACCCTGGTTCTACTGATTGGATTTTTGTAAAATGTATTAAAGTTTACTAATTTTTTTAAAATTGGTTTGAGATTTTTCCTGTGCTGTGTTTTTTACTTTATTACTGTTTGTGTGCTGTATAAATGCTGTACACATTGCCTCTGAGTTAAGTCCAGTGTACTTCATTGGTTTCCGGTGCTCAGCACTTAATTGTCAACACCGCACTGAACTGTCACACTTGCGAGAGAGATGGTTAGTAGTTGTTTTGGCAGCAATGACAGGGGCGATGGTTGGTTCAAGCTGCAGTGGCCTCCTGGTCAGGGCCCTGGCACTCATTATTTTACAAATTAAGCACTGTTTAAGTCTGACTGCTTTTTGTGCCAAGCTACCCAGGGTTAAGCACAGGTTAATTTAGTGACTTTTTGTGGTTTACCCTGCAAGGGATTATTTCTGTTGCTTGACCAGGCTCACACTCTAGTCAACCAACAACCCAATTTCTCACATCTGTTCTAAGTAATACACAGTTACTTCAGCACAGCTGTTTATCCCATGTGGATGAGCCAGTTATCTGGATTAGTTTCATAGGCGACACTTAATAATTGACCAATGGGCTCATCATTATACGTATGTAATAATCCGTGACACATCAACAGTTTATAACACCTTTCTGTGTCACTGGCTCACTGAGAGTCCAACATGTTTTCCGCAATATTTAGGACACATGACAGTCATAACACTTCCAACTATAAATGCCAGCCCCGGCTTGCAATCGCTTGCACAAGGCACTGTGACTCTACTTTAGTTGAACACATATTGGTGACATTGACTTGCATAGACAATAGGGTACGCCCACCACAATGCAATCAGGTCAAATCTTCTGCCATCATGCACACAGCCCAAATAGGATACAGCATATGTTCTATCCGTATATGAAAACATTAGTTCCCAATCCACTGGGAAAGACAGCAATTCTGGAAGCCCACCCAGGGAGTGACAATAGTTTTCTAGTAAAATTACAATGCAATTTTATACTTTTTTTGTGAAGTACAGATTCAAGAACAGCATTGACTTTTCCTGCTCTACCTACGGACTATTTCATAGATACTGCATTATTAATGTTCATTAATTGTAGTTTATGAACTTTATCATAGTTTTGATAAACAGAGTTAAGGTAAAACATATTTAACAAGCAGGTAAAGCAGAGGATTTCCCCCCAATAAATATTTCAGTCATTTGTAGGTGTTCATGAGCCATTTTAAATTTGACTACATATATGACGTGTGCATAATTCCTAAAAGCTGTGCACATAAAGGCAAGTATCTAATCAAGAAGGTAGGCTTCTGTTGCTACTGTAAAGGAAAAGAATGAAAAAACTTTGAGGTGGACAGCAAGTGAAAAGTGTGAAATCAATCCAGACTGATAAAATCACTCTGTGAATATTTGTGTGAAATAGAACAGATAAGGAGAAAGAACCTGAAAAGGAGTTCACAACAGTTTAAAATATGGGTTTAGCTTATATATTTAGACAGGAAAAGTATACGTGCAAGACGAACAAAGTAAATCTGATGACTCATACCTAGTGGTAAATGCAGTGTTTCATGTGGAGAGTCTCCAATTCCTTTTCTAGACTGCACAAAAACAAAATGATAAAAAGGGTTATTCTTAGCATAAAACTACTGGTTGTAGTCAAATAAATTAGCCATCACAGGGGCAACGTGACACCTTTCAAAGGTTCTCCTTAGAAAATACACCTTTAAAGAGGCTCAAATTGTAAGGCATGTAGCACAACACAATAACTCTTAATTTGGTATTATTTATTTGTAAAAGGTCATTATATCACTTAAGAGCATAGCAGAGGATGTTATTGATTGCAGCACTCATGAGTGGAAAAAATGCCTGGATAAGTTGCACATACCACTCAGTTTTGTTTACCCATTTTTCGTCCCTAGTGAGAATGGTTCATGAAGGGTCCTGAATCTGGGAGACTGGCCCAGTCAGTCAGTCTTAAGCTCCTGAGCTCCTGAGAATTTGTTGAAAGGCTTGTTTGAAAGATTGTGTATATTCCTAGATGTCTATGGTCTACAGGAACCTTATCTATGTTGATTAGTAGTACTTGGGACCTAATATTATAAGATCTGAATATGTTTAGCCCTTCAGCATGTTCAATGGCTCATTCTTTGTGCCAATTGAGTAACTAATAGGGTCATTTAGAGTTTTGTGAGATGGTAATAATGCAATAGATCAGCAGTCCTTTCACCCCACTAAGCTTTAGGTTCTACCACGTTATTTAGAGGTGAAGGAATCTCTGCATTTTGAATGATGGAACCTCAGCCACTTCTGTCTTGGGAAGGCTTTCTCCAGCAGTCCAACTTTTAAAGGGCTACTACCCACATAAACGCATACAAAGACCTTATGTGCTGGGGGAAAGCTCCCTAAGATTCAGTGTCACTGACTTTCAGTGCTGCCAAAATAAAATTCTTCTTTTAAGTATTTTTTCCGCAACACCCAAAAATGTCAAGTGGCCTCAATGACATGACTTCTAGCCAGCATTTGACTTTTACCAAAGTGATTCTACTACACTGGTGGAAGCATTTCTGACAAAAGAGATTGCTGCAGACACGCTGGGAATCTGAAATTGGGAGCCGTGCTCTGGGAGAGCGCAGGCCTGGGCCTTCATTGACTGGTGACAATGTGACACAGTCTCTGAAACAAAGAGCTCATTCAACACTGCTTCTTTATCAATAATGTAAAGGGAGGAGCACGCCATAGTTCATAAAAGATCTTTGTGAAATGAAACATGATGCATTGTGTATATACAATCCAGATATCTTATAAACCCCAGTGATGCAATAAATGATCTGAATGTCATATCAAAGTTGGTCTATAAAAATAATCATGACATCGGGAATTATACATAATAGCATACAAACATCTCATACTTACAAATTTCCCACAATAAAGATATTTGGGTGTCAAAAACTGGGGAGAGGATGTGGTGCAGCGGCCGAGCTGCCAACTATGGAGCTGGGGATCTAGGTACGAGCCTCTGCGTCGGCACAAGATCCTGTGATTCTGGGCAAATCACTTAATCTCCCCGTCCCCATGGACAGTGCATGGATACCTTCACGGGTGATAATCGGGAATTATTTAAATCTACAAACTTAACTTTAAACTTTAAAAACTGATCATATGTTTCACTGAATTACAAATCTACACACTTTGGAGGATTGTTTACTCCAACACATATAATTAACAAAAAGTCAGAGTGAACGTCATTATCTAAGTATATTCTACCCTATAATAGATTTTACTTTATTCCACCTCAGCAGAATGTGTTAGAGGAATTAAAGTAATACATTATAATTCTCCGAAAGCAGGTAATCAATTTTTTTGTGGCCCCATATCTTATCTATCCATATTTATGAGAAATCCTTAAGTAATACATGCTCCTTGACCCAAGTTCACTTTATGTTTTGTTCCTGTTCTGTTATGTTATGTTATGAAAGATTTGTAGAGTGCAATAACACCCACATTATTAATGACAGCAAAGAGGGAGTTTTAGAAGGTATTACTGAAAAGTAATGTTTTAATACCTATCTAAAATTGCGGATTAGAAGAGATTTCACAGAGCTGGTGGAGAAGGGAATTCCGCAGAGTGGAAACTTGTGTAGTAGAGCCACAGCAACCACATCTGGATTTGGGAAAATTGGGAATGCAGAGCAGAGAAAGTCCTGCCTGGGTGTATGGAGAAAAATGATTAGGTACAAGTCTAGGAGAGGAGTCTGAAAAAGTACGGTGAACTACGCAATAACATGTAAAACAAATTCCAGCATGGATCATAAGCCAGTGAGGCTTACTTTACATCAGTGATGCTCTGCAGAAGAGGGGAGCAGAAATTGAAATAAAAATAACTTGATTTGGACCAATTGCAAGAACATCCAGAGGGTACACTTAATGCAAATGTAAGTGCTTTTCAATAATCAGGCCATGACCCACATAGAGGGAGTACTGCAGCATGAAGACCATCAAAACCAGGAAAGAAGGGACTATACAAAGCTTCCTCATTTGCAAGGAACGGGATGATACTACTGCTGTAACCTGGAAATACAACAGACAAAAGGAGTGGATCTTGATTCCTAAACTTCAAGAGCCAAAGTCAGATGGATAGTAGGAAGATACTATATTGGATACATTTATTTTTCAGCTTTCCAACACCAAATAACACTAAATAAGAGTTAACATATAAAATCTCACACAATGCAGTCAAATGCCTTTATGCCATCAAGACTATTCGTTGTAAGCTGTCAGTTAAATATGTTTGGAGGGTAAGCCAAAGTTTTATCAACACGCTATTCTCACCATCAGCCATACAAACCAATGGGGTTATTTAAATATTGGGGTAAACCGTAAGGGGCCTACTCACAACATAAGTTTATACATGAGTAAATCTAAAGGTGTAAATGTATTCATCCATTTTGAAGTAAATGTATTGCTTTTGACTATGCACAATTTCCAAGTGCAGATTTGCTACAAAGTGTAGACTTACATGTCTCCACTACCCAAGAAACTGTGGGTGGAGCCAAGTTTATGATTGTAAAGTTACCACAGACAAAAAGGTCACACAACAGTATGAAAGTTACTCAGCTCAGACCTATAGTAAATCCATGACCATCTACTGATACTGCAACTCACTCTATTTTTAATTTTTTTTGTTTTGTCCTCATTCGCCTTTAACCATAGTAAACAGACCGTCTGTTCATACCCCTACTCAACGACCTGAGATGACATAGGCTCTTTTGATGGAATCTCTCGGTACCTTCAGCCTGTAGGGGTATATTTCCAGACCGAAATGTTACTACCCCTCAAAAAAGAGGATAGGTTTCACTCCAGCTTGATCTGTAAAGACCAGATGGACTCTTTCGATGACTCGGGGGAAGACCCAGCATAGTCCAGGAAGTATCCAAAAGGCATAATCATCGGACCCGCCCTTCATTATGACATAAATAAAATAAGAATAACAAAGCATGGATAAAGTTTACGGTTGCTTCTTAGGTTATTTCCATTGAAGCAGCAGGTCCCAATATGCAATCTTTTTTTGCTACAAGCTCTAGCCAAGTCCATCTTAGATGTTTCATATAATGAGGTCAACCAATCCGAGTGTTTAGGAGGGACAGGGTCCACCCAATGTTTACATATTTGTCTCCTTGCCAGTAAGATCGAATAGAATAAAAGAGACCTGGCTGGACCTACAATGTAGCTGTTAAGGCCGAAAATTATTAAAGTCAGGTCCATTTGAATTGGTACTCTCAAGATACTCTCCATCGTTGTCCGTATTTCTTCCCAAAATGCGCCATTGGGGGGGCAGTCTTTAAACATATGTAAGTCTGAGTCTTCCGCCAACCCACACCTTTTACAGTTGACTTGAGACCCTTTTAGGATTTTTGATAGCCTGAGGGGGGATAGGTATGCTCATCTATGCACAGTGAATAGATGGTTCCTCTTCAACCATGCAGGTTTAACTAAACTGAAAAGATTTTTAAACGAATCCTGCCATAGGAGATCGCACTGTGCATTTGGCATCTGTTTACTCCATAGCTCGTTAGCAAGCTTAAATTCCCCATCCACCGCCTCTTCTATAGCCCAGTACCAGTGTGAAACCTCCTTCTTCCCTACTGGCCTCTCGACTAGCTGATGCTCTAGACTGTTTCCCCCACCAATAGATTTTTTCTGTCTGATCTGGGACTGCACCCAGCTTTGTAGCTGGAAATACTTAAATCTTGAGAGACCGCTACCCACTCTCCTCTTTAGATCTTCCCATAAGATGAGTGTTTCATTACTAACAAGATCTCCCCATACTTTTAATACAGCATCTTTAAGTGGCATCGCCAGCCTGTCCCGAAGGCATTCCGGCGAGCCCGGTGAGTCCCAAAGTGGCGCTAAATTTGAGAAGTAATTAAGACCCACCAAATTTTTTAACCTTGCCCATATTCTGGCAAATCCCTGAAAGACCTTAAGTTTGACTTTCTTAAAAAAAATTTGGTCACCAAATTTAAACATGAAGCCCTCCTCCGGTAGACCCGCCCCTTTTAACATAGCCAATAACATGTCACCTCCCCCAGTGCAAGTAGGCATTTTTAATAGCATCCGAGAATGTGAAAGTTGAAACGCCCAAGAGTAGTACTGTAGGTCAGGTAACGCGAGACCTCCTTTCTCCCTCCTATGCCTTAGTTTTTTCCAGGCTATTCTGGTAGATCTATATGCCCAGATAAAGGAATTTATTTCTTGCTGGAATTTATCTATAGTGCGTTTATCGAAGTGAAGGGGAATTGTATTAAAAAGGAATGTGGTCTTAGGTAGTATCGTCATTTTAACCAGATTCACCCTCCCCAGGATGGATAAAGGAAGGTGGGCCCATGACTTCATTTGTTTATGGCATTCCCGAAGGACTCGTGCTAAGTTGGTTTCTGATATTTTATCTATATCTTGGACGATTCTAACCCCTAGGTAACGCATGCTGTGGTTTACCTGATGTGAAGTACCCATGATGTTGCAGGTCATAATCTCCGTTTTCCCAGCATTTACCTCATACCCTGAGACCTGCCCGAATTCCTCCGCCAATCTAATGACTGCTGGAAGGGATGTATCCAAGTCTGCTGAGAGTATCAGGATGTCGTCCGCATACAGTGCCACCCTCCTCTCCCAATCCCCGTGTCTGAAAGACTCAATATCAGGATCTTCTCTGAGCCTCTGCACAAACGGCTCTATGTACATATCAAATAACAGGGGGGAGAGGGGGCAGCCCTGTTGAGTCCCTCTAGTTATACTAAATGCCTTAGTAAGACTACCGTTAACCAGAAGCTTGGCCGATGGCGCTTGATATAGCAACTGTATGGTACGGCAAAACTTGTCACCCAGATTCAATTTCACCATAACTTCCGACAGGTAAATCCAATTTACCCTGTCAAAAGCCTTGGTGGCATCCAGGGTTAAAGCTGCAAGAGGAAGTAAATAGGTGGAAGCGATATCTATTGCACCGACCAGATCGTATGTGAGGTCTGCCAATTGTCTCCCTTTCACAAACCCTTTTTGGTCGGGGTGAAGGATGTCCTTCGCCACCAACCCCAACCTAGTTGCTAAAATAGAGGTAAAGATTTTGTAATCGGCGTTTAAAAGCAATATGGGCTGGTATGACCCACAGCTGGAAGGATTTTTGCCCGGTTTCAAAATCAGGACTACTGTAGCATCATTCCATGATACAGGTGGGCTAGTTCCTTCCAAAAATATTTTGTTAAATAGTTGGGTTATTATTGGAATTATGCCCTCCCCTAGAGATCTATATAGTTCGACTGGTAGTCCGTCAGGACCAGCAGCTTTGCCCCTTTTACCGTCCGCCATAGCCTTCCTCACTTCCTCCTGTGTAATGGTCTGTTCCAGGTCTATCTGTTGCTCGGAGCTAATGGGTGTTAAAGTAGTTCTCTTAAACCATACTTTTGCTTTAGATTTATTTTCTATGGAGGCCTCTTTATATATCTCTTGAAAATATTCCAAGGCCTCACCAAAACCTTCATCCGAAGATGTGGAGGCTGCACCGTTCCCCCCAGTAATTTCTTTTATATGGTTCCGAAGCTGGTCTGCTTTGATTTTCCACGCAAGTAACTTTCCTGCTCCTTCCCCATATTCAAAGTGGGCGATCTTGCTTGCCTCCCATCTACGCATGAGCCTCCTTTGAACAATGCCCTCCAGCTGTTCCTTCAATTTTTTTAATTTATCCAGATCTTCCTTCTGGCCGACTCCCGCCTGGCTATTCATTTTTGACTCCACTTCCCTCATTTCTACCTCCAAAGCTAAAGTCTCATCTCTATATTTTTTACGCCTATAACTTGACCTACTAGTTATTATACCCCTCAGAAAAGCTTTGAGAGTGTCCTAAACTATAGTGATATCGGCTGTTCCCAAATTGGTCTCTAGGAATAAATTTGTGTCCCTGGAGAGGAAACTTGACTCATCCTCTTCAAGTAATAATGATCGATCAAAGGACCATACTCTAGCCTGCTGTGTCTGTATACATTCAAGGACCAATACAATACCAGAGTGGTCCGACAAGTGTGATGGCAGGTATTTTATATCTTTAACTCTGTCCCTGAGATTATAACTGATCAGGATATAGTCAATTCGTGACTTATGTTTATATTTAAAATTCCTATAAGATACCCCCAGTTGTTGACCTGACCTTTCCCTCCATATATCACTGAGGCCCAATTGGGACATTATTGTCAAGAGGGACGCCCTGGATCATGAAGGGGCTATCGCTCTACTATTTGGGGATTTATCTAGTTTGGGATCAAGGACAATATTAAAATCTCCTGCCCATATCACTGGCTCTGAGAATTCCAATAGGTGCGAAAAAATAATTTTGAGACAAGAAGGGTCATCCTGGTTCGGGCCGTAGTAGCCAACTAGAGTGAAAAGGATACCCCCTTAAAGTAATCTTCAATATCAGCCACCTCCCCCCTGGATCACCCTTATATTGCAAAATCTGGACTTTAGCTTGCTTTTTGAAGAGAATCAACACCCCTCTAATATTGGCCGTCTGGTCAGTACAGATAAAAGAATCCACCCATTTCTGAGATCTAAGTATTTCTTTCATCTCTGCCTCAAGAAGATGGGTCTCCTGGATGGCAATGACCTGCGCTGGGGAATCTCTCAGATATTGTAGGATTTTTGCTCTACGTGACCTCACGCGCAGGCCATTTACATTCCAGGACAATATCTGAAGTACAGTCATGTTATTTGAGGCTTAACACTCCGAGCCCTCCCTAGACCGAGGCGGAGACAGCGCCTGGATTTTTGCATTCCGGCCAACTCCAACCTAGCTAAGGTTAACAGACCTAACAAGTCTAAAAATCTAAGACGAATGAGGTAATTTTAATTTTTATCCCCCTGTGCTCCACTACCCCCCTCCCATCCCCTCCCTTGGAGAACCCTTCCCCCATTTGTCTGGACTAGATGTTGTCCAGATATGGCGTCCGTGATCTACCCCCCTCTACCCCTATCCCGAATATGTGTTACCCTACAAAAAAATTGCTCCTAATCAAAAATAAAAGTGTTATGTATCAAAAAACATAAAGAGTAAAAAGAAATGTGTTTCTTGCACAACTTAAGAGGCCCAAAGGACCTCCAAGATTTGCAGTTTTTTCTATCTTTGTACATTTATTCTTCCCTGGCTTATTAATGCAGGATCTAAAACTTTTTACTCTTCCAAACAGACCTTCCGATGGTGTGATCCGATAGTTACATTATAAGCAATGTGAAGCTCTATTCATCACTACACTATGTTTCACAATCCTGCACCTCCCTTAGGGGAAACCACCCAGGTTATCCATAAGAACATATGGGACCCCTTTGCTAATAGTATCCAGCAATTCGTCTGCCTTCTGAACTGACCTAATGTTATGCATTTTGTTATTATACATAACTTTTAAGAAAGCCGGAAATTTGAGTTGTACTACTGCTCCGATTTTCTTGAAATTATCCATCCTTCTACCGAGTTCCCACTGCCTTTCTAGAGTGTCTCTCGATAAATCCGAGCGAACTTCAAAAGAAAAATCCTTGCTTCTTAGTGTTTTTGTTTTTAAAGCCAAATTCAAGATTTTTTCTTTTACTGCATAAGTGAGGAAATTGATAAGAATCTTCCTTGGTTTTGTCCTATTTGGATTTAGGAGAAAGGGGTCCCTATAAACTCTTTGTATGTCCTTTTCCAGGAACTCGGTAGACTCTTCAAGTGGCAGAACTTCCTTGATCAATTTAACAATGAAGGTCTTAAGGTCTGACCCTTCTTTTCCCTCTGGGACGTTCATAACGCGAAAATTATTCCTGCTGGAGTTGTTTTCAAGCGTCTCCATTCTATCTCGCAGAAAAGCCTCCCCTCTTTGTAAGTCCTGAATTTTGGCCTCTGCAGACCCTAAATTGGCCTTTAACTCATATACAGAGTGCTCTAGGGATTCGGTTATAGCATTTAAGAGATCCACCTTTTTTTCTAGGATCTCACATGAGTTCCTTATTTCTCCTTGATTAGCAGCTGATACCGCAAAGCCTTGCTTGATATCCTCCTTTAATGAGGCAAACAGAGCTTCCATCAAAACTAGTGGGGGCCCAGTCTGCTCCTGCAACCTTAGTCCTGGCCCATTTCCGTCAATAGATAGACTGGTGACTGCGGCTGCACTCTGAAGGCCTAGTTCTATCTCCCCCCCTAGCACTAATTCAGGCCTAGATTCTGTAATTTCAGTGGGTATCTCATTCTCAGTAAATGAGGCTCCTGTGGACTCCATGTTATCCCGGGATTCGCCTGTTATGCAGCCCGGAGGACCAGAAGAACATATATCAACGTCCTCTCTGCGGTCCTCTCCCTGCTTAGTAATAATCAATACCTCTGGTTGAACCCTGAAGAAGGACCTCAATGAGGGGGTAACCTTAACTTTACTATGTATAGAGATGGTTTTGTTTCTCCCCCCTTCATGCTCCTACCCTTAACCTGGTAGGTTTGAAAAGCAGAACAATCACTGGACGCGCTGGAGGTACTAGGGGTGCTTTTAACTACTGCTCCTTCCAAAGCCTGCCCCTCCTCTAACTGACTTCCTGGTGCCCCACTTTCCTTTTCCTGGGTTTTCCCCTTTTTATTACCAGGCAGACACCCTCCGCGTTTCCTACCTTTTTTCCTGCTTGTTTTACACCAGGTTTACCTCGATTTTCTGGGCTCTTAGGATTTTTGAGGTCCCCGCCGTCCCCTGCGCTGTATGGAAAATCCTTGCCTCCTGAATGCGGGTAGTTTTCTATGTTTAATTTTGGGGACTCCAAGATTTGGCCAGGAGATACTTCCCCCTTGCTGCCCGAAGACGACTTTGAGCCGGGTGAGATAGTTGAAGAAACCAGAGCTACCGGCTCAGTGGGAATGGCTCCGCAGACAACCCCCGTTCGACCAGCACCTGCTGCGCCGAAAAAGCGACCGATACTGGCGCTGCCGCTGCCGACCCGGAGGACACCCGCGAGCCGCCGCTCTGCGGCCGCGCCTCAGCTCCAGGGCGGCCGTGCACCAGCGCAGAAAGCAGGGCGGGCGGGGAGCACCAAAGGACTCCACGAGCATTCGCCTCTCTCCCCGCTAAACTCTGGAGCTCTGCAACCACTCCTTCAGCCTCCAGAAGAGTCTTCACAGTCTCCGCAGAAAAACACAGCTCAAGCGCCCGGTAACATCGCGCTGATGGTAGCGAGGTGAGGGAAGATAGCACGGACACGCGCAGCTGCTCAGCTAGCAGACGCCATGTTCTCTGCAACTCACTCTATTAGAAGTTATAGGGGCAGGGACTTAGAGTAAACTAGCAAATAATGATTAAATAAATGAATGTATTTTTATTTTTGTCAAAAATATATTACATTATATATAATGGTAAAACATTATATATGTTACAAATAAATATTATTTTATGATACATGTTTTTTAAAGACATTTTACTTTAGGTGGGATTTTTCAAAAGAAGTCTAAAAAATTAACTCTAATTAAATTTCATAAATCTAAATTAATTAAATATTTATTTGAAAATTACGATAACAGTATAAAGTTACAAGTATTAACTTTTCACATGTAGGTGGAGTTTTCCTCCACTGAGCAGAGATCTACCTGTGGTAACATACAAAGAAAATTTTAACAACGTATTTGAAATTAAAAAAATAGTAAAACTATTTTATATTACATTTTTGTAAATTAAATGAATATGTTTTACTGTAGAACAAAGTAAACAAAATGCTACAGAACTATTAACATTCAAATAAATAATTAATTTTTAATTCATTTACATATATTATTTTTCTTAAGTTTAGTAAAAATCCCACCTGAATTAAAATATTTATATTAATTTATTATGTCTTAGAAATTACAAGAAGTTATGTATAGAATTAATTTAAATTAATAAAAAATAATTAAAAAATAGAGTTAGAGTCATTTTTTAAACAAAGAATGTAACTAAATATTTTATCATAAACAACTATTTTTATTTATATTTATTTTTAACAAGTCAAAATAAATCACCTTATGTTAACATTATTTCCTATGGGGTTGTGTCCCTGCCTCAATTATTGTCTATAGGACGGTGTTGCAGTACAGGTGGTTGACCATGTGTGGTGCTCAACTTCCTCCAGGTCTGAACTACAATAAATCTACTACGGTTTTGGGTACTTTTTGGCTTTAATAACTTTAGAACAGCAGTTTGTGAACAGCAGCAAGCTTGTGGGGTTCTCCGTCCCACCCTTAACCCCTTCTTAGCCCTCCCTAAACCCCTACTCACTCCTCCATAAACCATTCCCAATTAGGATAAGTCATCTGTTTTTTTTTCAACCCCTTACACTGGTCATTGCTACATTTAATACAAAGGGGGCGATTATGATGTCGTTAGGAAAGGCTCCGGATGGGATTCGGTATTGCAGAATCCAATTCGGAACCCTTGTTTCCTACCGAATCGTACAGATTTCCCAACGACCGATTACGATGCCCGGAAACCATTCGAGCAGACCGAATCGGTCCCGAAAGGCATCTGGACAGCCCGAGTCTTTCGGAGCCGATTCGTGCAGCTCTATGGACGAGCGATTACGATGACCGATTCTGACAGCCGTACCGATTCGGTTTGCCCGAGAAAAAACAGCTGCTGGAATCTGTATGTGGGGGTCCGTCGTGGGCCCCCTTCATACTGAGACTTACCAATGTAGCCCTTGGGGGCACCCAAGGGACCCCTCTTCCCAACCATGCACAATGTGGCAGGCACCATGGGTAGCCCGCGTCAGGGTGCAAGGTTTTCCCCAACCACCCCTTTTTTCAATGGGAGCCTGTGTTCCATTGAAGTCAATGCGAGTCCAACCAAACGATGTTGGGAAGCATCGTAATCAGTCGTCCGGACTCACAGGACCCGATTCTTTTAGAAACTATTCCGGAACTGATTAGTTTGGGACAGTTTCCTAACGACATCATAATCGGGTCCTAAGTAGTAAACATACATGTGCGGGAATTTCCCCATCGAAAAGATAGGAGAGGTTGAGATTTACACTTCTAGGTTTGTAAATTGCATCTTGAAGTAGTACTACTTTGCATACTACAGAATGCAGTTTTTGTATCGGGCCCTAAGTTTCCAATGGTGGATTCTTCATTGACTCTGAAACTGGACTCTCCCTGGCAGCAGACAATCCACCACAGGACAGCCAATTTCAAGTCATCAGATGGCAGCCCTATTTAGAGTGAGCGTTTCCTACTCTCATCCAACTTGTAAACTATGGCTGTCTCAAACGGAAAAAAAGAATAATGATTTGAGAAAACTCCCAGTAAAACAGTTATTGCTTTTTTGATTTTCATACACAAACCCCATGAGCAGGAGGTTTTCAATGAAATCAAAAACGTAGTAATACTGAACAAAATGCTGGCTAGCCACCATCACATGACAGATGGGTAACATGACAGTTTACCAAAAATGCTCCTGCTTTGCTGATGTGAGCACTTGTATCGAAAGGTTCCATGCCAAGCAGTTGGGGATCTCTAGACATGGTGACCTAGTTGCCATTAGGCTAGCAGAGATAGAGGCCTCTGCTGGCCTTGTGAATTGGCAGACCATTAGTTAAACTCATAAAAATTCCTAAGTATTGGCAAACAATTCAGCGTGAAAAAGATGGAGTTAGACTATGAAAGGTGGAGACATAACTTCTGAAGTTTTTTTAGGGTACCTTTGAGGTTCTCAGTTTTGAACAACAGTCCTCTGGTGTGATGGTACTTTTATTTTGATGTCGTTTATGCTACTATGTAGTGTAGAATGTCATTGTTTGCTTTGGATGAAGTCTTGTTTTATTAATGTTCATGTATTATGTCTGTCTTTTTTTTCTTGTGATTGATTATTTTGCCAATTTTATTGGTCATTTATATGTGGTTAAATGTCATGCATTATTGGTTCTTACTTGGTTTCTACTAATAAATCGGATGCATCTTCTCCTATCATTTGTTATGTTTATTCAAATATTGGAGCCCGTACTAATTTTCCTCAAAAACCCCAAATCAATAATTTGTTTTGTGCTTGGAAACAGCAATGTTTGATTTTGATTCATCTCAATGAGTCATACATTTCTGGGCCTTCCAAAAACAAAACATTTTACATATTACTTCATTATGCAGAGGTATTATTTTCCCTACCAAATTAGATTTGATGACACACCTCTTTTCCTTTATGTTGAATTCATAGGTCCAAGGATATCAGGCTTCCTGGGCACTGGACAACAAGATGTTGAGCAGTCATGGGCAATGCCACATGGCACTGGGCATCTGGGGATTCCTGAAAGGAAAGGCAGTTATGGGCAGTGGGACACTGTGGTTTGGTGACCTGGGTACTAGGCAGTAGGACAACCATTGGTCTCTTGGCGTGGGGACCTAAATCTTTTTGAGGAATAGGGAAGGTTAGGGAATATATTGAGTATTCATAAATGCAAATTATCCCTTTAGAGATTTCTCCATTTTATAATCTGTGCCTTTCCTTTAACCAGGTTGAATTGAGACCTGTGAGGCAATGCATACATTCACATTTGCTTATTCACCACATGAGGGGAAGAGAGATGCAATCAGATATCAGTACGCGGAGAGCAAAGTATGTGACATCTATATCTTTATAGAACAGAATATGGACATAAACAGGAAACAACAACAGCAAGCAACAGTGGGAGCTATCTAAGAAAAAAGTAGCATGAGTCTGGGACTCTGTCACAGACTGGCCCCTTTTGGTTTGATTGTTCCTTTGCCAGAAGTCTATAATTCTCAGGAAATGCTATGTTTTGAACGTGCTTGAAATACATAAGCTATTGGTTTCAAACACACATGTTCTATCTACAATTTTAATTTTATCACGTATGCAGTACTATTTGTAATTTATCACTGGTAACTGTGGGGCAACATACAAGCTTGATTACCCTACCAAGCCTCTTTCAAACTTTTTAGGCGTGGAACATTTCGCACGCCTTGCTGGTAATTTTTTACTCTATCCACCTACCTGAAACAATTGTCAGAATTTTCTAGACCCAGATGCCTTTTCCACATCCCTCATCTTGGTTAAACTGCCTTTTTTTGTAATACATTTTCTTTAAATAACATTGCATTTAAGTCAACTGTACAGATATTTATACACTTACACATTACATTAGAGCATTAGATCAGCCTTCCATTGTCATCACACAAGGCACTAAACCAGAGAAGAAGAGGGAAGGGGGACTGACGAGGGGTATAACACAGGAGATGCATGTACGGAAATGTGTAATATATGGATCAGACAGTACATGGAACACAATGCCAGATTAGATACACACAAGAGCTGTTGGACTTGGCCCTTTTTGCAGGGTCATCCCTAAACTTTTTGCCTTTCTCCTAGCCTTTTTTCTGACATGGTGTTGGTGGTTTTAGGACTCTGGGCACTTTAGCACTGCTGTCCAGTGTAAAGTGTCTGTGCTCTCTGTGTTACTTATGGTAAGATTGGTCTACACCTGTTTGGCATATTTAATTTACCTGTCAGTCCCTTGTAAAGTGGTATCTCATATACCCAGGGCTTGTAAAATTAAATGCTACTGGTGGGCTTGTAGCGCTGATTGCGCCACCCACCAAAGTAGCCTTTCAAACCTATCTCAAGCCTCTGCCATTGCAACGCCTGTGCGCGCAGTGTTACTGCTGCTGTGACATGGCACCTAAAGTGTGTGCCATGTCTGTGACCCCCCCTTTTACTACATATCAGTCACCCCTAAGGTAGGCCCTAGCTAGCCCTATGGGCAGGGTTCAGTGTAGGTGAAAGGTAGGACATGTACCTTTAGTGTGTGACATGTCCTGGTAGTGACAAACAGCCATTTTGGTTTCTCACTACTGTGAGGCTTCCCTCCCATAGGAATGAATTGGGGATTCCCTGATAAGTGTTTCAGTGGTAATTCCTGATATGAGAGGAGCAGCGTGGACAAGTTTGGTATGTTTGGAATAGTGATAATAAATGCTACGCAATGGTGTGCGCAGATTTATTATAACTATTTTAGAAATGCCACTTTTAGAAGTTGGCATTTCTGTGTGCTATGTGTCTGCCTGCCTGATGTGAATTGCATGTCTGGCTTTTGAGTGACAGGGGCTGGTGAGGTGTGTGTGGCTCCAGGAGGGGCAGGGTGAGGCAGCGCTAGGCTGAATAGGGCATCTGCATTTGGAGTAGTGGGAGGAGTAGTCCCCTGACACTGAATGGGATTGTGCCTGCCCTAGTGAATGCTGGCTCCGCCCCCCCTGTGGTGTGTCTGATGACGAGCCCCCACCTGACAAAGGGGAAGAGGAGCCTTGCAAACAAAGTGCTCCAATTCCCCCCTGAACCAGTTTTGGCTGGTTCCCCCAAGCCCTGTGCCAGGGCAGACAAAGCCAAGATGTGATATAAATATAGGGGCTGTGACCCCATGGAAGTGTGCTTGTTCTTGTGCTGGGGGCTTGCTGCTGCTGGGCTCCAGGAGGAACCGCCACGAGTGACTGCCTCCCTGCTGGAGGGCCCTGTGTGCTGGCCTGCCTGGGCCCAGCCTTGTGCCCCTGGAACTTTGCCCTGGACCTTGGACTCTAGCGCCTCATGAGCGCTTTACTTTTTCTGAAGAGCGCTGTGCTTTGTGTTGCTGGGAGGAGCTGGCATCTGCAGCGCTGGGCTGCATCGTGTGCGCCGAGGGAATCCCAGCGTGGGGATCCCCCTGCATTGCGTGATTAAGCGAGAGCCTACCCCGCATTCGCCTTTAATTTTGCGGGTGCCCACCCCGCATTGATGATTTATTAACGAGCGGGTGCCCAGCCCGCATGGCTGCTCCTTTAGCGGGAGCCCACCCAGCTTATATGCTTGTTTGATGGCGGGTGCCCACCCCGGAACGGTCTTGATTTAAGACGGGTGCCCACCCCGCATTGCGGCCGAGGAAGAAAAGACGCCGGCCCAACCCGGAAGCCAGGCAGAGTCCGCCTGACTGTGGGCGGGGCTCAGCAGCCGTGCGGAGGAGCAGGGAGAGGAAGTCCCGCCCACCGCAGAAGGCCGTCCGGAGCCTCGCGGGCTCCCCTCCGAAGTCCCGTGTCCCATGAGAGGGACCGGGTGAAGGCCTGTGAAGTGGGAGCCTCGCGGCTCCTCAGGCTGCCGCGACCCCGACAAGGAGACGCCACAGAGTCCCCCAGAGAGCCCGGTGAGTGGGGGCTCGGTGTTGCACCTTGTTGGTGCCTGAGCGGTCTCACAGGAGAGCGGGCCGCTCCAACGTGGCCACATTTGTTTGTAGGACACGAGTGGGGGTCCAGAGGGCACAGAAGTGCCAGTGCCTCTTTGTCTTCGTTCACAGCTGCACCGCCGTAGCGGGCAGCTGCACCAAGGGGGCACGTTTTGTTCTAAGAGTCCCGGAGTGGGGCTCAGGCGGCACAGTGGTGCCAGTGCTAGTTTTCTTCACAGCTGCACCGCAGTTAGCGGCAGCTGCAACATTTAGGCCAGATCATTTGTGAAGAGCCCCAGTGGGGACCCAGGAGGCACAGTAGTGCCAGCGCCACTATTTCTTTGGGGGCATTTTTATTCATTTAAGGAGAAAGGAGTTAGGTACACTCCTACCCTGCCCCAGCGCAATTGCACACTTTTTCTTTAGCTGCAAGTGGCAGCTTCCCGCCCTGACATTTTGGACATAGGGCATTTGCACCCCAGAAGAAGGCCAGGTGGCCTGGGGTCATTTTGGGTAAGATTGGTAGAGCGCCAGGCTCTACAAAGCTACATAATGTGTTTATGCTGGTGATTGGTGCATACTGTGTTTTATGCCTAATGTGATTCATGCATTATGTGATTTATGCTTATGAGGTGATTGCATAATGTGAGTTATGTTGCAGGATATAATGCTGAGTACAGTATTTTGCCAGTAATTACTGGTTGTGTTCTACATTTACTATTTGTGCTTTGTGATGGTTCTGACAGTGGCCCAATTGGCCCTGTCATGTGTATATAATCCCAAGTAAATATTGCCTAGTGCCAGTTGGCACAGTGTATATTGTGTGATTACTATTCTAATGTGTTTTGGATAATACAAAGGCAATTTTTATATATAACCTTGTGTGGAGTTTCTTTTGTGGTGTGCCTAGGGTGCTGCTGCTGTGTGTGTGTGTTGCGCAAACGCTTTACACATTGCCTCTGGGATAAGCCTGACTGCTCGTGCCAAGCTACCAAGGGGGTGAGCAGGGGTTATCTTCAGTGTGTAACTCCCTTGCCCTGACTACAGTGGTGGTTTCTGCCTGGCTTTTGCGCAAGCCTTAGCCAACCAGAAATCCCATTTCTAACAAGAGCTAACTAAGAAATGGTTCCATACATCTTTTAGGCTCCAAAACAGAATTTTCAGTTAATACTATATGGTCCTTATGTGCAAATACCAGCTGCCATGCCTTACTTTGACTTGTTAATCATTAGATTTTAAGCACTGACTGGAATTTAGAGAATATCAGCAAATATTAGCATTGTAATATATGGTATGTTGTGGGTAAGGAGCTAGTTGATCACATAAATTGGTTATTTCCTTAGGGTGTGGATGTGAGTATGACTTTAATCAGATGACACAGGCACAAATAAATCAAGCATAGGGTTCAAATATGCTTGGTAGGAGTTTAACACACAGGCCACAGCAATCATAGGATATAATGCACAGGATATTTGCCATGGTTTTGATAGCATAACCTGTCTGCCAAACTCTAAATCTAGCCCAAATCTGAAAACAAAATATTGTAGAAGCCAGTTTTTACCCCTCTGCATTTCTCCTATTTTTAATGGAAGATGCGGTGGGGGGAACAAATGGGGCTCAGTCTACTCTTGAGGCAGTGTAAAAGATGTTTATGGTGATAGTACTGAGCCTGGAAGACCAGACCCTGAACACAAAGAGGCAAAGGACTTTAAGTGTCCTCCTTAAGCAGGTCATCTAATAATAGAATGCCTTCGATGTGGGTTTCCTGCATGCATATTAGATCAGCCTTTAGGAATTGCATATCAAAATAAACCCTTTGCTTTTTTCGCGGATTATTTAAACCACAGATTTTAACTGTAGCAATTCGTAAACTACTCATCTATAGCCATACCGTAGCTTACCAGCTACCCTGCTGCCTAAAAGAGCCTTTCTATCAGCTTGGATTCCTCCACCCCTCCATCCATCCCACCAACCCCCATGAACCTCCCGGTAACCCCACCCTTCAAGCCACCCCCGCCTACCGAGGGCTAAAAGGTCAAACATGACCCATATGATGCCACCCACTAGCAAACCACCCCCCACCCCTACCGGCTCCAGCCAACTTCTAAGAGCAACCCTGAATTAATCAAAATACAAAAATGATGAAGTGCCAAACACCCCCTTCTAGTACTTACAAAAATTATAGGAGCAAAGAAAAAAAAGGGGTGTCAGAACCCCAGAACCCCAAACACCAGATTGTCAACCCACCCAGATTACTTATCACCAACACCTTTCAAATTTAAACCACCCCTATTTGTAACCAAATGTGACAGTTAATACACACATAATAATACTAGCACATCTCCTTGTTCTCACCCTTGTCCAACCCCCCCAGAATTTTATTTTAAGGATTCTTGTTCTTTTATCTCTGACGTGAATGTCCGAGCCCTTCCTTTGAAGACAACCTTGATCAAGCTGGATTCATTAAAAATACTTAGCATCCTAGTCCCTGAAAGGGTGAGAATAATTGCTGTAAGCGCCACCTTCTTTCGTTTGTCACATAGCAGAAATCAGGCAGGGCGAGAAATGTGTGACTATCAAATTAACGCTTCTCCTCTGGCCTGGCCTTGTCCTCTATCGCTTGGCATAAGAGAAAGTTGCCAAAAAATACTAGGATTGCTCTAGGTTTCTCGGACTGTTGGGATTGCCGATTTTTCTTGAGCATCAGCGGAAATCGGTGAACTCGTTGCACCTCAGTCTTCCAGTCCCAATGGGCGAGATCAGGGAAGGCCCCTTTAACAAACCCATCATAAATGACCTGATATCATTTCGCTCCACATTTTCTGCAAGACCTTGTTTCTGCGTTGGCAGTTTTCAAAGTCCTCCAGTTTCCACATAATATCTGCCATTTGGGACTACTGCATGTCATGGTGTTTCTCCAATGCTCCAACCCCAGCCTCCAATAGCTCAGTTCGTTCTTCCATAGAAGTGATTCTCTCAGTCATTTCAGTGCAGGTCTCATTAACTTTTCAAATTACCCCCTGTAGTTTCTTGGTGGCCAAGTGAGCTCTCTTATTCTCTGTACGGGCCTCCCCTTGCATCTGCTTTAGCGTGGAGTACATGAGTTCGATAGTAGGTCTATCTACCATCCCAGGGCTAACAGCTTTACCGTCTTGTGGCGTGTTTGTTGTCCCGAAATTTTCCTTCTCATAGACTTGTCGTGTGGTGGAGTAGTCCCATTTAAGCTGCTGTGTAACACTAATGTCTGATTCCTGCCCTCTTTCACTGGACCTGGTTTTCTCTCTTCGTTTTTTCCGGGAAAGCATTTCTGTGTTACTGATCTAGCCAGACTACTGCTGACACTCTCCCCCAGAGTACCTGAAGCAGAGTTTTCATCTGTAAAAGCCTCATTTGCATCTGAGAGCTCAGATTCGTCCGTAAGTGAAAATATTTTTTCTCCACCTTCAGGGGACCCCTCTGTTGGACACTGCGGTGTAGCCATTCTCACCAGGATTTTATCCACGCCCATAGGAAGACATTCAGAAAGTATTACTCTCCCAGCCACACCTAATTTATTCCATTCTCTCTAACCACCACTGCGCCATGTGCCACTAGGGTCTCCATGCTCACCAGCCCGGCTCTCCTCTTTGGTTTACATATTGTGATTGAGGTTGCCCCTTCCACTACGGCAGATCCATTTACTTGTGACAGAATTTCAGTACTCACAGTTTTCAGGGGGGACCCACCTGGCCCCTTAGAGTGTTCCGTGGAAACCAGTATACTGGCTCTTCTAGGGCCCTTTAAAGAATGTCTGGGAACCCTTCCAGCAAAGATCTTGGAGATCGACTGTTGTTTCTCCCTCAGTGGTCCAGCACTAGACTGCCCATCTATCTCCTTCTGCAGCGCCGGCTTCAGGTCCTCTACACCCATGTCATGTGTCTCTGCTACAGGAGCAGTAGCTTTGTCCGTCTTTCGCCCTGCAGTTACCTTTCGGAGATGGGTTGGTGTGCATGCCGACACTGTTGCACACGGTCCTTCACCAGTTTGCTTACTTTTGGGGGCATTCTCCACCACAACCGCACCCTTAGCTGTCGGCTAACAAAGCCAAGCACTCCACCGGCTAGCTCGCTCCTGCAACACCGAGACAGTCTCTCTCGGCCCGCTGAAGTCTGCAGCCTCCAAATTCAGATTCTGGTACCGGTGTCCGGCTTTCTTAACGCTGTATATTAATTCCAACATAGCATATTCCTCGATTTTAAACAATAGATGAGGTTTTCTCCTCCAACATTCTTCTGTTAAGGCTGGAGGAGCTGTTGTGTCGTCATGCCTGACTCTGTCCTCTACTTCCGAGTCAGGCATGACAGGAAGGAGGAGGGAGGGGCAGCGCGAGAGAACACCAGTTCAGGGACAGGCAACAGTAGAATAAAGAAGTGCTGATCCCTACTCCGTGTCCGCATGTTTATTTAACGCGAGACACGAAACCTGGCGATGAGGGTGGGATGCAAAGACACCCACAAGGAAAGAAGAGCCGCATACAGAGCACCTGCAGCCTGCCAGGAGAGAGAGCTTCTTCAGAGCGAAGGCGGGAACTAAGTGGGCTCACTGTGCAGTCAGTGATGAGAGCGCCCAGCGACCTGAGCCCCCGGAGCCTTGAATGACCGACGTCGAAGAAATTGGGGTAAGAGCACTGAACCCCTCTTCCCAAACCGGCACGAGTGGTCGTATTCGGCGGCCATTTTGAGGTCAGGCATCTCCCATAAGGGATCACTGTTAGCAGCCCGGCTGCCATCTTAAAGTCAGGCAAGAACTGAAAACGCTCCTAAGCCCGCTAAAATACACCCTGAAGCCTCCCAAAGCCACTGGAAGCACCCAAACGAGCAGCAAAGGCTGGGAAATACACCCTGAAGCCTCCTAAAGCCACTGGGAGTACCTCAAACGAGCAGTAAAAGACATGTCCAATCAGCCCGACTCCACGCAAGACGAGGCTCGGCCCGAGACATGCCGCAGGGACCCATACTAATTGGGGTGTCATTCCTGCATCCCCCCGAGCCCCTGCAACTAACGTCTGGGAATAGCATTAGCCCCAAATGGAAGAGCTGGATAGAAGACTTCGAGGACTTCATGAAGGGGTCTCAGGTCAATGACCAGGACCATAAACTCATAGCATTGAAAAACCTGGTGGGGAAAGACATTGGACAGATCATCAAAGAACTGCCTCCAGCAAATACCGCATCATATGCTGATGTGAGGGAAGCTCTGAACAGGAAATTCCTCCACAAGCGCAATCTGGACTATGAACGATATACGTTCAACCTCGCGTCCCAAGAACGGGATGAGTCCATGGGAGACTTCATCTCTCGTCTAAAACGCCTGGCGCAATATTGTGAATTTGATAATTTCAATACAGAAGACGCCCTGCGCATCATCGAAGGGTGTCAATCAGAGTCCCTACGACGTTGACTACTAAAGAAACACTATTCTCTCGACGACATCAAGGAACTCACACGAATAAACGATCAGGCGGAGGAACACGCAAAGAAAATGGAGGCCGGAAAGACAGAGAAACGAGAGCAAGCATTCCGGATACAATCGCAAACGGATGCGAAACGCCGGCCGGATCATCGGAGACCCGGAAAATCTACAAACTCGTCCCATGGCGGAACCAGAGGCGGCACCGCCCAGAAACAACCACCCCAATGCTATCGCTGTGGTCTGGACTACCCTCACACAGGCATCTGCCCGGCCATGGGACAACAATGTCACCGATGTGGAAGAGACAACCACTTCGAAGCAATGTGCCAAACGCGTCGGAAGGAATCAGGATCGGCCAAGCGAAGTACCGGACCGCGCCACCACGCGAGGGCAGTGCAAGGAAGGAGAGATCGCTCCACGAGCTCGTCCAGATCCAGCACCCAGTCGCGCTCATCATATCGATCTCGACGATCAACGTCAAGGGACTTGTCCGCCCTCACTCCCATATCGCAAGACAGTGACGAATATGTGTGTATGGTGGCAGATCCAGATCGACTGAAGAAATACCCCCGGCTGCACATTCAGATGGGAAACCACTCGGCCAAGTTCGTTCTGGACACGGGAGTGTCACTCAATTACATCTGCATGACGGAATATCAGAAAATGCGCCCAAAGCCGCAGTTGGAACCAGCCGCAGTGCGCGTCTACACGTGGATGTCCAAAGACCCACTGCCGTGCTTAGGACGGTTTCCCACCACGCTGACTTACAAAGACAGACCAATTCAGGCTCACGTTCACGTAATAGAAGGTCCTGATGCAGCGGACTGCCTCCTCAGTCTACCCACAGCAGAGCAGCTGAGGTTGGTAGAAATCCTATTCAAAGTCGACGACACACCTGACATCGTAAACAAGTTCCCGAAACTGTTCTCAGGCCTGGGAAAGCTCGCTAATGTCAAAGTCAGGCTCCACATAAATGAACAAATAACACCGGTGGCTCAGCACCACAGAAAGGTACCGTTCCATCTTCAACAAGTAGTTGATGATGAGCTCCAAGATCTGCTGAGAGCGGACATCATAGAGAGATCGACCGGACCCACTCAATGGATGTCGCCAGTAGTAGTCGTGCCGAAACGGGGACATGAAAACAAAGTGCGCCTGTGTGTGGACATGCGAGCCCCAAACACGGCTATAGAACGAGAGAGGCACCCAGGACCCCACATCAGTGATATTATAACTCGTCTGAATGGAGCGACAGTCTTCTCAAAGTTAGACCTTAACAAAGGATATCACCAGCTCGAACTCCATGAACGATCCAGGTACATCACCACATTTACTACGCATCAGGGACTTTTCAGATATAAGCGCCTCAACTTCGGCATATCTTCAGCGGCCGAGATCTTTCAAGAGGCAGTTCGGCGAGTAATCCACCACATCCCGAACTCATTCAATTACAGTGACGACATCCTTGTCTTCGGTGCCACACGCGAAGACCATGACACCGCCCTGGATCGAGTGTGTCACGCCCTTCTCAACGCCAATCTCACACTCAACAAAGACAAGTGTGAGTTCCACAAATCCACCCTCAAATTGTATGGTCACATCTTCTCCGAAGACGGCATGAGACCTGACCCTGAGAAGGTCTCGGCACTGGCTGACACACCACAACCTCACGATGTCAGTGACATCCGGTCCTTCCTGGGCATGGCCCGTTATTGCACCCGATACATCAAGGACTATGCGACCATCAGCTACCCGCTGCGAAAGCTCACAAGACAAGGGCAGGCCTTCCAATGGTCCAATGCATGTGAGCGTGCTTTCACCAAAATTAAGAAAGCTGTGAGCTCTGCCGCACACCTGGCATACTTCAACCCGAGAAGAAAGACAGAAATTACCATTGATGCCAGCCCTGTCGGGCTTGGCGCCATTCTAGCCCAGCATGATGATGAGAGAGACCAACGTCACATCGTGGCCTACGCCAGTCGCAGCCTCACCGACACGGAGAAAGCATATTCACAGCCCGAGAAGGAAAGTCTGGCAGTCGTATGGGCATGTGAGCATTTCCATCTGTTTGTGTACGGGAAACACTTCACGCTCACCACCGACCATCAGGCCCTAATCACCATCTTTGGCAACCCACGAGCGAAAATGCCTCCACGGATCGAGAGGTGGGGGATCCGCCTGCAAGACTACACCTACACCATCATTCACAAACCGGGGAAGGCGGAGATCCCGGCGGACTACATATCACGCCATCCTCAAGAGCTGACACAGACACGCGACTCGTTGGCCGAAGAATACCTCCACTTCGTTATCGATCAAGCACGCCCACCTGCCGTCCCACTGGAAGTTATTATAGAGGCCACTGCCAATGACGCCACACTTCAAGACGTCATGCAACGCGTCCGCACTGGCTCTTGGAGACACCTGGAGGACACGCAAACAAATACCGCCACCAACCTGCAAGAACTCTCATCTTTCAGACACGTCAAAGATGATCTCACGATCAGTGCAGATGGGCTATTGTTGAGAGACAGAAGAATTGTCATTCCTCACCAATTTAGACAAGGGACCATCAATCTAGCACACGAAGGCCACAGAGGCGTAGTGGCCACAAAGAAAGCACTGCGAGAGAGGGTCTGGTTTCCGTCTCTTGACCAGATGGTGGAAGCCACGTTACAAGACTTCCCACAATGCCAACTAGTTGGGCGCAAAGAACCACCCGCTCCGCTGCAGATGTCGGACCTCCCAGACAGTGTATGGCAACAAGTAGCTGTCGACTTCTTCGGCCCACTGAAGGGCCCGCAAATATGTGATCGTCATTATGGACGAGTACTCCCGATTCCCCATTGCACATCAACTCTCATCCACAAAAGCGTCCACCGTCATACCCATCCTGGACGAAGTGTTTGCAGCTTGGGGAATCCCCGAAGTAGTGAAAACAGATAATGGACCACCCTTCAACGGAAATGAATTCACGGAGTTCGCAAACCACCTGAACTTCAAGCATCGGAAAATTACTCCCTTATGGCCCCAAGCAAATGGAATGGTCGAACGCTTCATGGCCACACTGAAGAAGACAATCCAACAAGCAGAACTGTCGCAACGAGACATCCAACCGGCTCTCAATGAAGTGCTGCGGGCATACAGGACCACACCGCACAGTACCACCAACAGATGTCCCGCCACTCTGATGCTCGGGAGAAACCCACGCACCAGGATACCGACCTCAGAGGCAGTCACACGGTCCAGGCTCCCGACATCAGACCATGAGACACTAGTGAACATCGACAAGGACAAGAAAGCAAGGATGAAGAAATATGCTGACGATCGTCGGCATGCCAAGGTGTCTGACATCCGAGAAGGAGACTGGGTACTGGTGAAGCAGGAGCGGAAAACCAAAGCTGACAGCCGCTACCATGCCCACCCGCTCCAAGTAACAAAGAAAAGAGGGACTATGATCACAGCCGCCTCTGCAACCAAGAGTACCACCAGAAACATCTCGCAATTCAATAAATGCAACCCAGAGGCCTACAGTCGAGAGAATGAAGCAGACTGTGACATGGACACGTCAAGCCCAGAACTGGATCAGTGTAAAGAACACCCTCGCACAACCAATGTGAGTGAAGCCCGAGTGAGACGCTCGCCCCGTCGGACCCAGAGAATCATTCGGAGACCAGTCCGACTCATTGAAGAACTCTGAAAAGGAACAGAACTGGGACAGTTGTCAAATCAAAAAAGGGGGAGATGTCGTGTCATCATGCCTGACTCTGTCCTCTACTTCCGAGTCAGGCATGACAGGAAGGAGGAGGGAGGGGCAGCGCGAGAGAGTGCCAGTTCAGGGACAGGCAACAGTAGAATAAAGAAGTGCTGATCCCTACTCCGTGTCCGCGTGTTTATTTAACGCGAGACACGAAAGGAGCCAGAAAGGGTAGCTAGCATGGCATACTAAGCAGACGCCACCTTGCCCCCTCTGTGGTTCCCAGATGCCAGAGCGAAGTTGGATTTTGGGAGACTGAATAATCTTTGGCTCACTATGATGGGGAGAAGAATCTCAAGATTCTCATGGGCCTATTCTAGGCCCAGAAGGGCATTGAAGTTTATGACTCTTCCAAGAGAGCACGGGGGATTGCCAGTGCCAAATCTTTGATTATATTACTGGGCCACAACACTGCAACAGAAGGCTATTTTATTTCACAATAAAGAAGAAAGGGGCATATTAGATAACGGCCTTCCCATGAATTATGAATTGTTGATAGGAGAGGAGTCTTCGGGCTGTCTGCTGCGTCAGGTAGAATTTGTATATTTTAAAAGAGTGAGGTTTAAAACTCTTTCCTCCGCATATCGAATTTGGGCAACTGTTCGGAAGAAAGTGGGGATTGGCCATTTTAACTTTTATACACCATTGCAAAAAAAAAACATTTTACTGTACATTTTCTGGGATGCTTATGTTAGACGTTGGAAAGAGCAGGGTCCATTTATTCTTGGGGATTTTGTAGTAGACAACTGTATAACCACTTTTGAGTATATTAAAATTAATTTTAATTTGGGGCATAATGAATTCTTTCAATATTTACAGATCAGAGATTCTAGGGAAAAAGGCTAGGGGGTTAGTGGGGTTTTATAAGGTTGAGTTATTAGATTTGATCCTTGAGCAGAAGCCCTCAATAAGGGCTCTATATAGGATTTTGAATAGCTGGATGGTGGATGACAACAATAAACATACTAGAAGATGGCAAGGGTCGTTGCAGGCAGAAAAAGGGGAAGTTGCGGATTTACCTGACTTGGCTCAATCAGTGTTAATGTCTACCAATTTGCAAGCCCAGCATTTCAAAACTTGGTTTAGGGGCACATGCATCAAAGGTTTTTGCGATCGCAAACGGTGCGATTCGCAAAAATCGGCCGTTTGCGATCGCAAATTGGCCTTTGGAGATGCATGAAAGTGTTTCCTATGCGCAATTTAAGAATTCGCAATTATTTGCAATTCCTAAATTACGATTGCATTAAGGAATCGCAATTTGCGATTCCTTAAATGCAATGCTAAAGCACTTTCAAATAGCGATTTCAGCTATTTGGGACCGCAAATTACAGACAAATCAAACTTGTCTGTAATTTGCAAAACTTTGAAAAATGCACTAAAATGCATTTTTAAAGTTTTAGGTTACACACACATGCCCTTGGGGCATGTGTGTGCACTAACATGGGTGCACATCGCAATTTCAGGGGTGCAACAGGGTGTCATTTTGACACCCTTGCACCCTTGAAATTGCATGAGCTAACTTAGAGTACCTACTGGTACTCGCAAATTGCGCATGCAATCTCCAATTCATTCCTATGGGCCTGTAGGCCCATAGGAATGAATGGGACGGCATTCCTTAATTGCGAGTCGCAATTTGCGAGTCGCAATTAAGGAATGTTTAGGAATCGCTATTTTTATAGCGATTCCTACATGCATAGGCTTTTGCGAATCCTTAATTGCGATTCCTTAATAATCGCAATTAAGGAATCGCAAAAGCCTACCTTGATGCATGTGCCCCTTAGTCTCTACATTAGCCCAGGAGAAAATTGTGAAATGGGGAGGGGTGTCTGGCACGCATTGCCCCCGGTGTTATTTCTATGGGACGGATCTGATACATATGTTTACAGGATGCCCCACTCTGAGTAAATTAAAGAAAAAGACATTAGGGAGTTCTTGGAGGTGAAACTGGGCTTGCAAATTGAGGTGACTCCCCAATTGATTGTACTGGGGATTCAAAACGGAGAAGTCTCGACCTACGCTCAACCTTTTATATTTCTTGCAATGTCAATATTAAGGATGTGCTTAGCAACAGCATGGTTAGACACTATTCCTCCTTCGTTCAACAATGGTTGGCTTGGCTTTTATCTACGTATCACATAGAAATGGCTGTGTATGCTCGGAAAGACAAATCTACCAAAAATAGAGGTTTTGGCAGAGGGGGGAAAAACAAGGAATACTGGAAGTGGTGGTACTTAACTGGAGGCATAATAGAGGGTCTTCATTATACTCAGGTAGAAGTAACTCACTCATAGTATCACTTTACGTTTAATAACAAGTAATGATTTGTGATGAATTTTCTACTTTTTAATTTATTTTATGAGATTCATATACAGAATATTTATACTTTTGTTGCTGCCTAATATATGTTTATTGTATCAAGATGAATTATCTGCTTGGGTGACGTGGGTGGGCAGGAGTAGGGGGATTGCATTGTATAGAAATTTCAATAAATATATATATTTTTAAAAATAAATCGAAACAATTAAGTAACAACAGAGTCCACATCTATAACATGTTTTCTTATTCAAATCCTCGGCTACATCACAGAAATCTAGCTAGGAGAAAATGTTGCACCTATATTACACATGGCCTTCACTCAGGCTTACCTATCTGCACAACAACTTCCTGAAAACAAAATGTGTAGGGAGCTACTAGTGGTTTACAAAAAATTCTTAGTAAACTCAGGGGCATATTCTCAAGAACGTGTGATAACTACCGCAAAAGTTGCTTAACGCAACCCTTCACATCGCAGTCTATCGCAGGAAAATAACACCGTGTTAACGTGGTATTCCCAACCCAGCGGCACCATGCGATAGTAGCACGATAACGCGCCAAATGACCGCACAAAATCCAACGCGACGCAGAAAAAATGCGAAACACAAACGCGAAAAAACCTGCGATGCCCCAAATCGCGATACAAAATTCAGCGACAACCAGCCACAGGCCTGCAATTCCCACGCGTCATGCGGGAAAATGCACTATAAAAGCAACCAAAAAAACACACCAAAACCAAATCAAACTGCGTAGCACCATGGATGCACCCGGACCGAGTGCAGAGGACAACCCGAACCCCACAAGCCCCACGGAGGACCAGACAGGAACCCCGTGTTCGGGGAAGGGCAAGAAGAAGAGGAAGAGGAAGACGGGGTTCAGTCCGCAGGAAGACCGGATCACCGTCACGGAGGTGATAGAACACTACCGACAACTGTTCGTCACCTCCACTGCGTCATTGGCAACACAAACGGAAATATGGCAGTCCATCATCACCAAAGTGAATGCAGTCGGAGTGTCGAGGAGGTCAATGGAGGAGGTCAAGAGGCGCTGGCATGAAGTGCACAGCCAAACCAAACAGAAACTCGCTGCCAACATGAAGGCAGCAAAGGCGACTGGAGGTGGGAGTCCTGCGCCACAGGAGGAGCTGGATGAGCTGGAGGGAATGGTGGCCACAGTCATCAGTGTGGAGACGGTGCAAGGAGTTGGGGGTCTGGACACAGCCCGATATGACCTGACCCAACAGCAACAGGGTGAGTAACGACCAGGGACTGGGGGGACATGGGCAGATGGGCACAATGGCACACATGCACAATCATGTGCAGCACACTGCACACCCACAATGAGTGTGGACATGTCCCTGATACCCTTGGCACACTGCAGCACAGATAGAACACCAAGTAGGCCCCCGTCCACAATGTGCACAAATGGGCCCCCCTCCATATCACCAATGCCACAACCTACCCATGCACATGTGCTGAATCCAGAAAAGCAGCGGCTCTGTGAGCCACACTGACAATGCAAGTGACACTGCATGACAGATGGCATGGCTGAAGTCACAATACATGACATGGTGCATGAGACGACTCTGAGGTGGCTGAGTGTGGACCACATCCGTAAAGGAGCAGGTCACACTCTGACACATTCACGTGCACCTACGACCCATGATGTCAAAAACATATCTGCAGACAAACAATGCACAAGAGTACCAAATATCTCCAGTAGCACAAATGACCCAAGTCGCAAACATCCCAACACCCGAAAAGCACACAAGTCAAATGCACACCGACTCAAAGGGATAAGGGTCCCCCAATGCAGAGCTGCAGGGACGAGTTGCCAACAATGCAGCACACACACATAGCAATCACAGTACATCAACATTGACGACAATGTGGGACAGAGTGCAACCCCTACACCACAGGACAGAGGACACAACTGGTGCCGCTCGTGCGTAGAAACTGTCCAATCACATCTGGCAATGCATGACACTGTGAGATGATAATGTACGAGCCCAACCACACATCCGCATGTAGTCAAAATGTCCACTGACTCCCATCAAATAGCCAGCTCCACCAAAACAGTCACAATGTACATCGTCATGCAGTCTGAATGTAAACATCTACAATGCGTCAACATACATGGAACACACTGTTAACCTGCATCTCCCCTTTACATTGCAGAGGGACAATCAACACCTCCTGCAGAGCAGACCACACATCTCTTCAGTGATGATGAAGAGGACACCCTGCCCATTTGCCCAGACACACTCCAACGGCTCGTGGACAGCCTCCGCACCCCACCTCCAGGAGCAGGGCAGCCCAGCTGCATCGTGGTGAGCCCACACCCTGCACAGACCACACAGCAGGAAGCACACACCACCACGGCTGCCTCCCAGGACCCCCACGACCAACACATGGATTTCAAGCGCCGTGTGTTTGGGTGCCAGGAGCAGATGGCAGATCAGCTGTGGATGGGTTTCGACCTCATGGCAGCCAAACTCGATGCCATACGTGGGTGCCTGAGTCCCATCAGGGAGCACCTACAGTCCCTAACGGATACCCACTGTCCGCACCATGCTCACCAACAATCCTTGGCTGACATCACTGGGTCCATTACTCGGATACAAGAACTGTCTAGGCAGACAGGCTCCAGCGATGACAGCACAGAGTTGGCACAGATGCGGAGGACAATGGAGACCATGGAGCCGATGCAGGCTGGAAGTAT
Organism: Calotriton arnoldi; assembly: GCA_963921515.1. NCBI lineage: Eukaryota > Metazoa > Chordata > Amphibia > Caudata > Salamandridae > Calotriton > Calotriton arnoldi. The sequence goes on along the minus strand of CAWUFW010003386.1, from coordinate 264,026 downwards.
GGCTGCCAGTGCTGAACACCAGCGAGATGCAGCTGTGATCTTCCATGCCTTGCAGATACTCATCTTGCCATTGCTGCCACTGAGCCTGTTCCAGATGACTGCTGCAGGAACCTCCACACACACATCTCCGCCCCCTGACGTGTCAGTGGCACACAGTGAGGTAGCCCTATCCCCTTCACACCCTGATGTGTCAGTGGCACACAGTGACGCAGCCATAACACCACCACACACACCTGACACACCGGACACAGAAGAAGTCTCAGAGGAGTAAGATGTGGAGGGTAATGACTGTGTGAGGAAGGAGGTAGTAGCATCCGTCCCGCCATATGGCCTGTCCTTGCCTGGTTGTGCTCTCTGCATCATGCCCTGGAACAACACCTCCCACTGTCCCCCAAAACACTCTGCAACCTTCACATGGACCCCAACATGGACTGCCATATCTGCTCTGGTACCAATGACACAGCAATCCGGCGGCAGACTGAACTCTTCCTCTTCAGATTAACTTTGCCTTGCCGCAAGGACTCTAGTTGGCCCACCACTGGGCAACCATGTCATGTGGGCTTGAAGTGGCCATGTACTGCTCCAGCTCCGACACACCCCAGAATGTGAATAAAACATTCCAAATCACACAGATGTGTCATGTCTATGTTCACTCACGTATAAATGTTTGGATGAAGTAGGGACATTGATTGCACTAAAAGGTACACCCTGGTAAATGTCATCAATGCGCATGTTTGACCCTGACCCACATGGCCACTTAGATGACTGTGAAGGTGTGAACTAGCTGTGGCCTCATTGCACAGTAACAACAATCTCGTTGCCCCCCAACGTAGCCCCACGTCCATGTATTAAATAGGGCTGTGTGTGGAAATGTCAAATTTGGTAGCAGTCCTGAAGTGGTGTCCCCCATCACATGTGACAACAGAACGTCTCTTCGCATGCCTACTCACACACATCTGTGTGGACACAGTCTGTTTTGATGGATGACCTTGATCTACATGGCAAGAAGTTGGACACCATACGCACATTGCTGGGGACACGTAAGAGCACAGGTCTGCCAGCAACTATCCGAGTCACAATGTCTGGCTCACAGAGGTGGAGCTGTCAATAGGGACTCACCCCAATTCACAAGCGTCAGTCAATCCCTCCCTGTGTACGGACAATGCACATGTAGGCACAAGATCTGTCATTATAATCAACACTCATCACAGTTGTACACAGGTGAAGTTGCGTAGACTTTATTAGCAGGTGCGTGTCAGTACGTGCAAGGCAAGGGCCACAACATGCAGACCAATGTTTAAGACACTTACAGTCAGCTTAAGAACATGTCGAGGTGCAAGTAATGGGGTGGCAGAAATGTACACCAATCATCACGGATGTCGACGGTCTCAACCCACCTTGCCTTGCTGGCTGAGTCATGTGATGTTTTGCGTCTGCTCATTGGCCCGTGTCAGGGGACACGACTCACAGCCCATGGGATCTGCATAGTGCTGTAGCACTGGACTGCACTGACTGTGTGCTCTGCTGACAGTGAGCAGGTGAAAGGATCCTACAAGGTCACATGTCGTACTACATCGCCATGTGTGTACTCTCACCCCAGCAGTTTGTCCGATTTTGGAACGTTGCCAGGCGACGCTGTGCAGCTCCGCCCATGGGACTGCATCACCTTGCACAGGTGTGTGTACACACGCGTAGGTCCACGCACATGCATTCTGAGTCCAGGCGAAGGCAGACATGTCCACTGTTGTGGTGGGTTATGTGACCATTCCTCCAAGATGCTACAAGGTGTGGGGACTTGTGCTGTGGGTGACAATCAGTTGTGGCTGCAGGAATGTAGTTACTCGTCCATGTATGCGAGCGCTGCTTCATGGACAACCTGTTCCAAGAGTACATCATTGTCGAGGTCAAGGTACACGAGGGCGAGCCAATCCATTACCTGCTCCGGGTAGCTGTGCTCCGTCCACGCCATTTCACCAATCCGCAACACAGCCCAATAGGGAAGTGCCTTGATGTGGTCACTGCACACGAGGAGTTGTGCAATCTCCCATGCCAAACTGCCTGCACATACACCAAATATCAAGGCATCCCATGCACGGGTATCACGGTTACACTCCTGTTCATGGGCCAATAGGGGGCACACACACGTGTCATAATCCAGTTCAGCTACCGTTGTGTTGGATAGGCAGACATCCATGGGCCACTCGAATGTGCATGATCGACAGTGGAACCAGGGCTGGACGCAGGTGACGTACGCAAGACGGAAACTCAGACGGTAACTGATGCGCAACACTGCCAGTGGCAGTGATCCCAACAGATGCAGCATTCATGCACGGTACAGATCCAAGTGACAGGGGTTGTGCATGTGCCGGTATTGCCAGCCATTGCCTTTGTTGGTCTCGTAGCACCGGCACTCTTCTGACAGGCGGCAGTTATGTGGATGATATGCCACTGCTCGGAGCAATGAGTCATATTTGTGTGCAACGTTTGGGCGTATGGGTTGTTTTTTACTTATGTGTTAGGGGCATCCCAAGCCGGTGTGCCTCAAGCAGGGACAAGTGTGTGTGGGGTGTGGACACGTTGGTCTTTCATTCGCGCAGTTCGTGGTGTGTGAGTCGTCACGATCTGGTATGGTATCTCTCGCAGGGAGTGCCAGCTGCATTCAGGACCAAGGTCGGGGGTTCAGATGTCCTTCAGCCTTGTGTATTGAGACAAAGGAGCTTTCATTCCTGATGTTGGTCTGACTACTGCTTGCATTTTTGAAATGTGATGTGGCCTTCGCGTTGCTATTTATGCCAGGCCTTTGACTTAGTGTGCACCAATAGCGATACACACACACCAGTTGGCATGTATGAGCCAAGAGCCCGATTGGCCTTGCGCTCCTTGTACAGTCTCTCTCTTTCTCTCTCTCACTCCCTCTCCCTCTCTTTCTCTCACTCTCTCTTTCTCTATCTCTCTCTCTCTCTCTCACTTTCGCTCGCTCTCTCTGTCCTTTGATGAGCGCATGACACACCTTCTTATCTGGAATTTTGTTTTGCAGGCTGTGGCTTACAGGTTGTCCTGAGAGGACCTGCCATGACTCTTCAAAATAGTTATTTTGTGTTTATTCAGAATGAAACAAATTATTTGCTAAGTCTAAGATGAATGTATGATTCTCATTTTTCTGACGACACATGTATGTTAGGTGTTGTAATTGTGCGACATCAGGCACATTGTTTTGTTTATGATTTTGTGACGTTCATGTGACATATCTTTGTCTGGGTGTGGGTGGGGGGTGCCCGGAGTGGGGCCCAAGGGGGGGGGGTCCTGGGTGTGGTGGCGGTGGGTGTTGTTGCCCTCTCGGTGCTCCGGGATGCATGGTGAGTGGCTCCATGGCATCTGTTGTTCTTCATGTGTGGCTATGGGCTGTGCTCCCTTGTCTGGTGCAGGTTGGCATCCGACTTTACACCAGGTAAGAGCAGGTGCTAATTTCCTGCTGCTAACGCGCCGTAGCGCATGTTTTCTGATCTTATCGCCGATCGGGCTGGTCGTTGAAAATGTTGTGGAGTGGTGTTGTTGTGGCTTTTTGCACTGGAACGCCTACTCTGCATATCATTAGCGTTAGCGGCCGGGCTCATCTGTGGCGATGTTTTTTGCGGGTGCTATCGCAGGTAAAGTGGTGATATCGGCTGTTTGCACCAGCTTGTGAATGGGGCGATGATTTTATCGCGACTTTGGCTGAGATAAAGTGCCGTTAACTGGGCGATAGTTCCTTCAGAATATGCCCCTCAGTTGTTAATTGTCAAACATCATTTGAGTGTGAATCCTTCTTTTCTGCTGCTCACCCTCCCAAGCTTACCCACCTTCCCCTTACTAATTTATCAACTATCCCCTCACAACCTGCTCTTTCCAAAACCTCTTCTGGACTCAATCTCAGACATTGCCATTGACCACACAAATCTATGTGTTTTGGGAGACCTCAAACCTGATTCATCGAGCCAGAACTGCATCTTTTCAAGAAGGAACTGCACCCTCTTAAAGCACTTGGGGTTAGATGTACAAAAGATTTTTGAGTTCGTAAACGGCCCGATTCTGCGAAATGTGCCGTTTGAGAACGCAGAAATGCTTTTTCTGATGTACGAAGCCCAAATTGCAATTTGATAACCTGTTACCAATTCGCAATTTGGGTTTGTGAATCGGTATTTTGAAGGGGTATGTTTGAAGCATCCCTTACAAATACCGATTTGCATTGGTATATACGAATGTTTTGCGACTGAAATGTGGTCACAAAACATTTGCACTTCACCGCCAACTCAAAGTTAGTGGTAACCCATTTGCAAATGGGAAGGGGTCCCTCTGGGACCACTTCCCCTTTGAGAATGGTTGAAGAAATATTTTTAAGAGCAGGCAGTGATCACACGGACCACTGCCTACTCTGACAAAATACAAATTTAACTTTTTTCATTTTTAAACACATCCTGTTTTTTACTTTATTTTAAAGCAATCACAGACATGGTGGTCTGCTGACCCCTGCAGGCCACCATCCCTGTGATGGCAGAGAATCCTAGTGGATATCAAAATTGCAAACTACCTCATTAATATTCATGAGGTAGATCTATATGCGACCCTCTACAAATCACTATGTAGGGTACAGGGGATAAATACCCCTTTGTACATTAGCAATAGTGATTACCAAATAGTGATTCACAAAAAATCTCTATTTGGTAATCGCTTCTACTATTGTTCATACATCTAGCCTTTGGTTTCCAGCAAGTACTCACTGAGCGCACACACTCTAGTGGCCTGACTATCAATGCAATCTTCGCCTAAAGCTCAATTATAGCTTCAAGAAATAATCCCATTACCTTGCATGATCATTATATCTTTGATTTTGATCTTAACCTCCCCATATTGGCTCTCTCACCATCTGCCTCCAGCACAACTGTGCTAATTGTTTCACATAAAAATTTCAATCACAAATCTTTTCAGCCATCATTCTGCCATTATCCATCCATCAGTTCCAACTATGTCTCCCAGAGGCCTCATTCACAGTCATTCCCCTCAAAGCCTTATGGCACTAGCAACACCTTTAGAAAGCTGGCTTGTTCAACATGGACATAAAGCTACATAAACAGAAATCTGAAGTCTTGAAAGACATTACTGAAAATATTTGGATGCACCTTGAAAAAAGCTTTAACAACAGCACAGAATATCCAGAGCAGCTATCAAGAAAGCCAAGAGATCTCACTACTCTCGTTACATCTCCAGTACAATATGATCAACTAGAGAACTTTTTTAAATTGTCAATGAATTTCATAACCTGCACTGCACCTCAGCCTTACCCAACTGCTTCCCGGAACATCCCTGGCAGACTATTTCATTAGAAAAGCTAAAAACCTTGTATCACAGTTTCTCTTGACAATAGTTACTGTCCACCTCCCCTGTCAATCATCCTGCTCTTACCACTACAAAACCAAAACTCTGGTCCTTCAACTAGCTCTTCACAAAAGAAATGAAGGCTATCAGAATTGTCAGTTCACCAGCAGACCATTGTTCCACACATATATTCCAAAACATCTTCCTAGCATCCTCTGCTGTCATCCTGGTCGGAGCAATCATTAATTCATCTCCTCCATACAGAGACATACTTAGCATCTTAAATATATCTTATTTCAAGGTCATGTTAATGCCAGGACTTGACCAGTTGGATGCGATGAACTGTGTATAACAGACCACTTCTGGATTGGATTATTGAAAAAACCCACCTTCTATCAGATCTCTGCTTTACTTGACTAAAATAAGCTCCTCTCAGATGAACAGACAGCAGGATTTTTATGTGGAAGATGGGCTGAATTCACACTCATTGTTAGGTGGAATGATCTCAGCAATATCAGTGTTTCTAATGGAGTTGCTAACCTGTTTCTACTTCACCTGTCATCAGCCTTCAACATTGTTGACCATCAACTACTACTCAAAAGACTAAACAGCATAAGAATCCTGGGATTGGAGCTAGTTCTGTCAAGTCCTACCTCACAGACAGAGCCAAAACTTTCATGCATCTTCCTTTATCCTCTGCACCATTCAAACCTTAGATAGGTGTTCCCTCAAGGCTTGCCAATCACTCCTCTCCTTTTCAATGTGTATATGTCCCCACTATTGGAGCTTATCTACTCCTTGAAGATTACTAGTTACAATTGTGCAGACAATAGCTGTATCATTCTAAAACCAGAAAATCTGTTGTAGCTCAAAACCTCAGACCTTAGGCAAGCTGTATGTGAGGGTTTTCCCAATCCCTTAACGATGTTACCAGGACTAAAAGATAGTCCCACAACAAGTTTCTAGAGCAGATTTACTAACCAAAGGTCTTACAGATCCACTTTATTCTGGAGACTGAAATGTAGGAACCTGAAAATAACACTTATTAGGAGAGATGCTGTCTTGTTTAGGGTTATCTAGCTTGTCAGTCAGCCAACATTCCTAGAAAGAAATGTTTGAGTTGAGGAAGGGTATGGGAAGAGATTGCTGGAGTAGAGTTAACTGGCATGGCTTCTAAGGGTGCAACTGTATTACATGGCAAACGGAAAGAATGACCATTGGAGACCAAAAGAAGGATCAGAAAAAAGAGAATATTTACAAGAAAGACCTTCCTAGAGCTTGATTTAGAGTTGAGTAGGTTACAGATATGCTTCAAAGTACCAGTAAAGTGATAAATCTAGGGGAAATCCTCCACCATAGGGAAGATTGGGAACATGGATAGTGCTAAACAGAGCTTAATTTTAGCTAGTAGTTGCGGGGGGGCCCATCTGCACTCATGTTTGAGGACTGGCCCTTATTTTTCCCCATCATACTTTAACCAAGACCATTAGAGAGAAAAACATAAAAGAGGGAAGGATGAAGAGAAACATGGAAAAACGGTGACAAATAAAGAAAGTATGGATGAAAAAGAACATGAAAGAGTGAGATAAAGAGTCAGGGAGTGTTTGATGGTGGATGCAAGAGGCATGAGGTGGAATCAAGACTGTGCAGCCTTGAAATTCAGCATCCTTGATACTCAATAGTGATGACTGAGGGATTCTGAGCAAAGCTTTGGGCCCCAACACTTATTCTTTTACAAATTAGGCATTGGTGGCAAGGACTATACTGGAAGGTCTGTTCCATGGATGGGCATATATAGGTGTTACCATTCCTGAGTGTCACAACTTTTTAGACCTCGAACCACAGTTAAGAGTATTGTCACTAGTGGATAGCGATGTCTAACCAGAATAAGAAATAGAACAGGACATAAAGAGAGCATGAAATATTTATTTCAATAATATACATTACCTTATGCTGTTGTTGTCTTGACGTGTCTTCAACTGTACCGTGGTGGCACTTCAAAATCCCTCTCTTAACTGGAGGTAGCCATACTTTTCCCATGTGAGGAGATGGAGGGCATGGATTGAAGGCCACTGATAGTGAGGCACGTGGGAGCTGTAGGAAAACCACCAACACTGACTTGGAAAATTGGATCTTTTAACCAGACTTCCAGCAGCTTTGCTGGATTAGAAATATACATTTAAAATTAATGCTCTGATAGCTTAAAACCGGAAACCTAAAAACTTATTTTGCACTCGTTTATGCCTTATATGCACCATCATAAGTATTTCAGTCTCTTCTTTTCTAACATATGCAGGGATCTTTATATATAGAAAATCTGAGACGGCAAGAGAGATGCAGAGAAAGAAACTGGGCATAGGGAAAGCATATAGAGCCAGGAAGAAATAGACCCTCTACCCTATAAAAGAGTGCCTGAATATCTGATAATTGTGCAGGAACCAGACTACTGAACACTCATGGCATCTGTCGGATTTTAAATGCAGTAATACTGCATAAAAGCTCAGAAATCACGTGCTTGGTGGCCAAGCATCAAAGCTTAGACTGTAAATGTCCACAAATGTGGTAAGTTATTCCCCATTTGTGCGAGACAAAATTTGATCCACCGTAATATTGTATATTTCAACCACAACATGGGCATTACCACAAATTTGACCTGAAACTCTAAACTTGGCACTCAGAAAGAAAGAAACATATAGAGAGAGATATATTTTCAGAGACAGACTTGGGGAAAAAATGATGGTGAAGATAGAAAGTGAAACAGATAGAGAGAGGGGCTGAGGCAGACACACAGATGATCACAAGCTGGCACAAAACACTGAGAGAGCAACACAAAAAGAGATACCCAGAAACTGTGACAAATAAACAGGCCAATGTGAGTAATTTCATATTAAATGGTTTTGGATTATGTCAACATGAACATGTGCACACACAAATGTGTCAACTGTGTGTTATTCATGTTTAGATTGATCATAGCTAATGTAGGGCTGTGTCTAAAATAGCTAATGTCTGGTTGGCACTTGTATCATATCACATCTTTCTTTATTTCTACGAGAAGCTGACCCAAAATTGTGTCCTTGATTTCAATCTCATGTGAGATGTTTTTCTTTATGCGATAACTGTAGAATATTTCAAATACTTTTAAGAAGTGCACCTGTGGATTACAGGCTGTACAATGTATAACTTTATATTGCAGATAACTGTGAGTTTGAAGGAGGTTTACAGAAGCCGTGTGGTGTACAATCCTGAGAAAATAATGAAGTTAGCTTGTATTTGAGTGCTTTAACCTGATTGGAGAATTTATCGGAACCATTTGTAGGTCTATCAAATATTACAATTGTGTGATTTAAGCTAGTGCAATGTAGATGTGAATTCAGACCTTTCCCCAGACATATTGCATACATGCTTTTGTCCACTTAAATACAACTGAGAGCGGAGTGGGGTGCTCTCCTTATGGGAGAACTGATTTACCTAACTATTCCTTTGAGGCAACTTACATACTAACTTGTCCTCTTGAATAACTGACATTGAGTTATTTGCACTTTATATTTACCTAACATTAATTTATTGATTACTGATTGACACTAAATTGATGATTTTAAATCTGTAAACCTATTAATCTTTAATGAACCTTTATGGTTTGAAACTTAACCACTCTCTGTCTTCCTTGTGGAGACTAATGTGCTTCACTTAATAGAAATGTATTGATTTTGATGGTTTGCCTCAGGTGGGAATCAAGATTCGTTAGAGAGCATTTTATGACTCTGAATTTGCACAAAGGAATGTGCTACACCACAAGGAAAACAGAGCCAGAAATAGGCAGACACAGGCTGCAATGCACATACCTGGATGAACAGAAACAGCATGAGATTACATTGCTTTCCTAAACAAATACATAAAGCACATGCATTTCAAGCGACACTCATTTACAAACACATAAACAGTGCTTGTCTCCCTTTCTTGGAAGACAGCTGTGGGGGTGGTATTCTTCGAATAGAAAACAGGGTGGATTTGGAATTATTGTATTGCAAAGCCACATAGGAGGGTGTTCTATTTTTGTCAGGATTCTTCATGTTCAGTCAGCACACAACTAGCCTCTAATACCCAATCACAGCATAAAAGACCAGTTCTGTTTTTTACATTGCTACATATCAATGCAGACAGGTAAACCAGTTGTTGTCGACCTGAATTCATGTACACAAATCAGTGATAATGGAAATATAAGATCTACAAATGACAGCATAAATAACTGAGATGAAACATTTTGAGCATCTACTAGGTTGATACAATTCTACAGGACAACAGAGAAATTAATATGGTAGACAAGTGATATAGCACCCACAAGCAAACGTAAACTGTTGAGGGAGGTTGTTGGGGGCAGTGAGAATTAAAAAGAAGTAATACAACGCAGCACAGCAAGTAACGTTACTGTGCTGAATTGTGTGAAAGGGAGAGAGTAGAACAGCTCCATATGCACTAAAATGTGGTGCAGTTCTGCTCTCTCTCTGCGATGGCGCACTTTTGGCTACCATGCGCCAATGCAGACACCCTTGCGCCATAGGGGAAAGGTGTCTGCGTTGTGGGCAGAATAATTATTCTGCAGGGGACCTTTCTGTACAAAAACTATGTTTTAAGGCATTTACCTCTTAGTATGCGTGCTGTAGAATGAGGAGAGAGGAAAAAACAAGGAGATAGGAAAATATTTCTACTTGTCATGCCTGTTTCAGTGAGGTGCAGGATTTTGGTGTGAATCCCTGCCTACAATACTTTGTAAATAGGAAATTGTGACAAATCCCACGGGAGGTTGCAGGAGAACACCCATGCACTACCCAAAAAACGCCCCCTTCATGCAAAGTAAAGGAAGGCAACGCATAATGTGGCCTTATATTACTTTGGGTTATAATACAGAGCAAATTGTGATTTGCGTTAGCTTGTAAATGCAAACCCCACACCTAGACCACCAAGATGGCTGATGCAGATGAAGAGATCCACCATGGAAATGTAGGCCCTCCCACAATTTGTGGCATGCATCAACCTTCGGCTTCCCACATCCTTACCTATACAAGGATTGGGTGACCTCTACCACTTGTATACTTTAAAACATGAAAATGTTATGTGCTATTAAACCCATTTTTTCATCTCAGGATCAATATCTGTAACACAAAATGAGAAACATGGTATGCACCAATCAAATTAATACACACTGTTATTAAAACAGTAAAACACCACCAAATTGTGGAGAAACATTGCAGACCACTCGGAAGGTGACCAGACAAACCAATTAAACAAGGAGATTTTCTTTGAATAATGCATTCGCCATGTCATCATGATATATTACATACGATAACATTATATGGCCAAATTAATGTTTTCTAAACAGAGATGCATGTCTGCTTTAATCAACCTCCCATTATCCCTTTTCCCTGCTAAGCACTGATAGAAAAGTCTAGTTAGTTGCGTGCCCCCCTCCTGGAGCCACAGATGGCACTGGGAACGGTGCCCCTCAGGGCCTGCTCCTGCTATGTACCAGGGTGCCCACCCTCGGGACATAGCTGTTTGCTGTGGCTTGACAGAAGCTTTACCACTCCAGCCAGGCCATAGCAAATGCTGCTCCTCTTTCAGCAAACGAGAGCAGTAAAAATACTCTTGCTTGGTTAAAGTGGAGCAGAATTGCTTTTGGACAGAGGGAGCTGCCTGTTCAGCAGATCCCGATGTCCAAAAGCAATGCCACCTCATGTAGTATACAGGGAGACGGCAGGGACCGCGAGGGCCTTGAGGCTTCCCCCACGGTCCCCATGTGTGACAAGTGGGTTCCCTGGGTGGGACCAGGGCACCCACACTAGAGGCTGGGCCCCAGGGGATGGGGTTCCCGGGGCTGAAATTGGCCCCCTTCCCTTTAGGATATAAAAGAAAAAAGAAAAGGCCAGGCCCTGGGGGATGTTGTCCCTGAGGCTGAAAGTGGCCTGGCAAGGGGGGGCCTCGCGGCCCCCCTCTACCATTAAAAAGGCCTGGCCCTGGGGATGGGGTTCCCAGGGCCAAAATTGGCTCAGTGAGGGGGACGAGTCTCCCGAATAAATACAAAAATAAAAAGACCGACAAGTCATTGGAGGACCCACACCCTTTCTCCACCACCCTGCCTACGCATCTCCCGGTGCACTGCTGGTTGGGGGATGAAGTCGCCTTGGGTCAAGAGGGTCCTTGAGGGCCAACAAGCCCTTCTGTTACCTCCAGTAAGTCCAACACAGCCTGATTGCTGAGCGGACTTCTGAGGACATACCCTGTTTCTCCACCACTCTGCAAACCGCCTTCTGGCACACTGCTGGTTTGGGGATGAAGTGCCCTTGGCTCCAGAGGGTCATTGGGGGCCATCTACCCCTCCTGTTACCTCCAGTAAGTCCATCACAGCCTGACTGCTGAAAGGTTATCGGAGGCCATGCCCCCTTTCTCCAACACTCTGCAAATGCGCCTTCTGGCACACTGCTGGTTGGCGGATAAACTCCCCTTGGTTTCAGATGGTTCTTGGGTGCCAACTACCCCTCCTGTTACCTCCAGTAAGTCCCACAGTGCATGATTGCTGTAGGGACTTCAGAGGCCATTCCGCCTTTCTCTACCACTCTGCAAACTTGCCTTCTGGTACACTATTGCTTGGGGGATGAAGTCCCCTTGGTTGCGCTGAGGGACCTTGGTGGCCAAGAAGCCCTCCTGTTACCTCCAGTAAGTTCAACACAGCGGGATACCTGAGTGCCGGTCGGAGGTACCACCCCCTTTATCTACCACTCTGGAAATGCAACTACTAGTTAGGCCCAGGGATTTTAACCTCCAAGTGGCTTTTCTTAAAGGAATGCAGGGGGCAGCGCGGACCCTCCCTGCAGCCCAGGGAGCCGCCACCTCCAAGGGGCTTTAATTTTGAAAAAAAGCGGGGGGCAATGCTGACCCCTCGCCGCCCCAGGGAGAGCCACGTTCCCTGGGGCTTTTGCAAATTTGAATGCATGGGGGCAGCCCTGGGGATCACCACCTCCCTGGGGCAAATGACAAAAAAGGAGGGGCCCCCATCCTTGAGACAATAATGGCCAGGGGGACCGCCACCTCCAAGGGGTGGCTCCTGCAATATTCTGGGGTGCCCACTCCTGGGACATTGCAGTTTGCTATGGCTTGGCGGGAGATTGACTGCTCCCACCAAGCCACAGAAAACTCTGCTGTGCTTCTAGCAATTGAGAGCATAAAAAATGCTCTAGCTTACTAGAAGCAGAGCAGAATTGCTTTTGGACAGAGGGAGCTGCATGTTCAGCAGCTGCCAAAAAGCCATGCCGGCTCCTGCAGGACATGGACCGTTGGCAGGGTCAGGGGCCCCTTGAGACTCACCCCGCGGTCCAAGTGGAGAGTGGGTGCCCTGGTGGCATCCACTTTACATGTGCAGGCCCTGGGGGATGGGGTCCTCAGGCCGAATTCAGCCCATGGAGGGGGCCGCACAGCCCCCCTTCCCTATCTTTACAAGGCTGGGCCCCAGGGGTTGGGGTCTCCAGGGCCGAAATCAGCCTGGGAGGGGGAGCTGCATGGTCCTCCCTCTCTCAAAAATAAATAAAAACATTTAAAAATGCTTGGGCCCCAGAGGAAGGAGTCCCCGGGCCCAAAATCGGGCCTGTGAGGGGTCCACTCTGCCCCCCTCTCTTTAATAAAAAAAATACAAAAAAAGGCTGGACCCCGGGCAATGGGGTCCCGGGGCCAACATCGGCTTGGGAGAGGCCCACCCCCTTTCTGCATCACTCTGCAAACGCGCCTCCTGGCACACTACTGGTTTGGGTATGAATTACACTTTACTCTCAGGACTAAAGTAGACTTCTTCCACAACCAGTAGTGCACCAGGATGTGAGTTTGCAGAGGAGTGGAGAATGGTGGCGTGGCCTCTGATAACATCTCAGCAATCCTGCTGTGTGGGACTTACTGGAGGTACCAGGAGGGGTAGATAGCCCCCAAGAACCCCCAGGAGCAAAGTGGACTTCATCACCCAACCAGTAGTGCACCAGGAGGAGCGTTTGCAGAGTGGTGTAAAAAGGGGGTATGGCCTCCGAACACCTGTCAGCAATCACGCTGTGTGGGACTTACTAGAGGTAACAGGAGGAGTTCTTGGCCCCCAAGGACAAAAATGTCTACTTTAAAAAAATATATATTTCCTAACTATAACGTCCTTGTAACCTTTGTTTTTTTCAGTGAATATATGCCGTAGTTATAGTTAGGTCTGCTTTTCCATAGACTAAACTTTTTTTGGTTTGCTAATAACTTTGGCCCCGTATGATGATTTTTCACAAACCTGTCCAAAAAAAAGTTCAGTCACCTCAGCAATCCTGGAAAGTTTTGGGTGATCCGTCAAGCAGGGGCAGAGAATAAAGGGGGAGTCCCAAAATGTAAAATCACCATGCATTTTTATAGACTTATTTAAGACAGGTTTTAGCAAAATCTTCTCAATGGAGTTACACCAAATTCTGCAGGAAGCTAGATCTTGGACCGCCGATTGTGCTTGGCATGATTTGGTGTAAATCTGTTCAGTAGTTTTTGGGATATTAAGGGTCAAATGTATTTGTATATTTTGGAAGTTGGGCTTGTGAGAATCCCATGATCATCCCTCAAGTGCATGAAATCAAATTGAAGCCCTGTGATTGGTCGAGAGGCCCAGTTTTTCCTGTTAGCCTTCACGGTCTCGTGGGAGTGAGACGCTCTTGTGAGTCCCATGAGAGCAAGCACTCTGAATCAATCAATCAATCAGACAAGATTTATAAGGTGTGGCTATTCACCTGTGAGCATCTTGAGGCGCTGTGAACCCTTCGGTGGATGGAGTTTAGTTGAACCATCAGGTCTTAAGTCCTTTCCTGAATTCCAGCAGTGAGGATAATGTTTGTAGGTGAAGGGGGGGTTGTTCCAAGATTTTGTTATGAGATAGGAGAAGGAGCAACCTCTACTGTTGGTTCGGCGGATGCAGGTGGTGTGGGCGAGGGAGAGGGAGATAGAGCATAGGTTTTTGGTGGGTTGGTGGAAGTTATTGTGGTGGTTGTGGAGGGCTTTAAAGATGTGAAACAGCATCTTGAATTGGCATCTTGTATAAATGGACAGCCAGTAAAGTTTCCAGAGGTGCTGGTGTTTTGAGTTCATCAGGGGAGTTCGAGGATGAGTCAGGCCGCTGAGTTCTGTATGGTCTGCAGTCTTTTTAGGAGGTGTGCGGTGATTCCTACATAGAATGCGTTGCCGAAGTCAAGCCGACTGGTGACTAGGGCTTGAGTGACGGTTCTCCTAGTTTCTACAGGAAGCCATTTGAGAATCTTACAGAGCATGTGAAAGGTACGGAAGCAGGCAGCAGAGACAGCATTGATTTTGTTTTTCATGGTGAGCTTGCTGTCCAGGATGATTATGAGGTTGCGGGCAAGGTCAGTCAAAGATGGCAAGAATCCAATTTTGGAAGGCCATCAGGAGTCGTTCCATGACACAGCATTGTTCCTGAAGATCAGAACTCTGATTGGCTGGCTGTTGGAATGTTAGAAATGAAATAGCCGCCATTACTGTTTTCTGTGAAAAATTGGAGGTGTTGTGGAATGAAGTAAGAAAGCTACATAAGTGGGCAGCAGAAAGGCATGCTGCCCCCCTAGATTTAGAGAGGAGGTGTCTAAAGGATAACTATTTTGAAGATAATAAATATATATTGTTTTTAACTAATTTTTACCATCTCGTGGGACTGTTGCAGGATCGTGAATAGTAAAAAGAGCATAGGAGTTCTCAACACACTCGTAGGATGCTTATTGTGGTCCGTATTTTTGAGAGGAAATGTGGACAAGATAAGTATTGTGATGAGTAGAAGGTTATTTCTTATCTAAATAAAAGTTGAGATCTCGCAAGACTAGCGTGATCGTGAAAAGTGGTGAGGAGTAGGTGATCTTTGAATACACTATGGTATGCTCACTTGTTACTGTAGGAAAGAGTCTTACTGGAGATGGGGTTTATCAGAGTCTAATATTTACACTCATTAGTTTAGGAAGACTTGTGAATTGAGATGAGGCTCTTCCCACACACACCCTACTATGCACACCTGTCATCAGAGAGAGAGGTCTAACAGGAGCGGCCTGTCACTCCGCATACACCCTACTACGCACACCTGTCATCTGCGAGAGTGATCTGAAAGAAGCCAGTCCATCTATGCACCCTATTATACACACCAGTCATCTGAGAAAGAGACCTGATAGGAGTCCATTCACACAGTCTACTATGCACACCCGTCATCTGAGAGAGGTCTGAAAGGAGCGGCCAGACTATCCACACACCCTACTACACTCACCCGTCATCTGAGACAGAGATCTGAATGGAAAGGTCAGTTCATTCACACTCTCTACTAATGACACCTGTCATCTTTGAGAGAGGTGTGACAGGAGGCGGCAGTCCCTCTCCAAACATTACTAACCACACTCATCATCTGAGAGAGAGATCTCAAAGGAGAAGCCAGTCCATCCACACACCCTAGTATGTACACCCTTCATGTGAGAGAGAGGTCTGTCAGGTGAGCGCAGTCCCTCCCCACACACTACTGCACATACCAGTCATCTGAGAGAGAGGTCTGAAAGGAGAAGCCAGTCCATCCACATACTCTACTACTCTCACCCTTCATCTGAGAGAGAGGTCTGACAGGAGAGGTCTATCGCCTACCACACACCCTACTTGTCAATACCACAAACAAATGGCATATTCTCTAGCCCAGTGGATGAAGCTGTATCCCAAAACCCAGAGGCAAACCATGTTGCACTATGGAGATGTCAGTCACCAGAGGAGTGCTCAGAATGAGTAAGCTTCAGGAGTAATATGAAGTTCAAGAGAAGAGATAAAACAGGAGGGTGGTAAAAATGTAAATGTAATTGTTAGATTTCTGGAAGTTAGAAACGTAAGTTAGGTAGGGACCATCTGGTGTTTCTATGGTGCACAGTTACTTGCTAAACAGTGTGGACTTTTCTATTGGGTGATTTTCAAATTTTGCTATGATCACGCAAGAATCTTGCAAGAGTCTTTCACAAGCTTTTACAGGTGAAACTTGCTGTGCGGTGTGCCCGTATGATCCCACGAGACTCTCTAGCGAGTCGCATGGAAATTTACTGAGTTGCCCTACGATGGGATTTTTCTACAATCTCGCGAGAGCGTGTATTATACAAGTACAAGTGTCATTAAGTGGTTAAAACAACCATAAAGCAATGCAAATAAAGCTCAGATTGTCAATGCTAATAATTAAGCTAAAATAAAGGCTTCCGAAGACCATTAAAGTGGATTATGGTACATGTAGTTTATGTACTGCGAAAAAGACACACATGTTGTGTAAAGAAGGCAAAAGTGAGGTTATATTAGAGTCAACCAATAGTTCACATTCCCTCTACAACATTTTTAAGAGGCTACTATATGATTGGCTGCAAGGCTTTAGGGTTGAGAGACTTACATCTGTTGAATAACTTCAGACACCTGGGATTGTCCTTGGTGTTTTTGGAGATGAAGGAACTGTAATCTCTTTGACTTGTGCCCAGCAGAGGTCATTTGATTTTTGAATAAAGCAGATTGGTGTATTCAGCTACCTTCAACATACACCTGTATTTGCAGGTAACTAAAGATATAGTGCCATTAAAGTATGAAGTATGTTATTCATTTTTCATATAATATAATATATTTAGAAACCAGTTTAAATACGTTTCTTCATTATTAGAGTACTAATAATTTGGATGTTTAAAATGCAAAATATAAATGAACAGTGCTTGTAATGAACACAAAGGAAGAAACACGTACGCAGTCAAAGTCTCAATTAAAAAAAAAAAGAAGAAGGTGGTTAGAAGTAAAGTTAAACATGCCACAAACATTGAGGACTCTGCTTTTGAAGGGGGAGTGGGACCTGATCATGCTGGACAGCGCTGCAGAAGTTGCAATAGTTCGCCGGAATCTTATGGAGTGTCTGTTGGCAGTAGCAATGAGTGACTGATTGGAGGTGGAAACACCAGAGCACAGACTGAGGGGCCGATTCTGATTCAGGCCAGAAATCTCTCCGACCGAGCCGGACCCCGAGAGATTTCCGACCGAATCGGACCCTAGCAGTCCGACCGAACGAGTACAATGCGTTCGTATGCTATCGGACTCGATTCGGTCGGACTCCCATTGAAGTCAATGGGAGCCAGTCGTACAACGCGTACGCGGGCTCCCATTGACTCAATGGGTGCGAGGCGAACAAGGGAGCCCCCTACAGTGGGTACGCGTCGAAGCGACTCGCGGCGTACATGCACAGGTAGGGGGGACCCATGGGTCCCCCCTGTGTGCGACTCACGCGGCTACGCATACAGGGGGGTCCGAAACGGACCCCCAAAGTGCGGCTCCGACTGCTCTTTCGAGCCGGACGGCGCAAGTCGGTCGGACTGCTCGAGGCGCGCATCGTACTTACCCGGCCGGGGAACGTCTCCATTGCGCGGTGCGAGTCGTGTCCGTGCGAGTCGGTCAGAGCGGTTGGGTCCCGCGAACGAGTCGGTCGCCCGGACGCACGTCCGACTCGGTCGGGAAACAGGGCTCCGAATCGGATCCGGCAATGCTGACTCCGATTCGGAGCCCTACTGGCCGAGATCGGAATCGACTCCTGAGTGTCCTTAGTCAATTATATGAATTCAAACTCCAGATGTAGGTTGATATACCACGTACTATCAATGTTCTCTTTTTGAAGAACTAGTCATTCAGCTATGACATTCTCTTGTCTGAAAAATATTGGCAACCTGACTTTGTTAGGGATTGCCCACTAGGAGAAACAGTAATATTACCAGCTTCTTCCAACCTTGTTTCAGAATCAGTAAGACACACATATGCTAAGGAATATGTCCTAGCTCAAGCTTCAGTATTTTATTGCAACCACATGGTTTGGGATGAAGGATCCTCTTACCACATCATACCAATGAGGTCCATCCCACAACCACAATACCCCATTAAACATGAGGCCAACAAACAAGTTAGAGAGATACTCACACAACTTGAATATCAGGGCGAAATAGAAAGTTGCACCTTATCAATGAATGACCCTTTGTTTCCAGTGATGAAACCAGATCGTTCACATCGCTTAGTCTTAGACTATAGACAATTGAATACTGCTACACGCACATTTGGAGTAGAAAAAGCTCATGGCACGGCACGAATGAATAATATAGTGCAAAAAATATAAATCCACATTAGACATATCAAATGGGTTTTTCTGCCAAATCATAGCACCTGAGAGCATGCATTTCACCTCATTTAGCACTTTAGGCTCTTAATAGCAATTTTGTTGGTTGCCACAAGGGTATAAGTATAGCCCCAGGCTGTTCCTAGCCTGTGCAATGGAAATGTTACAATACGTTGACGGCCAAGCACTGTCCTATGTCGACTACATATACTTGACGGATGATGACTTAGCAACACACCTAGCCAGAGTAGAACACATAATTCTAGGATTTGCTTATATGGGCTACAAATTTGATTGCAAAAATCAAAAATTGCCTAACTCAGTGTCCTGTTCTTGGGATACATGTTGTCAAGTGAAGGCAAAAGTCTAGTGACACAGTTCTTAGAAAAGGGTGTGCTTCTATAACATCCAAACACATTGAAAAAACTCCAATCACTTTGGGTTTTCTAAACTTCGGCAGATACCATACCAGATTATGCACAATGGGTTCAACTGTTTTATGATTTAATTTGTGCAGACTTTTCCAACTCCTTAACCAATGTCAATCTGGTTTCAGGCTGGGCGACAGCACTGAAACTGCCCTAGTCCACATTGTTGATGATGCTCTACAATCACTTGATCAGAATGAAGCTTGCTTACTAATCCTACTTGATCTGTCAGCTGTGTTTGAAACAGTCAAACATGAGACTCTTTTGAACCTCTTAGATTGCAGGATGTGTCTCTCCAGCACTGTGTTAAAATCATTCTACTCATTCCTACACAACAAATTTCAACACGTTTTAATCAACTACGCTCTATTCGATCAGCCACCAGTCACACTTGGCATCCCAAGGCTCAAATCTCTCCCCCACCCTGTTTAACCGGTACATGGAGCCCTTGACCAAAATTCTCAAACTCTCTCGCAGCTCCTACCACATGCTGATGATACTCAACTCTACATGCAAATTGCCTCTCCCGAAGATATTAGCATCCTCAATAACACTTTTACAAAAACTCAGCATTGGCTGATTTGTACCCACCTCAAATTTAATACACTCAAAACCGAATTCCTATTAATCTCACAATCCAAAATCTCTCCTGAAATAAGAAAATGGCTCCCACATCTCCCAGCCCTGAACTGTACCCCACACATTATCGAATCATCAAAATCCCTAGGAATAACCTTGGACAATAACCTCTCCATGCAGAACCACATCAGTGCCTCCACTAAAGGGCTAACCATCAACTACACGCATTAAGGAAACTAAAACCTTTCCTTGCCATGGCAGATCTCAAGAGAGTGGTTCAAGCACTTGTGATATTCAAACTAGACTATGCTAGTCCTACCCTCGTAGGCCTACCGAAAATAAAACTAGCACCCTGGAGGGCACATTGAACGTGGTGGCCCGGTTCATCACTGGCTCAAAAAAAGTGATCACATCACCACTGACCTCCAACCACTGAACTGGCTAACGTATGAGGCTAGGATCCATCACAAAGTCACTTGATGACCCATAAAGCTCCTCATCACAACACTCCCTGATACATGGCCCTGAATTTGACCCTATCTGGTAGAAATAGATCTTCTAGAAGCACAAGCTCCCTTCTACTGAAGCTCCAAAATCCAACAAAAAGAAAACCTACAGTCGAGCCTTCTCCAGAATTGCCCCAAAAATCTGGAACTCCCTTCCTCTTGAGACAAGATCCAACTTTTCAACATTCCTCTTCAAGAAAGAAGTACAATTTTTACTATCTAACAGATTTCTTTCACATTGAGGCTGTACTTCTCTCACCCTTACCATTGAAACTCTATTTGTTCCTGTTTACTTTTTTGCTGTTACTTTCCATGTTTGACATTCTATTTATTACTCATATGTCTGATACCAACTGGGATCTTTACGATCTTCCATTTTCTAAATACCTACATGTAAACTGTTGTATTTCATCGAGGCACCCGAAAAGATCTGTGTTCATGCTATTACTTCCGAGAGACTATAGGTTCCTGTCTTTTTATTCAGCGCTATTTTCCATGTTTTGCCACTGTAACTATTACTTCCATGACCAAAACATGTATATATCTGTTGTTTATCATTTGTATAATAACTTCCTTTCTATATACTATTGTACAGTGCTCTTTTCTTTTTGTTTAAAATTTATTTAAAGAGTTTTATAAAGCGCGGACGTGACCCATCCAGGTATCAGAGTGCTGAACAAATCGTAGACAGGTTATACAAACAGAGTAAATGGCATGGATAGTTATAAGGGAGAGCAGCAAGAACTGCAGAGCATACATCTAGTACGTTGAATCACGATGAAATATTGTCAAAATAAGATTCATCCTGAGTTCAGTAAAGTTGTTAATAGAGATATTTGTTCATCAGTAATCTTTTCATTTCTATTTTGAAGGCAGTAGTGGAGGGATTGGTTCTGATAGTGGGTGGCAGTGAGTTCCAAATTCTAGGGGCTAGGCCAGAGAATGATCTGTTGTCTTTTTGTTGAGCTTCTGCAGTTTCAGCAATAGGGAATTGGCACTTCTCAAGGAGAGACTGCCCTGTGACCGCTCAAGTTTATTGGTCAGGTAAATGGGAGTGTGGTGGTGTAGAGCCTTATGAGTCATGCAGGCTATTTTCAGCTGGATCCTTGCTTCAAGTGGGAGCCAGTTTAAAAGTTTTAGGTCTGGACTGATATGATCAAACTTCCTGGATCTCGAGACTAGTCTAGCTGCTGAGTTCAGCACAGCTCTTAATGGTGCTAACCTTGTTTTGGGTAGGCCTGCAAGAGTAGCAATCCCGTAGTCTAATCTGGAAATGACAAGGGATTGTGCTACCATGCAAAGGTCATCAGGGGGCAAGAAAGCTTTGATTTTCTTTAGGATGCTCAGCTGATAGTTGGCTCCCATGGTTGTTGCGCTGATATGATCTTGCATATTCAGATATTTGTCTAGAGTTATACCAAGCGATCTTGTGGAGTCAATGATAGTTGAGACACAGTTGAGAGCTGTAAGTTGTTTGAGTCATTCATGTATTGGGACAAGAGTTGTTGGGGGCCGGTGATCAGGAGGAATTCCATTTAGAGGGCGTTGAGCATGAGGTGGTTGTGGGTTAGCCAATGTTAGAAATGGGATTTTTGGTAGGCTAGGGCATGTGCCAAAGCCAGGCAGAAACCACCACTCTAGTCAGGATAAGGGAGTTACACTCCTAAAATAACCCCTGCTCACCCCCTTGGTAGCTTGGCACGAGCAGTCAGGCTTATCTTAGAGGCAGTGTGTAAAGCATTTGCACATAACCAACAGTAATATAATGTAAGCACTACAAACGGACGCCACACCAGTTTAGAAAAATAACCAATATTTTTATATACTCAAGACAAGACCCAATACGATAAAAATCCACAATACAGTACTTCAAAAGTGATTACGTTGCAAGATAACTTCTTCTTTGTAGGAATAGTTCAAAAACAAAGTTCGTACGAGTCGGTAGCTCCGTCCGAGCCTACCGCGATGCTGAAAACCACAGAATCTAACAGTTCCAGCCGACCGCGTCGATACGGGCCAGCAGAGTTGTGAACAGACTCAGTCACAGTACCTTTTCTCGTTGTGGCGGGCACGGAGTGTGCGAGCCGGTCGGCGTACGTCGCGGTTGCGGTGCAAGATGGAAGCGGTGCAGGGCGCGGTGTCCTCTCGATGCGGTGCAGGCAGCGGCTCGGTGACAATCGTGCAGACGGAGTCGGTGAGTCCAAGGCGTGCAGTGCAGGGTGAGACGGTGCTCGATGCAGTGCTGGCAGGTTGCGATGCAGGCGACCAAGCCGAAGTGCGGGAGCTAGCGTCGGACAGCGGTGCGAGTCGGAGCGGTGCGTCGCGAATAGTGCGAGCGGTGCCCCAACTGCGATGCGGTCACGATTGCTGAGCCAGTTGCAGCGACAGCGTCGGTCTGGTCCGGCTGGCACAGTGAAGCGATGCGATGCGAACTGCGGTGCCCACAGGTCACGGTGCAAGCAGCGGCTCGGTGGCGATGGTGTCGGACGTCGTCGTCGGTGAGACCAGGGTTGCGGTGCGAGATGCGGACGGTGCGGTATGCGGTGCAACCAGGACACCGGGCCAGCGATGGAGTCAGTTGACGGAGTCGGTTGCGGTTCCCTTCCACTGTGGCAACTGAAACAGCGGTTCCAGAAGCGGTACCCAGAGGGTGGTGAAGTCTTTGCAGTCTCTGAGACTTCTTAACAGGAGGCCAGCTCGGTTTCAGGCCCTTGGAGATTCTCAGCACAAGTAGTAGAAAGTTCAGTCCAGTCCTTTCACTGCCCAAGGCAGAAGCAGCAACTGCAGGCCAACCCAACAAGGCAATAACTCAGAAAAGGGGCAGTACTCCTCCTAGCAGCTCTCCAACTCTTCTTCTTGGCAGGTTCCTTGATTCCAGCGAGATCTAAATTCATGGGGTCAGGGCCCCAATATATATAACCCAAATTCCTTTGTTCTCTGACGGCAGAGAGGCCTTTGCCTGGTCCAACTAGTTCTGGTCAGTCCTGGAGTACTTTGTTGACAAGTCTCCGTATTTCCTTTCAGGGTGCAGGCTAGGGACATCAGACGCACCACAGGAGGTGGAGCCAGCATTGTGGAGGGAAGGCCCAGCCCTATTCAGGTCCCAGGTGTACTCCTCCCACCCATCTACATGTAGATCTGGCTATTCAGCCCTGTGCTGACTCACCCTGTTTCCTGGCATCCCCAGCCCCTGTCACTCACGCTCCAGACAAGGAATACACAACCTAGCAGAGGCAGGCTTGGATGGTTAGACAAGAAAATACCGACTTTCTAAAAGTGGTATTTTCAAACCCAGAATGTTAAAACCAACTTCGCTGAGAGATGCATTTTATCATTCTGAGTTCAGGCATACTAAACTCGAATTCCTACTATGTTCCCTGGGTCAGTTAGGATCATAGGATGTAATAATCAGAACTGCCCATTCTGGCCTATGGGGAACAGGTAGCCTTGCAATAGTGAAAAACGAAGTAGGCTGTAATTCACTATCAGGACATGCCACACACACCAGGGCATGTCCTACCTTTCACATACAATGTACCCTGCCCACAGGGGTACCTTGGGCCTACCTTAGGGGTGACTAACATGTAGAAAAGGGAAGGTTTAGGGACTTGCAAGCGTGTGCACTTGCCAAGTCGACAAGGCAGCCCCAGGCTGCGCACAGGCTCTGCGTTGGCAGGCCCGAGTTACACTTTACGGGCTGTTTGCGTGGGGGGCACAATCCAGTGCTGCAGCCCACCAACAGCATTTGATCTATAGGCCCTGGCACTCACAGTGCCCTTTACTAGGGACTGACACATAGATCAAATAGGCCAATCATGGAAAATACCAATCCATACATATTTTATACAGGAGCACTTGCACTTTCCCGCTGGACAGCAGTGAGGAAAGTGCGCAGAATCATTACACCAGCAAAAACAGAGTCAAAAACGGGAGGTCAGAAAGCAAAAAGTCAGGCGAAACACGCCAAAAGATGCCAAGTCTAACAGCCAAGGCTAGGTTTGCAGATGGGTGTGGTTGAGAGTATTGACGTCTTCGAGGATTGAGATTTTCAAGTATAATTGAGTGTTGTCAGCATACATATGATAAAGAATATTTGAGCGCTTTAGAATTTCTGTGAGGGGTTCCATAAACAGATTGAATAGCTTAGGAGAGAGCATGAATCCTTGAGGTACTCCGATATAGACCGGAGTGGAGCCGGAGAGGGTATGCTTGATATTTATTCTTTGAGATCTTTTGTGTAGGAATGACGCAAACCAGTTTGCAACGGGTCCAGATAGCCCCATCATTGCCTCCAGCAGAAGGCTGATCATGCTGTCATGTTTGACTGTGTCAAATGCGGAGGATAGATCCAGTAGTATAAGTAGGCATGATTCATTCTGATCAAGCAGTCTCCAGGCATCATCAACAATATGTTTTAGCGCTGTTTCAGTGCTATGTCCTTTTCTGAAGCCAGATTGGCAATCGTCCAGAAGATGGAACTTATTGATATGGTCACAGAGTTGTAAGTGCACACATTTTTCTAGGACCTTTGCTAGTGTGGGGAGGTTGGCAATGAGATGCAAGTTGTTGAGGTCAGACTAATCTGCATTTGGCTTTTTGAGTATAGGAGTGACCTGTACTATTTTTAGACAGTCAGGCATCAGGCCCTGAGATAGGGATGCATTATTAATCCTAGTCCAGAGAAGTAGAATGGAGGACTTTAGTTCTTTGGTAAGTTTAGCGGGCACAGGATTAAAGAAATGGTTGGAGGGTTTTAGCAATGTTATTATGTTGAGTATGTCGACTTCGCCTGGAATTTTTAAAGCATTCCAGCTAGCATTTTTTTGAGGACGAGCTTGTTTGGGGGTGTTCCCCGGTTGTTGAATGGGAAGGAGATTGGGAAGGGAATGGTTTGGTGGATGCTGGGAGGCGAGATGTAGTTCTGATTCGATCTTCTTGGTCTTTTCCATGAAATGGGTGGAGAAGTCATTTCCACAGAGTGATCATACTTTATCTCCCGAGTAGGAGCTAGGGTTGTGGGTTGCTTGTTGCTTGATAAGTTCAAATAGATGTTTGGGTTTGTTTTTGGCTTCATCTAGTTGTGTCTTAAAGTAATCTGTTTTAGGTCTTCAAATGTGTTTATTATAGGCACTTCTCGTCGACCTCTGATGCTTGAGGTGAGAGAAGGTGGGAGAGATTCTCCAAGTTCTCTCGGCAAGTCTTAACTTGTGTCTTTCTTCATGAAGGTTGCAGTTGAACCAGGGTTTGGATGGTTTGCAGGGGAGTCTATTTAGCTGTTTCAGAGCAACTGCGTCAAGAATATCTGACATAGATTGTAAATAGTGATCTGTGAGATCGTTAACATTCACCATGTTTGTAGGAGGTTGTAAGATTCTGTTGCTACTAGAAGATAGCTCAGCAAGGTTAATATTTCTCAGATCTCTGGTCCATTGTTTGGTTTTAAGTGGTTGCCCCTGTCGAACTAGCGTGTGTCCCAAGATAAGGAAGGAAACTAGATAGTGATCAGACCAGTAACAAGGGGATATGGATTCCATTTAAATGACTTTGGGGCATATTAGCAAGGAAGTGGCGATGAGAGGCGTTAGCCTCCTTGGCTTAACGCCTCTCATCGCCACTTCGGAAACACTAGGCTGCACCATATTACCAATGATATGGTGCAGCCTGGCGTTTCCCCTGCGATGGCGCTAAGTCTCATGACTTAACGCCAACGCAGGCACCCTTGCTCTAGAGTGCAAAGGTTTTCTGCGAGCAGGGAGGTTTGTTTATGTACCGGAAGGTGTCCCTTCCTGTACATAAACAAACCTGTTTTTAAAAATGCCATTTTGTAACTTATATGTGTGCTGCTTCATGCAGCACACATGTAAGTTACAAAATGGCATTTTAAAAACAGGTTTGTTTATGTACAGGAAGGGACACCTTCCTGTACATAAACAAACCTTAGCATTTGCTTTTTCCATGTGTGCTGCACAAGGCAGCACACATGGAAAAGCAAAACTAGGAGAAATGAAGCATTTCTCCTCGTTTAGCCACCTTAAGACCAGGATTTTCCTGGTCTTAATTTCGGCGCTGCCACCTATTATCGCCTCTCTTGATAATAGGTGGAGGTGTCGAAGTGAATGGGTGTTGCGGTGGAATGCCCACAGCAACACCCACTGCACGCCCCTTTCACGCTAATTTTAGTGTGAAAGGGGCCCTATTACCAAGGCAGCGTTAAGCCACTTAACATGGCTTTTAGCCACGTTATGTGGTTTAACGCTGCCTTGGTAATAGGGCGCTGACCCTATCGCCACCACAACGTCACAAAAAGTGACTTTGTGGTGGTGATAGGGGCTTGATAATATGCCCCATTGTCTTTGGAGATGATAAGGTTGAGGGTTGTGCCTCTATTATGTGTAGGGCTATTAAATGATTGGGTGAGATTGAGGTCCAAGAGGAAGGCTTTAAAGGTGTTCAGTAGATGGCAATTAGTGTCAATCCAGTGAATGTTGAAATCCCAGAGAAAGTTCTGGTTGGTGTTTTGGTCTGAGTTAGATACAATGGTCTCGGGGGAGGTATAGAGTGTGTAGAGTGCATACTATCTTGTTGTTGTTCCATATATTGATACCTAGATATTTACAAGAGGTCATTGGAGCAGTGTGAGATTGTTTCAGGGTCAGCGAGTAGTGGAAAATGCATGCTAAGCCCCCTCCTGTTTTTCTTGGTCTATCTAGTCTGATGATCTCAAAGTTGGGTGGAACTAGAATGTCCTTAATGGGTGAGGAAGTATTATTTAGCCAGGTTTCCGTTAAGATTAGGAGGTCAAGGTCTTGAGCAAAGATGAGATCAGTGATGTCTGCAGCATGCTTAACCGCATATCTGCAGTTGAGAAGCATGGACTTGATATGAGATTTGGTCATTAGTGTCTCATGATGAGTAGTTAGGACCTGTAGAAGATTACACCTGTTCAGTGTTCAAAGGTTAAGACTAGGTTCTCTGAGAGGGTTGGAGGAGATGGTCTGGATAGTGAACTGAGAAGGGGCTGAGTCCACAGGAATGGGGTTGTAGAAACCTAGTAGGGAGTAAATATAATTGGCAGAAAGATGTTTGGTGATTCTCTGAGGTCTCGTAGAAGCATTGGGATGCGGTCTTGATCTCAAAGGTATAATAATGAAGTTCTCAGTGTTTGAAGTCATATGCATAGATAAGTTGGAACATCTATTAGTAGTTAGGGTGTGTTGATTAGGGTCTGTAGTTCTGTTAAATATGGGTACCTGAGTATGGTTCCAGCATTTCTCCTGCTTTGAGGTGGTGAGTATAAGTTTCTGGAGATCTACTTCGACTAGCTGGAGGTCTCTATCCATGGCATCAAGTTTGTCCTCCAAGGTAGGTGACTGATGCTATGGGAGCAAGCGTGGCTTGGACTGGGGATGGAAGTCTTGGGCAGACTCTCCGGTGTGGTGGGATAGCAGGGAGGGACCTTGTAGGAGGCTGGAGAGGTGGGGGAACAGGAAGGGGAGTGTGGGCCAGAGTTTTGGGAGCTGGAAGTGATGGTAGGTAGAGGAGATGGCAGGGGTCTCCATGTCTCGACAGTTGTAGGATTTGGGTGTTGCTGGTCAGTTAATGTGATCATGTTAGTGGAAGAGGTCAAGTAAATATTCAATAGGTTATTCAAGTGAGTGAGCAGCTTTACCTGGATGGGCAGATTGAGGTCCTGGGGCCATTCAGTTTGAGGTCTCTGACAGGATCACAGTCCTGTATATTAGTTTCGCTCATCCTGTGAGATACAAGAGGGGGCATGTGAGATGGGAGGATGGTGGGAGAGGGGGAAGAGACAACGCTATGACGAGATGGTCTGTATTTAATAGAGTTGGGTCTGTTGTTGTAGGATAGGTAGTGGTCGTGAGGAGAATTAAGTGGTAAGGTGGGGGAGAAAGAGTGGGGCCTGTGATTTGGTAGGAAGATGGTGGGCAGAGCTACTGGGGGTAGGAGGGGTATTGTTCGAGACCGTGTTTTTGATCTTTAAAAAGATTTTGTCGAATCGTTCTAGGTTCCTGTCAGATGATTGTATGAGCATGTTTCCATTATTGTATAATAAGATGGTTGCTTCGACCTGGAAGATAGGTGAAGGTACAATAGATGCGTAGTCCGTGAGGTGTTTTCTTGGAAGAGTAAATTCGGAGTGTGGAGGTAATAGCTCACCTCCATTGTGCTTTTCTGTTTGTGAAAAAGATAAGATCATTAACTAGGGTGCTTTTTGGGGGGCAGATATAGGAGTCAGAGATCAGCATTCCAGAATTCCGTTTGAGTAATTTATGTTTGAAATTCTCTGTCTCATTTTTGGATAGGTTTGGAGGTTAGATAATCTTGAAAGCATTGTAGCCCACCTGAGCCAATAAGTTATAGCTAGAACTGTGTGTGTATTGTTCCATGATGGATAAAAGTATCGGAGGTTAGAGGGTTAAAGTACCTGAAAAAGTACTCAATAGAAACTTTGGAGAATACGACTATCTACCGGCTAAATAATTGCCTGAGTAGTAGGGAGTATATGCAGAAGTGAGGTTCTGACACAATGGGTGGAGGTCAGAGCTAGAGATCATCATCATCAGTGATTTTCCAGATAAGGAGAGAGAGATTGAAGCAGCAATGTTTATTCCGACATAGCATTCATTAGTTGTGATAAGTCTGTCCCTATAGGACATGTAGATCTCATTCAATGGAGTAATGGAGATCACTGCGTCCATTACAAGATGGCTGCCATATTCGAAAACTAGTGGTATGGAATCATAGGCCCTCTTTCCTTTCTAGGAACCTGAGAGGAGAAATGTTAGTCCTTCTTTCCTTTCTAGGAACCTGAAAGGAGAGGTCAAGATTTGTTTTTGGCTATGAAGTGATTATAGAGACGCCATTTAGTGGGAGAGGTTTCCAGGGCACTGGGAGCCCTAACATGGTAGTCCAGCAGCAAACACAGATCGACTGGTGCAGTCAGATATTCAGGGGGGCCTATCAAAGTCTGCTTCCGGTCAGACCACACGTCGTCAGCGAGCAGCGGTCGCACTCTGTAGCTCTTCTCACCAGGGAGAGTCAGTGGTAGGGAGGGCAGCCTCCTTGGCCCTCAGTGCAGGACAGCAAAATGGAGAATGAGATAAACAAAATCAAAAACATGAGCACAGGACCTGGTCTCGCCACTAATTGTCCCTTCCTCTCTGCAACCAGTAGGGGGGGTCTCAAGCTGAGTCTACCGGTGGAAAGGACCGTCCTGTGAAACAATGGATCGGATTCCATCTGTGGTCATCCTCATCTTGTAGAGATCAGCGGGGGAGGCCTCAGGGCTATTCCGGATAGTAGGAAGTCACCTGGTGGAGCCCACAGCGGCCGGCATCCACCGAGCTGCCCGTCTCCCTAACCAATGATTGAGGACCCTGCACTACCAATCCTCCCGGCTGAGACAATCCAACAGGCAGCTCCAGCAGCCGAGCAGGGCGCAAGGAGGGCCCGCAACTGGGTCTGGGAGCAGTTGTCACAACTCACCCAGCTCCTACGCTTCACCTCCCAAGGACCGTGATCCGAAAGCCCTCTCAGTTAGTAGGCAGCTCTCCAACGGCAGGGGCAGAGGTCCCGCAGGTCACCGGGATCTGCTCCTGCAGTCGATCTTCCCATGGGATCCTCCGCACTTCCTTCGCAGGCAAGGAGCTCACCGGGGCAAGAGACCTCCGATCCCGTCTATGGGAGTAGCCAGCTTCCAGGTATTGATCAAGTATATGCAGCGTGTCAGGATAATGTTATTGATGGCACAGGAAATACGGGGATATTTACAGATTGTAGATCCCTAACCCGGGAGCCTCCTTAAGGAGCTCCTGCTTGGTGGCCATCTTCTTTCCTTCTTACCGCTCTGACACCCAGAAGGTTCTTGTTCATGATATATAAAACTCTATAAATAAAATAAATGCATAAAATAATCCAAAGACTTGATCCTTGTCAAGTTAGGAGTATAACAAACATTCAAGGACTGTGATTGGCTTGCTTATCGCAGCAGATTTGTTACTGTACATCATATATGAATGCTGTCTGTGCACCACACTAAAATGTGTAATCTTGTAAGATGATTGTGTTTTGTAAAAAGTCCAGTTCTTCAGTTTTAGAAACTAAATGATATGCTATTAAGAGGTACTCATTCTGAAGTCAGTTCTGTAGTAGATGACATTCAGATGCAATACTTTGGGCCTGAGAGGCCAAGTGAAGATACTGAGTAGGTTGTGGAGAACAACACAAAAAATTCTAATACTACTACAGTGTTAGACAATAGAAAAAAAAATCAATGCATTTGCAAGAACAACTGCAGAAATTCCAGACAAGGTGTGTGTTTGTTTCAGGCCAATTCACTACAAATCACAAGTCAAAAAATGTATATTTGTGAAAAAACAGAAGAGAATGATCTAGTACAGTGGTTTAAACCCTTCCCTGCGCCGCGAATTTGGGCGCGGGCGGGGCTAGGGGGTGGGCGTGGTGCTTCGATGCTCATGACGGCTCCAAGCCGTCATGAGCCACGGTAGGCGTCTGCTCATGACGGCGTGGAGCCGTCATAGCCCCGCCCGCTCATTAATTCTCCCGCACAGGCGGAGAATTAGTGCCGCGTGGGCGGAGCGGCAGGGAGCGGGCGGGGCTATGATGGCTCCACGCCGTCATGAGCACACGGCTACCGTGGCTCATGACGGCGTGGAGCCGTCATGAGCATCGAAGAGGTTAAGCTCGCTCTTTATTTGATCGCTGAAGATAGTTTTGACTTGTGCTTCAGCCAGGTTGTCTGTAAACATTATGTAGACAAACTGGACGGTAATAAAATGCCTGCTAGAGGAATTCATTACAAATGGAAAGTTTTTCCAATTCCTCCTCAATTTCAAAACCTGAATGTGTTTGAGACTAGTCTCATACAAACAGTACATTCTTTCAAACCCATTGTTAGAATGGAGACTACAAATGAGAAATGGTCTCCTTCTGAACTACTAAAAGGTTTGAAAGGTAAAGTTGTGTACTTACCTTTGAATATGAAGAAGAATATTGAAACTATAGGGGTAGATTGAGGAGAAAAAGAAGAACCAATAGCGGTTCTAGTAAATTGAGTACCTACTAAAGAGAAAATAATTGGAGGGACTTGTCAGCATTGATAGGGTTAAGAGAGTTTTTTGCAATACCTTAACATAGAAAATGTGTTTTACAAACATATTGATGTAAAGGAACAGGTTACCTGTTTTAGAACAGAAAGTTCCACATCAGCTCCATCTGCTCAGTTTGAAAAAGTTGATTTAGGTAAAGCAGAAGAAATGCATGAACATTACAGCATTCAACCTCTACATTCCGGGGATATGATGGGTGATGCTTTAGAACTGTACCAAGTGAAGCAAGCAAGAGGAGAATCAATAAGTGTGTGGGAAAGGAGCTTAGAAGCAGTGTTTTCTAATTTTTGTTTCCTACTGGAGAAGGTGGTCATTATGATGAACATCCACTACTGATTCCAGTAGATTGTATTTTGAAGATCCCCCTTTAAGGCAAAACATACCATACATACCATACATTTTTTACCTTTTATTTCAGAGTGATCTGTCAGTGCTATCTTATGCCGTGGGCCATGTTATGAGAACAGGCACATGGTTTAATGACATGAATGAAAGAGATTTTATGGGAAAAGTACATGATAAAAATGAGGTACTAGAAAGTAACTTGATGAATGTTATGGCTTGCCAATGTGGTACCAATGAAAATAGGTTTCGTCGTCATGGTGAGCTGGAGTGTATGTTATGCAATCTGGGGGCACCTACCTGGTCTGTTACTATGAGCAGTGCAGAGTATGGTTGGGATGCTCTTCATGACTTTCTCAGGCAAGCTAATACAAACATTCCAGGGATTGCTTTCAAGTCTGCAGATGAATTGTGTTCCATTGATCATGTAAATGTTTGTAGATACTTCAGGCACAGATTTGAAACCATGCTTAATGATATCTGCAACAAAACGAATCCACCACTAAGTGAGGTTGTGGACTTCTTCTGGAGAAAAGAATACCAAGCTGAAGGAGCACCACATATACATATGTTATTGTAAATGTAAGATGCACCAAAGTTTAGCTAAGATGCTGATGACTTTGGGCCAGATGTACGACCGGGGCATTTAGCGACTCGCAAATTGCGCTCAATTGCAAGTCGCAATTTGCGAGTCGCTAAATGCGATGTACAACAGTGTCAGAGACACTGTTTGCGATTCCCAATAGGGGCGCAAATTGCATGCCTCATCAATATTCATGAGGCACTTGCAATTTGCGACCCCATTAGGAATGGCTGGCCATCCCAGGTATGGTTGCCTGCTGGAGCCAGCAGACCTCCATGTCTGGGACTGCTTTTCAATAAAGCAGTTTTTTTTAAATGCAGCCCATTTTCCTTAAAGGAAAACGGGATGCATTTAAAAAACAAAAATGAAACGTTTTCGTTTCATTTTTTAAGGGCAGGTAGTGGTCCCTGGGACCACTGCCAGCCCCTAAAAATTATTTTCCCCTGCTTTTGCAAAGGGGAAGCAGTCGCAAAACATTCTTACATAGGGCAGTCGCAATTAGTAAGGGATGCCGTTGGAACACCCTTTCCTAATTGCGAGTCGCAAATCCTATTTAGTGAGTCGCAAATAAATTGCGACTCGCTAAATAGGGTTTGTACATGGCCCTATTCGTTTTTGCATGCGCAAACGGGTCGCTAACTCATTTGAGCAATGCAAAAATGGGTCTTACATCTGGCCCTTAGTGTTGTCATTCATGGAGCAATATTTAATTTGTGACATTCCAGAAATCTCAGAACAGAACTCAGAACGATTCCAGACCCATAAATGTGGCAAACATTGTAGATGGAGATACAGAGTAAAAGCTAAATACTACACTAAGGGGCACATGCATCATTGTAAATACTGGTCGCAAAGGGGCAGATTCGCAGAACTGCCACTTTGCGACTGGTATTTTTGCATTTGGGATGCATCAACCCAAAAAGCAATTTTGCAATTTAGGTAATCGCAAATTTTGCGATTACCTAAATTGCGAATGCAAGTAGGCAATCGCAAATTGCAATTCCCTAAATGCAATGCATGATGCACTTCAAAATTGCAATTTCGCAATTTGGGACCGCAAATTACAATCAATTTGAAGTTGGTGGTAATTTGTGAAAACTTTGAAAAATGCACAAAAGTGCATTTTTCAACATGCCATGTTGCACACACACATGCCCTTGGGGCATGTGTGTGCACAACATGTAATCACATGCCAATTTCAGGGGTGCATCAGGGTGTCCTTTTGGCCCCCTAGCACCCTTGAAATTGCATGCGCAATTTGCGAGTACCTATTTGGTACTGGCAAATTGCACATGCAATTCCCATTGAGGCCCATGGAAATGAATGGGAAGCTATTCCTTAATTGTGAATCGCAATTTGCAATTCACAATTAAGGAATATGTAGGAATCGCTAATATTTTAGCGAAACCTACATGCATAGGCAATTGTGATTCCATAATTGCAATTCCTTAATAATCACAATTATGGAATCGCATTTGCCTACATTGATGCATGTGCCCCTAAGTTTCATTTTGGAGAGTGAACAGTTTTATGTCTTCAGTCAGGCACACTGTTACTTGGAAATCCCCTAAAAATATCCTGAGACGAAGTGAGGCTTCAAAAATTAATGATTACAATGCAGGCATTCTATCCATGTAGAATGCCAACATGGATATTCAGTTTGTAGCAGACAATTCTAGTGCTGTAGCTCAATACATCACTTTATATGTAACAAAGTAAGAAAAGACAGAAATGAAGGATGGAGATAGCAGAAGAAAAGTCTTTATGTAAATAGCTTTAAAGTTTCAATTTAAAGATGCTCTCACACGGGAAAATTGGATCATATGAAGCTTGTGACAAACTGAGGTCTTCAAACATATATAAGAAGTCCAAATCAATAATTTGGGCTAGTTTAGGCCTGCCATCAACACGTAAACGTGTGTTGAGACCGTTTCTTGAAATTGAGTATCTTGCTCAGTTTGATCCAGAAAGCATTGAGCTCCTTAAAACAAATACGATGGACACTTACCCTAATCGAAGTGTCCATCTAGAACACATGTATTTGTATGAAGTACTGTAGTATTATACATATAGAAATAAGATAGATGAGAACATTGAGCAAATACATTTTGGGGTGACTGGCTGTAATAGATGTTTAGTGAGACATGGAAAACCAAGTCTCATTAATCCTTGTTAATTGAGCTGTCAAACAGGTGAGAAAAGAGAATTCTTTCAACTGGCTCTCTTGCACTTTTTTAAACCTTGGCGTTCAGAAACTGAACTGCAATGTGACTATGGGGCACATGCATCATTGTAGGCAATTGCGATTCCATAATTGCGATTATTAAGGAATCGCAATTATGGAATCGCAATTGCCTATGCATGTAGGTTTTGCTAAAATATTAGCGATTCCTACATATTCCTTAATTGCGAATTGCAAATTGCGGTTTGCAATTAAGGAATAGCTTCCCATTCATTCCTATGGGCCTAGAGGCCCATAGAAATGAATGGGAATTGCATGCGCAATTTGCGAGTACCAAATAGGTACTCGCAAATTGCGCATGCAATTTCAAGGGTGCACGGGGGCCAAAAGCCACCCTGATGCACCCCTGAAATTTGCATGTGATCACATGTTGCGCACACACATGCCCCAAGGGCATGTGTGTGTGCAACATGGCACTTTGAAAAATGCATTTTTGTGCATTTTTCAAAGTTTTCATAAATTACCATCAACTTTAAATTGATGGTAATTTGCGATCCCAAATTGCGAAATCGCAATTTTAAAGTGCATCATGCATTGCATTTAGGGAATCGCAATTTGCGATTCCCTAAATGCATTCGCAATTTAGGTAATTGCAAAATTTGCGATTACCTAAATTGCGAGATTGCATTTGGGTAGATGCATCCCAAATGCAAAAATACCGGTCGCAAAGGGGCAGATTCTGCGAATCTGCCCCTTTGCGACCAGTATTTACAATGATGCATGTGCCCCTATGACTGCTATGAAAATGCTTTCCATGCAGTCAAAGATAGCATTCAATCTGAAGTGTTTCCCACATGTCAGAAAATGTTAAATGATGAAATCCAACAGGAGGAAACAATTGGTATAGAAGTTGCAAAGGACAGCTCACAAGATAGCCAGAGCTCAAGGCTTAATAGTCAAGATACCCTTGGCCAGCCTATTATTGAAAATGAGGCATCCATACCTATGAATGAAGCAGAAAATGCTATGGCTCAAGTAAGGAGTGATAGCATTGTCTTAGAAAGTTTGATTTCACAACTAAATGAATAACAGCTCAAGATTTATGAGCAAATAACAAAATCTGTAGAGCATGGACTGCTACATGATAAGTCTGAATGTACTTGTAAAACATTCAAACCTACACTTCTCTATGTTAGTGTTCTGGCAAGTACAGGGAAACGTTTTCTGATTAAAGTGCTGACTGCATTTATTCAGGGAAAAAGTATCTCTGATCTATCATGTGTTGTGACTTCTCCTACTGGACTAGCTGCTAACAACGTTAAAGGAATTACATTGCAAAGACTACTTATGTTGCCTGTGGAACATGACAAAAACTAAAGTTATCTTGTGATGCTAGTCATTCTGGGGCTTATTACAATATTGGGCGGACATTGGAACCACCCGGCCTTAGGTCAGCAATTCCGACTGCAGTATTAACAATGGACATTCTACAATGGAAGCTGATGCGACGGGCGGAATAGGTCCGCAGCGCAGGCTTCCATTGTAAAATGGATGTTTTCAAACATCCCTGCACCCTGTTGCAGGCACCGTGTGGTGCCTGCCACACGGTGCAGGGATGTTTAGGGTGGCACCATAGGTGCCACCTAGGCCCCTTAGTGGAGGGCCAGGATGTTAGGAGGCCCTGCTAGGGCCCCCAAAGACACTTTCCGACAGCGTTTCCATTTCGGAAAGGCCGACATGGAAAGGCTGTCAGAAAGTGCCATTATCATCCCGACGGTTAAGCTGAACCTGGCTCTGCCATCATTAGGGGATTATGGTGGGCTCTGACACACCGACCAGCTCCTTGAGCCCACTGGAAGTACTGCGGATGGTCCCTCCACTCAATGCCTCCACCCACCACATCATAATGTGGCAGGCAGACCACAGGGGCAGACATCGGTAGGTCCGACACTGACGTGCCGTCAGTGTTGGACCCACCGACATCACAATCAGCCTCTCAGTGTCCAGAGTTCTCAAGAAATTGAAAGTTCTGAATGTTGATGAAGTTAGCATGGTATCAAACCTTATGCTAGCTTTTATTCTTCTGAGGATGCATGAGGTTCCCAGAACTGACTATGATATTTTGTTTGGTGGTTAACACGTCATAGTTTTTGGTGGCATTCTACAGTTGACTCTGGTCAAAGGTCAACCAGTTTTTTAAAAACTTGTTCATGAAGACACTAAAAGGTCATTGGGGAGTATTGGAAATGTTAACAATATGGTTACATTTCGAGTATGCTGAGCTGACAAAAATATGAGACAGGCAGCAGATGTGGAGTATGGGAATATATTAAAAGACATCAGAAAATAGCAAACAAGCTAAGAAAGTTGTTGCTTTTCGCATGGTAAGAGCTCTATTCCCACACCAGGTTCTATACTGCAACACATTATGTAAACTCAGAAACATATTGTGTACCTCATGCCAACATTTGACGAGTGTGCACAATTTAACTTAGAAATGCTTAATTTGGGAAAACAGGAAAAGGTGACTCTTATCAGTAAAAATAAAGTGGAACACCAAGGTTTAAATTTACTATTATGTCAATGAGTGGTAAAGAACCTGGAATCACTAGAGAAAACAGTTTTACATACTGCTGGTTTAGAAAAGACTCTAATCCTCCGTAAAAATTGCAGAATAATTTTGCAATGAAACCCGAACGTTGAGGAGGGATTAGTGAATGGTGCAATGGGGAATGTAATAGACTTCATTACATATCCCAATAGAACAGAGTATGAATATATTCTGATTAAATTTAATCACATTGAGGAAGGAAAATAAATTAGAAGGTGCACTGCCAGATTTCTCCTGGTAAAAGATCTATATGTGAAAAGATAACAGTTTCCTTTGCGTTAGGCATATCCTGTCACCATTCACAAATAGCAAGGATTAAGTTTGGATGCAGCAATGATAATTATAGGTCATGTAGGGGCATATTAGCAAGAACAGGCGAAAATTATCGCTAGCCGCGCTTAGCGCGTATTTATTTAACGCCGCCTATCGCTGGATATTATCGCGGAGATAACATGCTATTAGCAAGGTTTATCTCCAATGTGATAAAATATCCAGCGATAGCGGCGAAATGCGTGAATATCGCTGGAAATTCAGCGATATTCACGCATTAACGCCATGGTGGACTTTGGCTGACAATCCACCTCCTATTCTACAAACAGGTAAGTCATGTTTTTAGCAGGTGTTAAATTCTAGCGATATTCGCGCTTAGCGCTAAATTTTTATCGCTCGCCTGCGTTGCTAATAGGGGAAGTTGTGTTAGCGACTGTTTTCAGTCGCTTTTAGTTGGAACGCCTACCTTGCATGTCATTAGCGATAATTATCGCTGGCATGCAAGGCGATGGGAAAACGGGCCGCTATCGCCAGAAAGCTGTCGCTAACGCCTGTTAGCGACAGCTTGCTGATAGGGCGATAAAAAAATCGCCGCTTTTGCGGCAAAAA
Source organism: Calotriton arnoldi (assembly GCA_963921515.1). Classification (NCBI taxonomy): domain Eukaryota; kingdom Metazoa; phylum Chordata; class Amphibia; order Caudata; family Salamandridae; genus Calotriton; species Calotriton arnoldi. The sequence goes on along the minus strand of CAWUFW010003386.1, from coordinate 226,213 downwards.
GTGCCGCTAAAGCGGCGATAACGCCCTTGCTAATATGCCCCGTAGTCTTTAAAGAAGGAATGTCTTATGTTGCTTTCTCATGGGTGAGGACATTGTCATGGTTGTACCTTCTTGATTTTGATGTGAGCAAAGTTAATACTGACTCATCATGTGTAATAGAATACAATCACTTGCGTGGGATCTATGCTCCTCATCTCAGCTCATCTCACCTTACAAGCTTCCAAGTTATAGAAAAAGAGTTCTGAGATTGTAGATTTTTCAAACATTTCAAAACAAAGTGAAGAATCTATAAAGATTTAGAAAAAGCTAAAAACTAATGAAGTCAGTAAAGTAATAGATTTTCAATTTTCTAACACGTCTGGAGTTTCATGTTACTGTAATGTAGTAGTTAATGGTCTATTCCACCTACAGCCACTGGTTCAAAAAATTGCTCAAAACAAAGAGAACCTTAAAGTCGAGATTTGACAACTCTGTTCAGTTTAGTACACAATGAAAAACATGTGTGTAATTCTACTACATTTATATGTGATACAGCTGACCACTTTGAACGTGCAACAAGATGCACAGAAGTTTTTAATGGTAGTGTTAAATGTGTTAGAAAATGAGGGAATAGCAATTAATTATTTCTTCTTTTTTAACAAACTATTCATGGAACCATGAATGTGTCAATTCTTGCTCTTCAGGCAGAACAGACATTCAATCAGAATGATTTGTGTACCTTGCAGTACCAGATTGCAAGCATCATTTAAAAAACTACGTGTGAAAGCTGTAGAGAACAACTCCTGTCCACACTGCACATCAGAACTGTTGTCCACATTAGTTGTAAGACACAGTTCAAAATATCTCATTCTCATGCTACAAAGATGCAGAACTGATGGTACCAAAATCAGTACTGATATCACCAACTTTAAAGCTGGTCAGATACCAATTCATAAGAAATCATACACTGCTATATCTATTATTTTCCATCATGGACACTCAATCAACTCTGGTCACTACATAGTCTACCTTAACAATTCAGCTGGCAGGACTAAATGTGATGATACTTCTCTAACAGTAAAGAAGGGGTTACCCTGAAAAATTCCAAATTCCTATCTTATATTTGTACAACCAAAGTTCTAGTAGAAATAATATTTACAAACTTCTATGTAGATAAAAACTGAGAAAACTCAGTTCATATTCATTGTCGTTATGTGGCCTACCAAGTATAACAACTATATAATGATTTATTTTTTCAAGTAGTAACATATGGACTTAAAACAAATAAATGAGTAACCGTATCTGCTATGTACCAGTATTTGTCTCATGCACACAAAACGTGTTTTTTTTTCATTACACTAAGGGCCTTATTAAGAGTTTGGAAGTCCGACCACCCGAAGACCTCATCTGCCGTTGCCAGAAACCCTCAAGTGCTGGCGGTCTTTAGACCGGCGTATTAGGAGCTGACCAGGGAGCTGGTGGTGTGGCTTTAGAGATCTTGCGGAGGTGGTGATTATTTTTTTATATGTAGCGATGCCTGTGTGTACAGATTGACTGCATATGCATTGAATGCACACGTATGCATAATACATGTGGAAAAATACCATCTACCCATTGCCGGAGTCGAGCCTATATGTGAGCAGTCCAGGCAATGGGGATATGGTCCAAAAAGGACTCACCTGTAGATTGCCACAAACAGGGTCGTCATCCTAGGGGTGAAGGTTTTGCTGTGAAGGGGGACATGAAGGAAGGAATCCATGTTGAACTCTGGCCGAAGGAACAAGAAAGGGGGCAGTACACACCCCAAATCCTTTGTTTCCACCACCTTGATGCTGGCAGTCGTACCGTGGTAGTCAGCTCATTATCGTGTTGGACAGCCAACTTGTAATATGGACGCCAGTACCACCCCATGGCAGCTGCCTTTCCCTGACCACGACTCCAGCGTCCGGCGGTGTGCTGGCGGCGTTGGTGGCCTAGGCACGATCTTCAGAAATGCAATCCACCTAAATTGTAATACGGCAGTCAGACCGCTGAGCTCACAGCATTCAGGCTGCCACCGCAATACGGCAGTTCACGGACCGCCAAACTTGTAATACAGCCCTAAGTGATTTCTTTTTCCCCACAATAATATAATGTATTGCACTGCATTAAACTAAATACACTGTTACTATTCTGGTGTGTATAAATTATAAATCAGGATATATTCAGTGTAAATGCAAACTATATTATAAAAAGTGCACTCTAATGAGAGGCTCTCGAGAGCAAACCAGGAAACAATGCCCCATCAGACTGCACGTGAGGGATTATCTCCATGGCTCTTGCGAGCTCTCGCAAACTCTCCTGAGTGCCACAGAGTAAGGGGGGCTTTTCTGTTTCTCGCAAGAGTTTTGCAAGAGATTTTGAATGGGAAAAAAGGGAAACATAGTATAAACAACATTGATCATGAAACTACAGTATAGCTCTGAAAACAGCGGTTTTGGTTAACAGTTTTCAACAAGTATACTTTTTTTGTGTTTACTAACATTTTAAACATTTTTTTGAATTTTAAAACCTTTTCAATAGGGTAGGACAAAAGCCTACAACTTGAGGTGTGAATCAAACACAACAACATCTCCTTAAAAACAAAAAGGAGAATATTTTGGAAAATAATTTTTTTAAAAACCAACTAATTTCTAGGGGGGTATTTGTGATCTTGGACAAGCTTCTCCTGGGCAGACCTGCTTGTATCTGATGAATAAATTATCTGCTTACACAAGCAGCAAAGCAGTGCTTTATTCAAGTAAGCAGGGTTATTGTTTGCTACTGCAGTTACTACGTGTGCAGACACAGTATCTTCCAAAGCAAATGATGTGGAAGCCCCCGAAGAGTTGTCTAGCTCCGCAGCCTGAGCCAACTCTGCCCAAGCAAGCCTTTGTGGATGCATAGATCTGAGGTGCCTCCAGATGCCTGTGGTGCCCATACTGTACTGTTTATTTCTGCTCTCCCAGCTGAACACCTTCTTGCAAATCTTACAGATGACTTATTTTGCAAAACCTTTTCTTGCCACCTAGCTGCATTTCAACGAACTTCCATATCAAGGATTCTTTCAGATGCTGAGGTAGCTGAGCTAGTGTAACTGCCCCTGGCATCTTTGAGTTGGAAGGGAAACAGGAAAGGAGGGCAAGCCAAATATGTCTACCCTCACCAAAATCCAATAAGGAAATAAAGCGAAAAGGGTGGAATCTTCTTTTCCTAAATTAAGACATCCATATTAACCAATTACAATCCTTCCTTAGTGTGTGGTTCCTCTCCCAGACCTCTCGCAAGATACTGGCGAGTGTCTGCGATATCATAAAAATAATATTGTTTTGTATATTTCATGGAGCAATTCATAATCAATTTGTCAAAGCAAATCACCATCTCCAATGTCTTAATTTGTTCAGAATTGCAAGGAAATACTCCTATTAACCTGAAGCCAAATGCATTATATCGCGGGAAGATTGCGAGAGCCAAACAGGAAGTACAGCCCACTCGGCGTCCAAGCAGGAGTTTGTGTGTTAGACGCTTGTGAGCATCTTGTATTCTGCATCACACATAGAAGTAGCAAATCATCATTATTTAATGATTGGTTATGTGCAGGAAGGCACCCCTTCCTGCACATAAACAATCATTAATGGCATTTTGCTCTGTGTGCTGCAGAATGCAACAAACATATAAAAAGAAAAAGCGTGGAGAAATAAAGGTTTTTCTCCTCGTTGCGCCATTGTAACACCTGCTATTGCATGGTGATAGTTTTTGGCGCTGCCTCAGATTTACACATCCTTGTTATTCTGGGGCAGCGTAAAAATACAATGGGTGTTTCGGTGGAACGCCCACAGTAACACCCATTGCCTGCCCCTTTCACACAAAGTGATGCGTGTAAAGGGGCTGTATTTACAAGGCAGCGTTAAGCCACTCAAAGTAGTTTAGTGCCACTTTGTAATTATGGAGAAGGGCATAGCGCCACCAGAACATCGCTAAAAGTGAAATTCTGGTAGCGCTGTCCTCTTGTAAATATCCCCGTAGTTCCTTACTAGGGGAAAGGTTTTTAAAGTGTACAGCTCATTCCTTGATAGAAGCAGATGGTGCTCACTTTCCCCTTGACAAAATGAATGAGTGAGGAGGGAGTTTAATAAGGTACACTTATTAAAGTTAGAGAAGAACTAGAAAGGAGGACAGTAGGCAGCCAGGGTACTTAGTGCAGGTTGCTGAGATGGGCGGATGAGTCTGGGTTTTACGCTACAGTGGTCAGGGCCCAATGCTGGTGGTGGCACCATTGATATAAATGAATGGTTATAATTAATTTTACTCAAATTGAAGATGTGTAAAATTGTATTCGAATGGTATTTTGACAGTTCGTTTTTATTTTCCCTTTGTCTTTCTACCTAAATCTTCCTCTCTTTTTAACCGCACATTTGTTATCTATCAATTCACTTAATGTTTGGGTATCAATTCTTACACTCACATCCTACTGTATTTAACCACTGTTTATTTGATTATATCACCCCACGATCCTTTGTTGCCTTTACCTTAAACTAGCCTTGAGAAAGCCCTCGGCCGATTGGCCATCGGGCGAAACACGTGTCGGCTGTTTTTCCTGTGTGATTTTCATAGTTGGAAAAAGTGATTAAAAACGACACACTGTGTCATACACAAGAAAATGAGTTTTGGAAATTATTCCACTTACGGCACAGACCTCTGCCCATAACTGAAGCCAGGGTACTTAGGACTGAGGAGAGAACTTAGCGGTAAACATGGTTTAATGAAAAAGACATCATCTTTATTGTCAGAAGTAATTTGCAGAGTTATCATTTTAGATGAGAGAAAATGGGAATCGGACGATAATCAGGAAACTGGCCTTTTAAAATAATACAGATGAAATGAAAGGAAGCTATAATGTAAATTATTAAATGTAGGAGAATGGGAAAATATTGACATTGAATAATGTGAGGAATTTGGTTGAGGGGATAGGCTAAGACTTGAAAGTTATATTATTAGATAAGAAAATGAATTCTCATGATCCAAAGGATCTAGAAATTGTGATAGGTTTGGAAATGGAAACATGTGAAAGGCAAAAGATAATTCAAGTATGTGCTGAACAAAATTCACTGTGGTTGACATGTAATGCAGCAGGACTTTATTAATATACTTATTAATATATTTTATTCAATATCTAATAAAGGTGACAAACCTGGTAAAGGAAGTGCAAGAAATTGAGTTATGGTTAACAATCCTTGTCAGTATGAACCACAAAAGTAACTATATCAATCTGAGCTTAACCCTCTGGTAGGTTGGCACTAAAGCAGTCAGGTTTAACTTAGAGGAAATGTGTAAAGTATTTATGCCGCACACAAACAGCAATAAAGTGAAAACATGACACAAAAAAATCCCAAACCAAATTATAAAAATACGTTACATTTTAATAAATATCATGAGATATGCAATTAAAAAGCTTTTAGGTAAAATAGCACCAGAAAGCACAAAGCACCACTAGATGGTATTGCGGATCACTGACACAATATTGTGGTAAATATGTAAATTACAAAAATATTGTGTCAAAAATATTGCTTACCACAATATTTTGCTCCTATACTTATTTTGCTAAGTACAACATCATCGGAAAAATATTGTTGACACTAATATCATCCAAAAGTAGACAAAAAATGAATTTTTTAAATATGGAGTTTAAAGTAGCAAATGGTAAATATTTTAATATATAAATGTAATATAATATAAATGAAGTATATATAAATGTACACTTATATAAACACACAAATACTTATATATATGTATGTTTGCAATTAGTGTGTTTGTATTTATATAACTATAGATAGTGTAACATAATTAATACAAATATGTTTTTACATTATATTAATTTTGAATATTTTAAATGTAATACTATGGAAAAAAAATATATATATATATAAAATCTAATTAATAAAAATATTGTTTAGATTATATGATATATATATATATATGTATATTCACTGAAAAAAACACAGGTTTCAGAGACGTTATAGTTAGTTGAACATTTCAGTCATACAAAACCAGAGAAATTCAGCCGTTATAGTTAGTTGAGCTAAGTATAACTCGCGCCCCCGCAATGCACTGCTGATGACATCACATATTACATCACTCATGACATGGTCAGTGACATCACTGATGACATCTCAAATGACATCATCCAGTGACTGTGTGTTTCTGTAAAGTTTAAATATGTTATATATATATAAGCCAAGGTGTATTGAAAAATGAGTGGGTGTATGACTGTCTGAATGGATGATTTAGTAGGTGTGTGACTGACTGTATAAGTGAGTGATTAAATGTGTCTTACTGAATGCATGGGTTAGTGACTAAACTGTGTGAATGTCTGTATCAGTCTGTCTGTTGGTGTGTAAGCGGTTGCATGGGTTGATGAGTAGCTACATGAGTGTCTTTATGGGTTATTGATTGCTTGTCTGAGTATCTGTATGGGTGCCTGAGTGTCTGTGCGGGTGGGGTGTGTGTGACTCACTGCATGGATGTGTGAGTGGGTGATTCACTGGGTGTATGGGTTCAAGAGTGCATCTGTGAGGGCTGTATGGGTGATTGAGTGTGTGTATGGCTGTGTTGGTGAGTGAATGGATGTCTCAGTGGTACATGTGTGAGTAACTACATATGTGAAAGGCAGTATATGTGAGTGTTGGAGTATATAAATGACTATATGTGAGAGTGAGTGATTGTGAGAGTGGCTGTGTGGATGAGTGTGTGTTTGTGTCAGTGATTGTATAAGAGAGTAAGTATGTTGTGAATGGGTAAGGACGAGCTGAGAGGCGATGTGTTGTGATAAAGGGTTTATTTCTAAGTATTCAACAGTACACTGGTATAACGTGTTTGGCTTTTGCTCCTGTCTTGACCTCAGAGGAAGAACTCAGCTCAGGACCTCATCTTCGTCCCAACAGAAAATAGCCAGTGGACATGGAAAATGATAAAATAAGAAAGAAAACACGTTTTAGTGGGGGTGTCCGGTTTGGACCCAGTGTAGTTAGGGAGAGGAGTGAGGGAGTAACACCTAGAACCGCCACCAGGTGATCGCTAGCGCTCCTGTAATTTACAGTATGAGCCCAAGTGGTTGTTGCCCGTTTTAAGCCTCCCCGGCCCCCGCTGTCGACTCCCTCCTGGTGCGGCTCCCTTTATTGAACCAACCCCGGACTCGAGCGCGTACCTCAGGTAGTCACGCTGTTCCTGGAGCGTGGCTGGCAGACGCGTGGTACCGGATAGGGTCCGGCTCCCTCCTCTGGATCCCTGGGAACGGCGGCATCATGGTCTGCTCGGCGTACACAACTGATTCTTCCCCGTAGTCTGGTTGTTCGTGGCCTTCTTGTCTCGTGGTTTCGATTCGTAGATCCTCTGTCCCTCGTAGCTCCCGGCTTCCTCTTCCACTGTCCGCGGTTCCTGTTAAATGGCCCGCCTCCTCAGCGTCTCCGTATGCCATAGGTCCATGTGACCAAGTCACATGAGTCGGTCCGGCCTCCCGGAAATCTGAGTTGTTAAAGGGGCCGTGATCTGTCTCCAAATCTTGTTCCCACGGCGACTGTAAACAGAATACTGGAGAGACGTAAGGGGGTAAAAGATTAGCGTTTTCACCCTCCTCCTCGTCCCGTACAGGTGCATCGTGACATATGTGTTAGTATCTGTGTGAATAAGTGAGGTGGTGTGTATATAACTGTATAGGTGAGTAAATGGGAGTGTGATTGATTCTTTACATGACTAACTAGCTGTGTAAGTAACTCTATGGGTGAGTGGCGGTGTGTGAGTGTCTGTGTAGGTGTATGAGTGCATATGATAGTGGCTGTATTGATGAGTGACTGCATGTATGAGTGACTATAAGGGTGAGTGAGTGGATGTGTGTGTAGACCTAGGAATCAGTGAGTGGATATATAGTAACTGGTATTGGTGTGTCTATGGTTTCGAGAATGGCAGTCTGTATTTTAGAGTTTATGTATCAAAGGTTATATTAGGCAGTGAGGCGGTGCATCAGAGGATCACGTGGATGATGTCATCAGTGATGTCATTTGAGATGTCATCAGTGATGTCACTGACCATGTCATGAGTGATGTAATATGTGATGTCATCAGCAGTGCTTTGCGGGGGCGCGAGTTATACTTAGCTCAACTAACTATAACGGACGAATTTCTCTGGTTTTGTACGACTGAAATGTCCAACTAACTATAACGTCCCTGAAACCTGTGGTTTTTTCAGTGAATTTCTATGGTTTTTTAAATGCGAATTTTTAACTATAAAGTCCCTGAAACCTATGGTTTTTTCAGTGAATTTCAAAGGTTTTTTAAATGCAAATTTCTAACTATAATGTCCCTGAAACCTATTGTTTTTTCAGTGAATTTCAAAGGTTTTTTAAATGCTAATTTCTAACTATGCCTTCAGAGGTAAGACATGTGCAGAAAGAGAAAGAAAGGCGCAGAAAGAAGCAAGAGAAATGCAGAAAGAGGCAACAGAAGTCAGAAAGACAAAGAAAAGTGCAGAACGAAGCAAGAGATATGCAGAAAGAACCAACAGAGGTGCGGAAAGAGGCCTTGTTGCAAAGGCACTCTGCCCCCAACTTTTTGCTGACTGGTACTGGTGGTAACTGACTCTGATTAACCAGGCCCGGAGCCAGTGCTATGCTGAAAGATACTTAGAATACAGTGAAAACACCTACATACACTAGGGTACACTATGGGCTGGGGTGCCCCTGTGATTGGCATGACCTCCCATGTAAGGCCCTAGTACATAATCGGGCAGGGGGATTAAAACTACCTCTAACTCAGAGGTGCAGAAAGAGGCAAGAGAAGTGCAGAAAGAAGCAACAGAGGTGCAGAAAGAGGCATCAGAGGTGCAGAAAGACGGAAGAGAGGTGCAGAAACAAGCAAGAGAAGTACAGAAAGAGGCAAGAGAATTGCTGAAAGAAGCAACAGAGGTGTAGAAAGAAGCAAGAGAAGTGCAGAAAGAGGGAAGTGAGGTACATAAAGAAGCAAGAGCAGTGCAGAATGAACCAACAGAGGTGCAAAAAGAGGCAAGACGGGTCCAGAAAGATGTAGGAGAGGTGCACAAAGAGACAAGAGGGGTACAGAAAGCAGCAGGAGGGGTGCAGAAAGAAGGAAGAGAAGTGCAGAAAGAAGCAACAGAGGTGCTGAAAGAGGGAAGACGAGTGCAGAAAGAGACAACAGGGGTGCAGATAGAGACAACAGTGGTGCAGAAAGAAGCAAGAGAGGTGCAGAAAGAGACAATAGAAGTGCAGAAAGAGGCAAGTGAGGTGCAGAAAGAAGCAAGAGCAGTACAGAAAAAATCAACAGAGGTGCAAAAAGAGGCAAGAGAGGTGCAGAAAAAGGTAGGAGTGTTGCACAAAGAGGTAAGAGAGGTAAATGTCTAGTATTTGTAAAGCGCACAGCTACCTCCGGAGAGGTGTCCCGGCGCTGGGGGCTGTCGGGAAGATTAAGCGAGCTATTGCCCAGAGTCACATAGTGCTGGGCTGAACTGCCGCCGGCGCCAGGGATCGAACCGTGAGCCCCAGGATCCGGAGTCAGTCGCCCTGGCTGCTGTGCCACACCTCTTCCAGACAGAAAGAGGCAGGAGGGGTGCAGAAAGAAGGAAGAGAAGTGCAGAAAGAGGCAAGAAAATTACTGAAAGAAGCAACAGAGGTGTAGAAAGGAGCAAGATAAGTGCAGAAAGACGCAAGTGAGGTGCAGAAAAAAGCAAGAGCAGTGCAGAAAGAAGCAACAGAGCTGCTGAAAGAGGCGCGAAAGGTGATGAAAGAGCAAGAGAAGTGCAGAAAGAGGAAACAGAGGTACAGAAAGAGGTAAGAGAGGTGCAAAAACAGGCAGGAAAGGTGCAGAAACAGGGAACAGGGGTGCAGAAAGAGGCAAGAGAGGTGCAGAAAGAGAAAAGAGGGGTGCAGAAAGAGGCAAGAGATCTGCAGAAAAAAGCAACAGAGGTGCTGAAAGAGGCAAGTGAGGTGCAGAAAGGGGCAAGAGAACTGCAGCAGAAAAAAGCAACAGAGGTTCTGAAAGAGGCAAGTGAGGTGCAGAAAGAGGCAAGAGATCTGCAGAAAAAAGCAACAGAGGTGCTGAAAGAGGCAAGTGAGGTGCAGAAAGAAGCAAGAGAGGTGCAGAAAGAAAGGAGAAGTGAAGAAAGAAGCAAGAGAGGTATAGAAAAGAAGCAAGAGAAGTGCAGAAAGAGGCAAGTACGGTGCAGAAAGAAGCAAGAGCAGTGCAGAAAGAACCAACAGAGGTGCAAAAAGAGGCAAGAGGGGTACAGAAAAAGGTTGGAGGGGTGGACAAAGAGGCAAGAGGGATACAGAAAGAGGCAGGAAGGGTGCAGAAAGAAGGAAAAGAAGTGCAAAAAGAAGCAACAGAGGTGCAGAAAGAAGGAAGAGAAGTGCAGAAAGAAGCAACAGAGGTGCTGAAGGAGGCACAAAGGGTGCAGAAAGAGGCAAGAGAAGTGCAGAATAAGCAACAGAGGTACAAAAAGAGGCAAGAGTGGTGCAGAAAGAGGGAAGAGAGGTGTAGAAAGAGGCAAGAGAGTTGCACAAAGAGGAAAGACGGGTGCAGAAAGAGGCAAGAGGGGTGTAGAAAGAAGCAAGAAAAGTGCAGAAAGAGGCAAGTGAGATGCATAAACAAGCAGGAAAGGTACAGAAAGAGGGAAGACGAGTGCAGAAAGAGACAACGGGGGTGCAGAAAGAAGCAAGACAGATGAAGAAAGAAGCATGGAAAGTGCAGAATGAAGCAACAGGGGTGCAGAAAGAGGCAAGAGAAGTACAGAAAGAAGCAACAGAGGTGCAGAAGGAGGCAAGAGAACTGCAGAAAGAGGCAAGAGAGTTGCAGAAACAGGCAAAAGAGGTACATAAAGAGACAACAGGGGTGCAGAAAGAGGCAAGAGAAGTGCAGAAAGAAGCAAGTGATGTGCAGAAAGAGGCAAGAGAGGTGCAGAAACAGGCAAGAGAAGTACAGAAAGAGGCAAGAAAATTGCTGAAAGAAGCAATAGAGGTGTAGAAAGAAGCAAGAAAAGTGCAGAAAGAGGCAAGTGAGATTCAGAAACAGGCAAGAAAGCTACAGAAAGAGGGAAGATGAGTGCAGAAAGAGACAAGAGGGGTACAGAAAGAAGCAAGACAGGTGCAGAAAGAAGCATGGAAAGTGCAGAATGAAGCAACAGGGGTGCAGAAAGAGGCAAGAGAAGTGCAGAAAGAAGCAACAGAGGTGCAGAAGGAGGCAAGAAAACTGCAGAAAGAGGTAAGAGAGTTGCAGAAAGAGGCAAGAGAGTTGCAGAAACAGGCAAAAGAGGTAAAGAAAGAGGGAACAGAGGTGCAGACAGAGGCAAGAGAGGTACAGAAACAAGTAAAAGGGGTGCAGAAAGAGGGTGCAGAAATTGCAAGAGAGGTGCAGAAAGAAGCAAGAGCAGTGGAAAAGAACCAACAGAGGTGCAAAAAGAGGCAAGTGAGGTACAGAAGGAGGCAAGAGAACTGCAGAAAGAGGCAAGAGAGTTTCAGAAACAGGCAGAAGGGGTACAGAAAGAGGGAACAGGTGGGCAGACTGAGGCAAGAGAGGTGCAGAAAGAAGGGAAGAGGGGTGCAGAAATATGCAAGAGGGATGCAGAAATTTAGAACAGAGGTGCAGCAAGAAGCCAGAGCAGTGCAGAAAGAACCAACAGAGGTGCAGAAAGAGGCAAGAGGGGTACAGAAAGAGGCAAGTGAAGTGCAGAATGAAGAAAAAGAGGTGCAGAAAGAACCAACAGAGGTGGAAAAAGAGCCAAGAGGGGTGCAGAAAGGGGTAAGAGAGGTGCAGAAAGAGGCAAGAGGGGTACAGAAAGAAGCAACAGAGGTGCTGAAAGAGGCACAAAGGGTGCAGAAAGAGACAAGACAGGTGAAGAAAAGGAACAGAGGTACAGAAAGAAGCAAGAGTGGTGCGGAAAGAGGGAAGAGAGTTGTAGAAAGAGGCAAGAGAGTTGCACAAATAGGGAAGAGGGGTGCAGAAACAGGCAAAAGGGGTGCAGAAAGAAGCAAGTGAGGTGCAGAAAGAGGCAAGAGAGGTGCAGAAAGAGGCAAGAGAGTTATAGAAAGAGGCAAGTGAAGTGCAGAAGGAGGAAAGAGAACTGCAGAAAGAGGCAATAGAGGTGCAGAAAGAGGCAAGTTAGGTGCAGAAAGAAGCAAGATAAATGCAGAAAGAAGCATAAGAAGTGCAGAAACAAGGAACAGAGGTGCAGAAAGAAGCAACAAAGGTGCAGAAAGACATAAAAGGGTAAAGAAAAAGGCAAGAGAGGTGCAGAAAGAGGGAAGAAAGGTGCAGAAAGAGGCAAGAGAGGTGCAGAAAGAAGCAAGACAGGTGCAGAAAGAAACAAAAGAAGTGCAGAAAGAAGGAACAGAGGTGCAGAAAGAAGCAACAAAGGTGCAGAAAGACATAAAAGGGTAAAGAAAAAGGCAAGAGAGGTGCAGAAAGAGGGAAGAAAGGTGCAGAAAGAGGCAAGAGAGGTGCAGGAAGTAGAAGAGATTTGCAGAAAGAGGCAAGAGAAGTGCAGAAAAAGAAAGAAATGTGCAGAAAGAAGCAACAGAAATGCAGAAAGAGGCAAGAGAGGCGCAGATGGAAGCACGAGTGGCTTGCACACCATTAGTACCAATTAAACACCCACATTTAGCAATAAGTAACAGGTGACCATTCTAGGTTTGCAAAGGGCCTTCCACCACGCTGTAACACTTGTCGCTGCATTTTTGGTAAAGTTTGAGCCGTTTGAGCTAGAAACAAGGCTTTGTTTGTTCAAATCTGCAGATTAGGGAGCAGATGATGAATTATATGGCTAATGCGGAAAATGTATAATTGTGCGAAAGTCGGTGCAGCCAAACAGTCGCATAATTCCAGTGGCCCTGCTCATACCTCTGACTAGGTCCACAAGTGCTCCTCGGTGATTACTTTTTTTTTTGTCTCACTGAGTTCATAGTTGAGCTTCTATGGAAATGAGGAAGACTAAACCTGAGGTTACCACTCCACAACACAGACTACCATACCACATAATTACTCTCCATAACACATAATCCCAGTCTACATAATTCCTGTACACTAAATGCCACATACTTTCTAGCCACATAATTTCACTGCACAACATACCACATAATTCCACTACACACAACGTACATCCACTCCACTCCAAAAACATTAGTAAAAAACTTTTACATTTACAACGCCAATAGCTCTAACTCTCGCAAATGCGAAACCTACTACATTGCAAACACTTCTTTAACTAGTAGTCGCATTTGCAGAGTGGTGGAGAAAGGGTGCTGGGCCTCCGACCAGCACTCAGGAATTCCACTGCGTAGGACTTACAGGAGGTACCAGGAGGGCTTCTTGGCCCCCAAAGTCCCTCAGGAGTAAATTGGACTTCATCCCCCATCCCGTAGTCTGCCAGGAGGTGCGTTTGCAGAGTGGTGGAGAAAGGGGGGCATGGCTTCCGAAGACGTCTTAGCAATCCCACTGTGTGGGACTTACTGGAGGTAACAAGAGGGGTAGTTGGCCCCCAGGACATCCTGGGGGGGCAACTACCCCTCCTATTACCTCCAGTAAGTCCCACACAGCAGGATTGCTAAGTTCTCATAGCAGGCCACGCCCCCTTTGCCCACCAATCTGCAAACGCACTCCCTGGTGCGCTCCTGGATGGGGATTGAAGTCCCCTTCGCTGCTGGGGTCCTTTAGGGGCCAACTAGCCTACCTCTTACCTCCAGTAAGCCCCACACAGTGGGATTGCTGAGAGGTGGACACAGGCCACGCCCACTCCCTCCACCACTCTGCAAAAGCGCCTCCTTGCATGCTCTTGGTTGGGGGATGAAGTCCCCTTTCCTCCTGAGGGTCCCTGGGGGCCAACTAGCCCTCCTGTTACCTCCAGTAAGCCCCATACAGCTAGATTGCTGACAGTGCTAAAAGGCCACGCCCCATTTTGACACGACTCTGCAAATGCGACTCGTGGCGCACTGCTGCTTGGGGGATGAAGTCCACTTGTGTCCTGAGGTCCTCAGGACAAAAGAGTACCTCATCGCCCCACCAGCAGTGCGCTAAGAGGCGCGTTTGCAGAGTGGTGTAAAAAGGGGCGTGGCCTCGGACCACCTCTCTGCAATCCAGCTGTGTGGCGCTTACTGGAGGTACCTGGTGGGCTAGTTGGCCCCCAGGGACCCTCACTATTCAAGGGGACTTAATTCCCCAACTTAGAACGCTCCGGGGGTGCGTTTTCAGAGTGGTGTAGGGAGGGGGCGGGGCCTCCGGAGAGATGCTGGATTTTTTTACATATATTTTTGGAAGGGGTCTGTGTGGCCCCCCTTCTTTTAATATTTTTGGGGCCCTGGGGACCCCATCCCCGAGGGCCTGACCCTTTTTAAAAAAAAAAAAAAATTTAAACAGGAAGGGGCCGCGCAGCCCCCCTCCCGAGGCCGATTTTGGCCCTGGGGACCCCATTCCCCAGGGCATAGCCTCCTTTTTTTTATATATATTTATAGGGAAGGGGAGCCGCGTGGCCCCCCTTCCCTGGGCCACTTTTGGCCCCGAGGACCCCATCCCCAGGTGCATGGCCTCTTTTTGAAAAAAAAAAATTTATAGGGTAGGGGGGCCGCATGGCCCTCCTTCCCTGGGCCACTATTGGACCCGGGGACCCCATCCCCCGGGGCTTGGCCATTTTATATTTAAATTTAAGGGAGGGGGCTGCATGGTCCCCCTCCCGGGCCACTTCTGGCCCCAGGGACCCCATCCACCGGGGCCGGCCCTTAGCGTTGGGGACTATGGGGGAGCCCGAATGCCCTAACAGTCCCTGCTGGCTCCCCGCCTCCTGCAGGAGCCAGCATTGCTTTTGGGCAAGGGGAGCGGCTAACATGCAGCTCCCCTTGCCGAAAAGCAATCTGCTTCACTTCATGGAAGCAACAGCAGGTTTCCTGCTCTCACTTCCATGAAGTAAAGCAGTGTTTGCTATGACTGGGTGGGAGCCGTGCTCCCGCCCTGTCATAGCAACCTGCAATGTCCCGGGGGTGGGCACCCGGGATATTGCAGGAGCTGGGGGTGTGGTGGTCCCCAGGGCCATCAAGGGCTCCAGGAGGGGGGCTGCATGGCCCCCTCAAATCATTTGAACAGCCCCGGGGAGGTGGTGGTCCCCAGGGCTTGGGGGGGTTGCAAGGCCCCCCGCAAATAAATTACGAAAGCCCCGGGGAGGTGGCGGTCCCCAGGGCTTGGGGATATCCGTGAGGCCCCCACACACACAAAATAAATCCCCGGGGAGGTGGCGGTCCCAGGGGCTATGGGGGGCCACATGCCCCCCCCGCATAACTAAATAAAGCCCCAGGGAGGTGGCAGTCCCCGGGGCTTGGAGGGGCCTGGGAGGCCCCCACCACATCAAATTAAACAAGCCCCGGGGAGGTGGCGGTCCCTGGGGCTGCGGGGGGGCCGCGTGCCCCCGCCTATAATCAGCATAGCCACGGGCAGGTGGCGGTCCTTGGGGCTGCTGGGGCCCTTGCAGGCCCCCGCTATATAATTTTGGCATTGCCCCCGGGACCTGGCCCACCCGGGGGCCTATTTAAACGAAGCGGGGGCCCGCGCATTGTTTTTTTCTTATTTTCTCAGCAGGATTCACGCACCCAGCGCATATTCTGCCAATTTTTTAAAAATAAAAAAATGCTTTATTTGGGCCTGAGGGTCCCTGTGGAACCCCCTGAGCAGGCCTAGGGGGTCAGGGTGTTTCTACCCTG
Source organism: Calotriton arnoldi (assembly GCA_963921515.1). Lineage (NCBI taxonomy): Eukaryota > Metazoa > Chordata > Amphibia > Caudata > Salamandridae > Calotriton > Calotriton arnoldi. Next base: position 210,474 of record CAWUFW010003386.1, on the reverse strand, counting down.
CCCCCTTTTCTTCACTTTTCACTTTTTTTCCCCTTTTTCTTAAGACTCGGTTACCAAGTCACAAGATGGCTGCCAACACATTCTGCTTTGGAGTGTTCGCAGCCAATCAGAAGTCAGCTCGTGCTCGGGAGGAGTCGCGACTCCTCCTCGGTGCTCAGATATATAAAAAAAGTTTTTTGAATTTCTCAGCAACTACTGAACGGATTTACACCATTTAAAATAAAAGGGCGCTTTCTGAATGAAGAGCTACCTTTTTTCCAAATTTGGTGTAATTCCGTTCAGCAGTTCAGGCTGTAGCCTGTTCCAAAATTTCCGATGGAAATTAACATGGGGAAAATGTTTTTTGGGACCGCCCTTTTTTCTCAGCCCCCGCTTGACAAATCACCCCAAAACTTTCAAGACAGGAGCTGACCTGAGTGAACCATTAGTTTTGAAAATTTTGCGAAGATACGTCAAACGGCGTCAAAGATATTGGCAAAAGAAAAAACGCCTTGTGAATAGAAACAAGGTCCTAACTATAGCTACCTACTGGCGACCGCCAGTAGGTAATATATTTCCACAAAGTTCATTAGGCGCGCTCTCAGGTTACAGCAAGGTCCACACCAAATTGTTAGCAGGAAACTGTTTATTCACATAACGCGTTTCGGCTGCCCAGCAGCCTTGGTCACATGTAATATCACCACCACAGGGGTGCCTTAAAAACGCATGGTAAACATAGACAAAGGGCATCTGTGAGGAACGTATAAGTGTCGGCCATATTGTAATGGTGTAAAACACTGGTCAGAAATGGATATTAAGCCTTAAATAGTGCATCACAAGCATGGTAAACAATTTGAACAAAGGATATCCAGTGGCAGTTATCACAAATAAGCATAACCTGGTGCCCGAATCTGGACATGATTATCACGTAACACAATAGTCTATACGTGTGAAGGCATAGTGCCTGTACAGTACTATGTAATGGAATAATAAACCCCTGAAGGATTGAACAGTCCAGACAGTTACCACAAATGAGCATAACCTGGTGCCCGAATCCGGACACGATTATCATGTAACACAATAATCCATACGCATGAAGGCATAGTGCCTGTACAAGACTGTGTAATGGAATATTGACCCCATGGAATTGGACAATCCAGGCCAACAGAAAACTGCCTGTGTACAACCAGATGGATCGAAATGCACAACTATTACCGGGCAAATGCCCTTGCTTGTTCTGACACAGGTAATGGCATAGTGCCCATTGATCCCCAAAGGAAAACACAAATCATGCATGGTTTGTCTTCTCTGTGACGACATCCCAGGAGTGACGATGAAGAAAAGGGTAGGGAACCCTTGCTTGTGAGTGAAGTGAAAGTGGGTCCCTTCCTTTCCTCCTGAAAAAGTAAACACAAAAGGAAAAAATGTATATCAAAGGAGATGCAACTTAAAAACAAAGTGAAACAAATAATATTGCTTGAAAGATACGGTTTCTAATACATCCGGCAGAAGAGCAGAAACAAAGGTGAAAACCTATTCCTCTCTGAGGTGAACAGCAAGTTCCTCATCCTGATTTATTCCCCCTGGGATTCTGGTCCGAAAGTCTATTATGTATTTGGACTCCTTCATCCTGAGCTTGAGAACTCTATCGCTCCCTCTATGATCATTCTTGATCTGTTCTATGGCACAATTGGACAGCTGTGAAGCATCAGAGAAATGTCTGTCCTGAAAGTGTCGGGCTACTGGATACCGGGGATTTCTGTTTGTCACGGCCCTCATGTGCTCCAGTATTTTCTTTTTGGCCATCAAGGTGGTGCTGCCTATGTACCATAATTTACACGGGCATTCAATGACATAAATAACAAAAGTTGTGCTGCACGTGAGGAATTGGGAGATGCCCCTACTGGTTGACCCTCGTGTGATCTCACTGCGCATCCTACAGTTCCTGCATGCTTTGCAGTGGCCACAGGGAAAAAAGCCCTGAAGGTTATGCTTGTTAATGCTTGGTGATCTGGTAATGTCACTGTGGACCAACATGTCCCTAAGGCTACGTCCTCTCCTATAAGTGATGTGAGGTCTATCATCAATGCTACTACCAATGATGCTATCGGACTTAAGTATATTCCAGTTCTTCACCATCCTCTTGACATCATCGGCATCACCGTTATAAGTCAAAATTGTCCTGGTGCTGTCCCCAGTCTGTTCTGTTACATTGTCCACTTTGTCAGAGAATGTCTCTTGTCTGCTGATGCCATCAGCTCTTTCACTTGACTTATTGAGAACCCAGATTGCGTATCCCCTCTCCCTGAATCTTTCGATCATGATCCTGCGCTCCAGTTGGTATGCTTCCTCAGTGTTACAGTTACGTTTGGCCCTCAGTAGCTCGTGAAAAGGGATGCTCCATTTGATGATCTCTGGGTGCCCACGGAGGGCATGTAGCAGGTTGTTGCCAGCCGTGCTCTTCCAGAACAGTTTGGTGTGGATTCTGTTCTGCCTGATCTCTACCTTGACGTCCAGATAACCTACTGTGGTGTTATTGATGTTGCTAGTCAGGAGTATATTACGGTTGTTGGTGTTGAGTTTTCTGATGAAATCTATTGCTAGACTCTCCAAGCCCCTCCAGATGATGAACAGGTCGTCGATGTACCTAAACCACACCACGACCCGACCAACATCGGAAGCAAGCCTGAAACTGCAAAAGACCTCCTCCTCCCACAGGTCCATGAACAGATTAGCAAAGCTCAGCGCGAAGCACGAACCCATGGCAGTCCCAGTCGTTTGCCTGTAAATGACTCCGGCAAATAAAAGATGTTATTACTGAGACAATGCTCTATCATGTCCAAAATCATCACTGTCTGGTCCCTGAATCTCACCTGTCTCTTACGCAAAAAATGTATACATGCTTCTCAGGCTTGTAGTGGTCATTGACCATATAAAGGGAGTTAACGTCTAGTGTGATAAGAAGGAAATCTTCCTTGGGGGATCAATGGGCACTATGCCTTTACCTGTGTCAGAACAAGCAAGGGCACTTGCCCGGTAATAGTTGTGCATTTCCATCCATCTGGTTGTTCTCAGGCATTTTTCTGTTTGCCGGGATTGTCCAATTCCATGCGGTCAATATTCCATTACACAGTCTTGTACAGGCACTATGCCTTCACTCGTATGGACTATTGTGTTACATGATAATCGTGTCCAGACTCGGGCACCAGGTTATGCTCATTTGTGGTAACTGTCTGGACTGTTCAATCCTTCAGGGGATTATTATTCCATTACACAGTACTGTACAGGCACTATGCCTTCACACGTATAGACTATTGTGTTACGTGATAATCATGTCCAGATTTGGGCACCAGGTTATGCTTATTTGTGATAACTGCCACTGGATTTCCTTTGTTCCAGTTGTTTACCATGCTTGTGATGCACTATTTAAGGCTTAATATCCATTTCTGACCAGTGTTTTACACCATTACAATATGGCCGACACTGATACGTTCCTCACAGATGCCCTTTCTCTATGTTTACCATGCATTTTTAAGGCACCCATGTGGTGGTGACATCAGATGTGACCAAGGCTGCTGGGCAGCCGAAACACGTTATGTGAATAAACAATTTTCTGATAACAATTTGGTGTGAACCTAGCTGTAACCTGAGAGGGCGACTAATGAACTATGTGGAATTATTTATAGCCAGTATGCTCTGCCGGCATGCGCGTCACTTCCCATGTGTCCGGGAGTTCCAGAAGGAGCAACAAGTTGTATATATGTATATTCACTGAAAAAAACCATAGGTTTCAGACATGTTATAGTTAGGAATTAGCATTTAAAAAACCTTTGAAATTCACTGAAAAAACCATAGGTTTCAGGCACGTTATAGTTAGAAATTAGCATTTAAAAAACCTTACAAATTCACTGAAAAAACAATAGGTTTTAGGGACAGTTATAGTTAGTTGGACATTGCACTCGTACAAAACCCGTGAAATTCCCCCGTTATGGTTAGTTCAGCTAACTATAACTCGCGCCCCCGCAATGCACTGCTGATGACGTCACATATCACTCATGACATGGTCAGTGACATCACTGATGACATCACTGATGACATCTCAAATGACATCACTGATGACATCATCCAGTGACTGTTTGTTTCTGCAAAGTTTAAATATTTTTAATATATATAGGGAAAGGCGTATTGAAGAATGAGTGGGTGTATAAGTGTCTGTATGGATGATTTAGTAGGTGCGTGACTAACTCTATAAGTGAGTGATTAAAAGTATCTTATTGAATGCATGGGTTAGTGACTAAACTGGGTGAATGTCTGTATCCGTCTGTCTGTTGATGTGCAAGTGGCTGCATGGGTTTGTGAATAGCTACATGAGTGTCTATATGAGTTTTTGATTGGTTGTCTGAGTATCTGTATGGGTGCCTGAGTGTTTGTGTGAGTGGGGTGTGTGCGACTCTGTGCATAGATGTGTGAGTGGGTGATTCACTGGGTGGATGGTTTCAAGAGTGCATCTGTGATAGACTGTATGGGTGGGTAAGTGTGTGTAAGAGTGTGTTAGTGAGTGAATGTATGTCCCAGTGCTTAATGTGTGAGTAACTACATATGTGAAAGGCAGTATATATGTGTGTTGGAGTATATAAATAGCTATAAGTGAGAGTGTGTGATTGTGAGAGTGACTGTATGGATGAGTGTGTGCTTGTATTAGTGATTGTATAAGAGCGTAAGAATGTGCTAGTATTTGTATGAGTAAGTGAGCTGGTGTGTGTATAACTGTATAGGTGAGTAAATGGCAGTGTGTTTAATTATTTGCATGACTGACTAGGTGTGTGAGTACCTCTATGGATGAGTGGCGGTGTTTGAGTGTCTATATAGGAGTATGAGTGCATATGATAGTCCTGTACTGAGTGACCGTAAGTATGAGTGACTGTACGGGTGAGTGAGTGGATGTGTGTGTAGACCTAAGAATCAGTGAGTGGGTATGTAGTTATTGGTGTTGGAGTGTCTATGGTTTTGCGAATGGCAGTCTGTAATTTAGAGTGGGTATATCAAAGGTTATATTAGGGTGTGAGGAGGTGCATCAGATTATCACGTGGATGATGTCATCAGTGATGTCATTTGAGATGTCATCAGTGATGTCATCAGTGATGTCACTGACCATGTCATGAATGATGTAATATGTGGAGAGGTGTGGTGCAGCGGCCAGGGCAGCTGACTTCAGAGCACAGGGTTCACGGTTCGATCCCCGGCTCCGGCGGCAGCTCAGCTCAGCACCATGTGACTCTGGGCAATAGCTCACTTAATTTCCACTACGGCCCCCAGCGCCTTGAGACCCGTAAGGGTGAGTAGCTGCGCTATATAAAAACGGACTTACTTACTTACTTACATGTGACGTCATCAGCAGTGCATTGCGGGGGCGCGAGTTATAGTTAGCTCAACTAACTATAACGGCCAAATTTCACGGGTTTTGTACGAGTGCAATGTCCAACTAACTATAACATCCCTGAAACCTGTGGTTTTTTCAGTGAATTTCTAAAGTTTTTTAAATGCTAATTTCTAACTATAACGTCCCTGAAACCTATGGTTTTTTCAGTGAATTTCAAAGGTTTTTTAAATGCAAATTTCTAACTATAATGTCCCTGAAACCTATGGTTTTTTCAGTGAATTTCAAAGGTTTTTTAAATGCTAATTTCTAACTATGCCTAAAAAGGTGGGACTTGTGCAGGAAGAAAAGCGCAGAAAGAAGCAAGAGAAATGCAGAAAGAGGCAACAGAAGTCCAGAAAGACGAAGAAATGTGCAGAAATAAGCAAGACATATGCAGAAAGAACAAACAGAGGTGCGGAAAGAGGCCTTGTTGCAAAGTCATCCTATGCTTCCAACTTTTTGCTGACTGGTACTGGTGGTAACTGACTCTGACTAACCAGGTCCGGAGCCAGTGCTATGCTGAAAGACACTTAGAATACAGTGACAACACCCACATACACTGGGGTACACTATAGGTTGGGGTACCCCTGTTATTGGCATGACCTCCCCTGTAAGGCCCTAGTACATAATAGGGCAGGGGGATTAAAACTACATCTAAGTCAGAGGTGCAGAAAGAGTCAAGAGAAGTGCAGAAAGAAGCAACAGAGGTGCCGAAAGAGGCAAGAGAGGTACAGAAAGAAGCAAGTGAAGTGCAGAAAGAGGCAACAGAGGTGCAGAAAGATGCAAGAAAGGTGCAGAAACAAGCAAGAGAAGTACAGAAAGAGGCAAGAGAATTGCTGAAATAAGCAACAGAGCTGTAGAAAGAAGCAAGAGAAGTGCAGAAAGAGGCAAGTGAGGTGCAGAAAGAAGCAAGAGCAGTGCAGAATGAACCAACAGAGGTGCAAAAAGAGGCAAGAGGGGTACAGAAAGAGGCAGGAGGGGTGCAGAAAGAAGGAAGAGAAGTGCAGAAAGAAGCAACAGAGGTGCTGAAAGAGGCACGAAGGGTGCAGAAATAGGCAAGAGAAGTGCAGAAAGAAGCAACAGAGGTACAGAAAGAGGCAAGAGAGGTGCAGAAACAGGCAGGAAAGGTGCAGAAAGAGAGAACAGGGGTGCAGAAAGAGGCAAGAGAGGTGCAGAAAGAGGGGAGAGGGGTGCAGAAAGAGGCAAGTGAGGTGCAGAAAAAGCCAACACAGGTGCAGAAAGACACAAGAGAGGTGCAGAAACAAGCAAGAGAAGTGCAGAAAGAGACAAGAGAATTGCTTAAAGAAGCAACAGAGGTGTAGAAAGAAGCAAGAGAAGTGCAGAAAGAGGCAAGTGAGGTGCAGAAAGAAGCAAGAGAAGTGCAGAAAGAAGCAACAGAGGTGCTGAAAGAGGCGCCAAGGGTGCAGAAAGAGCAAGAGAAGTGCAGAAAGAAGCAACAGAGGTACAGAAAGAGGCAAAAGAGGTGCAGAAACAGGCAGGAAAGGTGCAGAAAGGGGTAACGGGGGTGCAGAAAGAGTCAAGAGAGGTGCAGAAAGAAGCAAGAGGGGTGCAGAAAGAGGCAAGTGAGGTGCAGAAAGAGGCAAGAGAGATGCAGAAACAAGCAAGAGAAGTACAGAAAGAGGCAAGAGAATTGCTGAAAGAAGCAACAGAGGTGTGGAAAGAAGCAAGAGAAGTGCAGAAAGAGGCAAGTGAGGTGCAGAAACAGGCAAGAGAGGTGCAGAAAATGGCAAGAGAAGAGCAGAAAGAGGCAAGAGGGATGCAAAAAGGGAAGAAGGGTGCATAAAGAAGCAAGAAAGGTGCCGAAAGAAGCAAGAGAAGTGCAGAAAGAAGCAAGTGAAGAGCAGAAGGAGGCAAGAGAACTACAGAAAGAGGCAAGAGAGTTGCAGAAACAGGCAAAAGGGGTGCAGAAATAGGGAACAGGTGTGCAGAAAGATTCAAGAGAGGTACACAAAGAGGCAAAAGGAATACAGAACGAGGCAAGAGGGGTGCAGAAAGAAGCACGAGAAGTGCATAAAGAAGCAACAAAGGTGCTTAAAGAGGCAAGAGGGGTGCAGAAAGATGCAAGAGAAGTGCAGAAAGAAGCAACAGAGGTGCCAAAAGAGGCAAGAGAGGTGCAGAAACAGGCAAGAAAGGTACAGAAAGAGAGAACAGAGGTGCAGAAAGACGCAAGAGAGGTGCAGAAACAAGCAAAAGAAGTGCAGAAAGAGGCAAGATAATTGCTGAAAGAAGCAACAGAGGTGTGCAAAGAAGCAAGAGAAGTACAGAAAGAGGAAAGTGAGGTACAGAAATAGGCAAGAGAGGTGCAGAAAATGGCAAGAGAACAGCAGAAAGAGACAAAGAGAGGTGCAGAAAGAGGGAAGACAAGTGCAGAAAGAGACAACTGGGGTGCAGAAAGAGGCAACAGGGGTGCAGAAAGAAGCAAGAGAGGTGCAGAAAGAGGCAATAGAAGTGCAGAAAGAAGCAACAGAGGTGCAGAAAGAGGCAAGAGGGGTGCAGAAAGAGGAGAGAGAGGTGCAGAAAGAAGCAAAAGAGTTGCACAAAGAGGCAAGAGGGTGCAGAAATAGGCAAGAGCAGTGCAGAAAGAGGCAAGAGATGTGCAGAAACAAGCGAGAAGTACAGAAAAAGGCAAGAGAATTGCTGAAAGAAGCAACAGAGCTGTAGAAAGAAGCAAGAGAAGTGCAGAAAGAGGCAAGTGAGGTGCAGAAAGATGCAAGAAAGGTGCAGAAACAAGCAAGAGAAGTACAGAAAGAGGCAAGAGAATTGCTGAAAGAAGCAACAGAGCTGTAGAAAGAAGCAAGAGAAGTGCAGAAAGAGGCAAGTGAGGTGCAGAAAGAAGCAAGAGCAGTGCAGAATGATCCAACAGAGGTGCAAAAAGAGGCAAGAGCGGTCCAGAAAGAGGTAGGAGAGGTGCACAAAGAGGCAAGAAGGGGAACAGAAAGAGGTAGGAGGGGTGCAGAAAGAAGGAAGAGAAGTGCAGAAAGAAGCAACAGAGGTGCTGAAAGAAGCGCGAAGGGTGCAGAAATAGGCAAGAGAAGTGCAGAAAGAAGCAACAGAGGTACAGAAAGAGGCAAGAGAGGTGCAGAAACAGGCAGGAAAGGTACAGAAAGAGAGAACAGGGGTACAGAAAGAGGCAAGAGAGGTGCAGAAAGAGGGGAGAGGGGTGCAGAAAGAGGCAGTTGAGGTGCAGAAAAAGCCAACACAGGTGCAGAAAGACACAAGAGATGTGCAGAAACAAGCAAGAGAAGTGCAGAAAGAGACAAGAGAATTGCTTAAAGAAGCAACAGAGGTGTAGAAAGAAGCAAGAGAAGTGCAGAAAGAGGCAAGTGAGGTGCAGAAAGAAGCAAGAGCAGTGCAGAATGAACCAACAGAGGTGCAAAAAGAGGCAAGAGGGGTACAGAAAGAGGCAGGAGGGGTGCAGAAAGAAGGAAGAGGAAGTGCAGAAAGAAGCAACAGAGGTGCTGGAAAGAGGCACGAAGGGTGCAGAAATAGGCAAGAGAAGTGCAGAAAGAAGCAACAGAGGTACAGAAAGAGGCAAGAGAGGTGCAGAAACAGGCAGGAAAGGTGCAGAAAGAGAGAACAGGGGTGCAGAAAGAGGCAAGAGAGGTGCAGAAAGAGGGGAGAGGGGTGCAGAAAGAGGCAAGTGAGGTGCAGAAAAAGCCAACACAGGTGCAGAAAGACACAAGAGAGGTGCAGAAACAAGCAAGAGAAGTGCAGAAAGAGACAAGAGAATTGCTTAAAGAAGCAACAGAGGTGTAGAAAGAAGCAAGAGAAGTGCAGAAAGAGGCAAGTGAGGTGCAGAAAGAAGCAAGAGAAGTGCAGAAAGAAGCAACAGAGGTGCTGAAAGAGGCGCCAAGGGTGCAGAAAGAGCAAGAGAAGTGCAGAAAGAAGCAACAGAGGTACAGAAAGAGGCAAAAGAGGTGCAGAAACAGGCAGGAAAGGTGCAGAAAGGGGTAACGGGGTGCAGAAAGAGTCAAGAGAGGTGCAGAAAGAAGCAAGAGGGTGCAGAAAGAGGCAAGTGAGGTGCAGAAAGAGGCAAGAGAGATGCAGAAACAAGCAAGAGAAGTACAGAAAGAGGCAAGAGAATTGCTGAAAGAAGCAACAGAGGTGTGGAAAGAAGCAAGAGAAGTGCAGAAAGAGGCAAGTGAGGTGCAGAAACAGGCAAGAGAGGTGCAGAAAATGGCAAGAGAAGAGCAGAAAGAGGCAAGAGGGATGCAAAAAGGGAAGAAGGGTGCATAAAGAAGCAAGAAAGGTGCCGAAAGAAGCAAGAGAAGTGCAGAAAGAAGCAAGTGAAGAGCAGAAGGAGGCAAGAGAACTACAGAAAGAGGCAAGAGAGTTGCAGAAACAGGCAAAAGGGGTGCAGAAATAGGGAACAGGTGTGCAGAAAGATTCAAGAGAGGTACACAAAGAGGCAAAAGGAATACAGAACGAGGCAAGAGGGGTGCAGAAAGAAGCACGAGAAGTGCATAAAGAAGCAACAAAGGTGCTTAAAGAGGCAAGAGGGGTGCAGAAAGATGCAAGAGAAGTGCAGAAAGAAGCAACAGAGGTGCCAAAAGAGGCAAGAGAGGTGCAGAAACAGGCAAGAAAGGTACAGAAAGAGAGAACAGAGGTGCAGAAAGACGCAAGAGAGGTGCAGAAACAAGCAAAAGAAGTGCAGAAAGAGGCAAGATAATTGCTGAAAGAAGCAACAGAGGTGTGCAAAGAAGCAAGAGAAGTACAGAAAGAGGAAAGTGAGGTACAGAAATAGGCAAGAGAGGTGCAGAAAATGGCAAGAGAACAGCAGAAAGAGACAAGAGAGGTGCAGAAAGAGGGAAGACAAGTGCAGAAAGAGACAACTGGGGTGCAGAAAGAGGCAACAGGGGTGCAGAAAGAAGCAAGAGAGGTGCAGAAAGAGGCAATAGAAGTGCAGAAAGAAGCAACAGAGGTGCAGAAAGAGGCAAGAGGGGTGCAGAAAGAGGAGAGAGAGGTGCAGAAAGAAGCAAAAGAGTTGCACAAAGAGGCAAGAGGGGTGCAGAAATAGGCAAGAGCAGTGCAGAAAGAGGCAAGAGATGTGCAGAAACAAGCGAGAAGTACAGAAAAAGGCAAGAGAATTGCTGAAAGAAGCAACAGAGCTGTAGAAAGAAGCAAGAGAAGTGCAGAAAGAGGCAAGTGAGGTGCAGAAAGATGCAAGAAAGGTGCAGAAACAAGCAAGAGAAGTACAGAAAGAGGCAAGAGAATTGCTGAAAGAAGCAACAGAGCTGTAGAAAGAAGCAAGAGAAGTGCAGAAAGAGGCAAGTGAGGTGCAGAAAGAAGCAAGAGCAGTGCAGAATGATCCAACAGAGGTGCAAAAAGAGGCAAGAGCGGTCCAGAAAGAGGTAGGAGAGGTGCACAAAGAGGCAAGAAGGGGAACAGAAAGAGGTAGGAGGGGTGCAGAAAGAAGGAAGAGAAGTGCAGAAAGAAGCAACAGAGGTGCTGAAAGAAGCGCGAAGGGTGCAGAAATAGGCAAGAGAAGTGCAGAAAGAAGCAACAGAGGTACAGAAAGAGGCAAGAGAGGTGCAGAAACAGGCAGGAAAGGTACAGAAAGAGAGAACAGGGGTACAGAAAGAGGCAAGAGAGGTGCAGAAAGAGGGGAGAGGGGTGCAGAAAGAGGCAGTTGAGGTGCAGAAAAAGCCAACACAGGTGCAGAAAGACACAAGAGATGTGCAGAAACAAGCAAGAGAAGTGCAGAAAGAGACAAGAGAATTGCTTAAAGAAGCAACAGAGGTGTAGAAAGAAGCAAGAGAAGTGCAGAAAGAGGCAAGTGAGGTGCAGAAAGAAGCAAGAGCAGTGCAGAAAGAAACAACATAGGTGCAAAAAGAGGAAAGAGGGGTGCAGAAAAAGGTAGGAGGGGTGCACAAAGAGGCAAGAGGGATACAGAAAGAGACAGGAGGGTTGCAGAAAGAAGGTAGAGAAGTGCAGAAAGAAGCAACAGAGGTGCTGAAAGAGGTGCAAAGGGTGCAGAAAGAGCAAGAGAATTGCAGAAAGAAGCAACAGAGGTACAAAAAGAGGCAAGAGAGGTGCAGAAACAGGCAGGAAAGGTGCAGAAAGGGGTAACAGGGTGTAGGAAGGTGGAATCTGACTATATGGTTGCCCCCCACTTTTTTCCTGGTGTTTTGCTGGTTTATGACTTAGTTGGACTGGGGCCCTGCTAATCAGAACCCCAGCCTAGCTGCTTCCTCTCTAAAATGGTTTCCATGTGCCCTAGGCACATCTCTGATTGGAATCTGGAGTGCCCTTATAAGTCCCTAGTATATGGTATACTATGTACCCAGGGCATAGGTACCTCAGAGGCCTACCAGGGGCTGCAGCATGTATTGTGCCACCCCTGGAAGGCCATCCAAAATGACACCACAGGTCTGCTACTGCAGCCTGGGTAAGGTGGTGCATGCACCCCTTACAGTGGTATGGGCTACCTATATCACTACCATTGCACACACATACAAACCTATAAGTCACTCCTATGGCAAGCCTTATCAATCCTGAAGGCAGAGTGCTTGGTTTTTATGTGAGAGGGTGCCCCTGCATGAGCAGAGCCCCTCGGCAGCGTTCGGAGTCCTTCCTCTGATGCTGTTTGTGGTACAGCCTGACCATATACTCTTAAATGCATTATATCCTCGCGGTACAATGCTAACTTTGGACTGGCTGCACCAAAACATGTCGTGTTTGGTGTCAAACATCTTGGAATACTACCCCCCGCCAGTCCTGGCGGCGGGGGTTGCATTCCACCGTTCTAGAGGGAGAGACATGTACACACCGGGCTACCCGGTAACTTCTTTCCAGAGCCCTGGCATCACAAAATGGATGCCGCTGCCACAGACACGGGTCTGGCCTCCTGCTGCTGACTGAAACTCCGGCAGGGGAGGCCTGGACAATAGGTTTCCTGTCGAAGGGAGGTGTAACCACCTTCCCGGACAGGATAGTGTGTATTGGGGCTGGGTGGGAGCACCCTCTGGTGCTTTGAAGTCCTGCACTGGGGGCACATTTGGTGTCCCTGTGCATATGCCAGTTCACACTGGTTGCAGGGGCTACCTGCCCTTGCTCTGGCGTGAAACTGGACAATGGGAATGGGTGTAACCACCCCTCTTCCCTGACCCTCCCATAGGTGGGTCCCCAGAGTATGTCCAACCCCTAACTTAGTATAAGTATGGGACCCCAGTCCTTAGGACTTTAGATATCCCTGGATGAAACTCTGTAACTGAATCCTGGAACTTCGACGCTCTACTCAAGACTAGAGGACTGAAGAATCTCCCTTGGGGTCAAGGAGTGACTCCCCTGCTTGGCAGGCACCAAAGAAGCAATTGTCCGGTCTGCATCGCCGAAGCTCCTGCCAGATGCCAAAGACTTTGCATCACCAGAGGTAGATTTCCAGACTTCCCTGAGGCTGCCCTGAGTCCCCAGCAAAGCTGAGGCCCGTAGCTGTTGTGGGTAAAGTCGAACCGTGACCCCTGGACACCGAGCACATTTGCAAGTGCATCCTCTTTCTGGTCTCTCACGAAGTTGTGCTTTAGGCTCCAAGTAGCCCCCGCCTCTAGCATTGACTGCTCCGAAGATCACTGGCCTCCACTCCACAAGTGTCCTGTGAGCCAGCTCCAAGTGCGTCCACTCAAGGCTCCTTCGCGGTCGCTAGTCCGTTGGCTAGTGGGCCCTCCCGAAGGCAACTCTTCTTCTGCTTGGGCTTTCCTGGTTGCTCCAGATGTGCCCTGACTTACCCTCGCTGGGTGAGTCCCCCAGACCTTGCTGCTCTGCATCAACGTCCTTTCTTTGTTTCTACAAGACTTGCCGTTGCCAAGGCTTGTTGGGTCCAATCCGGTCGCCGACACCCCTGCAATCGACAGACATTGTGGGACAGCTCGAATCCAGCTCCTGGTTGTCGTCGACATCTCCTGGACCTCGTGGCTGAAGAGTCAAGACGACCATCAACCTACCTGAAGCACCTGATGTCAGTGGGCATCTGCTCATCGCCTTCCTGGTCACTGGCTAGTGACCCAGACTCTGTCCCCTCTGCTTTCAGGTTCTTCAGATCTTCAATCCACCCTTGGATCCACCCGAACACTTTCGACTTGGTCGCCAGCAGCACTTTGCAGCAGATCGCCATTGAAAACGACGACGAAACCCGACCCCGAAAGACACCTATGCACCCGGCTTCCCTGGGTGAGGTAACGCGAGTACTCCGGTGCTCCCGTGGGTATAGACTCTAGAACAAGCTAGTTCTAAAGGGGTTTGCTCCAAGTCCTCCTCTAAGTGTCCTTTTTCTTTAAAACTCCAACCGCGACATTCCCCATAGAAGTCAACGGCGGCTCGCGGCTGTGTTCTCACACTGCACGCGTCCTCCGTGGGTCCCCTGTGTCACTACCATGGGTGGTTCCTTGAGGGCCAAGCACTTCTACAGGCTCTAGGCCTTGTGATTAGCTCAGTCGTGGTTCTTATACCACTTTATTGGTATATGGTTTGGTACGACCCTAGGGCTCAAACGTGTATTTGTGCTATTACTGTTGATATTCGACTTGTAACTTATGTACTTCGAACTCTAGCCTCATAAAGAGACTAGAGGGGTGTGTTTAAGACTAAATCCATATATTTTAAATATATACCTGGTGTGGTCCTCTTTCATTTGGTCACTCAAGAGATTATAGACTGGTAAAACAAGCTGCTTTACATTCCTTCAAGACTTAGCCTGAAGGCTGCTCTCCATAGCTACCACTGGGATAGCTTTCAATAAAGGTTGTCTTTAACCTATCTCCAATAAGGGGTTGTTTGGACTGGTGCAAGGTGCCCACTATAATTAGTGGACAGCATATACCAGGCCAACTTCTCACATTGGTGTGCAGCGTGTGGGATTCCAGCTTGCTATTGATTTACCAGATAATCTCAATTGAATTGATCAACTGAAAACCACTAAGGGTACCTTAGGTACATATAAATCAAGCTTAGGATACAGTAAGTTCTACTGAACTTAGAGTTGTGTGTTAAGGGATAGCACACCCTTTCTACAACTCAAGAGAGTTTAGTAGGCCACACTAGAGTAGGTAGTGCATACACCACACCACACTAGTAATGTCTTCACTGCCAGGAACCAGGGAGCTCCTGCCATCCAGATATGACAACCTCTCATACTTGGAATTAAGAGAGTTGTGCAAGGTTAGGAAGTTGAAGACAGGCAAAAATGCCAACACCCAACGTCTCCTGGAGATGCTTCTGCTACATGATCTTAGAAGACCCATAAGGTCTGAAAGGGTAGGCAGAGAGGGTGGGGCAGAAGATGAGGGAGGGGCCAGGGATGAAATTGCCCAGGACCTGACCTCTGAAACTGGCCAGGGGGATGACAATGATCCTGACCTGGAAAGTGCAGCTACTCCTGAGGAAGAGGAGGAGGCCCAGAAGGACCTCCCCTTTGTCCCCCCAGGAAGAGTTGTGAGTGTGCCCAGAAGGTCTAGATCTCCTTCTCAGGAGTCTAACCACTCTGACACCTCAGTAGGGACCTCTGTCTCCTCTCATAGGAGGGAATCCTCTCATGAGAGGAGAAAGAGACTGATTCAGTATGAACAAGCCCAGCTTGAGCTCAGAAAACAGAAGTTGGCTATAGACAGAGAGTCCCTAGATCTCTATAGACAGAGAAAAAAGATGGGACTAGAGTCCCATGGTGGCAGCAATTTCCCCAGAGATAGGGAAAGGTTTTATGACCATAGAAACCTGAGCAAGGTTGTCCCTCCCTACCAGAGTGGGGATGACATCCACAAATGGATAACTGCTCTAGAGAGGGCCTGTAAAGTACAGAGGGTCCCTCAGGAGCAGTGGGCAGCAATCTTGTGGCTCTCCTTTGCAGACAAAGGTAGAGATAAGCTCCTCACTGTTAGAGAGGAGGATGCTGACAATTACAAAGTCTTGAAGAGTGCTCTGATTGATGGGTTTGGCCTAACCACTTCAACAGTATAGGTTGAAGTTCAGAGATACCCAAAAGACTCAGACTCAAGACTGGGTTGACTTTGTTGATTGTTCTGCTAAGGCTCTGGAAGGTTGGATACATGGCAGCAAAGGGCATGACTTTATAGGATTGTACAATTTGATTATGAGGGAGCAGATCCTTAATAATTGTCAAAACCAGCTTTTACACCAGTACCTGGTGGACTCTGATCTGACCTCTCCCCAAGAATTGGGAAAGAAGGCAGACAAATGGGTCAGAACCAGGGTAAGGCCTAAGAATCAGGGTGGTGACCAGAAGAAAGATTCTACCAAGTCCCAAGAGAAAGGTGGGGATAAATCTAAGGATAAGTCCACTTACAGGGCCCCAAAAGTCCTCTTCTGGGGGTGGGTCCCAAACTCCTTCCTCTCCTGAAAAGAAACCCTATTGCCATGTCTGTAAAAAGCCTGGGCACTGGAAATCTGATCCCAGTTGTCCCAGGATTGGCAATAAAGAAAATGTTCCTCCAACAACTACTACCACCCCTCCTGGTACTATCAGTAGTAATCCTCCAGTTGGGAGTAGTGCACCCAAAAAGTTAGGTGCTTTTGCAAGAGGAACAGAGGTGAGCCCTAGTTTAGACAGGACCCCCTCAACAGACTCCTCTGACTCTGATGGTGGTATAGGATTTGCCACATTTACCATGGGTCCCAATGCATTGGTCAGATACAGACTGGAGCCAATAATTAATGGTCAGAAAGCTGTGGCCTTTAGGGAAACAGGGGCTAGTGTCACCATGGTGGCAGGGAAACTAGTCCCCCCTCACCAGCTTTTACCAGCTCACCAGCTTTTAAATACCAGGTAACCAACATTGATGGTGTCAGAACAGATCACCCCATGGCCATAGTCAATCTCAGCTGGGAAGGGGTCACAGGCCCAAAAAGAGTGGCAGTGTCCCCAACCTTGCCTGTAGATTGCCTGATGGGTAATGATCTGGAAATGTCAGCCTGGGCTGAAGTTGAACACCAAACCCATCTGAGAATGCTGGGTGTCCCTTTAAAGGTTAGTGGGGCTGTGATGGCCACAGCCCAAGCCCAGGGAAATTTTGGAGAGATGGAGCCTGGAAGAATGGCCCACTCTCCCCAAAAGAGAGCACAAGGGTTGAAGAAAAGTCTTCTTCCCTCCAGACAGTAGGTAAGGGTCAGCCTCCTCAGGGAACTGACCCCACCCCTAGTGAAGGAACTGCCCCAGAGGTAGTCAGGTCTGGCCTGGCCACACCCCTGATGGCAGAGGACCCTTCCAAGGTGGTACCCAGTCTGGAGCAGGTAACCTGCCCCTCTCTACCCTGCCTCAGTCAGCCCAGGGCTGCAGAGGTCAGGGAGGTCACTGGACCCCCAGGGCCCCCTGTCCAGAGGAACCCCCCATCAGCAGATTAGGGGCACCCAGTCTAGTAGCCCTAGCCAGGTGAAAATTCCTCAACACACTGAGGGATCCCCCATACCTTTGTGTAGGGACCTCCCCCAGAAGGACTCTGTTAGGCAAGGGCAAACCTGGGACCAAAAGGTTCCAAACCTGCCATGTCCCTCCAGTGGTCCATCCAAAGGGACCCAACCCCCAGCTGTAGGCAGCCAAAGGTTGACCCTTAGAGCAAAGTGCAACTCAGTCATGGAAAGACAGGCATACATGGTGACCAGTGATCTGAGGAAGCTGAGACCAACCTTCCTAGGGCCTCACTTCCCAACTCAGACACCTCACCAGCCTTGTACTTTACCAAAGCACACCACAGGTAGTAATTCCCCATGGTGGAGACCCTCTCATACCCTTAGGGTGAGGGATTGCTTAGTGGACCATAAGACAGGGGGCAACCATGCTAGTGCAGGTGCTTCCTTATATGGCCACTTAGTCAATAAAGGCTCAACTGGCCAAGGTTAGCCTTATCTCCTTTCGTTTGGGGGGGGTTATGTAGGAAGGTGGAATCTGACTATATGGTTGCCCCCCACTTTTTTCCTGGTGTTTTGCTGGTTTATGTCTTAGTTGGACTAGGGACCTGCTAATCAGAACCCCAGCCTAGCTGCTTCCTGTCTAAAATGGTTTTCATGTGCCCTAGGCACATCTCTGATTGGAATCTGGAGTGCCCTTATAAGTCCCTAGTATATGGTATACTATGTAGCCAGGGCATAGGTACCTCAGAGGCCTACCAGGGGCTGCAGCATGTATTGTGCCACCCCTGGAAGGCCATCCAAAATGACACCACAGGTCTGCTACTGCAGCCTGAGTAAGGTGGTGCATGCACCCCTTACAGTGGTATGGGCTACCTATATCACTACCATTGCACACACATACAAACCTATAAGTCACTCCTATGGCAGGCCTTACCAATCCTGAAGGCAGAGTGCTTGGTTTTTATGTGAGAGGGTGCCCCTGCATGAGCAGAGCCCCTCGGCAGCGTTCGGAGTCCCTCCTCTGATGCTGTTTGTGGTAAAGCCTGACCATATACTCTCAAGTGCATTATATCCTCGCGGTACGATGCTAACTTTGGACTGGCTGCACCAAAACATGTTGTGTTTGGTGTCAAACATCTTGGAATACTACCCACCCACCAGTCCTGGCGGCGGGGGAAGAATTCCACCCTTCTAGAGGGAGAGACATGTACACACCGGGCTACCCGGTAACTTCTTTCCAGAGCCCTGGCATCACAAAATGGATGCCGCTGCCACAGACACGGGTCTGGCCTTCTGCTGCTGACAAACTCCGGCAGGGGAGGCCTGGACAATAGGTTTCCTGTCAAAGGGAGGTGTAACCACCTCCCCAGACAGGATAGTGTGTATTGGGGCTGGGCGGGAGCACCCTCTGGTGCTTTGAAGTCCTGCACTGGGGGCACATTTGGTGTCCCTGTACATATGCCAGTTCAAACCGGTTGCAGGGGCTACCTGCCCCTGCTCTGGTGCGAAACTGGACAAAGGGAATGGGTGTAACCACCCCTCTTCCCTGACCCTCCCATAGGTGGGTCCCCAGAGTATGTCCAACCCCCTAACTTAGTATAAGTATGGGACCCCAGTCCTTAGGACTTTAGATATCCCTGGACGAAACTCTGTAACTGAATCCTGGAACTTCGACGCTCTACTCAAGACTAGAGGACTGAAGAATCTCCCTTGGGGTCAAGGAGTGACTCCCCTGCTTGGCAGGCACCAAAGAAGCAATTATCCGGTCTGCATCGCTAAAGCTCCCGCCGGATGCCGAAGTCTTTGCATCACCAGAGGTAGATTTCCAGACTTCCTCGAGGCTGCCTTGAGTCCCCAGCAAAGCTGAGGCCTATAGCTGTTGTGGGTAACGTGGAACCGTGACCCCTGGACACCAAGCACATTTGCGAGTGTACCCTCTTCCTGGTCTTCCACGAAGTTGTGCTTTGGGCTCCAAGTCGCCCCCGCCTCCAGCACCAACTGCACCAAAGATCACTGGCCTCCACTCCACGAGTGTCCTGTGAGCCAGCTCCAAGTGCATCCACTCGAGGCTCCTTCGCGGTCGCTAGTCTGTTGGCTAGTTGGTCCTCCCGAAGGCAACTCTTCTTCTGCTTGGGCTTTCCTGGTTGCTCCAGACGTGCCCTGACTTACCCTTGCTGGGTGAGTCCCCCAGACCTTGCTGGTCTGCATCAATGTCCTTTCTTTGTTTCTACAAGACTTGCCGTTGCCAAGGCTTGTTGGGTCCAATCCGGTCGCCGACACCCCTGCAATCGACAGACGTCGTGGGACAGCTCGAATCCAGCTCCTGGTTGTCGTCAACACCTCCTGGACCTCAAGGCTGAAGAGTCAAGACGACGTCAACCTACCTGAAGCACCAGACATCGGTGGGCATCTGCTCATCGCCTTCCTGGTCACTGGCTAGTGACCCAGACTCTGTCCCCTCTGCTTTCAGGTTCTTCAGATCTTCGATCCACCCATGGATCCACCCGAACACTTTCGACTTGGTCGCCAGCAGCACTTTGCAGCAGATCGCCATTGAAAACGACGACGAAACCCGGACCAGAAAGACACCTATGCACCCAGCTTCCGTGGGTGAGGTAACACGAGTACTCCGGTAGTCCCGTGGGTATAGACTCTAGAACAACCTAGTTCTAAAGGGGTTTGCTCCAAGTCCTCCTCTAAGTGTCCTTTTTCTTTAAAACTCCAACCGCGACATTCCTCATAGAAGTCAACGGCGGCTCGCGGCTGTGTTCTCACACTGCACGCATCCCCCGTGGGTCCCCTGTGTCACTACCTTGGGTGGTTCCTTGAGGGCCAAGCACTTCTACAGGCTCTAGGCCTTGTGTCTAGCTCAGTCGTGGTTCTTATACCACTTTATTGGTATATGGTTTGGTACGCCCCTAGGGCTCAAACGTGTATTTGTGCTATTACTGTTGATATTCGACTTGTAACTTATGTACTTCGAACTCTAGCCTCATAAAGAGACTAGAGGGGTGTGTTTAAGACTAAATACATATATTTTAAATATATACCTGGTTTGGTCCTCTTTCATTTGGTCACTCAAGAGATTATAGACTGGTAAAACAAGCTGCTTTACATTCCTTCAAGACTTAGCCTGAAGGCTGCTCTCCATAGCTACCACTAGGATATCTTTCAATAAAGGTTGTCTTTAACCTATCTCCAATAAGGGGTTGTTTGGACTGGTGCAAGGTGCCCACTATAATTAGTGGACAGCATATACCAGGCCAACTTCTCACACAGGGGTGCAGAAAGAGAAAGAGGGGTGCAGAAAGAAACAAGAGGGGTGCAGAAAGAGGCAAGTAAGGTGCAGAAAGAGGCAAGAGAATTGCTGAAAGAAGCTACAGAGGTGTGGAAAGAAGCAAGAGAAGTGCAGAAAGAAGCAAGTGAGGTGCAGAAACAGGCAAGAGAGGTGCAGAAAATGGCAAGAGAAGAGCAGAAAGGGGCAAGAGGGATGCAAAAAAGGGAAGAAGGGTGCATAAAGAAGCAAGGAAGGTACCGAAAGAAGCAAGAGAAGTGCAGAAAGAAGCAAGTGAGGAGCAGAAGGAGGCAAGAGAACTACAGAAAGAGGCAAGAGAGTTGCAGAAACAGGCAAAAGGGGTGCAGAAATAGGGAACAGGTGTGCAGAAAGAGTCAGGAGAGGTGCACAAAGAGGCAAAAGGAATACAGAAAGAGGCAAGAGGGGTGCAGAAAGAAGCACGAGAAGTGCAGAAAGAAGCAACAAAGGTGCTTAAAGAGGCAAGAGGGGTGCAGAAAGATGCAAGAGAAGTGCAGAAAGAAGCAACAGAGGTGCCAAAAGAGGCAAGAGAGGTGCAGAAACAGGCAAGAAAGGTACAGAAAGAGAGAACAGAGGTGCAGAAAGACGCAAGAGAGGTGCAGAAACAAGCAAAAGAAGTGCAGAAAGAGGCAAGATAATTGCTGAAAGAAGCAACAGAGGTGTGCAAAGAAGCAAGAGAAGTGCAGAAAGAGGAAAGTGAGGTACAGAAATAGGCAAGAGAGGTGCAGAAAATGGCAAGAGAACAGCAGAAAGAGGCAAGAGAGGTGCAGAAAGAGGGAAGACAAGTGCAGAAAGAGACAACAGGGGTGCAGAAAGAGGCAACAGGGGTGCAGAAAGAAGCAAGAGAGGTGCAGAAAGAGGCAATAGAAGTGCAGAAAGAAGCAACAGAGGTGCAGAAAGAGGCAAGAGGGGTGCAGAAAGAGGAGAGAGAGGTGCAGAAAGAAGCAAAAGAGTTGCACAAAGAGGCAAGAGGGGTGCAGAAATAGGCAAGAGCAGTGCAGAAAGAGGCAAGAGATGTGCAGAAAAAGGAAGAAGGATGCAGAAAGAAGCAAGAGAAGTGCAGAAAGAGGCAAGTGAGGAGCAGAAGGAGGCAAGAGAACTACAGAAAGAGGCAAGAGAGTTGCAGAAACAGGCAAGATAATTGCTGAAAGAAGCAACAGAGGTGTGCAAAGAAGCAAGAGAAGTGCAGAAAGAGGAAAGTGAGGTACAGAAATAGGCAAGAGAGGTGCAGAAAATGGCAAGAGAACAGCAGAAAGAGGCAAGAGAGGTGCAGAAAGAGGGAAGACAAGTGCAGAAAGAGACAACAGGGGTGCAGAAAGAGGCAACAGAGGTGCAGAAAGAGGCAAGAGGGGTGCAGAAAGAGAGAGAGGTGGAGAAAGAAGCAAAAGAGTTGCAGAAAGAGGCAAGAGGGGTGCAGAAATAGGCAAGAGCAGTGCAGAAAGAGGCAAGAGATGTGCAGAAAAAGGAAGAAGGATGCAGAAAGAAGCAAGAGAAGTGCAGAAAGAGGCAAGTGAGGAGCAGAAGGAGGCAAGAGAACTACAGAAAGAGGCAAGAGAGTTGCAGAAACAGGCAAAAGGGGTGCAGAAAGAGGGAACAGGTGTGCAGACAGAGGCAAGAGAGGTGCAGAAGGAGGGAAGAGGGGTACAGAAAGAGGCAAGAGGGATGTAGAAATTTGCAACAGAGGTGCAAAAAGAAGCAAGTGCAGTGCAAAAAGAACCAACAGAGGTGCAGAAAGATGCATGAGAGGTATAGAAAGAAGCAAGAAAACTGCAGAAAGAAGCAAAAGAGGTGCAGAAAGAGGCAGGAGAACTTCAGAAAATGGCAAGAATGGTGCAGAAAGAAGCATGAGAAGTGCAGAAAGAAGCAACAGAGGTGCTTAAAGAGGCAAGAGGGGTGCAGAAAGATGCAAGAGAAGTGCAGAAAGAAGCAACAGATGTGCCAAACAAGGCAAGAGAGGTACAGAAACAGGCAAGAAAGGTACAGAAAGAGAGAACAGAGGTGCAGAAAGACGCAAGAGAGGTGCAGAAACAAGCAAAAGAAGTGCAGAAAGAGGCAAGATAATTGGTAAAAGAAGCAACAGAGGTGTGCAAAGAAGCAAGAGAAGTGCAGAAAGAGGCAAGTGAGGTACAGAAAGAGGCAAGAGAGGTGCCGAAAATGGCAAGAGAACAGCAGAAAGAGGCAAGAGGAATGCAAAAAAGGGAAGAAAGGTGCATAAAAAAGCAAGAGAGGTGCAGAAAGAAGCAAGAGAAGTGCAGAAAGAAGCAAGAGAGGTACAGAAAGAGGAAAGACAAGTGCAGAAAGAGACAACAGTGGTGCAGAAAGAGACAACAGGGGTGCAGCAAGAAGCAAGAGAGGTGCAGAAAGAGGCAATAGAAGTGCAGAAAGAAGCAACAGAGGTGCAGAAAGAGGAGAGAGAAGTGCAGAAAGAAGCAAAAGAAGTGCACAAAGAGGCAAGAGAACTGCAGAAAAAGGCAAGAGAGGTGCAGAAAGAGTCAGGAGAGGTTCAGAAAGAGGAAAAAGGGGTACAGAAAGAGGCAAGAGGGGTGCAGAAAGAAGCATGAGAAGCCCAGAAACAAGCAACAGAGGTGCTTAAAGAGGCAAGAGGGGTGCAGAAAGAGGCAAGAGAAGTGTAGAAAGAAGCAACAGAGGTGCCGAAAGAGACAAGAGAGGTGTAGAAACAGGCAAGAAAGGTACAGAAAGACAGAACAGGGGTGCCGAAAGAGGTAAGAGGGATACAGAAATTTGCAAGAGAGGTGCAGAAATAAGCAAGAGCAGTGCAGAAAGAAGCAAGAGCAGCGCAGAAAGAAGCAAGAGAAGTAGAGAAATAGGGAAGAGGGGTGCAGAAAGAGGCATGAGGGATGCAAAAATGTGCAAAAGAGGTGCAGAAAGAAGCAAGAGCAGTGCAGAAAGAACCAACAGAGGTGCAAAAAGAGCCAAGAGAGGTACAGAAAGAGGGGAGAGGGGTGCAGAAAGAGGCAAGAGGGGTGCAGAAAGAAGCAAGAGAGGTGCAGAAAGAGACAACAGTGATGCAGAAACACGCAAGAAAGGTGCAGAAACAAGCAAGAGAAGTGCAGAAAGGGGCAAGTAAATTGCTGAAAGAAGCAACAGAGGTGTAGAAAGAAGCAAGAGAAGTGCTGAAAGAGGCAAGTGAGGTGCAGAAAGAGGCAAGAGAGGTGCAGAAAATGGCAAGAGGACTGCAGAAAGAGGCAAGAGGGATGCAAAAAAGGGAAGAAGAGTGCATAAAGAAGCAAGAGAGGTGCAGAAAGAAGCAGGAAAAGTACGTAAAGAAGCAAGAGAGGTGCAGAAAGAGGGAAGACGATGCAGAAAGAGAGAACAGGGGTGCAGAAAGAAGCAAGAGAGGTCCAGAAAGAGGCAAAAGAAGTGCAGAAAGAAGCAACAGATGTACAGAAAGAGGCAAGAGAGGAGCAGAAAGAGGGAGAAGGGGTGCAAAAAGAGGTAAGATGGGTGCAGAAAGAAGCAAGAGAGGTATAGAAAGAAGCAACATAAGTGCAGAAAGAAGCAACAGGGGTGCAAAAAGAGGCTAGAGGGGTGCAGAAACAGGCAAGACAAGTGAAGAAAGAAGCAAGAGAGGTACAGAAAGAGGGAAGACGAGTGCAGAAAGAGACAACAGGGGTGCAGAAAGAAGCAAGAGAGGTGCAGAAAGAGGGAAGACGAGTGCAGAAAGAGACAACAGGGGTGCAAAAAGAAGCAAGAGAGGTGCTGAAAGAGGGAAAAGAAGTGCAGAAAGAAGCAACAGATGTACAGAAAGAGGCAAGAGAGGTGCAGAAAGAGGGAGGAGGGGTGCAAAAAGAGGTAAGATGGGTGCAGAAAGAAGCAAGAGAGGTACAGAAAGAAGTAACATAAGTGCAGAAAGAAGCAACAGGAGTGCAGAAAGAGGTAAAAGAACTGCAGAAAGAGGCAAGAGAGTTGCAGAAAGAAGCAACAGAGGTACAGAAAGAGGCAAGAGAGGTGCAGAAAGAGGGAGGAGAGGTGTAGAACGAATCAGGAGAGGTGCACAAAGAAGCAAAAGGGATACAGAAAGAGGCAAGAGAGGTGCAGAAAGAGGCAAGAGAGGTGCAGAAAGAGGCAATAGAAGTGCAGAAAGAAGCAACAGAAGTGCATAAAGAAGCACGAGAGGTGCAGAAAGAAGCAAGAAAAGTACAGAAAGAAGCAAGAGAGGTGCAGAAAGAGGGAAGACGAGTGCAGAAAGAGACAACAGGAGTGCAGAAAGAAGCAAGAGAGGTGCAGAAAGAGCCAAAGAAGTGCAGAAAGAAGCAACAGATGTACAGAAAGAGGCAAGAGAGGTGCAGAAAGAGGGAGGAGGGATGCAAAAAGAGGTAAGATGGGTGCAGAAAGAAGCAAGAGAGGTACAGAAAGAAGCAACATAAGTGCAGAAAGAAGCAACAGGGGTGCAGAAAGAGGCTAGAGGGTTGCAGAAAGAGGCAAGACAAGTGAAGAAAGAAGCAACAGAGATGAGGAAGGAGGTAAACGAACTGCAGAAAGAAGCAAGAGAGTTGCAGAAAGAAGCAACAGAGGTACAGAAAGAGGCAAGAGATGTGCAGAAAGAGGGAGGAGGGGTGCAGAAAGAATCAGGAGAGGTGCACAAAAAGGCAAAAGGGGTACAGAAAGAGGCAAGAGAGGTGCAGAAAGAGGCAAGAGAGGTGCAGAAAGAGGCAATAGAAGTGCAGAAAGAAGCAACAGAGGTGCAGAAAGAGGCAAGAGGGGTGCAGAAAGAGGAGAGAGAAGTGCAGAAAGAAGCAAAAGAAGTGCACAAAGGGGCAAGAGAACTGCAGAAAAAGGCAAAAGAGGTGCATAAAGAGTCAGGAGAGGTGCACAAAGAGGCAAGAGGGGTACAGAAAGAGGCAAGAGGGGTGCAGAAAGAAGCCAGAGAAGTGCAGATAGAAGCAACACAGGTGCAGAAAGAGGCAAGAGAGGTGCAGAAACAGGCAGGAATATAGAAATTTGCAAAAGAGGTGCAGATAGAAGCAAGAGCAGTGCAGAAAGAACCAACAGAGGAGCAGAAAGAGGCAAGAGGGGTGCAGAAAGAGGTAGGAGAGGTGCACAAAGAGGCAAGAAGGGTACAGAAAGAGGCAAGAGGTGTGCAGAAAGAAGGAAGAGAAGTGCAGAAAGAAGCAACAGAGGTGCTGAAAGAGGCAATAGAGGTGCATAAAGAGGCAAGAGAGATGCAGAAAGAAGCAAGTGGGGAGCAGAAAGAGGCAAGAGAGGTGCAGAAAGAAGAGAGTGAGGTTCAGAAAGGGGCAAGAGCAGAAAGTGGCAAGTGAGGTGCAGAAAGAGGCAACAGAGGTATAAAAAGAGGCAAGATAAGTGTAGAAAGAGGCAAGAGAAGTACAGAAAGAGGCACCTGAGGTGCAGAAAGAGGCAAGAGAGGCAGAGAAAGAGGCTCAAGAAGTGCAGAAAGAGGCAAGACAGGTGCAGAAAGAGGCAAGAGAGGTGCAGAAGGAAGAGAGTGAGGTGCAGAAAGAGGCAAGTGAGGTACAGAAAGAGGCAAGGGAACTGCAGAAACAGGCAAGAGAAATGCACAAAGAGGCAAGAGAGGAGCAGAAAGAGGCAAGAGATGTGTAGACAGAAGCAAGAGAAGTGCAGAAAGAGGCAAGTGAGGTGCAGAAAGAGGCAAGAGAGGTGCAGAAAGAGACAAGAGAGGTGCAGAAAGAGGCAAGAGATCTGCAGAAAAAAGCAACAGAGGTGCTCAAAGAGGCAAGTGAGGTGCAAGAAAGGGGCAAGAGAAGTGCAGAAAGAGGCAAGTAAAGTGCAGATAGAAGACAGTGAGGTGCAGAAAGAGGAAGAAAGGTGCAGAAAGAAGCAAGAGAAATGCAGAAAGAGGCAAGAGAGGCACAGAAATAAGAGAGGTTCCTGCACCATTAGTACCAGTTTAACACCCACATTTTGCAATAAGTAACACATGACCAATCCAGCTTTGCAAAGGGCCTTCCACCACGCTGTAACACATGACGCTGCATTTTTGGGAACATTTGAGCCGTTTGAGCTAGAAACAAGGCTTTTTTTGTTCAAGTCTGCAGATTAGGCAGCAGATGATGGAATATTTGGCAAATGCGGAAAATGTTTAATTATGTGAAAATTGGTGCAGCCAAACAGTCACATAATTCCAGTGGCCCTGCTCATACCTCCCACTAGGTCCAGAAGTGCTCCTCAGTGGTTCCTTCTTTTTTTGTGTCTCATTGAGTTTATAGTTTAGCTTCCATGGAAACGAGAAAGACTAAACCTGAGGTTACCACTCCACAACACAGACTACAATACCACATAATTACTCTCCAAAACACATAATACCACTCCATATAATTCCTATACACTAAATACCACATGCATTCTATTCACATAATTTCACTGCACAACATACCACATAATTCCACTACACACAACGTACATCCACTCTACACCAAAAAACATTAGTAAAAAACTTTTACATTTACAACGCCAATAGCTCTAACTCTTGCAAATGCAAAACCTAATACATTGCAAATGCTTCTTTAACTAGTAGTCGTGTTTGCAGAGTGGTGGAGAAAGGGTGCTGGGCCTCCGACCAGCGCTCAGGAATTCCGCTGCATAGGACTTACAGGAGGTACCAGGAGGGCTGCTTAGCCCCCAAAGTCCATCAGGAGTAAAGTGGACTTCATCCCCATACCGTAGTCCGCCAGGAGGCACGTTTGCAGAGTGGTGGAGAAAGGTGGCGTGGCCTCCGAAGACGTCTTATCTATTCCACTGTGTGGGACTTACTGGAGGTAACAAGAGGGGTAGTTGGCCCCCAAGGACATCCTTGGGAGCCAACTACCCCTCCTATTACCTCCAGTAAGTCCCACACAGCAGGATTGCTAAGTTCTCATAGCCCCCTTTGCCCACCACTCTGCAAACGCGCTCCCTGGCGTGCTCTTGGATGGGGATTGAAGTCCCCTTCGCTGCTGAGGGTCCTTAGGGGCCAACTAGCCTACATCTTACCTCCAGTAAGACCCACACAGTAGGATTGCTGAGAGGTGGACACAGGCTCTGCAAACGCGCCTCTTGGCGCACTGCTGGTGGGGCGATGAGGTCGTCTTGTGTCCAGAGGACCTCAGGACACAAGTGGACTTCATCCTCGAGCAGCAGTGTGCCAGGAGCCGCGTTTGCAGAGTGGTGTAAAAAGGGGGCATGGCCTTTGAGCACTCTCAGCAAACCTGCTGTATGGGGCTTACTGGAGGTAACAGGAGGGCTAGTTGGCCCCCAGGGTCCCTCAGGAGGAAAGGGGACTTCATCCCCCAACCAAGAGCGTGCCAGGAGGCGCGTTTGCAGACTGGTGTAAAAAGGGGCATGGCCTCGGACCACCTCTCAGTAATCCCACTGTGTGGGGCTTACTGGAGGTACCTGGTGGGCTAGTTGGCCCCCAGGGACCCTCAGGAATGAAGGGGACTTAATCCCCCATCTCAGAACGCGCCAGGGGGCGCATTTGCAGAGTGGGGCAGGGCCTCCGGCGAGATGCCAGCTTTTCTTTTTTTTAAATATTTTTAGAAGGGGGGCTGTGTGGCCCCCCTTCTTTTAGTATTTTTTGAGCCATGGGGACCCCATCCCCCTGGGCCTGAGCATTTTATGTTTTAAATGGGAAAGGGGCCACGTGGTCTCCCTTCCCTGGGCCACTATTGGCCCCGAGGACCCCATCCCCCTGGGCCAGGCCTTGTTTTTATTTTTTTTAAATGTATTTTTCCCGGGAGGGGGCCGCATGGCCCCCCTCCCTGGGGCACTTCTGGCCCCGGGGACCCCATCCCCCGGGGCCTGGCCTCGCTTTTTAAATTATTTTCCTGGGAGGGGGGACACGTGGCTCCCCTCCCCTGGGCCACTTCTGGCCCAGGGGACCACATCCCCCGGGGCCTGGCCTCATTTTTTAAATAATGTTCCCTCCTTTTTTGAGGAGGGGGCCGCGTGGCCCCCTCCCCTTGGCCAATTATGGCCTCGGGGACCCCATCCCCCGGGTCCCGGCCTTATTTATTTATTTTTTTAAACATCAAAAGGGAGGGGGCCGTGTTGCCCCCCTCCCCATGGCCACTTCTGGCCCCGGGGACCCCATCCCCCGGGACCTGGCCATACGTTGGCGACCGTGGGGGGTGACCCAATGCCCCCACGGTCCCAGCCGGCTCCCCGCCTCCTGCGGGAGCCGGCATTGCTTTTGGGCAAGGGGAGCTGCTGACATGCAGCTCCCCTTGCCCAAAAGCAATTTTGCTTTGCTTCTTTGAAGCGAGAGCAGGTTTACTGCTCTCGCTTCCAAGAAGCAAAGCAGGAGTTTGCTATGGCAGGGTGGGAGCCTTGCTCCCGCCCTGCCATAGCAAACGGCAATGTCCCAGGGTTAGGCACCCTGGGACATTGCAGGAGCCGGCCCTGGGGGGTGGCGGTCCCCAGGGCCATCGAGGGCTCCAGGAGGGGGCCGCACGGCCCCCCTCCCAACTGTTTAAAGCCCCAGGGAGATGGTGGTCCCGGAGCAGTGTGGGGGGGCTCGTGCCCCCCCACCATTTGATTTTAGAAGTCACCTCGGGGAGGTGGCGATCCCCAGAGCTGCGGGGGGCTGCGTGCTCCCCGCATTTCAATCTTGTAGCCCCGGGGAGGTGGTGGTCCCGGGGCTTGTGGGGCCCTCGAGGCCCCCCAAAAGTAATGATAGCCCTGGGGAGGCCCACCCGCTTTCAAGTAACAATGCTCCGGGGAGGTGGTGGTCCTTGGGGCAGCGTGGGAGGGAAGGAGCCCCCCCCAGGCATTTTAAATGAAAAGCCCCAGGGAGGTGGCAGTCCCCGGGGTTGCAGGGGGCCCGTGCCCCCCACATATAATTAACTAAGCCCTGGGGAGGTGGCGGTCCCCGGGGCTGCGGCGGCCCCCGCGGGCCCCCGCAACATAATTGCCCCCGGGACCTGGCTCACCCAGGGGCTTAAGGAAAACGAAACACGGGTGCCCGTGCTTCGTTTTGTTTTTAATTGTCTTACCCGGATTCGCACACCCAGTGCGAATTCGGCCAATTTTATTTTAAAAAAATGCTTTTTTTGGCCCCCTGAGTGGGCCTAGGGGGTCAGGGTGTTTCTACCCTGCCCCCTTTTCTTGTTTTTCAGCTTTTTTTTTTACTGTTTTCTTATGACTCAGTTACCGAGTCACAAGATGGCTGCCAACACATTCTGGTTTAGAGTGTTGGCAGCCAATCAGAAGTCACAACTCCTCTTCGGTGCTCAGATATATAATTTTTTATTTTTTTACTTTCTCAGCAACTACTAAACGGATTTACACCATTTAAAAAATGGTCACTTTCTGGACCAAGAGCTACCTTTTTGCCAAATTTGGTGTAATTACGTTCAGCAGTTCGGGCTGTAGCCGTGTCTAAAGTTCCTATGGAAATTAACATGGGGAAAACGTGTTTTGGGACCCCCTTTTTTCTCGGCCCCCGCTTGACGACTCACCCCGAAACTTTCAAGACAGGAGCTGACCTAAGTGAACCATCAGTTTTAAAAAGTTTGCGAAGATTCGTCGAACGGTGCCAAAGATATTGGCAAAAGAAAAACGCTTTTTGAATAGAAACAAGGTCCTAACTATAACTACCTACTGGCAACCGCCGGCAGGAATGGGCTGGTGGGAGGAGGTGGTACTCAAAACTCAATACCAACATGTGATCAATAAGAACATAAAAATGTGGTTACGTTTTATCGATGACTTGTTTGTGGTCTGGGAGGGTAACTTGGAGGATGCCAATGACTTTATCAAAGCTCTAAATATCAACAATCTGAACCTACAGTTTACAGCCACTATCAGTGACATAGAGGTGAGCTTCTTAGATACCAAAATTTATGTGCGTGACGATAAAATTGAGTCCAAATTATATCGCAAGGAGACCGCAGGGAACTCCACATTACATGCTAGTAGCTCCCATGCCAAGCATTTAATTAACAGTATCCCCTATGGGGAGATGCTTCGGTTAAGGAGGATTCATAGTAATGACAATGATCTAAGGGAAGCTCAGACCTCAAGCAGAATGAGATTTCTAGAGAGAGGATATTCTAGGAAGGTGATCAATAGCGCTATTCTAAAATCTATGCGCAAGGATAGATATGAACTTCTATCACCAAATCACCCTAGTGAGCTAAGGTCCGCGACACAACCTGTAGCAAATGTCAGCAAAACCAGCAATGAGTTCAGAATGATTATACAATATAGTCGACAACACAAGCAACTACAATCAATTATTTCATGCAACTGGCCCATGGTTTTAAGTGAACCCATCATAGGCAAGGACTTACATACTCGACCTTCCATCACATACAGCAGAGGTCTATCAATGCGGGATGAGCTGGTGAAAACCAGCCCAGAAGTCATTGAAAATACAAATTGGTTACAGACACACAAGGGCTTCTTTAGGTGTAAAACCTGTAAGGCGTGTCAACAGGGTGAGAACCGTACAACTTATACGACACCATTTAGCACAAGAAGTATTAAAATATCTAAACTTCTAACGTGCAAAACTGAGTATGCGGTATATATACTAATTTGCCCTTGCAACCTACATTATGTAGGCAGCACCAAATTACCGGTGCACAAAAGAATCCTACAGCACCTTAGGGCTATTACTAATCAGGATAACACATACCCAGTGGCACGCCATTTTAAAGGTAAACATAATTCGAGAAGCCAAGACCTCAGATATTTTGTAATTGACGCGGTCCCACCAAGCAGACGAGGGGGCAACAGGGAACAACGGTTACATCAGTTAGAAACAAGATATATTTTAGATTTAAATTCTAAACATCCAACAGGGCTGAACGTGACTGAGGATATGTACACTTGCTTATGAACTGGTCTTTTAAATTGGTATTTTATAAAAACTGGCATTTTATTAGGATTTTCAACATGCAATTTTTTTTTATCTCGGGTCTTATTATGGGGTTTTTTATGGACGGTTCAACAATGCATATTGCTGTTTTAAGTCTAGTATTTTACCATGAGGTTTTATTATTATAGGTATTTATTGTTGATTTTACAAGCAATATTTTATATCTTCACTCATTGATGGCTATATGGATAAAAACCTGGCATTGACTCATGAGCAATTTTGCACACAGCACCATTACAATAACAAGGATTGCCCAATTTGTACACAGGCCAATTGATTAGCAAATTTTACTATATATATTTATATATTTATTCATTAAATATAAATTGCAATTTTGCACAAATTAGGAATTGATATCAATATTATTGGCAACAAGTAACATTGTGGATGCTGGGAAATAGCAACAGTAGAAAACCAAAACCTAACTGACAGAAGATAGTTAAATGCCAAATACCCTTGAAAGACCATGAAATATTGAGACACACGAGACATTTATTCAACCATAGGGTATTGGGGCTCCAATACCACTGCGCGCTAAAGTAAAATAGCATAAAAAAGATAAAAAAGACAAATTAAAAATGAAACGCACGCAAGATCAATATCAATTAATGTGACTAGGGTGAATATTTTGGGCACACACAACACTTTGGACACTGGTGATAAGCACTTTTGCACTTTACTAACACAATATACACGCCAGACATTATTGGCCATAGCATTGATTCAATGATAGGACATACAAGTAGGGTTTGTTGTTGTTAAGTTTTAATATAAACATGATTTTATAAAATTGTTTTCACCTTTTACCATCAAAATGTTTTAATAACAATATGTTGATATGAAATTCTAAACCCGAAAGTTATGTAATGGCACATGATGAAACTACAATTGTAAAGGCCAAAGAAAGACTACAAATGTGAACTTTTTTTTATATTTATGGCGTGATTTGCACATGTGACTTCAATTGCACAGGCACTGGGCACTTTAAAAGATCCAATGTAACATAAGAACTATGTAATGTGATCAAGGCTCCCGTGTGAGCTGAAACGAGTTATGCCGATTTTGCACTAAATAAACGAAAACAAGCACTTACTTTGTGGTCCGGTTCCGTTTTTGGGAGTATCCAGCGAGAGGACGGAGACGAATGGATATATATATATATATATATTCACTGAAAAAACCATAGGTTTCAGGCACGTTATAGTTAGAAATTAGCATTTAAAAACCTTTGAAATTCACTGAAAAACCATAGGTTTCAGGCACGTTATAGTTAGAAATTAGCATTTAAAAAACCTTTGAAATTCACTGAAAAAACCATAGGTTTCAGGCACGTTATAGTTAGAAATTAGCATTTAAAAACCTTAGAAATTCACTGAAAAACCATAGTCACTGACCATGTCATGAGTGATGTAATATGTGACGTCATCAGCAGTGCATTGCGGGGGCGCGAGTTATAGTTAGCTGAACTAACTATAACGGGGGAATTTCACGGGTTTTGTACGAGTGCAATGTCCAACTAACTATAACTGTCCCTAAAACCTATGGTTTTTTCAGTGAATTTCTAAGGTTTTTTAAATGCTAATTTCTAACTATAAGGTGCCTGAAACCCATGGTTTTTTCAGTGAATTTCAAAGGTTTTTTAAATGCTAATTTCAAACTATAACGTGCCTGAAACCTATGGTTTTTTCAGTGAATTTCAAAGGTTTTTTAAATGCTAATTCCTAACTATAACATGTCTGAAACCTATGGTTTTTTTCAGTGAATTTCAAAGGTTTTGTAAATGACAATTTTTAAATGTATTAATTGTTAAATTTATTTTTTTGATACTGATTTACTACATTTTTTTAAACTATTTATTTTTAGATATTTTATTTTTTAAATTACATTGTAATTACATTATACATTACATTACAAAATACACTTTCTCAGAATGAATTACTTTAGTTTAAATACTTTGCAAATAGGCAATAGACTTTTAAGTACAGTAGTTACAGTTGTTGCAATGGTCAACACAATTTCAAACACAATGCAACATTGAGCTCAATGTGAATTTCTAGTTAAATGCAATTAGTTACTTTATGGATTACTTTTCTAACCACAGGACTGGATCCTAGATTCAGTCCTGGGACATCTCCTGTAAACAGTTGAGTAAAAGCGTTTTGGTTACAGTAGTGATTTTCAAGGAATATTATTGTATTTTAAATGTTGACACTGAAACTTTTTCACATAGAATCACCAATGTTATCCTATGGGAGGAAATTCACTTAGCAGGTAAGTAGTGTTATCGTTACTTTTTCTTACTCAGTGATGGATCCTGGATCCAGCACTGGTGCATCTCCTGTAAACAGTTGAAAGAATGCGTTTAAGTCATACAGGCGATTTTTAAGGAATATTTGTAGTTTGTGAAAATCAACACTTTGAAACTTTTCTGCTGAAAACCAGACAATGGATTCCTATGGAAGGAAATACAAGTTACTGGTAAGTACGGTTAGAATTACTTTTCAGGGTCAGTGCTGGGCTAAAAGATGCAGCACTGGGTTCTCTCCCTGATAACAGGTGAGTAAATCGGAATTCGTAGTTCGGCTGATTTTAGAGGAATATTATAAAGTTCCAAAACTCCACACTTAGAAGAATTTCCAAGTGAAACCAGTCAATGTTAGCCTATGGAAGGAAATTCAAGTTACTGGTAAGTACGGTTAAAATTACTTTTCAGGATCAGTACTGGGCTCAAAGATGCAGCACTGAGGTCTCTCCTGATAACAGGTGAGTAAATTGGAATTCGTAGTTCAGCTGATTTTAGAGGAATATTATAAAGTTCCAAAACTCCACACTTAGAAGAATTTCCAAGTGAAACCAGTCAATGTTAGCCTATGGAAGGAAATTCAAGTTACTGGTAAGTACGGTTAGAATTACTTTTCAGGATCAGTACTGGGCTCAAAGATGCAGCACTGAGGTCTCTCCTGATAACAGGTGAGTAAATCGGAATTCGTAGTTCGGCTGATTTTAGAGGAATATTTGCACAATGGTGAAGGAAGGGGTGGGGCCTGAGGTGACATGTCTGCAAACACGCCCCGTGGCGCGTTTTAAGTTGGAGAATTAATTCCTCCTCAATCCCGAGGGTCCCTAGGGGCCAACTAGCCCACCAGATACCTCCAGTATGCGCCAGAGAGCTGCGTTGCAGAGAGGTGTTCAGAGGCCACGCCCCTTTTGCACCTCTCTGCAACGCAGCTCTGTGGCGCTTTTGGACGTACCTGGTGGGCTAGTTGGCCCCAGGGACCCTCAGGATTGAAGGGGATTTAATTCCCCATCTTAAAACGCGCCACGGGGCCTGTTTGCACACATGTCACCTGAAGCCCTGCCCCCTCCCTTCACCACTGTGCAAACGCGCCCCATGGCGCGTTTTAAGTTGGGGTATTAAGTCCCCTTGAATCATGAGGGTCCCTGGGGTCCAACTAGCCCACCCTGTACCTCCAGTATGCACCAGGGAGCTGCGTTGCAGAGGTGTTCAGAGGCCACGCCCCTTTTTACACCTCTCTGCAACGCAGCTCTGTGGCGCTTTCTGGACGTACCTGGTGGGCTAGTTGGGCCCCAGGGACCCTCAGGATTGAAGGGGATGTAATTCCTCATCTTAAAACGCGCCACGGGGCCTGTTTGAACACATGTTACCTTTAGCCCCACCCCCTCCCTTCACCACTGTGCAAACGCGCCCCGTGGCGCGTTTTAAGTTGGGGGATTAAGTCCCCTTGAATCCTGAGGGTCCCTGGGGTCCAACTATCCCACCAGGTACCTCCAGTAAGCGCCACAGAGCTACGTTGCAGAGAGGTGTAAAAAGGGGCGTGGCCTGGACCACCTCTCTGCAACCCAGCCCTGTGGCGCTTACTGGAGGTACCTGGTGGGCTAGTTGTCCCCCAGGGACCCCCAGTATTGAATGGGAATTATTTCCCCAATTTAAAACGCGCCACAGGGCGCGTTTGCAGAGTGGTTAAGGGAGGGTGCGGGGCCTGACGCTCGGTCGCGTTTTTTACTTTCTTTTTTGTTTTTTTGAAGGGGGGGCTGTGTGGCCCCCCTTCTATTTTACTTTTTGAGGCCCTGGGGACCCCATCCCCCAGGGCATGATGCCTTTTTTCTTTTTAAAATACTGTACGGGAAGGGGGCCACGTGGCCCCCCTCCCGTGGCCGATTACGGCCCCGGGGACCCCATCCCCCGGGGCATGGCCACTTTTTTAAACTTATTTGATGAGGAGGGGGGCTGCGTGGCCCCCCTCCTAAGGCCTCTATTGGCCCAGGGGACCCCATCCCCCGGGCCGGCCTTTATTTATTTTTAAATTATTTTTGGGGAGGGGGGCCACGTGGCCCCCCTCCCGGGCCACTACTTGCCCAGGGGACCCCA
This sequence comes from Calotriton arnoldi, assembly GCA_963921515.1. Classification (NCBI taxonomy): domain Eukaryota; kingdom Metazoa; phylum Chordata; class Amphibia; order Caudata; family Salamandridae; genus Calotriton; species Calotriton arnoldi. Next base: position 175,136 of record CAWUFW010003386.1, on the reverse strand, counting down.
TCTCCCGGGGCTGGCCCTATCCTTTGGGGTCCGTGGGGGGACCCCAACTCCCCCACAGACCATGCCGGCTCTTCGCCTCCTGCGGGAGCCGGCATTGCTTTTCCACATGGGGAGCTGCTAACATGCAGCTCCCCGTGTGGGAAAGCAATGTGCTTTGGATATTGGAAGTGAGAGCAGGTTTCCCTGCTCTCGCTTCCAATATCCAAAGTAGTTTGCAATGACAGGGCGGGAGCCGCGAGGCTCCCGCCCTGTCATTGCAAACAGCAGTGTCCCGGGGTGGGCACGCCAGGACACTGCAGGAGCCGGCCCTGGGGGGTGGTGGTCCCCAAGGCCACCACAGGCTCCAGGAGGGGGGCCGCACGGCCCCCTCCCAACCTTGCAAAGCCCCGGGAGGTGGTGGTCCCCGGGGCTCGGGGGTCCATAACAGACCCCCAATCTGCATATTTAGGGCCCCGGGAGGTGGCGGTCCCCGGGGCGTGTGGGGGGGCTCGAGCCCCCCCACACAGGTGTTCACATTTAAAAAAAAAGAAGCCCTGGGGGGTGGCGGTCCCCGGGGCTGCGGGGGGCCGTGTGCCCCCCGCCACCATTATTTAGTTGAAGCCCCGGGGGTGGTGGTCCCCGGGCTTGGGGGGGCCTTAGAGCCCCCCCTCATTTAATTTTAACAAACCCCTGCATGCCCCCGGGACTTGGCCCACCCGGGGGCCAAATAACAACGAAACGCGGGAGCCCGCGCTTCGTTTTTTTTTTTTCACGGCGGGATCCGTGCACCGTGCGCGCATCCCTTCGATTTAAAAAAAAAAAAAATGCTTTTTTGGGCCCTGGGGGTCCTTGTGGGACCCCCTGAGCAGGCCTAGGGGGTAAGGGTGGTTCTACCCTGCCCCCTTTTTGCGTTTTGCGCACTTGTTTCTATGATTTCTTGTGCCTCGATTCTACCGAGGAACAAGATGGCTGCCAACACTTCCTCGTTTGAGTGTTGACAGCCAATTAGCATACAGCTCGTGATCGGGAGGGTGCGCGCAGGGTGCGCGGATCCTCCGCGGCCATAGATATATATGTGTTTTTACTTTTGATTTTCTCAGCAACTACTGAATGGATTTACACCATTTAACAAAAAGGGTTCTTTCTGAACAAGGAACTACCTCTTTGCCAAATTTGGTGTAATTCCGTTCAGCAGTTCGGGCTGTTGCCGTGGCTAAAGTTTCCTATGGGAAAATGAATGGGGAAAACACGTTTGGGACTCCTTTTCTCGGCCCCGCTGATGAATCACCCCAAGACTTTCAGGATAGGAGTGGACCGGAGCGGGCCACAACGTTGAAAATTTCGCGAAGATTCGTCAACCGAAGCAAGAGTTATTTCAAATAGAATGTTGTGGATTTCCTATGGAAAATAGGTCCTAACTATAACTATCTACTGGTGACCGCCAGTAGATAATATATATATATATATATATATATATATATATATATATATATTTATATTATCTACTGGCGGTCGCCAGTAGATAGTTATAGTTAGGACCTATTTTCCATAGGAAATCTGCAACATTCTATTTGAAATAACTTTGGCGCCGGTTGACGAATCTTCGCGAAATGTTCCAACTTGTTGGGGCGCTCCGGTCCGCTCCTATCCTGAAAGTCTCGGGGTGATTCGGCAAGCGGGGCCGAGAAAAAGGGGGTCCCAAAACGTGTTTTCCCCATGCAATTTTCCATAGGAACCTTTAGTCGCAGCTACAGCTCCGAACTGCTGCACGGAATTACACCAAATTTGCCAAAAGGTAGCCCTTGGTTCAGGGTCGTGCCTTTGCTTAAATGGTGTAAATCCGTTCAGTAGTTCCTGAGAAATTTGAAAAAGAAAACACATATATATCTGGGCGGAGCCTAACCACACATGTCATCGTGAGATCTGATTGGCTGTCAGCACTTCATCCTGGAATTGCTGGCAGCCATCTTGGGACCAATATAAATGATAGTACCCCATTGAAATGCATTGTAGTGAATCGAAGATTTTGAGGGTTACCAAAAGGAGAACTATAAAGGGTGATAACAGACTTTAGTTACATTAGAATTCATTTGTTGATGGTACCATACTAATTTCAGGAATTGTGGTGTGTTCTAAGGTGATTTTACCCTGTGAAAAACCTTCTGCTGGGATATCATGAATCATGTTTGAGAGAAAACTATTTTCACATGCTTGTCCCATACAGTTTTCGAAGGTGCTCCAGAAGCTAAAATGAGAGCATATTTTCTGTAAATTCACATTATCTTTCTCAGTCATGTGAGAATGAAGTCTGACATTCTCAGTAAAACATGTACATCCAACAAGGGCAGAGACTGTCAGTTGATTCCTTTGTGTTCTACTGCAGCTTCCCAGAGTGTTCTAAAGAATAACTAGAGTGCTAACAGCCTTACTTATGACAAACGTATGGCACACCTGAAGCCATCTTGATTGGAATAAACTGGTAACACTTAAAACATTTAATTTAAAAAGGAACAAAATGATGGGGTTCATTTTGTCATAGAAATTATGGTTAGTGCTGTAGAAAGAAAAATTAGGACATGTTTCAAGTGTGATCTCAAATATCTTCCTGTTATATTTCAACAGGAGCAGCCTGTCAGTTGATGCCTTTGTGTTCTACTGCAGCTTCCCAGAGTGTTCTAAAGAACAACTAGAGCGCTAACAGTCTTACTTATGACAAAATTAAGGCACACCTGAAGCCATCTTGATTGGAATAAACTGGTAACTCTTAAAACATTTAATTTAAAAAGGAACAAAATGAGGGGGTTCATTTTGTCATAGAAATTATGGTTAGTGCTGTAGAAAGAAAAATTAGGACATGTTTTAAGTGAGATCTCAAATATCTTCCTGTTATATTTCAACAGGAGCAGCCTGTCAGTTGATGCCTTCGTGTTCTACTGCAGCTTCCCAGAGTGTTCTAAAGAACAACTAGAGCGCTAACAGTCTTACTTATGACAAAAGTATGGCACAACTGAAGCCATCTTGATTGGAATAAACTGGTAACACTTAAAACATTTAATTTAAAAAGGAACAAAATGATGGGGTTCATTTTGTCATAGAAATTATGGTTAGTGCTGTAGAAAGAAAAATTAGGACATGTTTCAAGTGTGATCTCAAATATCTTCCTGTTATATTTCAACAGGAGCAGCCTGTCAGTTGATGCCTTTGTGTTCTACTGCAGCTTCCCAGAGTGTTCTAAAGAACAACTAGAGCGCTAACAGTCTTACTTATGACAAAATTAAGGCACACCTGAAGCCATCTTGATTGGAATAAACTGGTAACTCTTAAAACATTTAATTTAAAAAGGAACAAAATGAGGGGTTCATTTTGTCATAGAAATTATGGTTAGTGCTGTAGAAAGAAAAATTAGGACATGTTTTAAGTGAGATCTCAAATATCTTCCTGTTATATTTCAACAGGAGCAGCCTGTCAGTTGATGCCTTTGTGTTCTACTGCAGCTTCCCAGAGTGTTCTAAAGAACAACTAGAGCGCTAACAGTCTTACTTATGACAAAAGTATGGCACAACTGAAGCCATCTTGATTGGAATAAACTGGTAACACTTAAAACATTTAATTTAAAAAGGAACAAAATGAGGGGTTCATTTTGCCATAGAAATTATGGTTAGTGCTGTAGAAAGAAAAATAAGTGCTAGAACACTACCCCCAGCACGACACCCTACACTACCCAAACATAACTGCACTACCCTAAACCCTAAAACACTACCACCAGCACGACTCCCTACACTACCCAAACACCACTGCACTACACTAAACCCTAAATATACCCCCAGCATGACCACCCACACTACACAAACACCACTGCACTACCCTATACCCTAAAACACAACCCCTACACTACACAAACACGGCTGCACTACCCTAAACCCTAAAACACTACCCACAGCATGACCCCTTCACTACACAAACACCACTGCACTGCCCTAAACCCTAAAACACTACCCCAGCACTACCCCCTACACTACCCAAACACCACTGCACTACATTAAACCCTAAAACACTACCCCCAGCACGACCCCCTACACCACCCAAACACCACTGCATTACCCTAAACCCTAGAAAAGAAACCCCCACCCCATGCCCAATCCCCCTTACCTCTCACTCCTCATGGTTCCTCTCTCCTCGTGGTTCCTGCTTCACGTCATCTCTGAGGGGCGGTGCATGTCGTTGTGAGGAAACAGAACAGCCTCTGTTTCCTTACAACGACATGGATCGTCTACATGTTTTTTAGAATGCATGGTCATTTACCATACATACCTTTACAACAAAATTCATTGTAAAGGCATGCGTGGTAAATGACCATGCGTTCTAAAAAAATGCGTAGTAATGACTTTGTGATGTACAACGCATGCGTGGTAATGCATGCGTTGTAATGGTATCGCAAAGTAAAAAAGTCGTTGTAACGGCTGTTTACCGATCGAAGCTTTCCCCTGTTCTTCAGTGAGACGTTTATTTGATTAATTAGGAGGAAGGAATGTGTTTTTTTTACCGAAAATTGCATTCCCGGCTGTTGTATTGTGAAAGTGTCCGTGTGGCCTGGTTTCACTTCCGGTGAGAGAGTGGAAGAGTCTGTTTGGAACTAAAGGAGTTCTGTTGTTGGACGGGGCCGGCGCGACATGTCTTCAGAAAACATAGCTAATGGAAAGCGTCCTCCCTGAAGTGTGGAGCAGTGCCATGAGAGGTCAACGAGTGTGCGTCCCACCGCAGTATGACCGTACCGCGTGACCCATGTGCCGCCTCCAGGGTATGGGAGGCAGAAGCGGCATCGCAGGTCCTCTTGAAGACCGTTGTAGCACTAATTCTACATTTTGGTACTAGGGCATTTTAACTTCGTTGTTCCTGCCAGATACAAAGAGAAGATCCTGTGTTATTCAGTACCCTCGTTACCTTTTTTGTGGGTTGTGGTGCTTGTCACTTCGCTGCCCCGCTGGTGCACATGACTGGGCACCCCTCCTCGTGTGCCATCTGCAGGGCCTCTGCCCTCGGATCACTGGTTTCGGTTTCTGGAGTGGCAACATAAACAGTTGCTCCCAAAGGACTAGCCTGAACACTTAGGTGAATATCCCCTGCACCAGCATTCCACGGAAATTCTTTCCTAGCTCTCCCACGTCAACGAGCACGGCTCCACTCGCGACACCGTATGACGTCATCGGAGCCATAAGAGGACCTTGTCGGCGTGCTGACGTCAGTTCCACCCATTTTTCCCGTGCCACCGAGGCAAACAGGGGACCGAGACATTTTCACATGTATACATAGTATAATAAATATATATATATTCACTGAAAACACCATAGGTTTCAGGCACGTTATAGTTAGAAATGAGCATTTAAAAAAACTTAGAAATTCACTGAAAAAACCATAGGTTTTAGGCACGTTATAGTTAGAAATTAGCATTTAAAAAACCTTAGAAATTCACTGAAAAAACCATAGGTTTCAGGGGCGTTATAGTTAGTTGGACATTTCACTCATACAAAACCATAGAAATTCCCCTGTTATAGTTAGTTCAGCTAACTATAACTCGCGCGCCCGCAATGCACTGATGATGACGTCACATATTACATCACTCATGACATGGTCAGTGACTTCACTCATGACATCACTGAGGACATCACTGATGACATCATCCAGTGAATGTGTGTTTTTCTGAAAATTAAATATGTTTTATATATGTATATCTCAAGGTCAATGGAAGAATAAATGGGTATATAAGTGTCTAAATGGATGATTTGTTTTTGTAAAATTGATTGTATAACTGACTAAGTGTATCTTAGTGAATACATGGGTTAGTGAGTAATGTTTAAATATGAAAATATCTGTATCAGTCTCTCACTTTGTGTATAAGTGGCTGCATGGGTTGGTGAGTAGCTACATGAGTGTCTATATGGGTTATTAGTTGGTTTTTTGAGTATCAGTATGAGTGTCTGAGTGTCTGTATGGTTCGGTGGGGGTATTACTTAGTGCATAGATGCATGAATGAGTGACTCACTGTTTGTATGTGTTGAAGACAGCATGTGTGCAGGACTGTATAGGTGGATGAGTATGTGTATGGGTGTGTTAGTGAGTGAATGACTGTCTCAATAGTGTCTTTATGAGTAACTACATATGTTTTAAACTAGTATATGTGAGTATTGGTGTATATAAGTGAGTATATGTGAGAGTGAGAGATTGAAAGAGTTCCTGTACAAATAAGTAGGTGTTTCTATAAGTGATTGTTTAAGAGAGTAAGTATGTGTAAGTTTCTGTAGAAGTAAGTGTGGTAGTGTGTGTATAACTGTATATGCAAGTAAATGGATGTTTGATACTTTGTTTGCATGTGTGACTATGTGTGTGAGTAACTCTATGGATGAGTGGCGGTGTGTAACAGGATGTATAGGTGTATGAGTACATATGATGAGTGAGTACATGTATGAGTGACTGTTTAGGGACTGTTGGTAAATGAGTGGATGTGTGTGTAGATCTAGGAATTAATGAATAGGTGTGTTGTAACTGGTATTGGTATGTCCATTGTTTTGAAAATGTTAGTTTGTATTTTTTAGTGTGTGTATCAAAGGTTATATTAGGGTGAGAGGAGGTCTGCCACTCTATCACAAGGATGATGTCATCAGTGATGTCATCAGTGATGTCATTTGAGATGTCATCAGTGATGTCATGAGTGATGTCACTGACCATGTCATGAGTGATGTAATATGTGACGTCATCAGCAGTGCATTGCGGGCGCATGAGTTATAGTTAGCTGAACTAACTATAACGGGGAATTTCTATGGTTTTGTACGAGTGAAATGTCCAACTAACTATAACGCCCCTGAAACCTATGGTTTTTTCAGTGAATTTATATATATATATATATATATACGTATATATATACATATATATATGTGTGTGTGTGTGTGTGTGTATGTGTGTGCGTGTATGTGTATGCGTGTATGCGTGTGTTTGTGTGTGTGTGTTAGAGAAGCTTGCCAAGAGTCCTGAAGTGATTATTCGGGCTGTGATAGAGCAGGGAATATTGTCCTCTGGTGAAGAAAAGCCTACATGGCAGGAGCATACAGTCAACTCAGAGACACCACATGTTACAAGAGAGTGAACAGAACACAATTAAAAAAATTAAAGGAATTTAGTGTAGCACTTCTGAAATGAAGAACTGAAGGGCTCATCACTAATGATGAGTACAGCTACGTCAAAACAAAAGAACCCAAACTTCTGGTATTCTACCTGATCCCAAACATACATAACGGCCCAGAGAAACCCCCAGGCAGGCCAATCATAGCAGCATAGGAAGAGAATGCATCTAAGTATTCAGACATTCACGCATTCACTCACACACCCAGTGAGTCACGTATGCAGCCACTCCCAGACCCACACAGACACTCACACACCCACTCACACACCCATTGAGACACTCATATTCTCCCTCACACAACCACTCAGACACTCATGCACTCACTCACAGACTCACTCTCAAAGGTTACAGTTAGGATATCCAAATTTAAAAACCTTAGAAATTCACTTCAAAAGCCATAGGCTATAGGGACTTTATAGCTAGGAAAAAGCATTAAAAAAACTTAGAAACTCACTGAAAAACCAAAGGTTCAGGGCCCTTATAGTTAGGAAAAAAAATAAAAAATACATTAGAAATTCACTGAAAAAACCAAAGGATGCAGAGACATTATAGTTAGGCTCAGATTTCATTTGTACAAAACCAGTGAAATTCAGCAGTTATAGTTAGCTGAGCTATCTATAACTTACGCCGCCGCAATGCACTGCTTATGACCTCACATATTACATCACTCATGACATGGTCGGTGACATCACTGATGATATCACTGAGGGACTTTGGAGAGGTAAAATGTACTATTCCCACTCCAGTCAGCGCAACAGTAAGGAGAGAGTTGGATTTTAGAGCGGTACAATTTAATATTCCCAGTCTATGCAATGGTAGGGAGGTTTTCAGAGGGGTGACATTTTCTATTCCCACTCCCGTCAGCACAACAGTAGGGAAAGTGTTGGACTTTGGAGGGGTAAAATTCATTATTTCCACTCCAGTTTGTGCAACAGAAGGGAAAGCATTGGATTTCGGTGTGGTAAAACTTACTATTCCCATTCCAGTCAGTGCAACAAGAGGGAAAGTGTTGCACTTGAAGGGATAAAATCTACTATTCCCATTTCAGTCTCTGTAGCAGTAGTGAAAACATTGGATTTCAGAAGGGTAACATTTACTATTCCCACTCCAAACACCTCAACAGCAGGGAAAGTGTTGAACTGCAAAGAAGTTTATTTTACTATTTCTACTGTAGTCTAAGCAAGAGTAGGGAAAATGCTTCACAACAAACTAACATTAAATATATATATATATATATATATTATCTACTGGCGGTCGCCAGTAGATAGTTATAGTTAGGACCTATTTTCCATAGGAAATCCGCGACATTCTATTTGAAATAACTCTCTTGCCGGTTGACGAATCTTCGCGAAATTTTCAAACTTTATGGCCCGCTCCGGTCCGCTCCTACCCTGAAAGTCTCGGGTGATTCGTCAAGCGGGGCCGAGAAAAAGGGGGTCCCAAAACGTGTTTTCTCCATTCATTTTCCCATAGGAAACTTTAGACACGGCTACAGCCTGAACTGCTGAACGGAATTACACCAAATTTGGCAAAGAGGTAGTTCTTGGTTCAGAAAGAACCCTTTTGTTAAATGGTGTAAACCCGTTCAGTAGTTCCTGAGAAAATCAAAAGGAAAATCACATATATATCTATGGCCGCGCCGGATTCGTGCACCCTCCCGATCACGAGCTGTCTGCTAATTGGCTGTCAACACTCCAAACCAGGAAGTGTTGGCAGCCATCTTGTTCCTCAGTAGAACCGAGGAACAAGAAAGCAGTAAAAAGTGCGCAAAACGCACAAAGGGGGCAGGGTAGAAACACCCTGACCCCTAGGTCTGCTCAGGGGTCCCACAAGGACCCCCTGGGTAGAAAAGCATTTTTTAAATCGGCAGGATGCGCTCAGGTAGCGCGGATCCTGCCGGAAAATTGAAGCGCGGTCTCCCGCGCTCGATGTTAATTTGCCCCCAGGTGGGCCAAGTCCCGGGGCATGGTGGGGGGTTAAATTATGTATGGGGGCCTCTAAGGGCCCCCAAGCCCCGGGACTGCCACCCCCCGGGCTTTAACAAAAATGGTGCGGGAGGGCTCTTTGCCCTCCCGCTGCCCCGGGACCGCCACCTCCCCGGGGCTTTTGTTTTTATTTTTTAATCCTGTGTGGGGGCTCCAGCCCCCCACACGCCCGGGACCGCCACCTCCCGGGGCACTAAAAATTAAAAATGAGGGTCCGTTTTGGACCCCGAAGCCCCGGGGACCACCACCTGAAAATGTGGGGAGGGGGGCCACGCGGCCCCCCTCCTGGAGCCCTTGATGGCCCTGGGGACCGCCACCCCCCAGGGCCGGCTCCTGCAGTGTCCCGGGTGCCTACCCCTGGGACACTGCTGTTTGCAATGACAGGACGGAGCCTCGCGGCTCCCGTCCTGTCATTGCAAACTTGCTTTGGATATTGGAAGAGAGAGCAGGAAACCTGCTCTCGCTTCCAATATCCAAAGCTGATTGCTTTTCCACATGGGGAGCAGCATGTTAGCTGCTCCCCATGTGGAAAAGCAATGCCGGCTCCGCAGGAGGCGGGGAGCTGGCTGGGACTGTGGGGGAATTGGAGACCCCCCCACAGTCCCCAACGAGAGGCCAGGCCCCGGGGGATGGGGTCCCCGGGGCCATAAGTGGCCAGGAAGGGGGCCACGCAGCCCCCTCCCCAATTTTTTTTTTTTTTTAAAAGTGCAAGGCCGGCCCCGGGGATGGGGTCCCCGGGCCTTAAATGGCCTGAGGAGGGGGCCACGCAGCCCCCTCCAAATAAAAAATCAAAAAATCGAGGCCATGCCCTGGGGGATGGGGTCCCCGGGCCAATACAGGCCCAGGGAAGGGGGCCACGCGGCCCCCTTCCCGTTTTTTTTTTTTAATTTAAAAAATATATATATTGCTCAGGCCCCGGGGGATGGGGTCCCCGGGGCCAAAGTGGGCAAGGGAAGGGGGCCACGCAGCCCCCTCCCATTAAAAAAAAATAGAAAGAAAAAAACGATCGGCATCGTGCCGGAGGCCCCGGCCCCTGCCTGCAGTACTTTGCAAACGCGCCCTGGCGCTGTTGCAGAGGGGGAACAAATTCCCCTTGAATACTGGGGTCTCTGGGGACCAACTAGCCCACCAGGAACCTCCAGTATGCGCCAGGGGCTGCGTTGCAGAGACGTGTACAGAGGCCACGCCCCTTTTACACCTCTCTGCAACGCAGGTCTGTGGCGCTTTGGAGGTATATGGTTGGCTAGTTGGACTCCAGGGACCCTCAGGATTCAAGGGGACTTAATCCCCAACTTAAAACGCGCCACGGGCGCGTTTGCACAGTGGTGAAGGGAGGGGGCGGGGCTTCAGGTGACATGTGTGCAAACAGGCCCCGTGGCGCGTTTTGAGATGGGGAATTAAATCCCCTTCAATCCTGAGGGTCCTTGGGGGCCAACTAGCCCAACAGGTACGTCCAGAAAGCGCCACAGAGCTGCGTTGAGGGGTGTAAAAAGGGGTGTGGCCTCTGTACACGTCTCTGCAACGCAGCCCCCTGGCGCATACTGGAGGTTCCTGGTGGGCTAGTTGGCCCCCAGGGACCCTCATGATTCAAGGGGACTTAATCCCCAACTTAAAACGCGCCACGGGGCGCGTTTGCTCAGATGTCACCTCAGGTCCCGCCCTCCCTTCACCATTGTGCAAATATTCCTCTAAAATCAGCCGAAATACGAACTCCGATTTACTCACCTGTTATCAGGAGAGACCTCAGTGCTGCATCTTTCAGCCCAGTACTGGTCCTGAAAAGTAATTCTAACCGTACTTACCAGTAACTTGAATTTCCTTTCATAGGCTAACATTGACTGGTTTCACTTGGAAATTCTTCTAAGTGTGCAGTTTTGGAACTTTATAATATTCCTCTAAAATCAGCCGAAATACGGATTCCGATTTACTCACCTGTTATCAGGAGAGACCTCAGTGCTGCATCTTTCAGCCCAGTACTGATCCTGAAAAGTAATTTTAACCGTACTTACCAGCAACTTGAATTTCCTTCCATAGGCTAACATTGACTGGTTTCACTTGGAAATTCTTCTAAGTGTGGAGTTTTGGAACTTTATAATATTCATCTAAAATCAGCCGAACTACGTAATTCCGATTTACTCACCTGTTATCAGGAGAGAACCCAGTGCTGCATCTTTTAGCCCAGTACTGATCCTGAAAAGTAATTTTAACCGTACTTACCAGGAACTTGAATTTCCTTCCATAGGCTAACATTGACTGGTTTCACTTGGAAATTCTTCTAAGTGTGGAGTTTTGGAACTTTATAATATTCCTCTAAAATCAGCCGAACTACGAATTCCGATTTACTCACCTGTTATCAGGAGAGAACCCAGTGCTGCATCTTTTAGCCAAGCACTGACCCTGAAAAGTAATTCTAACCGTACTTACCAGTAACTTGAATTTCCTTCCATAGGCTAACATTGACTGGTTTCACTTGGAAATTCTTCTAAGTGTGGAGTTTTGGAACTTTATAATATTCCTCTAAAATCAACCGAACTACGAATTCCGATTTACTCACCTGTTATCAGGAGAGAACCCAGTGCTGCATCTTTTAGCCCAGCACTGACCCTGAAAAGTAATTCTAACCGTACTTACCAGTAACTTATATTTCCTTCCGTAGGAATCCATTATCTGGTTTTCAGCAGAAAAGTTTCAAAGTGTCGATTTTCTCAAACTACAAATATTCCTTAAAAGTCGCCTGTATGACTTAAACGCATTCTTTCAACTGTTTACAGGAGATGCACCAGTGCTGGATCCAGGATCCAACACTGAGTAAGAAAAAGTAACGAAAACACTACTTACCTGCTAAGTGAATTTCCTCCCATAGGATAACATTGGTGATTCTATGTGAAAAAGTTTCTAAGTGTCAACTTTTAAAATACAATAATATTCCTTAAAAATCACTACTGTAACCAAAACGCTTTACTCAACTGTTTACAGGAGATGTCCCAGGACTGAATCTAGGATCCAGTCCTGTGGTTAGAAAAGTAATCCATAAAGTAACTAATTGCATTTAACTAGAAATTCACATTGAGGTCAATGTTGCATTGTGTTTGAAATTGTGTTGCCCATTGCAACAACTGTAACTACTGTACTTAAAACTCTATTGCCTATTTGCAAACTATTTAAACTAAAGTAATTCATTCTGAGAAAGTATATTTTGTAATGTAATGTATAATGTAATTACAATGTAATTTAAAAATAAAATATCTAAAAATAAATAGTTTTAAAAAATGTAGTAAATCAGTATCCAAAAAATAAATATAACAATTAATACATTTAAAAATTGTCATTTACAAAACCTTTGAAATTCACTGAAAAAAACATAGGTTTCAGACATGTTATAGTTAGAAATTAGCATTTAAAAAACCTTTGAAATTCACTGAAAAAACCATAGGTTTCAGACACGTTATAGTTAGAAATTAGCATTTAAAAAACCTTTGAAATTCACTGAAAAAACCATAGGTTTTAGGGACAGTTATAGTTAGTTGGACATTGCACTCGTACAAAACCCGTGAAATTCCCCCGTTATAGTTAGTTCAGCTAACTATAACTCGCGCCCCGCAATTCACTGCTGATGACGTCACATATTACATCACTCATGACATGGTCAGTGACATCACTGATGACATCACTGATGACATCTCAAATGACATCACTGATGACATCATCCATGTGATAATTTCATGCATCATCTCACACCCTAATATAACTTTTGATACACCCACTCTTATTTACAGACTGCCATTCTCAAAACCATAGACACTCCAACACCAAAAACTACATACCCACTCACTGATTCTTAGGTCTACACACACATCCACTCACTCACCCGTACACTCACTCATACTTACAGTCACTCAGTACTGGACTATCATATGCACTCATACACCTATATAAACACTCACACACCGCCACTCATCCATAGAGGTACTCACACACCTAGTCAGTCATGCAAAAAATTAATCACACACCCATTTACTCACCTATACAGTTATACACACACCAGCTCACTTACTCATACAAATACTAGCACATTCTTACGCTCTTATACAATAACTGATACAAGCACACACGCATCCATACAGCCACTCTCACAATCACACACTCTCACTTATAGCCTTTTAAATACTCTAAAACACAAATATACTGCCTTTTACATATGTAGTTACTCGCACATGTACCACTGAGATATACATTCACTCACTAACACACCCATACACACACTCACCCACCCAAGCAGTCCATCACAGACGCACTCTTCAAATCATGCACCCAGTGAATCACCCACTCACACATCTATGTACAGAGTCGCACACACCCCACCCACACAAACACTCAGGCACCCATACAGATACTCAGACAACCAATCAATATCTCATATAGACACTCATGTAGCTATTCACAAACCCATGCAGCCACTTAAACAGCAACAGACAGACAGATACAGACATTCACCCAGTTTAGTCACTAACCCATGCATTCAGTAAGATACGTTTAATCACTCACTTATACAGTTAGTCACGCACCTACTAAATCATCCATACAGACACTTATACACCCACTCATTCTTCAATACGCCTTTCCCTATATACATTAAAAATATTTAAACTTTACAGAAACACAGTCACTAGATGATGTCATCAGTGATGTCATCAGTGATGTCATCAGTGATGTCACTGACCATGTCATGAGTGATGTAATATGTGACGTCATCAGCAGTGCATTGCGGGTGCGACTTATAGTTAGCTGAACTAACTATAACGGGGGAATTTCACGGGTTTTGTACGACTGCAATGTCCAACTAACTATAACTGTCCCTAAAACCTATGGTTTTTTCAGTGAATTTCAAAGGTTTTTTAAATGCTAATTTCTAACTATAACGTGTCTGAAACCTATGGTTTTTTCAGTGAATATATATATATATATATATATATATATATATATATATATATATAAATTAGCATTTAAAAAACCTTAGAAATTCACTGGAAAAAAAATAGGTTCCAGGGGCGTTATAGTTAGTTGGACATTTCACTCGTACAAAACCATAGAAATTCCCCCGTTATAGTTAGTTCAGCTAACTATAACTCGCGCGCCCGCAATGCACTGCTGATGACGTCACATATTACATCACTCATGACATGGTCAGTGACATCACTCATGACATCACTGATGATATCTCAAATGACATCACTGATGACATCATCCTTGTGATAGAGTGGCAGACCTCCTCTCACTCTAATATAACCTTTGATACACACACTCAAAAATACAAACTAACATTTTCAAAACAATGGACATACCAATACCAGTTACAACACACCTATTCATTAATTCCAAGATCTACACACACATCCACTCATTTACCAACAGTCCCTAAACAGTCACTCATACATGTACTCACTCATCATATGTACTCATACACCTATACATCCTGTTACACACCGCCACTCATCCATAGTTACTCACACACATAGTCACACATGCAAACAAAGTATCAAACATCCATTTACTTGCATATACAGTTATACACACACTACCACACTTACTTCTACAGAAACTTACACATACTTACTCTCTTAAACAATCACTTATAGAAACACCTACTTATTTGTACAGGAACTCTTCCAATCTCTCACTCTCACATATACTCACTTATATACACCAATACTCACATATACTAGTTTAAAACATATGTAGTTACTCATAAAGACACTATTGAGACAGTCATTCACTCACTAACACACCCATACACATACTCATCCACCTAGACAGTCCTGCACACATGCTGTCTTCAACACATACAAATAGTGAGTCACTCATTCATGCATCTATGCACTAAGTAATACCCCCACCGAACCATACAGACACTCAGACACTCATACTGATACTCAAAAACCAACTAATAACCCATATAGACACTCATGTAGCTACTCACCAACCCATGCAGCCACTTATACACAAGGTGAGAGAATGATACAGATATTTTCATATTTAAACATTACTCACTAACCCATGTATTCACTAAGATACACTTAGACAGTTATACAATCACTTTTACATAAAAAAATCATCCATTTAGACACTTATACACCCATTTATTCTTCCATCGACCTTGAGATATACATATATAAAACATATTTAATTTTCAGAAAAACACACATTCACTGGATGATGTCATCAGTGATGTCATCAGTGATGTCATGAGTGATGTCACTGACCATGTCATGAGTGATGTAATATGTGACGTCATCACAATGCATTGCGGGCGCGCGAGTTATAGTTAGCTGAACTAACTAAAACGGGGGAATTTCTATGGTTTTGTATGAGTGAAATGTCCAACTAACTATAACGCACCTGAAACCTATGGTTTTTTCAGTGAATTTCTAAGGTTTTTTAAATGCTAATTTCTAACTATAACGTGCCTGAAACCTATGGTTTTTTCAGTGAATTTCTAAGGTTTTTTAAATGCTAATTTCTAACTATAACGTGCCTGAAACCCATGGTTTTTTCAGTGAATATATATATATTTATTATACTATGTATACATGTGAAAATGTCTCGGTCCCCTGTTTGCCTCGGTGGCACGGAAAAATGGGTGGAACTGACGTCAGCATGCCGACGAGGTCCTCTTATGGCTCCGATGACGTCATACGGTGCCGCAAGCGGAGCCGTGCTCGTTGACGTGGGAGAGCTGGGAAAGAATTTCCGTGGAATGCTGGTGCAGGGGATATTCACCTAAGTGTTCAGGCTAGTCCTTTGGGAGCAACTGTTTATGTTGCCACTCCAGAAACCGAAACCAGTGATCCGAGGGCAGAGGCCCTGCAGATGGCACACGAGGTGGGGTGCCCAGTCGTGTGCACCAGCGGGGCAGCGAAGTGACAAGCACCACAACCCACAAAAAAGGTAACGAGGGCACTGAATAACACAGGATCTTCTCTTTGTATCTGGCAGGAACAACGAAGTTAAAATGCCCTAGTACCAAAATGTAGAATTAGTGCTACAACGGTCTTCAAGAGGACCTGCGATGCCGCTTCTGCCTCCCGTACCCTGGAGGCGGCACATGGGTCACGCGGTACGGTCATACTTCGGTGGGACGCACACTCGTTGACCTCTCATGGCACTGCTCCACACTTCAGGGAGGACGCTTTCCATAAGCTATGTTTTCTGATGACATGTCGCGCCGGCCCCGTCCAACAACAGAACTCCTTTAGATCCAAACAGACTCTTCCACTCTCTCACCGGAAGTGAAACCAGGCCACGCGGACATTTTCACAATACAACAGCCGGGAATGCACTTTTCGGTAAAAACCACATTCCTTCCTCCTAATTAATCAAATAAACGTCTCACTGAAGAACAGGGGCCAGCTTCGATCGGTAAACAGCCGTTACAACGACTTTTTTACTTTGCGATACCATTACAACGCATGCATTACCACGCATACGTTGTACATCACAAAGTCATTACTACGCATTTTTAGAACGCATGGTCATTTACCACGCATGCCTTTACAACGAATTTTGTTGTAAAGGTATGTATGGTAAATGACCATGCATTCTAAAAACATGTAGACGATCCATGTCGTTGTAAGGAAACAGAGGATGTTCTGTTTCCTCACAACAACGTGAACCGCCCCTCAGAGATGACGTGAAGCAGGAACCACGAGGAGAGAGGAACCATGAGGAGTGAGAGGTAAGGGGGATTGGGCATGGGGTGGGGGTTTCTTTTCTAGGGTTTAGGGTAATGCAGTGGTGTTTGGGTGGTGTAGGGGTCATGCTGGGGGTAGTGTTTTAGGGTTTAGGGTAGTGCAGTAGTGTAGGGGGTTGTGCTGGTGGTAGTGTTTTAGGTTTAGGTAGTGCAGTGGTGTATGGGTAGTGTAGGGGTCGTGCTGGGGTAGTGTTTTAGGTTTAGGTAGTGCAGTGGTGTTTGAGTAGTGTAGGGGGTCATGCTGGTGGTAGTGTTTTAGGGTTTAGGGTAGTGCAGTGGTGTTTGTGTAGTGTAGGGGGTCATGCTGGGGGTAGTGTTTTAGGTTTAGGGTAGTGCAGTGGTGTTTGTGTAGTATAGGGGGTCATGCTGGGGGTAGTGTTTTATGGTTTAGGGTAGTGCAGTGGTGTTTGGGTAGTGTAGGGGTCGTGCTGGGGTAGATTTAGGGTTTAGGGTAGTGCAGTGGTGTTTGGGTAGTGTAGGGAGTCGTGCTGGGGGTAGTGTTTTAGGGTTTAGGGTAGTGCAGTGGTGTTTGTGTAGTATAGGGGGTTGTGCTGGGGGTAGTGTTTTAGGGTTTATGTTAGTGCAGTGGTGTTTGGGTAGTGTAGGGATAGTGCTGGGGTAGTGTTTTAGGGTTTAGGGCAGTGCAGTGGTGTTTGTGTAGTGAAGGGGTCATGCTGTGGGTAGTGTTTTAGGGTTTAGGGTAGTGCAGTCGTGTTTGTGTAGTGTAGGGGGTCGTGTTTTAGTGTATAGGGTAGTGCAGTGGTGTTTGTGTAGTGTGGGTGGTCATGCTGGGGGTATATTTAGGGTTTAGTGTAGTGCAGTGGTGTTTGGGTAGTGTAGGGAGTCGTGCTGGTGGTAGTGTTTTAGGGTTTAGGGTAGTGCAGTTATGTTTGGGTAGTGTAGGGTGTCGTGCTGGGGGTAGTGTTTTAGCACTTATTTTTCTTTCTACAGCACTAACCATAATTTCTATGGCAAAATGAACCCCTCATTTTGTTCCTTTTTAAATTAAATGTTTTAAGTGTTAACAGTTTATTCCAATCAAGATGGCTTCAGGTGTGCCATACTTTTGTCATAAGTAAGACTGTTAGCGCTCTAGTTGTTCTTTAGAACACTCTGGGAAGCTGCAGTAGAACACAAAGGCATCAACTGACAGGCTGCTCCTGTTGAAATATAACATGAAGATATTTGAGATCTCACTTAAAACATGTCCTAATTTTTCTTTCTACAGCACTAACCATAATTTCTATGACAAAATGAACCCCCTCATTTTGTTCCTTTTTAAATTAAATGTTTTAAGAGTTACCAGTTTATTCCAATCAAGATGGCTTCAGGTGTGCCATAATTTTGTCATAAGTAAGACTGTTAGCGCTCTAGTTGTTCTTTAGAACACTCTGGGAAGCTGCAGTAGAACACAAAGGCATCAACTGACAGGCTGGTCCTGTTGAAATATAACAGGAAGATATTTGAGATCACACTTGAAACATGTCCTAATTTTTCTTTCTACAGCACTAACCATAATTTCTATGACAAAATGAACCCCATCATTTTGTTCCTTTTTAAATTAAATGTTTTAAGTGTTACCAGTTTATTCCAATCAAGATGGCTTCAGGTGTACCATAATTTTGTCATAAGTAAGGCTGTTAGCACTCTAGTTGTTCTTTAGAACACTCTGGGAAGCTGCAGTAGAACACAAAGGCATCAACTGACAGGCTGCTCCTGTTGAAATATAACAGGAAGATATTTGAGATCTCACTTAAAACATGTCCTAATTTTTCTTTCTACAGCACTAACCATAATTTCTATGGCAAAATGAACCCCCTCATTTTGTTCCTTTTTAAATTAAATGGTTTAAGTGTTACCATTTTATTCCAATCAAGATGGCTTCAGGTGTGCCTTAATTTTGTCATAAGTAAGACTGTTAGCGCTCTAGTTGTTCTTTAGAACACTCTGGGAAGCTACAGTAGAACACAAAGGCATCAACTGACAGGCTGCTCCTGTTGAAATATAACAGGAAGATATTTGAGATCACACTTGAAACATGTCCTAATTTTTCTTTCTACAGCACTAACCATAATTTCTATGACAAAATTAACCCCATCATTTTGTTCCTTTTTAAATTAAATGTTTTAAGTGTTACCAGTTTATTCCAATCAAGATGGCTTCAGGTGTGCCATAATTTTGTCATAAGTAAGGCTGTTAGCACTCTAGTTGTTCTTTAGAACACTCTGGGAAGCTGTAGTAGAACACAAAGGAATCAACTGACAGTCTCTGCCCTTGTTGGATGTACATGTTTTACTGAGAATGTCAGACTTCATTCTCACATGACTGAGAAAGATAATGTGAATTTACAGAAAATATGCTCTCATTTTAGCTTCTGGAGCACCTTCCAAAACTGTATGGGACAAGCATGTGAAAATAGTTTTCTCTCAAACATGATTCATGATATCCCAGCAGAAGGTTTTTCACAGGGTAAAATCACCTTAGAACACACCACAATTCCTGAAATTAGTATGGTACCATCAACAAATGAATTCTAATGTAACTAAAGTCTGTTATCACCCTTTATAGTTCTCCTTTGGTAACCCTCAAAATCTTCGATTCACTACAATGCATTTCAATGGGGTACTATCATTTATATTGGTCCCAAGATGACTGCCAGCAATTCCAGGATGAAGTGCTGACAGCCAATCAGATCTCACGATGACATGTGTGGTTAGGCTCCGCCCAGATATATATGTGTTTTCTTTTTCAAATTTCTCAGGAACTACTGAACGGATTTACACCATTTAAGCAAAAGGCACGACCCTGAACCAAGGGCTACCTTTTGGCAAATTTGGTGTAATTCCGTTCAGCAGTTCGGGCTGTAGCTGCGACTAAAGGTTCCTATGGAAAATTGCATGGGGAAAACATGTTTTGGGACCCCTTTTTCTCGGCCCCCGCTTGCCGAATCACCCCGAGACTTTCAGGATAGGAGCGGACCGGAGCGCCCCAACAAGTTGGAACATTTCGCGAAGATTCGTCAACCGGCGCCAAAGTTATTTCAAATAGAATGGTGCGGATTTCCTATGGAAAATAGGTCCTAACTATAACTATCTACTGGCGACCGCCAGTAGATAATATATATATATATTCAAAATCTAAAAACAATTTACATAGTTACTATTCAATAAACAATTTCTCAATTAATATATAATTGTTATTCAATTTTTAACTATTAAACATTCCACTCTGGACCGCACCTAAAACATAACTATGCCATATCTTCCATTTTTAAAACAAATTAAATATTTTATTAACAATCAATGATTAACACAGGGAACGATGAGCTATTCTTAAATGCCTACAGAAGGGTATTGAACAGATCAAGATTAAATTTATGGCCACTAGCAGACAGAAAGCTAATACTGGAGAGAGATGGTTTGACTCAAACTGCTCAAAGGCCCACCAGAACCTGATTATGGCCCTAAAGAAAGTCCCTAGAGATAGGGGAGATAGTTAGGAGGCAGAAATATTATAAACATACCTTAGCATCCTGTAAGAGGGAGATCAAGGAGAAAGCTTGGGAGGATCTTTTGAACCCTGATATCCTAAGTAACAGCACGTCCTTTTGGGAAATCATTAACTGCCCCTTTTTTCAGGAGTAGCAAACAGTGTAGTAGATTGCACAATCCCTGAGGACACCTGGGTAAAACACTTCCCTGAGATCTACGGAAGATCAGCAAAGGCTTCCCCACCCTACCATTGAGTCCACAGAGGGATGCTTCCAACCCTTGCTTTAAAGTGGAGGAGGTAGGGAGCGCCATACAAGCTATGACTGAGAACAAGGCCCCGAGGCAGGACGGGGTCCCTTCTGACATTTTTAAACATGACCCACTGGTTTGGGCAAGAATAATAACGCATGTCTTTAATGGGGCATGAAGAAAGGGTCCTCTCTCTTCTTGGAGATGATCTGACATTATCCCAGTATTTAAAAAGGGGGCTAGGTCAGATCCAAGGTGCTATAGGACAATTTCCATCATTGATTCATCAGTTAAGGTCCCGGGTTGGGTGATCTTGTCTAGATTATCAAACTGGCTAGAGCAAAAATTATTGATTTCCTTTTTGTAATACAGGTTTGGGAAGGGTAAAGGCACTCTTAATCAGCGCCTTAATTTACACCTGTTAATCAGTAAATATACAGTAGCTAAAAGAGAGCAGATGCATCTGGCATTTATGGACTTGACGTCCACCTTCGACCGGGGCAACAGAATGAAGCTATGGTCATTACTAATTGACTTAGTGCTGGAGTATAGCCTTATAAACTTATACATGATCTGCATCAGGACCTTACAGCTGCAGTTAGGTATAATCATAATGAGTGCTTAGCAGTAACCCTGGGCGGAGTTCGCGGAGTTTCGCTATGCGAAATTCCACGAAGTGGGAAAAAAACTCCGCCGCGTACGCGAAGCTCCGCAAGCGGCAGAGTGTGATAGAAAAATTCTGCTCGCAGTGATTTTCAGTGCCGGATGCTTGTCCCCACTGTGCAATCATTGCAAACGGCACCATGCACAGCGCAAGCGGGCGCTGCGTTCCTTTCTGCCGCTCGAGTAGATTTTTACTCGAGCGGCAGCTTTCTCAACGCGAACGGGCAGTTTCTCAATGCAAGCGGTCGCGAGCACACGTGACCACTCGCAATGAGAAACCTGACCCCCCCCGCATTGAGAAATCTCGCCGGGAGGTTTATTTTCCATGCCCCCGCTCGCCAACTTGATGCTGACGATCGCGAACGAGGAAAAATCTCACCGGGAGGTGGATTTTCCTCGCTCGCGCTCGCCAACTTGACGTTGACGAACGCGAGCGAGGGAAAAAACTCAGCGGAGCGAAGTTTTCTGGAGCTCCGCGTAATGCGGAGTGCAGAAAACTCCGCAAACTCCACAAGCGGAGCGGAGTTCACCGCCCGGGCTTACTTAACAGCCCAAATAAAAATATATAAAGTGGTGAGGCAAGGATGTATTTTGGCTGCATTATTATTCACACTCTATATTAATAACCTAGGCCCTTTCTAATGCTCAGCCACAAAGGATATTCCCCCGGTATGGTCCCATTTTATTCCAGCACTTATATACGCTTCATATAGTTTATGGCTTCCCTTGACATGGACGTAAAGCATCCTAAATCTCATATGATGGTTATTGACCATAAGAAGAAAGTCCTGAGGAAAACCATGGGAGGAAATCAGGCAGTGACCAGAGTTACTTCATTCCCTTATTTGGGGGTCATTTTTGATGAGAGGGGGTCAAGGGTCCTACAAAGAAATGTCAAGAGAAACCTGCTGATGAGATCAGAAGCCTCAGTATTTGAATTTGTGAAAAGGTTGGGGGCTAGACCCGTACAAGCCATGGTTAAGGTTTACCGAGCTAAATGTTTATCCATTGCTAGTTATGGAAGTGATATGTGGGGTATATAAGGATTGTGGTGAGATACAGAAAGCTGATAATGATTTTATTGGAAGATTACTGTTAATCCCACAGTCAGTCACCACTTTTATAGCGCAAGAACTGGGGTTGGAGTATATTGCGAACAGACTAGCTCTTTCACCCCTAGCTCGTTGGTTCACAATTTGGTCAAGTACCGAGCTAGGGCTGAATCAGGCTTTCATAAAAGATTGTATTTCCCTGGATAAAGGTCATTCCATCCCGTGGCTGCACTATATTAAAGTTTGGCTGGAAAGCTGGGGTGTCAAGAGTTATATGGTGCACCGGAAAGGATCACCCAAAGAGATTGGTCCTGGATTAAAAAGCTATTTATAACAACAGTTAAAGTGGGTAGGGAAGAAAGAGAAGTTTTAAAACCCTCAGTTAGGGCCCATATACGTCTAAAGACAGATGTTGTTTATGGAACCTTACTTAATTATGGTTATATTACCCCATTACTGCTTTCTTTTACCCCGTTTTAGATTGAATCTTTTGCACTGGCTTTAGCAGAACCCCACGGGCAGCATAAGGTGGAAGACCAAGGGCCATGCTCATGTGATAACTTTTCCGTCCAATGCACTTTTTTTTTTTTTTTATAATTACCAGACCCTAAGACAATGTTATATTTTACCGTTGCTCAGAGGGAAGGGATTTTGGTCACTTCAAATGTTACAGTCCCCCAATATTTGCTTTAATGTGGCAAGCTTTTTGTCGGGTGCTCTCAGAAGTAGGAAAAAACATTTGAGCAGCTGAGATTATGCAAAGGCCTTTTTAAATTGAATCTTTTTATAGTATTTCAAAATTGAAGATATGTATTTATGAGGAAATGTACTTTTATCTTTGTTTTTTTTTTTTAGTCCTCATTTAGCAATATTTTGGAGTTGGAGATGTCAGGGGCCCGATGTCCCTGCTGTTCCAGCTGTAAGGGTTTCTCCTGGGTAAACGCATCATATGCGTGGAGAATTTCCTTGTCCCTTCTTTTCCTCAGGCCCCTTTTTGTCCGCTTCCAGCGCAAATCGGTTATGAGTGGCGCTAGTTGCTCTGACTACTCCTTCAAGTTCCCACTTGAGATCTTTATTGCATTGCCTAATCATTGGAGATTAAGACACGTGCCCCGTTCTTTGGCTTGTTTGAGTGGATTCTTCCCAAATACTGCAAGAGTTATACCTTTTACCCGTATTCCCACTTCTATCTAGTTTATTTACTCTTTGTATGGAGGCCAGCCATTCTCTATGTGTAGGAGGTATATTTTTCACCCATTTAATGCATATCTCCCTTCTTGCTAACAATATCAATAAGAAGAGAATATTCTCTTGATCTTTGCTCAACTTGGGTTTATTTAAATTATGATGATTTATCCCAAAAATAACAAGATCAATACTCACTTCCACGTGTTGTCCCAACATCTTGGATAAGGTCTTACCCGTCTCTCTCCAAAATTCCTCGAGTTGCGGGCACTGCCGAAACATGTGGAAGTCGTCCGCGCCATCTTCCCCACATTTAGGGCAACTTCTCCCCTTTTGACTGCTGATCTTAGACAATCTCCTTGGTGACCAATATGCTCTATAGGTTGTAAATAAATGATTTTTTCTCAGAGGGGCAGATTTCACTATTCGCCAACAAGTAGCCATTGATACTTGCCACTCATGTTGGATATCCAGCTCTGGCAGTTCTTTCGCCCAAATCTCCCTTGGAATTTTGTATTCTTCTTCCCCTGCTTGGATTAGGGCCCAGTACCAGCATCATATTTCTTTAATGTTAGTCTTATTGCCCTGCATCGATTCCTCTATATTCCCATTTCCAAGTTGATTTTCTTTTTGGCTCTTAACCCAGCTGGATAGTTGATAATACTTGAATCTTGCAAGTGTGCCCTTAGTCCTTTCGTTTAGGACTTCCCATTCTACGATCGAGTTTTGTTCAATTAGTTGACCCCATTTAGTGATGTTATTTTCCCTCAAGGGGATTGCTAGCTTGTCTCTAAGACACTCTGGGGTTCCGGAGGAATCCCAGATTGGTGCATATTCACTGTAGTATGGAATCTTTAGGGTTCTTCTCATTTGGTACCAAAGTTTTGCTGCCGACATAAGAGTCTTCAGTTTTATCTTCTTGAAATATTTGGGGTGTCCAAATTTGTAAAGGTAATGACTTCCTTCTTTATTGACTAATGCCTGCAAGTAAATGGGGTATGAATCAAAACTATCCATCAATTTCCTGATGTTTTTAAATTGGAAAGCTCTACAATATTCCAAAATATCCAGGCTTGCAATACCACCTTGCGCCTTTTTCCTTCTTATCTTCTTCCAGGCAATCCTTGCCCCTTTAGCAACCCAAATAAAACTACTTAGTTCTCCCTGTAGTTTTTTTATCCAGTCTGTTTTGAAATCCAGAGGAATGGTGCTAAAAAGATAAGTACATTTTGGGAGTATCGTCATTTTGATTATATTCGATCTTCCCATAAATGTCAGAGGTAGACCTTCCCATACTTTAAGTAGCCTCCTTACTTCTTTGTGACTTCTGTCAAAGTTCAGAATTGCTATTTCCTCTATATCTGTTGTGAGGTCAATCCCGAGATACTTTATTTTTTCCTTCACCATCGGGTTTTGAGAGTTACTATTCCATTCTAAGATTTCAGACTTCATTTGGTTCACTAAGTATCCTGAGACTTTTCCATATTGTTCCAAAATATCTTCGATTTTGGGAAGTGAGGCCATTAAATTACTGGTGAACACCATCAGGTCATCTGCATATAATGCTACCTTCTTCTCCCAGCCCTGGTATTTGAATGGAACTATATCCTTCTCTTTTCTTAGCAGACATGCTAAGGGCTCGATATAAAGATTAAAAAGTAACAGAGAGAGAGGGCAACCCTGTCTCGTGCCCCTCTTTATCGTTATCTTGTCCGTGAGACTGTCGTTCACTAGAACCTTAGCTGAGGGTCCTTTATAGATCTGCTTTATAGCGTCCTGGAAGGTATCTCCAAGATTAAATTTAGCTAGAGTTGCATTTAAAAAAGGCCAACTAACTCTGTCGAACGCTTTTGCGGCGTTGAAAGTTATGATTGACAGGGGGACCGAATGATGAATTGCTACGTCTATTGCGCTTATAAGTTCATGGGTTAGTTCCTGTATTTACCTTCCTTTAATAAAACCTTTTTGGTTTGGATGTATTACAGACCCTGCTACTTTTCCTAATCTTCTAGCTAATATTTGTGTGTAGACCTTATAGTCCGTATTTAAAAGTGAAATCGGTCTGTAGGACTCACATTTAGCTGGGTCCTTCCCTGGTTTTAGTAAAATACTGATAATTGCATCATTCCAGGAAGCTGGGAGATCTCCTTTACTTATAAAAACATCATTCAAGAGTTCTGTCAGAGGGATAGCAAGTACTTCCCGTACATTTATATAGAGCTCATTTGGGAGTGCATCTGGGCCGGCAGCTCTTCCCTTTTTAATCCTTTCATGACTTATAAGACTTCCTCCCTGGTGATCTCTTGATTAAGCTCTGTTCTTTGTTCTTGTGATGTAGAGGGAGTTGTTATCCCATCCAGTACGGAATTGATCTGTTCTGTTGTAGCTAAGGTTTCTTCAGTATAGAGATTTTCAAAGAATTTTACAAACTTTTGTCTAATCTCAGTATCATCTGTGCTATGTTCATGTTGGTCTCCTTTTTGTATTTTAGCCACCCTGTTGAGCATTAAGTCTGTTTTTGGTTTCCATGCTAACAGTTTACCGCATCCTTCACCATATTCGTGATGCGAAAGCTTAGTGGCCTCCCATCTATCCCTGACAATTGTTTCGAGAATATCTGCTAAGTCCTCCTTTCTTAGTTTTCTCTTCTCTTCAATACTAGCTCTCTCCTGTGTGGTTTTACTTTTACCCAGCTCCATTTCCAAAGTTACTATTTCTTTTACCAGCTCCTTAATGCGAATCCTTTTATTCTTGTTCTTATGCGCCGCCAGACTGATAATTTTCCCCTGATAAAGGCCTTGTATGCATCCCAAGCAGTTTGTTTCGAGGTCCCCTCTTTATTTAACTGAAAAAACAAATCTGTGTCTTTTGCAAGTGATTCTATCTGAGTTGTATCTGAGAAAATAACTCTATCTACTGTCCACCTTGAGCAGGATGAGGTACTTTTTAGTGTAAGATGCATAAGCACTGCCGAGTGGTCCAATAGATGAGCTGGTATATGTTCTACCCTTTGTGTGCTGTTGAGTAGGCTTCTATCTATTAAAAATAATCTATCCTGGACGAGTGCCCCAGTCTTTTGTTTTGTAGAGTAAATCTGTAGGTCTTATCTCCTTTTTCTCTCCATATATCCATAATCCCTAGATCTTTGATGCACAAACCCACCCACTCCCTCATTTTTGGTAGATTGGGGCAGTTCTTGGCTGGGGATCTATCCAGGAGTTGGGAGTATACTTTTTGAAGAGGCTCAGGGTCATCCATGTTGGGACCATAATACCCCACTATCGTGTACGGATTGTTATGTATCCTAACTTTCACTGTTGCCCATCTTCCTTTCCTGTCTACATCTTCTGATTCAATCCTTGCTTTCAACGACTTTTTAAACAGGATTGCTACCCCTTTTACACAGCACTCCTGGTTTGTGCATACATATGCGTCCACCCATTTCTGATTTTTGAGAATTCTCACCCATTCTTCTTTCAGTAGATGCGTCTCTTGTAATATAATTATCTCGCAGTCCAATATTTTCAGATACTCCATGATTTTTAACCTTCGTTTTTTTATCCTGAGGCCATTTACACTCCAAGACAAGATATTAACTGCCATTTATTCGGTTACTTTGATTGAAGTTAGTATAATCCTTAGGGGGAGAAGATGGCAGCCGGCTAAAGAGCTCGGTCGTGAGCTCCGAGCCCTGCAGAATTTTCACAGGATAATGCATTGACAAACACGCAGAGAACGGAAAAAAGAGAGTGTAAAACTGGTTGGAGCACTTTGAATGGGGTACGCAGAGGCAGAGGCAAACGAGGAAAAAAAAAAAAAGGAAAGAAAAAATCAAAGTACCTAGGTGGTGGCGAGCGTGAAGCCACGGAATCCCGCTGTGCTGCCATCCATATCGGAAACCGCATCGGAAGACGAAGGTTCGGGGTGAAGGACGCAGAGACAAGGGAAACGCGGAAGAGCGAAAGTGGAGCCTGAGGCGGCGGCGCGCTGCAGCGCGGTCTCGACTGCGGGAGTCAGGCCCAAGCGGTTACGGCGTGCTGTAACAACAGAAGGGCCGCCGCGAGGGTGTCGTTCCGGGGAAAAGCATCGGCCCTGGCAATAGGAAAAAAGGATTCCTGCTGCCATTCTGGCACTGTGGAAGGCGAGCCTGCAGTGTGTGTATCTGGGGGAGTAAGCAGAAGACGGCAAGAGCCCCGAAAACTCCACAAGTGGGTAAGTGAGAGGTGGAGCGGGTCCAGCTGCAAAACGAGGGGTGGCCAGGGGTTTAAGGATTTTAAGGATCCAGAACACCCAGTTCACGCTAAGTTGTGGGCTGAGGTAGAGGCAGCAAGTTGTGTAGGGGATGGGGTCCCAAAAGTTGCAGCAAGCGCCCTCCTCTCCACAGCAATAACATTAGGCTCAGGGCAAATAAAGGAAGTGGAAGGAGGCTACTGCCTCAGAAGTAAGCATTTGTTAGCCAAAGAGCCACAATCCTCCCTAAAGGATCAATTTCACACTAACATTGTTGCCCCCAAAAGTACAAAGAAGAAAAAAAAAAGCCACTGCTGCAGGCAAACTACAAGCCCCACTGTCCAGAGCAAGCCAGGTAAAACTAAAGGCACCAGGTTTATGTAATAGGCAAATGATAACGCCCTCTCTAAGGTCCTTTTTTAAAGTTCAAGGGAAACAAAAAGTGGATAATGTGGAAGAAGAAAGAGATCAGGCAGAAAACATCTGAGAAAAGGAGGGTATTTCAGCGACAATGGAAGGTAGTAGGTATAGGGCTCTATTGATGACAGATCAGCAAGAACCAACCGCAGAACCAGCCAGAGAAAAGTTGACAGATACCGAGACTAGAGCGCAGCCCCAAGAACAATCCGATAACCAGCCTAGCCATTCACAGTTATCCAACACTGAGAAAATGATGGAAATGATGATGAAGGAGATGAGATCTAATTTTAAAACTTCCGAGAAAAATCAGGCTAAGATACAGGAAGCATGCGAGGTGCTGGATCAAAAAATAAACATGCTCATAGATAGAGTTGCATCATTGGAATTGGAAGTAGAGGCGCTAAGCAAGAAAGTCGAGGTAAACCAAAAAGAAATTAACCTGCTGAAAACTGAAGAGAATGAGATCAGAGACAAAATGGAATCTTTGGAAAATCAAGCTAGGAGGAATAACCTCAGAATACTTAATGTCCCAGAAGGCCTTGAAGGGGAGGATATAAAAGGTTTTACGATTAAACTTTTGGAAGAGATAATACCCTGGACGAAGACGATAGACCTCTCCGACGACATCCAAAGAATACATCGAGACCCATTTGGGAAAGGGAAAACAAGGAAAAACCCTAGGAAAATCCTGATGAACTTTAAAACATACACGCTCAAGGAAAGGATTCTAAGCGAAGGTCTCAAAGCAGGTTCATTCACAAAAAATGACTGGTCATGCAGAATCAGAACCGATATTTCCAGAACAACGCAAGACAGGCAATGGGAACTGGGCCAGTTCATGCAACAACTAAAATCGCTAGGGGCAACAGTACAGATGTGCTTCCCTGCCTCACTAAGAATAATGTGGGAGAACAAGATGCATAATATAAGAGACCCCAAAGAGGTTGAGTGTTTCATCGAACGCATCAAAGCACAACTAAAAGATCACTCTTAAATGGATTAAAATGCAGTTAAACTAGAGTAGCAAGAGGGTAAGGAGCTCAAAAAGGGCAGAAAGCTGCCCAGAAGAAGGAAAGAGGAGGCTTCTCCAGGGTGGGGGGGGGGAGTTAAAACAAAAAATCACTTAGAAAAATGTTGAAAAACAAAAAAAGGGCACTAGGCGGGGAGCATAATGGGGCAAAAAGGAAAAAAAAAAAGTCCAAAACAAGCAATATAATGGGGGAAGGGTCCCAGGAAAAGTCCCAAAAGAGATCAAAGGATCATCTTTGTTTTTTTACATGTGATGTACTTTTATGTTTTTTTTTTACCTAATTAATTAATTAAATAATGGATTGGTTGATTGATTGAATAAATTATTGCTTAATTAACTTCCTACCCTAGACCCCTACAGACCTAGCATCCCACAACTAAAGTGAAATGAAATTAAATAAGCATTCTACAATATACATATTTAAAATTCAATTAATTAATTAACTTACAAATAAAAAATACTTAATTATTAATTAATTAACTTCCCATCATATACTCCAACAAACATATCATCCCACAACTAAAATACTAATAAAATAAATCAGTATTTCATACATTACATAATTAAAAATCAATTAAATCATTAATTAACAATTAATTAGACCTTGTTAAATATTTGTTACCTAATTAACTTCCCACCCTACAGCCCTACACACCTAGGAGTCCGCAACTAAAATATGAGCTAAAGAAATAAGTATTCCATAAATTACATATTTAAAAATCAATTGAATAATCAATTCACAACTAATAATTGTTAATTAATTATTACTTAATGAACTTCCCACCCCTATTCCCTGACAAACTGAAACACCCCACAAATATCTTATAATGAAAAGATATTAGTATTTCACAAATTACATAATACATATCAATCATAAAATTAAATAAAATGTATTAAATAATTCTAAATTATTTATTACCTAATTTACTTCCCTCCCTATCCCCCTACAAACTCAATAACCCGCTACGACACTATAAGTTACTATTAAAAATGATTTTTTTTTTTTAATTCACTTAAAATTACAATCTATTTAAAAAAATCATAACATTTATATAAACAATAATAACGCATAACATTCATATATCAACTAAAACACATTAAAATAATTTTAAAAAGATATTTTTAACCACTATTTTAATGAAAACGATATGGAAATCATCAATATTTATTACAACAATATTACTGACCTCAAAACACAATATTCTTCTCAACGATATTTGTGCATCAGGATATCTGTGTCACAATATTTAACTTCCACTATTTCTGTCTCCCAATATTCTTAAAAAGATATTTTGTCCAAACACTGTTATCTGGTGGCGCTGGTGGGGGAAAGTCATAAGTTCAGGCTCAGACTGACCGCAATGGAGCACAAGTCAGATACAGGGACCAGACTAGTCCTTCTGAAAACTGACCTTCACAATCTGGTCAGAAGAGTTTGGTTCGCAGTGGAGGAGGCCATGACGAGGACGCTGAGTGTTGCTGACTGTTGTCACTGTAGCGCAAAAAGCCAGTCAAGTATCGCAGATGGCCGTTGCTGTAGTTTCATGTTGGCAGTAATCACTGGACGTTTTTGCTGTAGCACGAAGTGCAGGTCTCACATTGCCAGTCACCGCAGACTGTTGTTCTTGGCGTGGAGAGCAGGTTTTACTGGAGCTTAGCATGGGCAGTCATCATGGGCGACAGAGTCTTGGCCAGAATATGATCATTTGCAGTCGCGAGGAGCCCAAACTTCAGGATTTGTAAATTTTCGTTAAGGGGAGTACACTTTGATCTCAACCTAGGATCCAGGACCTTGAGAGGCACCACTTGGGGATCAGAGAGTCTCTACAGCAGAGGCCACAGTGCTCAGACAGGCCCAATTGCAGGACCACACAGGTCCATTTTTAGCAGGTCAGTTGGGCAGTGGGGGCAGTTGCAGTGAGGACTCTGTTGTGTTCCTGTAACTCACTCAAGAAATCAGCCAACTGACCCTTGAATTCTCTCTGGTTAGCTTGGGATGAAGGAAAGCAGGTCCAATCTTCCTCCTCAGGCAGCAAGGCAGTCCTGCAAACAGTAGGGCAGTTCTTCTTCTGCATCTTACACAGGTCTAGGAGTATTCTGATGAGTGGATCTGGAGGGCCAATATTTATACATGTTGCCAGCCTTTGTGTGGGGAACTCTCTTTCCTTCCTTCACATCTGGTTCTAGAACGTTCCTCCACTTTCCCAGTCAAAGTTCCAAACTGTATGGGTTTGACAAAAGGCAGGGCTGATCTAGGGTCATGTGGCTTTGTGTGTCCAGAAGGCAAAGCCCTTTGAAGTGTAAGTGAGGATAGGAACAGCCCAGCCCCAGGCATCCTGTTAGGATGGCCCATCCTGCCCACATCTAAACCCCCTTTTTTTTACTATCTGGAAGCAATACACAAACCTCAACAGCAGACCCATTCAAATTCATGTGCCCCAGGACACTGGCAGAAGGCACAAATAGTAAGGACAAGAAAATGCCAACTTTGTAACAACAGTGGTCCTAGACCTCAAGTGGAGAAATAATACATAATAAACCTTTTGCAGTTTGGAGCATATGCAAAGTCAGCTCACAGTACTTAATACAAAACAATATAAAGATGTGCAACAACCGATTTCCAAATTGGCGCAACATTTTTTATTTAGTCAAAATCCAAAATAGCAGTAGATAACTTACTGCATTAAAAAGGGGGAGAGTTAAGGAAAGGTTGCTCCAGGGGAACGTGCGAGAAGGAAGTGCTCGAGTGAAAAGGAAAATAGAAAAGAATTCTACTTAGTGTTCAGAAAAAGGGAATTAAAACAATTCGAATAGTGGATTGATAGACTGATATCAATCTCTACATATAGACTGACCGCATGTGATTATTTGTTCACAAAATTTCATTTTGCATATACTTTCAGAATACAGAAATGTATTATTTAGCACGTTTTGGTTTTGGGGCTTGCGGTCCAGGCTACGGTGATGTGGGCGTCGATGTTTCGACCCGACTTGGGGCTCAGAGGGTAATTCGGGGCCTTTGTCCTCATCCGTCAGTGAAGGGTAGAATCAAATTAAAGTCTTGGCACTTAATGCTGGGACTTAGAATCTCCTTACGGTCCGCACACAAGTTACAGGCTTACTGGGAGTTCAAAGACCTGTAAGTGCCAAGACTTTAATTTGATTCTACCCTTCACTGACGGATGAGGACAATAACCTCGAGTACCCGGAAGACTTATTTATCCCCGCACTCCACTATTCCCTGTGGGTGTGGAACTAGGAAGCCACACACTTTCCCAGGTTGCCCACCCCTGTCCTGAGGAAGACCCGCAGGCCGAGGCCCCGAATTACCCTCTGAGCCCCAAGTCGGGTCGAAACGTCGACGCCCACATCACCGTAGCCTGGACCGCAAGCCCCAAAACCAAAACGTGCTAAATAATACATTTCTGTATTCTGAAAGTATATGCAAAATGAAATTTTGTGAACAAATAATCACATGCGGTCAGTCTATATGTAGAGATTGATATCAGTCTATCAATCCACTATTCGAATTGTTTTAATTCCCTTTTTCCTGAACACTAAGTAGAATTCTTTTCTATTTTCCTTTTCACTCGAGCACTTCCTTCTCGCACGTTCCCCTGGAGCAACCTTTCCTTAACTCTCCCCCTTTTTAATGCAGTAAGATATCTACTGCTATTTTGGATTTTGACTAAATAAAAAATTTTGCGCCAATTTGGAAATCGGTTGTTGCACATCTTTATATTGTTTTGTATTAAGTACTGTGAGCTGACTTTGCATATGCTCCAAACTGCAAAAGGTTTATTATGTATTATTTCTCCACTTGAGGTCTAGGACCACTGTTTTTCATATCAAATTGAGCCCAGGTCCACGACCATTTTGGGTTACCCCATTTTTATAATGGCAACTTTGTAACAACGGCATTTTCAGAATTGTGACTAAAAATCCAACTTTACCATTAAAGAGAGTTTTAAACTACAATAAATTTGAGTGTAAACAGCATATTCTCTATCGGCTCCCAATCCAAAGACAGCACTAATTAAAAGTAATAATGTGCCAAACTTTTTTTAGTTACAAATCTGTTTATTGAAAAAATAACATACAAGTGGAGACAATCTAGCCCCATCAAAAAGGCATAAAAAGAACATCATCACTCAATTTGGATGCCAGAACATTTCGAGTAAAACAGAAATAAAGGAGTCAATACATTCTCACCCTAACCCATACTGCACAGGAAGGGAGGAAAAGTAAAGCAAAAAGCAAAACAATATGCTACTGACCCTTCTAAGATTACAGGACATCTCTCTCAATTCGGGAAAGACCAAGGGACAAAAGCTGTCATCGCTAAAATCTTATGGAGGCTTGTCCTTGCCAACATCATTAGGTGATTTATATAAAGAAACATACAGTATACCCTGCTCACCTGGTTCATACGCTAGACAAACTGATATTCCAAACTGAGCGACATCAGGGGCACATCACCCACATTGAACAACAGGAAAGAAGGAAGAAAAAGGAAAGAGAGAGAAAGAAGAGAGGATCAAACCGCTCAACCAAGTGAGGGAGCAGGGAAAGTTGCATTAAGAATAACCTGTTGTTGGAGGGGGTCATAGGTCCTGGCATAAAGGAAAAAGTAAGGCCTCTCCTACAGGGATGGTGGTTCAGAGGAATCCTGCCGATGGCCCCTCACATAAGGTTCAAGAGAGTCATCAAACAGTTGCAGAGCTCGTAGCCTAGGGGGAACCAATCGGGAGTGCTCCATCCTACAAAGGTGACGTATTAGTGGTTGCCAGACACGGATGAATTTGGCCTCCGCGTGATTGATACGTGCAGTGAGCAATTCAAGGGCTAGAATGTGCCACAAAGGAGGAACCAAGTGGCCATGGGGGGGGGTTCTTCCAAAATAAAGCTATGGATTGCATGGCTGCTCTCAGCATCTGTAGTATCAAACGCCAGTCTGTGTACGTCCTAGCAGTCAATGTCGGGGGTCTAATGCCTAGTATGGTAATCATCGGGGAGGAGGGGATAGGGAAACCCACTACATCCTTTATATGACTGAGAATCTCTTTCCAAAACATTTCAAGGCTCGGGCAGGACCACCAGATATGTAGAAAGTCCCCTCTGTCAGCCTGACATCTCCAACAAGTTGGGGGGAAATTTTGTAACATCTGGTGTAGTCAGACCGGGGTAAAGTACCAACGCGACATAAGCTTGTACGCTGATTCGCGTTGCGGTATGCTACAATATATTTTCGGGATATCCTGCCATAACCGGGCCCAACATTCTGGAGCTATGTCTTCCCCTAAGTCTGTATTCCATTGCTTTTGGTAAGTGTGAGGCAGGGATTGATGTGAGTGTTGCAAGATGGTGTAAGTGTGAGAGATCAGTCCCCTCGACCCAGCAAATTGACGCACTAGGGTTTCGAAGGCTGTTCTAGTGGCTCCTTGGGCATAGGCCTGAGCGAGCAACCAATGACGTAACTGATAGTATTGCATCCGAGCACCCTCCGTAAGGTGGCAGGACCGTTTGCATTGATCAAAAGAGAGGAGTTTGTTGCCTTGAAACATGTCTTGAGTGACACAGCATTCACCATCAGACCACGCACCAAACGCCCGAGGTTGCAATGCGGGGGGGAACATGGGATTACGCACAATAGAGGTGTTAGGGGAAGGGAAAGTAGTCAGGCCACGAGGGACCGCCAATTTATCCCAAATCTTCAGAACAGTTTTAGTAAGAGTAGCAATGTATGCACTATGGGGCCGAGCTCCAAGATAAAGCCAAGTCAAATCCCATAAGGGCCTACAGGAAACCGCGCGGTCCATATGGAACCAATGTTTCTCACTCTCGCGGACCACCCATTCTGATATATACCGAAGATGACAGGCCCAATAGTATTCCAAAAGATTGGGGCACACGAGACCACCTCGGTCCCGAGGCAACATCAAAATCTTATTAGAAAAACGCGTGTGCGACCGCCACCATATGAAAGAGGTGAAGTCACGTTGGAGTGAAAGGATGTCAGCCTGAGGTATCGGGGTGGGAAGAGATTGGAATAAATATAAAATCTTCGGAAGAAGTGACAATTTTATAGTGTTAATACTTCCCAGCCATTCCATAGGGAGACCTTTCCATCTACCTAATTCCTCCTGTATCTCCCCCCTATATCTAAGCCAGTTAGTCGATGTCCAGGAGGAAAGCAAGGGGGTCAAGTCTAACCCAGGTATCTGATTGACTTGTCTGTCCACTGAAGAGGGAGTAAACCTTCCAGATCCTGAACCTCCGAGGCGGGTAGGGTAAGATTGAGGGCATGAGATTTAGCAAGATTAATCCGTAATCCCAAAGCTATCTCGAAAGACCGCAAAAGCGTGGCTAAAGCTGGAAGAGAGGAAGACGGGGAGGAGAGAGAAAGCAGAAGATTGTCCGCGAAGAGGGAAACCTTGTGATCATATCCCCCAAAAGGGATACCCCGGATCTCAGGATTACGTCGAATAGCGATGGCAAGGGGTTCTGCCACGAGGGCAAATAACAGAGGGGACAGAGGGCATCCCTGTCTGGTACAGCGATGAATCTGGATGGGAGCGGTGAGACATCAATTAAAACGGATGCGGGTAGTAGGATGTGTATAAGAAGCCATCAATCTAGAGATCATCACAGGGCCCAAGCCCACCCTCTTCAGAACCTCCCGAAGAAAGCACCAGTCCACCCGAACGAAGGCTTTCTCAGCGTCTAGGGACACCAGACAAGCCGGTATACCTCTGATCTGTGCCTTTTCCACTATATGGGCGATTCGGCGAATGTTGTCCGCTCCCTGCCATTGGTGGATAAACCCGACCTGATCAGGGTTAATCATACCTGGAAGGTGAAGTTCCAGCCGGTTCGCCAAGATCTTAGTGTAGATCTTACCGTCAGTATTTAAGAGAGCTATAGGGCGATACGAGTGAGGGAGAGAATGGTCTTTTCCGGGTTTTAGAACAAGAACAATCTCTGCTTCCGCCTTGGTCGAAGTAAGGCCTGAAACCTCCGTAAAGCTGTTAAAAAGATGTAGTAAATGTTCTCGCAGTTGCGGATAAAAGACCCGATAGAAGGCTACTGGTAGGCCATCGGGTCCCAGAGTTTTCCCCACTGGGAGCTGTTTCAGAGCTTTCACTATTTCCTCCTGCGAGATGGGTTCCTCCATCAGACCTCTATGATGGACACTGATAGTAT
This sequence comes from Calotriton arnoldi, assembly GCA_963921515.1. NCBI lineage: Eukaryota > Metazoa > Chordata > Amphibia > Caudata > Salamandridae > Calotriton > Calotriton arnoldi. The sequence goes on along the minus strand of CAWUFW010003386.1, from coordinate 138,728 downwards.
CCCAAGGGCAAGAGTCCAAAAATTCCGCGACTGCCTCAAGAGGGCAGGGAGCATCTGCGTATAGTGCCCCATAAAAATCAGAGAGAACCATAGACTCATTGAGCTCTGAGATAGCCCATGTACCATCCGGGCATTTGAGTTTGGCTATATGTGCCCTCGTATTCCTAGCCCAAAGACGCCGTGCGAGACATGTCCCCACCTTGTCCTCACCCACATAAAATTTCAGTTTAAGGGCAAGCAGTAGTCTCTCCGCCTTATTAGTGCGATGTAAACACAGTTGACCCTGTGCCTCTGCAAGTAGACGTTTATTGCGGAGGGATGGTTGAAGGTGGTCCCATCGTTCTAATGTTTTAATATCCGCGGCGAGTGTATTCTCTATAAGACGGGATTGCGGGTTCTCGCAATTGATATAGTAGCGATAACCCCACGGATGGTAGCCTTAAAGGCATCCCACCTAGTAGCTACAGAGGTGTCCGTGAGGTCATTCACCACAAAAAAGGCCTCAATCTCCTTACGGATGTCAGCTATATCAACAGGGTCTCGTAGAACCTGGTGCGGGAGCCTCCACCTGGGGATGGCCTCCATATGGGGCCTAGAGGATTGTAGAGATATCGATAGATGCGCATGATCTGACAGAGAAATATCAGATATCTCAGCATTGGCTAGCGTATGTAGTAATTTTAAGGAAAGAAAGTAATAGTCGATACGGGAGTATGAACGATGCACGTGGGAAAAAAATGAGTAGTCTTTAGAGTCTGGGTGTAAGTACCTCCATGCGTCGATTAATCCTAGGTCCGTAATAACATTTTTTAGAGTGGCCGACATTGCTCCAGTATTGTGGAGGGCTGGCGCCATGCGACCCCATTCCGGGTTCCATACCAAGTTAAAGTCCCCCCCAATAATGATCAGTGTGGTGACTGAGTGAAGGAGATCATGAAGGTGGAAGCGTAAGTATGTATCCTGGTTCTGATTAGGAGCATATATGTTCACGAGGGTCAGTGGTCCCCTACCCCAGGGTATTTGGATTTTTAAAAACCTCCCATTCTCGTCTTTCGTAGCCCTAGCACTTTGGACACCCCATCCGGCTTTAAGGAAAATGGCCACACCACCCGTTTTAGTAGGAGCACAAGCCCAGAATTGCCGGGGATACTTGGGGTGAGTCATGAGGCGCGTGTCAGAGGAGAGGAGGTGGGTCTCTTGAAGAAATATGATGTCGGGATCCTGCTGAAGTAGATACCGCCAAACTTGGTGTCTTTTATTGGGAGAGTTGAGCCCCTTTACATTCAGAGAGAGAAAGTTCACGGGATTAGTCAGATCCATTCTAAACGGTCCGTTCGCCCATAATGACGTCTAGGCCAGGATTGCGGGCCCATAAGCTTCCCCATAATCACTCCGTAGCACAGCGGCAGACTCCGTATCAGCTCCAAAACCCCCATATTTGCTAGATACCTCCCAGGGTACCCCAAAGACTCAAGAGCGCCGCAAGCCAGTCCCCATCCCCCCATTAGCAGCACATCAGGAAAAGGAGAAAGAACGAATAGAATAAGAAAGAAAACAAAGAATACCAAAATACATGGCCAACTGGGCCAAACATTGTCAGAGTCCATTAGGAACAGCCCATAGTCCAAAGGACAGGCCATTCTGGAAAAGTCACTTTCCAAAAAGACCCTGAAAGAGAAGGGGGGGGGTGGCAAGCACAGGGTATCTCGTGGGTCTCCGCATCCAACGGACTGTAGTAGTGTAAGATAAGCATTAAAACCTCCCACCATCGGGGCGCCATCAATTCGGCCAGGGACGGCTCAAGGAGTGTCATTGCCCAGCGGATCTTCCCATTAGTGAGTGCATTTCTGGAGATGGACTGGTAGTACCATCGTGTGGCGTTCTTCGTCCAGATACCAGCTGATCAGAGTCAATTCGGAAAGAAGATCCAATCGGAGCGACCAAAGTCCTGATAGCACAAGCGGCAACGAGACATCAAGGGAAAGAAATTAAGTATGTCCACACTATTCCGTGGCGGCCGGTGAACGAGATGGCGGAGAGGAGTCACTCAAGGCCCTAATGTGGCTAATAATTTCCTGTTTGGCCTGAGAAGAGTCCCGCTCCTGGAGACGTCGTCTGTGTTTAGGTGGCCCGACTGTGGACAATTCTGGGTGTATGGGCCCCCCGGGGCACCCACGAGGAGTAGGGAGGTTTGCATCTTCTGGTTCCATCGGAGGTTGTAAGAGCTGTTTCGCTTCCGTCAGCGATTGGAGAGCTCGTCGCTTCCCTTCCCAGGTGACCATCAAGGCAAAAGTGTGGCCCCATTGATATTTAATATTAAGATCTCGGAGCTTGTCTGTGACTACTTTAAATTATTTTTGCCTTCACAAAGTAGCCAGGGCCAAGTTTTGGGAGATCTGGATCGATAGGTCATTGTAGGAGATGTCCTTGGCCCCCTGAGTCTTTCTCAAGATAGCCTCCTTATCTGCAAAGAAGTGTACCCTTGTGAGGATGTCTGGAATGAAATCAGGTCTATTGCGAGGACCTTGCACATGATGAGCTCTGTCCAGCATAGGGGGAGACGCCTCCTCTCCCTCTCGGATCACCTGTAGGAGGTCTGCCGTATAGGCCATGATGTCCTTGCCCTCCGCTCCCAGTGAGATACCCCTAATACGTAGGTTATTTCGCCTACTGCGAGTCCTTCTGCTTCAACTGTAGGCTGATGTTTTGGTCCTCGAGCTCTGCCATCCTTTTCCACAAGCTCTTGTGGTCCTCAGATCTAGCATCCATTGTGCGTTCGAGGTCGTCCACCCTTTCGCCTATCTCCGTGACCTCCCTCCGGATGTCTTGAAGGCCAGCTTTGAAATCCTGTCTGAGGGAGCCAATTTCATCTTTGATCTCTTGGAGGAAAGATGTCATGAAGGCCTGTGTAATCGGCACACCCAGTCCTGCTTGGTCTGGAGCAGGTGCCGAAGGTGTAGGGGCATCCTGCATCTGCGTACTGGTTTTAGACCATAGAGAGGTTACCGGGTTGTCTCTGGACGAGACCGAGTCCGGGTCTTTGTTGGCTTTATTCTTGGGGGGCATGGCTGGAGTATGAGGTATATTAATGTAACAGCTATTTGAAAAGTGTGTTCCCAGAGAGTGCGGGGCAAATGCAGTAGGTCCGCCCCCGCCAGAGATAGGGAGTCAGCAGGGAGGATACGAGGAGAGCCCCTAAGCCAACCTCAGTCCCTCAAGCTCTACCCAAGGGAGATCCCATTTTAATCAATACCATCAAACAGTGTATTCTGCCTCAGAGCCCAGCAGGTAGAGTAAGGGAGTCTCTTCAGAACACCACTATAACTTCAGGTATTCCACAATGTCCCTGCGCCCACAAGGAGCTGATGCGGGGTGCGAATGTCGGAAGGGGGACTCCAGAGGAGCGTTGGCAAGCTCTCTCTGCCCCCAGCAGAGTCTCTGGTCCGGGGCTTCGAGGGGGGTAAGCACCAACTGCACAGATCAACATGCAGATCCCACAAGTCTAGCGACTGTAGTAGTATCAAAAGTCCATCAATTCTCCAGGTAAGCCCCATAGCCTCTAATAGTGGCAAATGGCCCTTTCTGTGAACGAGGCTTGTTATAATTGTCCTCTGTCTGCCTCAGGACCCAGTTCAGATCAAAATACTAACATGGGGCCCAGAGAGTGCTAGAAGGGGAGTCCGCCGGGTCCCACTGACCCCCCAGAGCACACCCCTAGGAGACAGAGAGGCAACAGTGTCTACTCCGCAGGGAGGCTGTTCTGTTCACGGTTCGCCCCCAGCCGCAGGCATAGCAGACCTATGAACCCTGCACTCTAGCTGTTAGTGCCTACCCTATGGATGACTTATAAGTATTAAAAAGGAAGGTTTAGGCCTGTCAAAAAGGTTGATATTGACAGATTGAAATGGCAGTTCAAAACTGCACTATAAGCGGCTGTGGCAGGGCAGAGACATGTTTTTTAGGTATTCAGACAAAATATTGAAATTAAAATATCGTCCTACCAAAATATTGTGATATGGAAATATCGTGAAATGGAAATATCATCTGCAAGAATATTGTTGTCAAGACTATCGATTTTAAGAAAAATATAGATTTTTTAAATGTTGAAGTCATTAATAACGCTTACAAAAATATAGTTGTTTATAATATCATTTTTAAAGTAAATGTTATGTATTTTAGTATATATTTTCATTGTATATGATGTAAAAATGTTGTATAATTATTGTTTATGTTTGTTAATATAGTTTTTTAAGTTTTAGTACGTATTAAATTTAATTTAAATATTTTTTGTGATTTTAGTACCGTAGCAGGCTGTGGGTTTATAGGGGTACAGGGTGGGAAGTAAATTAATTCTAATGACTTAATAATTAGTTGTTAATTATTATTAATTATTTAATTGATAATTAATTATGTTAATTCTATATATTATTTTTTTTGAGGTGCAGGTCGTGGGGTTTGTAGGGGTACAGGGTGGGAAGTAAATGAATTCAAATTAATGAATAATTAGTTGTTATTAATATTAATTATTTAATTTATAATTAATTATGTTAATTCTATAATTATTATTTTTATTTTTAGGTGCGGGTCTCGGAGTTTGTAGGGGTTCAGGGTTGGAAGTAAATTAATTAGTAAATTAATAAGTAGTTGTTAATTAATATTTATAATTTGATTGATAATTAATTATGTTAATTGTTTAATTAATTTTTGGGGTTGCAGGTGCAGGTTGTGGAGTTTATAGGCGTACAGAGTGTGAAGTAAATTAATTATAAGTAACTAATATTTCGTTTTTAATTAAAAAAAATTATTTAATTGATCATTAATTATGGTAGTTGTGCAATTACATTTTTTGTTAAGTACAATTTTAGGAGTGTGTTGTGAGTTTTGTACAGGCATAGGGTGGGAAGTTACTAAAATAAAAATAATTGTTAAATCATTTTAACATGAAATTATTTCAATAAGAAATATTTTTGTATTTTAATTATGATCATATTTGTAGTTATTTATGATATGCATGTAATATGTATTTATTTTATTTAATTTTTAATATAAAATATATTTGTATTTCTTTTTTTACATATTTAGATTTTTATTTGCTTACTATGTTTTTGAAATTATTTTATGGTGTTGAAGAGAATTTGTTTCTAGTGTTGTACTGACCTGAGTGTGAAAAGTAAATTTTACCCTTCTGCAATCCATCACTTTCCCTACTGTTGCGTTGGAGTTGGAATACTAAATTTTACCCCTCCGCAATCCGATACTTTCCTTACTGTTGCACAGACTGGAGTGGGAATAGCAAATGCTACCCCTCCACAATCCAACACTTTCCCTACTGTTGCACTGGAATAGTAAATTTTACCACTCCACAATCCAACATTTTCTCTACTGTTGCACTCATTGGAGTGGGGACAGTAATTTTTACCCCTCTACAATCCAACACTTTCCCCACTGTTGCACTGACCGGAGTGGGAAAAGTATATTTTACCTCTCTGTAATCTAACACTTTCCCTACTATTGCACTGACTGGAATGGAGATAGTGAATGTAGCCCCTCTGCAATCCAACACTTTCCCCACTGTTGCACTAACTGGAGCTGGAATAATAAATGTTCCCCTTACGCAATCCAACACTTTTCCTACTGTTACACTGACTGGAGTAGGAATAGTACATTTTACCCCTCTGCAATTTAACACTTCCCCCACTGTTGCACTGACTGGAGTGGGAATAGTAGATTTCACCCCTCTGCAATCCGACACTTTCCCTACTGTTGCACTGACTGGAGTTGGAATATAAAATTTTACCCCTGTGCAATTCAATACTTTCCCTACTGTTGCACTGACTGGAGTGGAGATAGTAAATTTTACCCCTCCGCAATCCTACACTTTCTCTACTGTTGCCCTCATTGGAGTGAGAATAGTACATTTTAGCCCTCCGCAATCTAACACTTTCCATATTGTTGCACTGACTGGAGTGGGAATAGTAAATTTCACCCCTCTTCAATCCAACACTTTCCCCACTGTTGCACTGACCGGAGTGGGAAAAGTATATTTTACCTCTCTGTAATCTAACACTTTCCCTACTATTGCACTGACTGGAATGGAGATAGTGAATGTAGCCCCTCTGCAATCCAACACTTTCCCAACTGTTGCACTGACTGGAGCTGGAATAGTAAATGTTCCCCTTACGCAATCCAACACTTTCCCATCTGTTACACTTACTGGAGTAGAGACAGTAAATGTTACCCCTCCACAATCCTACACATGTTCCTACTGTTTCCCTCATTGGAGTGGGAATGGTAAATTTTACCCCTCCACAATCCAACACTTTCTCTACTGTTGCACTTTTTGGAGTAGGAATAGTACATTTTACCCCTCTGCAATTTAACACTTCCCCCACTGTTGCACTGACTGGAGTGGGAATAGTAAATTTTACCCCTCCGCCATCCGACACTTTCCCTACTGTTGCACTGACTGGAGTTGGAATAGTAAATTTTACCCCTGTGCAATTCAATACTTTCCCTACTGTTGCACTGACGGGAGTGGAGATAGTAAATTTTACCCCTCCGCAATCCTACACTTTCTCTACTGTTGCCCTCATTGGAGTGAGAATAGTACATTTTAGCCCTCCGCAATCTAACACTTTCCATATTGTTGCACTGACTGGAGTGGGAATAGTAAATTTCACCCCTCTGCAATCCGACACTTTCCCCACTTTTGCACTGACTGGAGTTGGAATAGTAAATTTTACCCATCCACAATCTGACACCTTTTCTACTGTTGCTCATACTGAAGAGGGAATAGTAAATGTTACCCCGCTGCAATCCAACACTTTCCCTACAGTTGCACTTAGTGGAGTGGGAATAGTGAATTTTACCACTCTGCAATCCAACACTTTCCCTACTTTTGCACTCACTGGAGTGGGAATAGTACATTTTACCCCTCCACAATGGACTGGAGTGGGAAAAGTACACTTTACCCGTCCGCAATCCAACACTTTCCCTACTGTTCCACTGACCGGAATGGGAATAGTAAATTTTACCCCTCCGCAATCCAACCCTTTCCCCACTGTTACACTGACTGGAGTGGGAATAGCAAATTTTACCCCTCCGCAATCCAACACTTTTCCTACTGATGCACTGACTGGAGTGAAGATAGTAAATTTTACCCCTCCGCAATCCAACACTTTCTCTACTGTTGCACTCATTGGAGTCGGAATAGTACACTTTACCCCTCTGCAATCCAACACTTTCCTTACTGTTGCACAGAGTGGAGAGGTAAATAGTAAATTTTACCCCTTCCGCAATCCAACATTTTCCCTACTGTTGCATGGACTGGAGTGGGAATAGTAAATTTTACCCCTTCACAATCCAACACTTTCTCTACTGTTGCACTCATTGGAATGGGAATAGTAAGTTTTACCCCTCTGCAGAAAACACTTTTCCCACTGTTGCACTGACTGGAGTGGGAATTATACATTTTTACCCCTTCGCAATACAACACTTTCCCTACCCGTGCACTGACTGGAGTTGAAATAGTAAATTTTACCCCTCCTTAATCCAACACTTTCCCTACTGTAGCACTGACTAGAGTGGAGATAGTAAATTTTACCCCTACGCAATCCAACACTTTCTCTACTGTTGCACTCATTGGAGTGGGATCAGTAACTTTTTTCCCTCCGCAATCCAACACTTTCCATACTGTTGCACTGACTGTAGTGGGAATAGTAAATTTCATCCCTCTGCAATCAGACACTTTCCCTACCGTTACACTGACTGGAGTTGGAATAGTAAATTTTATCCCTCCGCAATCTGACACTTTTCCTACAGTTGCTCATACTGGAGAGGGAAAAGTACATTTTACCTCTCCGCAATCCAACACTTTCCCTACTTTAGCACTCACTGGAGTGGGAATAGTAAAGTTTAGCTCTCCACAATGGACTGGAGTGGGAATAGTGCACTTTACCCCTATGCAATCTAACACTTTCCCTACTGTTCCAGTGACTGGAGTGGGAATAGTAAATTGTATCACTCCATAATCCAGCCTGTTCCCTACTGTTGAAGTTATTGGAGTTGGAATAGTAAATTTTACCCCTCCGTACTACTACCTACTATTGCACTGACTGGAGTGGGAATAAAATCATTTTACCCCTCCGCAATCCATCATTTTCTCTACTGTTTTACTGACTGGATTGGGTATAGTAAATTGTACCCCTGTGTGATGTAACATTGCCCATACTGTTGTGTTGCCTGAAGTGGGAGTAGTATCTTTTATACATCCTTAGTACAACACTTTGCCTACTTTTGTATACATTGTAGTGGTAATAGTATATGTGTTAAATGTAAGATGTTATAATTTATTTTATAATGTTGCAATTTATTATTATTATGTTTTTACCTATTTAAAATTATATTTATAATTATTAATATTTAATGTGTAAAATATTTGTATTAAAGTGTATGAAATTCATGTTGTTTACTTTTTCATTTTAATCAAAATGGTTTCGTTTTTAATTATTTTATGTTATATATATATAAATATATATATTCACTGAAAAAACCATAGGTTTCAGGCACGTTATAGTTAGAAATTAGCATTTAAAAAACCTTTGAAATTCACTGAAAAAACCATAGGTTTCAGACACGTTATAGTTAGAAATTAGCATTTAAAAAACCTTTGAAATTCACTGAAAAAACCATAGGTTTTAGGGACAGTTATAGTTAGTTGGACATTTCACTCGTACAAAACCCGTGAAATTCCCCGTTATAGTTAGTTCAGCTAACTATAACTCGCGCCCCGCAATGCACTGCTGATGACGTCACATATTACATCACTCATGACATGGTCAGTGACATCACTGATGACATCACTGATGACATCTCAAATGACATCACTGATGACATCATTCACGTGATAATCTGATGCACCTCCTCACACCCTAATATAACCTTTGATACACCCACTCTAAATTACAGACTGCCATTCGCAAAACCATAGACACTCCAACACCAATAACTACATACCCACTCACTGATTCTTAGGTCTACACACACACATCCACTCACTCACCCGTACAGTCACTCATACTTACGGTCACTCAGTACAGGACTATCATATGCACTCTTACTCCTATATAGACACTCAAACACCGCCACTCATCCATAGAGGTACTCACACACCTAGTCAGTCATGCAAATAATTAAACACACTGCCATTTACTCACCTATACAGTTATACACACACCAGCTCACTTACTCATACAAATACTAGCACATTGTTACGCTCTTATACAATCACTGATACAAGCACACACTCATCCATACAGCCACTATCACAATCACTCACTCTCACTTATAGCTATTTATATACTCCAACACACATATATTCTGCCTTTCACATATGTAGTTACTCACACATGTACCACTGGGACATACATTCACTCACTAACACACTCTTACACACACTTACCCACCCATACAGTCTATCACAGATGCACTCTTGAAACCATCCACCAAGTGAATCACCCACTCACACATCTATGCACAGAGTCGCACACACCCCACCCACACAAACACTCAGGCACCCATACAGATACTCAGACAACCAATCAATAACTCATATAGACACTCATGTAGCTATTCACAAACCCATGCAGCCACGTACACAGTAACAGACAGACGGATACAGACATTCACCCAGTTTAGTCACTAACCCATGCATTCAGTAAGATACGTTTAATCACTCACTTATAGAGTCAGTCACGCACCTACTAAATCATACATCCAGACACTTATACACCCACTCATTCTTCAATACGCCTTTCCCTATATATATTAAAAATATTTAAACTTTACAGAAACACACAGTCACTGGATGATGTCATCAGTGATGTCATTTGAGATGTCATCAGTGATGTCATGAGTGATGTCACTGACCATGTCATGAGTGATGTAATATGTGACGTCATCAGCAGTGCATTGCGGGGGCGCGAGTTATAGTTAGCTGAACTAACTATAACGGGGGAATTTCATGGGTTTTGTACGAGTGAAATGTCCAACTAACTATAACTGTCCCTAAAACCTATGGTTTTTTCAGTGAATTTATATATATATATATAACTGCTCCAAGATTGCCCAACAATCAAGAATGCACTCGAACACTAACATCAAGCATCATGCCTTTATAGGTATGAACGAAGCTAGCATGCCGATAAAACAGCTTTCCTGTCGTGCCTGACGCATTTCAGAATTTCTCCTTCCTCAGAGGACTCGACAGTTCACAAGTGCAATGTTGACACGCCCCTGATTTAAATACTGTGGCCCGCCCTTGGATGGGCAGCTCCAATGAGTACTGCACACAGGGTTGTGGGGCATGTAGTGTCAAACAATATTATTAATCCACAGATGGCATATAAAAAAGGAATATAACACAACCGTGTGTGGCGCCTTCAATGTTGGGAGCTCGTTCATATGGATATGTTAGCGGCCTGCTCTGGTCGCGAGGGTGCCCCGCTGCTAACGATGCGGTTCCAGCGCCTTGACTATAGGGTGCATTTGGAACGGCGTGTCCGTATTGCATGGACCTTCATTTGAGCAGAGCTACAACCTTACCTGTATTCAGTAACCCACTGTGGTATTTAAAAAAATTTAATTGAGGAGAATTTGCCGGCACCCAGTTGGAATTTAAAGAAATAAGTGAACTCCCAAGACCAGAATGCAATGGGAGTTAACGCCTACATAGGCGGGACATAAAAACCCATCGCTAGTGCGATGTAAGTGACTGCTGCTTTTTCTCTTTACAGGCCAAGCCAGTGAGCAAGGGCGAAGGAACGCCCGAAACGCGAATGGAAGTCTTGGCATATTTGTGAACTGGAACAAGCGATGTTGATGCCCTGTGTGCCCTGCAATGAAAAAGGAATATAACATGACTGTGTGTGGCCCCTTCAATGTTGGGATCTCGTTCATATGGATATATATATATATATATATATTCACTGAAAAAACCATAGGTTTCAGACACGTTATAGTTAGAAATTTGCATTTAAAAAACCTTTGAAATTCACTTAAAAAACCATAGGTTTTAGGGACAGTTATAGTTAGTTGGACATTGCACTCGTACAAAACCCGTGAAATTCCCCGTTATAGTTAGTTCAGCTAACTATAACTCGCGCCCCGCAATGCACTGCTGATGACATCACATATTACATCACTCATGACATGGTCAGTGACATCACTGATGACATCACTGATGACATCTCAAATGACATCACTGATGACATCATGCAGTGACTGTGTGTTTCTATAAAGTTTAAATATGTTTAATATATATGCCAAGGTATATTGAATAATGAGTGGGTGTATAAGTGTCTGGATGGATGATTTAGTAGGTGCGTGACTGACTCTATAAGTGAGTGATTAAACGTATCTTACTAAATGCATGGGTTAGTGACTAAACTGTGTGAATGTCTTTATCCGTCTGTCTGTTGGTGTGTAAGTGGCTGCATGGGTTTGTAAATAGCTACATGAGTGTCTATATGAGTTATTGATTGGTTGTCTGAGTATCTGTATGGGTGCCTGAGTGTTTGTGTGGATGGGGTGTGTGTGACTGCACATAGATGTATCAGTGGGTGATTCACTGGGTGCATGGTTTCAAGAGTGCATCTGTGATGGACTGTATGGGTGGGTGAGTGTGTGTATGGGTGTGTTAGTGAGTGAATGTATATCTCAGTGGTACATGTGTGAGTAACTACATATGTGAAAGGCAGTATATATGTGTGTTGGAGTATATAAATGGGTATAAGTGAGAGTGTGTGATTGTGAGAGTGGCTGTATGGATGAGTGTGTACTTGTATTAGTGATTGTATAAGAGCATAAGAATATGCTAGTATTTGTATGAGTAAGTGAGCTGGTGTGTGTATAACTGTATAGGTGAGTAAATGGCAGTGTGATTAATTATTTGCATGACTGACTAGGTGTGTGAGTACCTCTATGGATGAGTGGCGGTGTGTGAGTGTCTATGTAGGTGTATGAGTGCATATGATAGTCCTGTACTGAGTGACCGTAAGTATGAGTGACTGTACAGGTGAGTGAGTGGATGTGTGTGTAGACCTAAGAATCAGTGAGTGGGTATGTAGTTGTTGGTGTTGGAGTGTCTATGGTTTTGAGAATGGCAGTCTCTAATTTAGAGTGGGTGTATCAAAAGTTATATTAGGGTGTGAGAAGATGCATGAAATTATCACATGGATGATGTCATCAGTGATGTCATCAGTGATGTCATTTGAGATGTCATCAGTGATGTCATCAGTGATGTCACTGACCATGTCATGAGTGATGTAATATGTGACGTCATCAGCAGTGCATTGCGGGCGCGAGTTATAGTTAGCTGAACTAACTATAACGGGGAATTTCACGGGTTTTGTACGAGTGCAATGTCCAACAAGCTATAACTGTCCCTAAAACCTATGGTTTTTAAGTGAATTTCAAAGGTTTTTTAAATGCAAATTTCTAACTATAACGTGTCTGAAACCTATGGTTTTTTCAGTGAATTTCAAAGTTATTTTAAATGCTAATTCCTAACTATAACATGTCTGAAACCTATGGTTTTTTTCAGTGAATTTCCAAGGTTTTGTAAATGACAATTTTTAAATGTATTAATTGTTATCTTTATTTTTTTGATACTGATTTACTACATTTTTTTAAACTATTTATATTTTAGATATTTTATTTTTAAATTACATTGTAATTACATTATACATTACATTACAAAATATACTTTCTCAGAATGAATTACTTTAGTTTAAATACTTTGCAAATAGGCAATAGACTTTTAAGTACAGTAGTTACAATTGTTGCAATGGGCAACACAATTTCAAACACAATGCAACATTGAGCTCAATGTGAATTTCTAGTTAAATGCAATTAGTTACTTTATGGATTACTTTTCTAACCACAGGACTGGATCCTAGATTCAGTCCTGGGACATCTCCTGTAAACAGTTGAGTAAAAGCGTTTTGGTTACAGTAGTGATTTTTAAGGAATATTATTGTATTTTAAAAGTTGACACTTAGAAACTTATTTCACATAGAATCACCAATGTTATCCTATGGGAGGAAATTCACTTAGCAGGTAAGTAGTGTTATCGTTACTTTTTCTTACTCAGTGGTGGATCCTGGATCCAGCACTGGTGCATCTCCTGTAAACAGTTGAAAGAATGCGTTTAAGTCATACAGGCGATTTTTAAGGAATATTTGTAGTTTGTGAAAATCGACACTGAAACTTTTCTGCTGAAAACCAGACAATGGATTCCTATGGAAGGAAATACAAGTTACTGGTAAGTACGGTTAGAATTACTTTTCAGGGTCAGTGCTGGGCTAAAAGATGCAGCACTGGGTTCTCTCCTGATAACAGGTGAGTAAATCGGAATTCGTAGTTCGGCTGATTTTAGAGGAATATTATAAAGTTCCAAAACTCCACACTTAGAAGAATTTCCAAGTGAAACCAGTCAATGTTAGCCTATGGAAGGAAATTCAAGTTACTGGTAAGTACGGTTAGAATTACTTTTCAGGGTCAGTGCTGGGCTAAAAGATGCAGCACTGGGTTCTCTCCTGATAACAGGTGAGTAAATCGGAATTCGTAGTTCGGCTGATTTTAGAGGAATATTTGCACAATGGTGAAGGAAGGGGGTGTGGCCTGAGGTGACATGTCTGCAAACATGCCCTGTGGCGCGTTTTAAGTTGGAGAATTAATTCCTCCTCATTCCCGTGGGTCCCTAGGGGCCAACAATCCCACCAGGTACCTCCAGTATGCGCCAGAGAGCTGCGTTGCAGAGAGGTGTTCAGAGGCCACGCCCCTTTTTACAACACTCTGCAACGCAGCTCCGTGGTGCTTACTGGTGGTACCTGCTGGGCTAGTTGGCCCCCAGGGACCCTCACGATTGAAGAGGAATTAATTCCTGAACTTAAAACACGCCACGGGCCTGTTTGCACACATGTCACCTGAAGCCCCGCCCCCTCCCTTCACCACTGTGCAAACGCGCCCGTGGCGCGTTTTAAGTTGGGGGATTAAGTCCCCTTGAATCCTGAGGGTCCCTGGAGTCCAACTAGCCCACCAGGTACCTCCAAAAGCGCCACAGAGCTGCGTTGCAGAGAGGTGTAAAAGGGCGTGGCCTCTGTACACCTCTCGGCAACGCAGCCCCTGGCGCATACTGGAGGTTCCTGGTGGGCTACTGGCCCCAGGGACCCCCAGTATTCAAGGGGTATTACTTCCCTTCTTAAAACGCGCCAGGGGCGCGTTGCAGACTGCTGCAGGGAGGGGGCGGGGCCTCCGGCGCGATGCCGGTCTTTTTTTTTTTTTGTATGGGAGGGGGGCTGAGCAGGCCTAGGGAGTCAGGGTGTTTCTACCCTGCCCCCTTTTTGCGTTTTACGCAGTTGTTTTACTGCTTTCTTGTTCCTCGGTTCTACTGAGGAACAAGATGGCTGCCAACACTTCCTGGTTTGGAGTGTTGACAGCCAATTAGCATGCAGCTCGTGATCGGGAGGGTGCAAGGATCCAACGCGGCCATAAATATCGAAACTTTTATTTTTTATTTTCTCCAAAACTGCTGAACGGATTTACACCATTTTTAAAAAGGGTGCTTTCTGAACCAAGCACTACCTATTTGCAAAATTTGGTGCAATTCCGTTCAGCAGTTCGGGCTGTAGCCGTGGCTAAAATTTCCTATGGGAATTAACATGGAGAAAACGCGTTTTAGGACCCCCCTTTTTTCTCGGCCCCCGCTTGATGAATCACCCCGAATCTTTCAAGACAGGAGCGGACCGGAGCGCCCCACTAGTTTTGAAAATTTTGCGATGATTCGGCAAACGACGCCAAACTTATTGGGAATAGAATGTTGCGGATTTCCTATGGATAATAGGTCCTACCTATATCTATCTACTGGCGACCGCCAGTAGATAATATATATATATATATATATAATATAATCCAAAAGTGCCCAAAGCAATTGAGAACGCACTCACTTCAAAAGGAATCTTTCGATTTATTCATTAGGAAACAAACTGCAGCATTCATGTGAGTTCTGTTGTCTTCTTTATCCGACGCGTTTCGAGGCTTCCTGCCTCTTAATCATGGATCACCTTCGCACGTTCAGCAGGCCAGCTCTGACTCAGCTTTGCTCATTTAAATACCCTCCAGTGGGCGTCGCTTCAGTGCGCAATTATTTGCAATGCAGGCTGGTACTTGATGTCAAGTTCAAAATTTATTTTAACCCACAGTGGGCTCTGCTTTGCGTGTGAAACTGCGTTTTGTTACCCTCAAGTGGGCCATGTTTGCTGCGCATGTTTGATTAATCCTCTTCTGAAGTACTGACTGAGTAAAGCACAGTTCTTACTCACAGCCTCCCAATCGTGAATCTAGGGACGGTGCATATAAATATATATCTATATATACATATATATGTATATTTGTTATATTATGACATTATTTTTAAAAATCTGAAATCATAATATAAATGAAAATTATTAGTTTAATAATAGTTTTTAACTAGATTTATGTAAATTATATATATATGTGTGTGTGTGTTTAACTTTTTTAAATATGTTTATTTTTTATATTTGTTGAAATATATATTACATCTATTTTATGTTTATGAATTATTGTTGCTATTTAATATTTTTTATATGTAATGTTTATTTTTATATATATTTAAAAATTGATAATTACTGCAACAATATTAATAACAACAATATTTATTTTTAAATATTTTTGTACATACCATTATAAGTATAGGTTGATGATATTTTTGACAATGATATTTTGGTCACGATATTTTGGTATGGGCATTAATTCATAGGCGATATTTTGTCTGTGAACAGTTTTTAAAAGGCTACTTTAGTGGGTGGTATAATGTGTGCTGCAGGCCCACTAGTAGTATTTCATTCACAGGCTCTGGGTACATGTGGTACCATTTACTAGGAACTTACAAGTAAATTAAATGTACCAATTAGTTAGATGCCAATTGTACCATGTTTTAGGGACAGAGAACAAGCACTTTAGTGCTAGTTAGCAGAGGTAAAATGCCAGAGTCCTAAAGCCAAGAAAAACGACTTATGCAAAACAGGAAGAGTGAAGGCTAAACGTTTGGGGGAATACCACGTCAAGGATGTCAGGTATAACAATAAGACACTGGGGAAGGTCTGGATAATTTAATTTCCTTCAGCTGGGACAACTCTCTAAACACAAGGAGACAATGAAAAGGGAAAGGAAGAATATTAATGAGTATTTCTCAAGCATAGGAAACACAGGTGAATATAACTTGCAAAGTAATGAAGAAAATAAACAACTTAAGAAGCAAAGGACAAAAGAGAACTTGGACAAACAAAATAACAAACTTGCAAATTTGGTATGATGTTTTTTTTCTAAAAAGCAGGTGTATTCAGACCAAAGAAATGGGAATTCAGGTTCTGGCTCTGTGTGGAAACACAGAGAGAGGAACAAAGGTATTACTGATGAATAGGACATCCTAAAAAGGTACAGACTGATTATCAATTTGAATAAGCTGCTTCATTTGAAAAAGATTACCTTATAAAAGCCAGGAGAGTTTATGTGTTTAATGAATTACTATTGCTATATGATTATAAAGCACATGAACAGTACTCACTTATGACAAGGTTAACAAACTTGAATTTCTACGACTCACTGAAGACCCAAGAGAGAATGACAGAACAAAGATTTTCAATATAGAAAGAAATGTCAGAAAGTTGGAAAGTATGTGGATGTATATGCATTAAAAGATAAAGAGGCAGCAATTAGGATAGGAGTATATACTCAAAGAAATGTGATTTGAAGAGGGTAACAGATTTTACATTTGACAGTTGGAGGAGTGTAGAAAGAAGTATACAGTTTAAAATTGGCTAAAAATGGTGAAGCAGAGAACCTACAGTATTGATTAATCTGTACTTTTGCTGACATGTAAGCAAGATGTTTTTTTAGTTTAAGAGATTTACAAATCATGTTGAATGTACTTGTTCAATCAATTGCAATTGGTGATTTTAATGTCCGTATAACTAGAAATCTTGTAGAGGGCACAGATGCTCAAGATTGGTAGGAATCATGGATTGAGATGCTAGTCCTCAACTTCCAGGAAAAGCAGATCTCAGAGGAAACGTTTTCAATAACTGGTATCTCACAATGCAGTGGTGGTTCTTGGAAATGATGGCAATGAGAATTTTTCTCAACCTACCTTTTGAAAGGGAAGGTAAGAAATATATTAGATTGCATGACTTGACATACAGAGGCTTTGAGGGAATTGAACAAATGTGGAATGCCCCCTAAGCTTGAGAGTGGCTTCCACTCCCAAGCATATAACTAAAGAGGGAAAGGGCTTAAGGGACAAATAGGTATAGGTTAAGGGTTCACTACTAAAGAAATCATTAATAGGTATTTACAAAAATATTGGAAAGGTGTTTGGAAATGTGTCACCTCAAATAATTAGTAGAAATAAGGGACAATACTGAGTAATAGCCTAAAATGTGGAGTAAGAAATAGAAACCTTATGAGTGTTGTTATATATAAATATGAATTATTGTGAAGAGAAGTTGAAGTATTGGGATATGCAGCAAGATGTAAAGAGGTGGCAAGAATGAAATGACGCTTACATTGAACAAAATATTAGAAATTGCCAGAAAATCTAATTCTCCAAAGAAAGAATTGGCAAGAAAATCTATTTGAGACTTTTGCTGTCCTCACAATATAGAATACCGATTGAAAAAGCTAAAATGTAAATGCTCACTTTAGAAGAAAGATGTCACACGTTGACTAATAGTGGTGTTTGATCTCTGATATGTGCATTCAATTAGAATGTGAAGAAGGATGTAAATTGCTATGTGCTTTTAGACCCAAACTAATAGAGACAAGTGGTATGAAGGTTAAAGCCAGTCCTTTGAAAAAGTGAAATTGGAACTTTGAAGAATACAGTAATGTTGGGCGCAATTGCGTCCGCCCAACACTGTCGTCGGAAACGGGACCGACTGACCTCCGGTCGGCGGTCCCAACCACCTCATTATGATGCGACCAGACATGGTGCGGTTGCATTCTGACATTTCCTATGGGAGCATGTGTTACGGCCTTAAACCAGCCATAGTACATGCTCCCATAGGGAAATGTGAGGTGGTATTAATCCCTGCACCCCGTGGCAGGCAACTGAAGGTACCTGCCACGGGGTGCTGGGATTAACGTGCCCTCTCGGCCACCAACCGGAGGCCACAAAGGAAAGGGGGCCCTGCTAGGGGTCCCCAAACACACTTCCCAACAGGGTTTCCATGTCAGAAAGTCCGGCAAAGAAACCCTGCCTGAAACCGTGCATCGTAATCCGGACGGCATAAACCTTCGTCCATTTGGATTACAGGCCGGTTCCGACTGGCTGACGGGCTCCTTGAGCCCGTTGGAAGCCAGCCAGAATAACCAGCCTGTCTCAGTTCCGACCGGCTGAATCAAAATCATCCGGTCGGAATTGAAACCGATGATGTCGGGCCTTATGACCAACATCATAATAGGCCCCAAAGTATTCTGATGCAATCCAAAGATATTAAGTGCAATTATGCTATGTTACTAGTTATCTGAAAATAAACATAAGCAAATGAAAAGAATGTTATTAGGAATATGCTGGTTCTATCTGTAATTTGTATTTTTAATAGTTACATTGTTATATGAAGTACTGTGTCAGAATGTGAGTGAATGGTTAGGTAATATCACGAAAGGCAATACAAGTATTTGAATTGTAATACCCTAATAAACACACTTTACCTGAAACAATTCGAATAAAAAAAGATATAATTAAAACCACTATAAAGAGCAATACACAAAATATAAAAATACACATATGGCGACTTTTGCTCAATATCAAGCTGTGGGTATCATTGCCACCTAATAATGGGATAAAAACCTGCTCATATATCTGTTTTAATAAAGAGCTTTTTGTCTGGGTACTGTGTGTGTATACATATATTGTATGGGATATGTTCCAACACTGCATAAATTTGTAGTTACAAGAATTCCAATCTGTGAGTTTTCTGAATGTTGACTAAATGTTTGGCAGAATGGCATTGAAAATGTGAACGTGTCTATGAATGAAGAGTAAAACAGTAACCATAAATATAACTTAATCCTACTCTTAAACACAGGATCTTTCCCATTCTCACAATGTGTGGGGATTTCACAGCAACTAAGACCTAGAAAGGAAGTATGAGAGAGTCAATTTCAGGATTCTTACATGTAGCTAAAGACGTATTGCAAAAAATCCTGTCATATTTTGCACTGCCACAAAAAGGAAGCATCCTCAGTGTGGTGTTGCTAGAAGGCATGTCGGTTGCCCACCTAGCGGACCAGTATCATATGCTTGGAAGGCATATGTCTGGAGAATGACATCACCACCTTATTTCTGGTGCAATACACTGTGACACTGGATTGTGGTTGGATTCTGTGGAGAGTGTGTCAACTATTAATACATGAGATTATTGAAGTGGAAATGGTGGCAATAGTGGTCTTAGCAGCCACTGAGTTGGTACCACTGCCGTCAAAGAACACACATAGTCTGATGAATGCAGGTGCATGTTTCTGTCCTCAAATAAAAACAGCTTGTGATTCACAGCCAAATTTTGCGGACTCTCCTTAGCCAAGAAGGAATGGGAACATGAGATGTAAGTCAGACAAAAGTTGTCCTTTTTCCGATGTAGCTCCAACAACACTTACAATCAATCGGAAGAGTGTGAAAAATAGCCTTGCCCCTACGGAACATCCAAAAGGGCCTTAAGCAGCATACAGCTTGACGCTCATGTGTACAGGGGATCCAAATTTATGGCTACTAAGGAAGTCACCTTACATTAAACTAGGTTTAACTCGCACAATGCCAATGGCTTGAAAGGTTTTGGCTTCAGCCTGGCGAGGAGAAGAGTGAAGTCCCAGAAGAGAGTGGAAAAGGCTAGCAGAGGAAACAGGAGTGTTAGGCCACTCAAGTGTACGCTGGCAGCCAAATTTGCCATGGAGAAGGACTTCCTGGCTTTGCCATGGGGAAGGGGCTCCCTATTATAGGCCTCGGGGCCACAAGGCTTGATTTGCAGCTGTCCACCTGCACCATGTTTTTAGCTAAGAGGTGTAAATAAGACATAAGCTCATCCATTGAGCAAGAAAACAGTGATGTTCTTTGTTACTAACCAGTGACAAAACGTCAGCCATTTGCTCTTATATTGTGTTCTACGGAAGAGATGTAAGAACCTCCAGGTTTTCTGAGGCTAGACCAACGTAATGTAAGGACGACTCCTCAGGAACTATGCGCACTACATTCCACACAAAATGGTGAAGGCAGGTGTGTTTAAGCATACTGCATGGTACAGGCAGGGAAGCCCCTGCTTTAAAAGAGGCTATAAAAAGTTTATGGTCCTGCCCCTGTATTACAGGTAATGCCTACAGACTGAGCACTGTTATCAGTAGAAACCTTACAGTATTGCTCAGTTTACCTACAAGACCTGAGCTTTCATGTGGAATACCTGAATCAAGAGATGTCCACTATTTCGGTGACACTACAAAATAAGCATGAGTAAGTGTGCAGCAGCACAAAAGACACTGGGATTCCAGGACCCAGATTCTTAAAAAAATACGGAATGCAGCACAGCAGCCAAAAATGCTGCCCTGCATTGTGTGACAGGGAAGGAGCAGTAGAACGCCATACCTATGGAGATATGGCTCTCCTCCGCTCTCTCTAGCATCGGCGCAGCTTTTAGATGCAGAGCACCAGGCACACACCTTAGCGCAATAGTGCTACAGTGCGTGCCTGAGTCTACCATAGACTTTGTACAGGAAGGGTACCCTTCCTGTACCCAATCATATGTCTAAACAAGTTTAAAACCTTTTCCAACTTTGTATGCGTGCAGTACAGTACAGCACACATGTAAAGTCGGAAAATAAAGGAGAAATGAAAAGATTTCGGGCCATATTATCAAGAACGGCGATAACATTATCGCCGCTTTAGCGGCAGGAAACTGCCGCTAAAGCGGCGATAAAGGGCTTGATAATATGCCTATAGAATTCAATAGAAGCCCAGGTTCTGGTGTGAAGGACATCAAACCTGGGCTTCTATTGGAATTCTATAGGGCATATTATCAAGCCCCTTATCGCCGCTTTAGCGGCAGTTTCCTGCCGCTAAAGCGGCGATAATGTTATCGCCGTTCTTGATAATATGGCCCTTCTCCTTTTAACGCCTGCTTTTCAGCAGCATTCATTTTTGGTGCTTAAACCTGTCTATTAATGTTAGTGATAGGGTTTAGCGTCTAAAAGCATAGGTGGTTGCGTGGGAACGCCCATGTACCACCCATGTAACATCCCATTGATGCAAAGTATTGCAAAGCAGCGTTTCGCACTGCTTTATGTTACTTTTGCAAATAAACCAGCGCAAACACCAATTTTTGTTGGTTTGTTAATCTCCAAAAGGGTTTAGTGTTAGTTTAGTGTTAAAAAAGTAACGCTAACCGGACGCTAAACCTTTAAGAATCTGGGCCCAGACGTCAAAGTACAATGGCATTTGTTCTGAGTACTCAAGGTTTGCTTTAGTAGCAAATCTTGGTAAACCTACTTTGCTATCTGCTATACTATGTCAGGGGCATATCATCAAGCCCCGGAGATAACATTATCGCCGCTTTAGCGTCCGTTTTCTGACGGAAAGCAGCGATAATTTTATCTCCTAATCAGCAAGGTCACGCTATCGCGTGTATCCTTGCATTATCGCCCTTTCCCCCAACGCCCATCTTTGCATCTCTAATGAGATGCAAAGTGGGCGTTCCGTGCTAAAATAACTGGAGAGATGTCGCTAACCGACATTTCTCCAATTATTAAGCTGCACGCAAACAAGCAGAGCGATAAGAAAAGTAGCGATAATAACCACAGTTATCGCTACTTTCCTTACGCCTGCTTCAAGACTGACTTAGCCATGATATCCTATGTAAGGTGGATATCATGGCTAAGTATGTCTTGCCCTATCAGCAAGCTATCGCCAAACCTTGTGCCATTATCGCTGTATTTCCAGCGATAATCGCACAATTGGCAGCTTGCGCTCTGAATCTTATCGCTTTGGAGATAAGCGTTGCTGATAGCACGCTATCTCCGCTATAAAATTCAGAGTTGGCCGGCGATAATTATCCTCGCGCTAAGAGCGCTGAGCGATAATTATCGCATGGCCTTGATGATATGCCCCTCAGTTGTTTATTAATGCATTCTGTGCTGTTTCATCTTAAGGGGCACTTCGGAGCATGTGAGATCACATGCCTCTGATTCTCTAGGCAGCAGAAGTGTCCTGAAACTATTCAGTCTTGTTCGCCTGATTAACTGTTTGTTGGTAATGAAAGCCCTCTTTTTCCTGCACAAAATGTTAATTCTGGAGTGGGATTTAACAGTGGATTTTCCTACGCAAAAGGCATTGTATGGTAAAGTAAAATCAACAGGTGGACTCCCCTCTGGATTCATCACCTCCTCCAAAAATCAAGGGGCATATTATCAAGAACGGCGTTAAAACGTATCGCCGGTTTAGCGGCAGAAAACTGCAGCTAAAGCGGCGATAATGGGCTTGATAATATGCCCTTGAGAATTCCAATAACGCCGTTCTTGAAAATATGCCCCCTAATGGTTTTCTTTTACTACGGAATCTACGGCCCCCATTTTCTGTGGTCCAGTGAAGGGTGCGTTATTTATCATGTTTATCCTACCCGATAAAATCTGACACCATAGGTTGTGAAATGTATTAGTTTTAATAAAATGGGGAATAACGTGGTTTTGTATGCTTACTGCATCAAAATACGCATTCTGTAGTAGTCACCTTTCCCCCTGCTAAATTCAATCTACCAAAATTCAATTTTGTATGCGAACTTTATAGTACCCCATAATAAACACCCTGTAATTACTAGGCCAGCTAACATTTTCAAAATATATAATTCCAATCTCTGAGCACACATGGGTTTGGTAGAGATCAAAGAGCAACAGGTCGCAATAATGAGGGCCTTAATCACAATGGGGCGGATTTACAAGCCCCTTGCGCCACTTTTGCGTCACTTTTCCCATGTTAAAAGTGACGCAAAAGTGGCGCAAGGGGCTTGTAAATCTGCCCCAATATGTTTCTTTCGTGGAAGCACGTCAGTGTTTTACAATCTCACAATGCTTTTTCCAGGGTAAACCTAAAAAAGAGAATTATTTTTATTTAGATTACAAAAACATCCTAACACTCAATAATAGATATTAATATAGCAATAAAATGTAACAATCTACGTTAAATTGTTTCCAATGTCAAAAGCAAATGAAAATGTGGCTTTACTTACAATGCAAGGGCTTCTACATTGCTTAGAGGGAGCGACTGCAGATTCTGAAAGGCAATTTTGTAATCTGCTTCTAGTTAAGAAGGATTCCCGCGCGAAGTCCTGCGTCTGGTTGTCCAACCAATTACTAAGGGCGCAAGTTGCACTGTTTCCATTGGTATTGAGAGTATTCACGTCATTACTGTATTTCACATACTCAAATTCACACACGCTGCCAGTTTTGCTTAGAGCTGACCCTGTGACTACAGGTATGGGTTTCGCCTGGGAGTCTATGGTCTTTGTGCAACGGCAACACGAACAACATTTTTTCTTCTTCTTTTTCTCGGGGCTGATCTCGGCCGAGAGCACTTGCGTTTGGCCTGGGACTGTTTTCACTGCCAAATTTGTTTCCTCTTTCAAAACAATCTCGTCACATTCCTCATCTTCCTCCCGACACACAATATCGTGGGCCACCAATCTGACAATGAGGTCGCGATTGCTCGTCGCATCTTTCAGAATTTCTACATTGGCTATGTCGGGTCTTAACACATTGAAAAATGAATTTCTGCTCATGATCTAAAAATGAATAAAAAAAAGTCTCTCGTTACAATAATAAAAACAATTAAATTTATTTTGGCACCTTACTAAATGCAGGGCATATAAATCACTAACTGACAAAATGTCCTAATTACTTCTACCAAAATGCAAATGTAATTATTTAATGCTTCCAGTCAGTCATCAATCATGGGTGCATTGTTTTGCAAATCCCTTGGCCTGTGGGGTCTCCCATCAACAAAGCACTGGGCCACCAGAAGATTTTCCGGTAAATTAAAGGTAGGAGGCCTTCTCCAAGGCCAGAACCGGACTGGCCTTAGCGGGCACCGGGCGTTTCCCCGGTGGGCCGCCAAGGTGGGGGCCAGTTTTGGATCCCTGGGGGGGGCGTTGTTGTTACCGGGGGCCAGTTTTGCAGCATAGCTATCGGACCCCTGTAACAATAACAGCTGCAGTGCATGCCACACCCGCACTACCGCGCACCCCCTTGCCCCCTGCGGTCGGTCCGACTGAATTGCCAGGGCCGGTTTGTGTTCCCAGTCCGGCCCTGTCCAAGGCTAGTGAGGCACGAGGCACCAAGCCAAGCCTTGCGAGCAACCCTGACGGTCCCTCTGCCTGTGTAAGCCCATCAACAGCCCTCACTCTCCAGTGCAGTAGATCTCCAACAAGGGAAGCAAACTCCCCCATGTTCTGAGAGAAATGGGCCAGAGAGACTGGAACATAGGATCTACTAAGGTACAAGACATAATCTTATTGATCCCTCTGGCCACTCTTGTGCTGCTGTGATCGGTGTGCTTGGCTAAAATGCAAGTGAGATATAGCATGCGAACAATGTAATTAATGCAGAGCCCTGTGTGCAATCTGCAGATTACTGGTACCATTCCTTGTGAGAGATACATAGAAAATGTATAGAAGGGTAAGTGAATAACGCGGGTGGTTTTCAATGAGAGACAAAGAGAGTAAAGCTCAAGTTGTATGTGATGCCACTGAGAACCAGGAGATGAAAAACATGCCCTTTATCATCGAGGCCCCTGCGTCACCGGAGCGTCACCTTTTGTGACGCTCCCGTGGCACTTTGTCCTGCTCCATATTTAACAAGGCAGTGCCCCTTCCTGCACAACAACAATCATCTCTGCAAGGCAGGCACCCTTGCACCATGGTGCAAGGGTGTCTGCATATGCACACAGCTGCTGTTTGTGCGCCGGTACAGGGGTGAGTAGGAATGCACCGTATTCTTGTAAATAAGGAGCATTCCTGCACTTAGACCATGACGCAGCTCGGTGCAGCAAAATTGCTTGTGGCACCTCGCTGCGCCATTGTCTTGTAAATATGCCCCAACAAATTTAAAGCTATCCCACGTGTACGCACTTTGGGGCATATTTCC
Organism: Calotriton arnoldi; assembly: GCA_963921515.1. Taxonomy (NCBI): domain Eukaryota; kingdom Metazoa; phylum Chordata; class Amphibia; order Caudata; family Salamandridae; genus Calotriton; species Calotriton arnoldi. The sequence continues at coordinate 113,474 of CAWUFW010003386.1, read as the reverse complement.
AAGCCCCTATCGCCACCACAACGTCACTTTTAAAGACAATGTGGTGGCGATATGGGCTTCACCTTATTTACAAGGCACTGTTAAGCCACAAAACGTGGCTTAATGCTTCCTTGTAAATAAGACACCCTTTCACGCTATACAAAGAGTGAAAGGGGAATGGGTGTTGCTTTGGGTGTTCCACCGCAACACCCATTGATTTTGATGCTGCCCCATATTAACAAGGGTGGCGTAAATATGGGGCAGCGCCAAAACTAAGGCAAGGACAAACCTGGTCCTACCCTGGCAAAATGAGGAGAAATGTTTAATTTCTCCTCGTTTTTTGCTGTTTCCATGTGTGCTGCATTGTGCAGCACAAATGGAAACAGCAAATCGCATTTGATTGTTTATGTGCAGGAAGGTGTCAATTCCTGCACATAAACAATCATTAAAAAAAATTATGTTATGCAACTTCTATGTGTGCTGCATTAAGCAGCACACAAAAAGTTTCAGATCGCCAGTTCAGATTGTTTATGTGCAGGAAGGGACACCACCCTGCACATAAACAATCACTTCCCTCAACACAGACACCCTTGCACTACGGTGCAAGGGTGCCTGGTTGGTGATAGACAGCTAAATTTAGCGCCAGGCCAAGGGGAAATGCAGGACTGCACCATATTCTTGTAAACATGGTGCAGCCCTGCGTTTCTATAGTGACGGAGCGTGTCATTAGCGTTCTTGGCTTAACGACACGCTTAGCCACTTTCCTTGTGAATATGCCCCTTTGTTCCTCCTCTCTCATAAGAGGTGCATGATGTTGTACTGAAGTACTGTTGTCTTGCTATCACCTGACATAAATATCATAATTATCAAACAATATTCTGCATTCAAAATCCTGACATACAGCTGCTGTGCATGGGTATAGGAGACAGGGAGGAGCCATGCTCCTCCTGGCCTTACTTTTATCACTCCTGCTTCCCTGCACTACACTCAACCACACCACTGCTCTATAACTCTCCCCATCACCGAGATATATTAAAAACCATACCTGTTGTCTTGCTGTGCTTTCCCACCACCCTCTCTGTCTTCTCTCCCCTTCTCCATCCGAAAGTGTGCTGACAACAGATCTCTGAGAACGCAGCTTGGAATTTGCTGTTAGCGCTGGTTTGCAGAGGCCCGTGGCCGGCAAAGCAGATAGATGGTTAGTGGAGGCAGAGCATTGCCCACTTTCTCCATTCGAGTAGAGACCCAACAGAGGGGGGAGAAAGTAGGTGAGATGTCATTTGACATTCTGCCACTTTACTTGGGTCTCTGTAGTGAGGGCCGGCTCTAGAGGGGTGCGATCGGTGCCACTGCACCAGGCGCTAACTTCAGGGGGCACTGTGTTGTCAAGTATATAGTGGATTTAAAAGCACCTGCTACAGCCTTCCTTGCCTCCAGCTATTTTTAAGCAACAATAAAAAAGTCAAGATAACTCTGGTGATTAATGGACCTGCTGAGGAGCGATCGAGGGGCATATTAACAAGGGCCATATCGCCGCTTTTCTGGCTTTAAAAGCCAGAAAAGCGGCAAAAATGTCATCGCACTATCAACAATGTGGTGCCAACATGCTTTACCGCATGTTAGCAGCCGTTCTCCACACGCCTAGCCTCGCATCTCTAATGAGATGCAAAGGAGGCGTTCCCAAAGAAAACAACAGGGAAAACAGTCCATAACCGCACATCGCAGTATTAACAAGCTGTGCCCTGACACCCATAGCGTTATTAAAAGCCGCGCTAACCGCGGTTATCGCCGGTATCTAACGTCTGATAAATTTCAGACTTGTCTATCTCTTCAATGGGAGGTGGATTGAATGGCTGAGTCCACATCTCCCTATCAACAACATTTCCTTTAGCGCCGTCCTGTTGTCGCTGGTTTTCACACGGTAATGTGGAATATCGCCGTCAATCGCCGGATTTCACATCGCCTGTTAGCCAAGCGTTGTTAATACGCCGCTAACACGGCGATGTGAACCGCTATAGACTGCGATAATGACAAATGCGATAAACGCGTTCAGCGATTATTATCGCCTTTTGTTGTTGATATGCCCCCGAGTTTGTCTAGTGCCAGTTTTGACTCATCATAAGGTAGCCTATGCCTGCTTCAAAGCATGCGTACCATGCAGATCATAGAAGTGCTTATAATGTAAATAGTTCAGTGGGTGACTGCTTTTGTCAGAGAGATCCTTTTGTGACTTGCAATATTTAATTAAATTAAAATCATAATAAAGAACAGTGACCTATTAACTGTCTTCAAAAAGAGCTGCATGGAAACTGGAAGGTATAGGTTAGAGCGTTAGGATTTTTTCCCCAGTGTTTCAGTATCCTAATGCTGCAAAAAGGGTTCATTTGGGTGGAAATCAATTCTTATTAGTAAAGACAACCCCTAACCATGGTGGCATGTTTTAAATTCTGTTTGTGCTTCTCCAGATCAAGCACTCTTAAACTATACAGTCTGCCAGTATGGATGACATGGAATCCTATACCTTGTAATTCTCTTTCCTATGTAACATTTCCTATACACTGATTTACATGTGTGATTCATTGTCTCTGAGTAATGTGTGTGTGATGTAAAGTGCTCTGACGCCCTACACTAGTAGGAGTAAAGCTATAAAACAAAATAAAAGCATGTGAGATAGTGGTTATGGGGACTTGAGGGTCACTGTTAGAGTGGTAGTGAGGGAATTCATGGAGAAGGAGGTCATTGAGGGGCGACAACAAACATAGTCGCTCTGGGCACCACCAGCGCTAAAGCTGGCCCTGTCTGTAGTCTTGGGTTAAGCAGACGAATACTGGGGCAGCAAGAGCACCCTTTGATTACATTACATCAATGGAATAATACACTTTGTTTTTTTCACTGTTATTGTGCTTTAGCAGTTAATCCAGTATTGACACTGGTGGCTGTTAGACCTGGCACCATTGGCGTGGGTCTCCCTTCCATTTTTTCACTGTTGCCTCCTATGTTTTGGCTATGTTTTTGCTGGTGTAGATGCTTTGGGCACTTTACCACTGATGTTCAGTGCCAAAGTGCAAGTGCTCCCTATTGTAAATTGATGTAATGGATTAGTGACTCCATGATTGGCTTATTTGATTTACTTGTCAGACCCTAGTACTGTGCACCATGAGTGCCCAGGGCCTGTAAATCAAATGCTGCTGGTGGGCTTGCAGCACTGATTGTGCCACCCACAGAAGCAGCTTGTAAAATATGGCTCAGGCCTGCCATTACAGAGCCTGTCTGCAGTCTGGGACTGCCATGTCGACTTGGCAAGTGTACCCACTTGCCAGTCCCTAAACCTTCCCTTTTCTACATGTTAGTCACCCCTATGGGCAGGGTGCATTGTATGTGAAAGGTAGGACATGCCCTGGTGTGTGTGGCATGTCCTGATAGTGAATTACAGCCAATTTCGTTTTCACTATTGCAAGGCTACCTGTTCCCATAGGCCAGAATGGGCAGTTTGATTATAACATCTTATAATCCTAACTGACCCAGGGAACAAGGTAGAAAAACGAATTTAGTATGGCTGAACTCAGAATGTTAAAATACATCTTTTAGTGTGGGTGATTTTTACATTCTGTGTTTGAAAATACCACTTTTAGAAAGTAGGTATTTTCTTGCCTAACCGTCCAGTATGCCTCTGCTAGGTTTGTGTATTCCATGTCTGGTTTGTGAGTGACAGGGGGCTGGAGAGGGCTTTGGCTCCAGCAGTCTGATGAGTCAGGGCTGGGCTGCATAGGACCTGGGTTGAATAGAGAGTAGGGGGAGGAGATTTCCTTTCACTTACCTGAGCCTACATAGGATAGAGAGTAGGGGGAGGAGATTTATTTTCAGCTACCTGGGCCAGGTCTGCTTTCAACAATGCTGTCTCCACCTCCTGCCAGGAAGCTGCACCAGGGAGGACAGAACTGGTTTTGACTAGGTACAGCCACTCTCTGCCTTCAGAGAGCAAAGGATTTAGTAGTATAAATATTGGGGCCCAGACCCCAGAACATCAGATCTCTTCTGGGAATCAAGACGAACCTTTGCCAAGGAGAGAAACCAAGGAAGCTGAAGGAGGAGACTGCCCCTGCGCTGGTGACTGTTTGGGGTTGGCCTGCAGTGGTTACTTATTGCCAAGGAAAGGAGAAGAGAAACTTTGTGTGTACTTTATCATCTTGAGGAAGATCTCCAAGGGCTTGAAGCTGAGCTTGGCTCCTGTCCTGAAGTCTCAGGGTCACAAAGACTTCACCACCAGCTCCCCTGAATTTCCTTGCTGGGAATTCTACCTGCAGAGAGGTGTCTGCTGCTGTTTTTGGGGACCTCTAGAGACTGCGTGTGCTGGGAGCTGGAAGCGCGACGCAACGAGGAAGAAGCGTGTTGCCACCGCCGTTGTTGCCGTCGCATCGTCGAAGAAGCGTACCGCCGCCGCAGCTGTTTGTCGACGCATCGCCGAAGAAGCCTGTCGCATCGCCGGAGAAGCGCGTCGCAGAGCCTGTCGCGGCTCAAGAAACCACTGATTTCGCCGCACGGCCGTCGGGCGTGCTCGCATCGTATCCAAGTTGTAGCATCGCAGCAAAGACGCCATTTTGTCGCATCGCACCGGGTCGTTGCATCGCATCGAGGCACCATCTTGTCGCATCGTAACCGGAACGCAGTAAGAAACCGACGCATCACCTCCTCTCCGGTAAGGAACCGATGCATCACCTCCCTGCGCTGCAGTAAGGAACTGACGCATCACCTCCCCGAAGCAAGGAACTGACGCATCACCTTCCCTGCGACCCTTTTGTTTATATTGCATTACGCATCCAAGGTACTTTGAGAGTAAAGTGTTGCATTTACCATGTACATTGAACTAAGCTATTTCTATCATTTGGAAGTCATATTTTTGAATACTGTATTGTGGATTTTTGTCGTTTGGTCTTGTGTTAAGTCTAGATAAAGATTACTTATTTTTCTAAACTGGTGTGGTGTCCATTTGTAGTGTTTTCACTGTGTTACTGTATGTGTTCACAAATGCTTTATACACTGCCTCTGAGATAAGCCGGCCTGCTCGTGCCAAGCTACCAAGGGGGTGAACAGGGGTTATTTTAGGAGTGTAGTCCCCTTACCCTGACTAGAAGCAAGGGCCCCTACTTGGTCAAAGGTACCTACCTCTGCCAACTAGAGACCCCCATTTCTAACAGTGGCTCTCACTGAGAAATATATATAACAGTGGGCAAGTTGTTAACCAGTAGAGAGATTGGTGTGGTTTTCAGGTCACCAGTTCTAATCCTACTAAGAAATATGGGTGTACATGCACCTACTGCACAGGTTAGCAAAAAGGTCAAACAGCAATCCCATTAGAAAAGCTCGGTGGGTTAATGTACCTACTGCAGAAATGTCCCAGTAAATATATGGGTCACATGTTCCAATTGTGGTGGGGTATATCCATGATTCAATGCACCTACTGCTGGGATGTTTATTCAACCTGTGTGCCACAGGTTTGAAGGTGCTGCAAACATGTCTAGAGAAGGCTTTACTCGGTACAACATTATAGATATTCTTCATTGAAGTATGTAGTTCTTTAACATACTGAGCATTGTGGCTAATGTGCTGAGAAATACTGGGAGTTTGAGGATACAAGCCTGACTCTGTTACTTTAAATGATAGGATCTTATAATATTGGCCTGTTTATTTATTTATTTTATTTATTTATTTAAAGAGTTTTATATAGCGCTGGCTAGACCCGAAGGTATCAGAGCGCGTTACATAAGGTTCCACAAACATACATCAGTTACAAGTTACCAAAGATACCAGTAAAAACTTTTAAGGAGCATGGAAGAAAAGGAAAATGGAGTGAGGAAGGGAAAGGGGTAGGGGAAAAGGGGTAGGGTATAGATACGACAGAGAGACGAAGGGAAGGTCTGCCCAAGGTCCGGCTGGGTAGGTGACGGCCGGGAGGGAAATCCGCAGCCCATCTCCTCTTCAGCTATCAGGTAGCTCCACCGGGCATCGGTCAAATAGCTAGGTCTCAACAGAAAAACATAAAAGGGATAGAAGACGAGAGGAAAGGAGCGTAGAGGGGGAAGGGGGTAGGGTGAATGGGAAGGAGGGGGATACGACAGAGAGACGAAGAAAAGTCTGCCCAAAGTCCGGCTGGGTAGGTGACGGCCGAGGGGAATCCACCGCCCATCTCCTCTTCAGCTAACAGGTAGCTCCACCGGGCCTCGGTCAAATAGCAGGGTCTCCACGGTCGAGGGAAAGTTCAAAGAGAACATGTCCTGGAGGGAGAGCAGGATCAAGGTCAGGAGAGGGATGTGATTAAGTACAGGTCGGGGACCAGTTCGATTGTCCAGGAGTGGTCAAGCATCGTGGAGAGACCAACTGAGGCGGCCATCTTGAGGTGAGGCATACCTCGTGGGGGCTATGAAGGTAGAGTAAATGGACCCAACGTTTAGAAAGGGTCTCATAGTCATTAAGTTCAGAGTCAAGTTGGGGCAACGCGCCAGGTCAGCAATGTGGTCAGGCAAAGTCAGGGGATCGACTGTCCCATCGATGACAAAAGGTCTTGAAGGTAGGAAATAAAAACAAAAAGGGTGCATTGAGCGAAGATTGGCCTGAGGGACATTGTGAGGCCCTCTACAAGTGGAGCAGCCACTCGGGAGGGAAACCGGAGCTCAGACAGGCTGCAAGCACCGCAGTTAGACACCCCCGGGAAATCGCCATCAATGGGGAAGCGTTGGTGGAACCGAAAGTGGAGATCAACACTGCTACTGGCATGTTCCAAAGGCGGATCGAGAGGACGTCGCGGCATGATCCGGGTCCGCAGTAGACAAAGCATAGAGGCTGAGTCCTGAAGGTGGGTGTCAAGCTACAAATCTGGGAGGCGTTGCGGGGCATTCCGGGCAGGGTCCGCAGAGAGCAGAGCAAGAGGTCGAGTCCTGGAGGGGGGGAGGCGGTTGGAGGGGGGAGAGCCACCAGCTCAGACTCCACAGCAGCGAGGCATCTCTGCCGAGCCTGCGGCCATGTTGGCAAAGGCTCCGTGGGTGCTCCCTCAAAAACTCGGAGGGTGCGAAGCAGACCACCCGGATCGTTCCTGGGGTCGGCAATGCGTGTAACAATATGTCAATTCCTGGAGGAGGGTGGCGGTCGGAGGGGGAGAGCCACCAGCTCAAGCTCCACAGCCGCAAGGCATCTCCTCCGAGCCAGCGGCCATGATGGTAGAGGCTCCGTGGGCGCTCCCTCGAGAAACTCGGAGGGAGTGCAGCGGCTACCCAGATAACTCCAAAAGGAAAGGAAGGCACCGGAGTGCAGGTACAAGATCCACCATAGGTTAGGAGGCAGCAGGGAGAGAGAGACCCGGGGCAAGTGCCAGAGTCAGTTCCCAGTCGGAGGAGCTCCCGGCCGGGGCTCCTCACCCGGCGGCCATCTTTGGCCAGTCCTGGCCTGTGGATTGTGCTTTGCATAGTGGGCATCACAGATACTGGCATGATCATTGTGCTATACCTACTGGAACAACTTGGATCTTGACATGGGAAAGTGCCTTACCCACTTGGGCATTGTGGATACTGGCTTAGGAAAAGTCATTTAGGAGTTGTGGATGCTATCCTGGTAATATGTGTACACAATGATGCATTGTAGAAATTGGCTTGACTATGAAGCTATCCATGCCCAGGCAACACTGGTCTGCATATGGAGCTAACATTTATATCATGGACTGGTGCTGAAATACTTCATCGGTTCTCCTTCAGAACTCCCTGTAGAATATATTGCTTTATAGTCAATATTGTTTAATTGTTCTTTGAAATACATTGTTTTGTTTTCTTGCTTTCCAAAATAATCTTTGGGGTGGGAGGTAATTCCCTAACATGCTTCTCCAGAGGTTTTTACCCACTTGCTTAATCAGTTGCACAAAGTAACTTAGGACTGGTATTAAAAAATACAGAACTGGTTTGCAATTCCAGTTCACCCCTGCTCTGACCTGGGGCAGGAGGATGGAACAATGAACAAGTGTAAATTATTTAGCACATGTCATGATGATGAAAACAGATTTATAAAGCACACAGATACTCCTGGGAGTGTCTGGCACTAATCCAAAAGCCAGCAGAAGATTACAGAGTGAATAGCCACGTTTTTAACCCTTTCCTAAAAGCAAGTTCAGAACTTTCCTGCCTCAGATTCACCAGAAGAGAATTCCATACAGACGGCACAAGGAAGGAAAAGGAGCGTCTGCCAATGCTTGACAACCTCACTCTCGGCACTCTAGCAAAAGCCAAATGCGAGGACCAGAGGCTCCTGGCAGGAATGTAAAAATGAGTATGTGAAGCCAGGTAACATGGACCAATATTGTGCAAAGCATGAAAGATCAACACCAAAGTTTTAAACAGGACCCTCTTCCTTACTGGTAGCCAGTGCAAGGAAGAAAGATGGCTGGAGTTTGTAGCTCTCTTTGGCAATTTCAGAAGAAGTTGCTCCGCAGCGTTTTGCACCATTTGAAGTCTATGGATGGCATACTCCGGAAGACCAAGGTACAAGGCATTAGCATAGTCCCGGCGAAATGATATCAGAGCCTGGATAACTGCTTTCCTAGCTGGAAAGGACAGAAAGAACAGAAACCTTTTCAAAGCCCACAAGATACCAAAACACATACCAGTCACCGCACAGATCTGGGGTTGGAAAGATAAGCAATTGTCAAACTTAACTCCCAAGTTCTTGGCTGTGTCCATGCAAGATACAGGTGGAACAGAACCATTTGGCCAGCATACCGACCAGCAGGTAGGTGCCGTATTGCCAAAAAAGAGTAGGCCAGTCTTGTCTGTATTACATATCAATTGTTTCTGATGCAACCAGACAAACACAGCAGTTAGGCACGATTTAATGGAGTCAAAAGCCAGAACCTACCCATTTTTAAAGGAGAAGAGAATCTGCATGTCATCTGCATATGATACGATCTTGTCACCAAACGACTCAACTATCGAAGCGAGCGGGGTGAGATAGGCATTAAACAGAGTTGAGCTGAGGGCAGACCCTTGCAGGACCCCGACTGAGATTGCCCTATTGCCGGAGGCAAACCGAGGCAGCCAGACCTCCTGTTCCCTATTGTCTAAGAAGGAGCCAACTAAGGGTCAGACTCTTCACTCCAATCCTTGAGATGCAGTCTAGCACGAAGGAGCGGGGAACTGCATCAAAGGCGGCAGACAGATCCAACAAAATCAGCACCGCCTTACCCTTGTCATCCAGCGTGCTTTTGATTTCCTCAGCCCCTTCTAGTAAGGCCATCTCAGTACTTCAATTCTTCCTAAAGCCTGACTGACTAGAATGAAAGAGATTATTCGACTCCAGATAACAAGAAAGCTGACTGTTGACTGATTTCCCCAAGATCTTATAGACTGCAGGCAGTAGGGAGATAGGCCTGTAATTACTGGGCAAATTAGGGTCAGTCGAGGGTTTCTTCAGTAACGGAAGAATTTTAGCCTGTTTCCAGTCTCTAGGGACTATAGCGGTGGTCAGTGACTCATTCAGCAGCTGATTTACCCATGTATTGATTACCTCTGCCGCCATGATTAATACACTGATGGGGCAAGGATCAACGGGTGAGCCAGACTTAAGACATAAGATGGCTGCTAGTGACTTCCCCCAAGAGATGGGTTCAAAGGAAGAGAGGGAACACCCCGCCTCTTTGATCGCTTCCCCATGAGGGGAAAACCAATAACCTCCTGCACAGAGCCAGCAATGCTTAAATGGAAATTCATAATTTTCTCCTGAAAAAAGATAGCCAGCTTATTACACCATTCTAGACACCGGGGGGCTTCTCTAGAACAGGCCACTGGAGACATAAAGCTGTTCACATTCTTGAATACTTTGCGAGTCTAATTACCTGCCCTTTCAATCATGTCATCAAAATATTCCTTTTTAGCAATCTTGAGCAGGGCATGATATTTCCTCAGTGCCAGCCAATACGCCTCCTTCTCTCTCAGAATATACTCCTTGCGCCACCCCTTTTCAGCCTTTTTACAGCGTGTCTTTTCTTTCTAACACATGTTTGAAAAGAGTATTATCATTAATGCTAACGTGAAAATGCAGCTAGTTTCATATTAACCCTAGTTCTAATACTGTTCAGATGAACACATGCACAAAATATTTTGCATATGTCTGCCTTTCCAGTAAATGGCTCCAGATTGTTTCATTCCATGTTACTTACGTGTGATACCATGCAAGCCTGCAGTCACTCCTCTACGCTGCCAGGTTTTCCCCACAAAGGCAATACCCCTCTGTTAGAAATCACGTTGTTGGTTGACTGGGGTATGAGCCATGGTCAAGCAGCAACCACAATCCTAGTCAGGGTAAGGCACAAGCAAACCAAAAATTATCCTGTGCTCACTCTCTGGTAGCTTGGCACAGAGCAGTGAGGCTTAACGTGAAGGCAATGTGTAAAGTATTTGTGTGACACTTCTAACAGTAAAAACAGTGAAAATACCATGCAAAAAGATCTCACACCAGGTCTTGAAAAATAGAGCAGATTTTAATAACTAAAACAAGACCAAAAATGACAAACATCTAATCTGGGAAACTAGAGATATTGAATTTCAAAGCTTTAAGGTAAAATAGCGCCAAAAAGCACAAAGCGCCAACAAGGAATATCTTCTCATGCCGGACCGGGACGAAATAAAAAGTTAAGGCTGACTGTGATAGAGCACGTGCCAGCTAGAGGGACCCAATTAGGTCCTAAACAAAGTACCTTAAATCCTGGTTGGTGAGCGCTGTGTGGATTAGAGGCGGGGAAGTGTCGTGCAGTAGAAGCGATGCGTTGGTTCCAAAAGGCGGCAAGGCTGCAGTGCGAGGACCTGTTGAATTGTCATCGAGGATTCCATTGACAGTGATGTAAAGTCTGGGCATCGAGGATGCGGCGCGCAGCTGACAATGCATCGGTTCCATCGGAGCAGCAATGGCTGCAATGCAGCAACTGTCATCGTAGTTCAGCTGCTGTCGATGAGTGATATGAGAACCTGGGTCGGAGTTGTGCCGTGCCATCACGATGCATAGGTTCTGAAGATGCAAGGTTGATGTGGACCTTCTGCACCGGTCCCAATCCACGCAGCAGCGGTGATGCTTTAGTTCTGCCAGATGGTGTGCTGCTCCGCCGAGGAGGTGCTCGGTATGCCTAGACCATGCGCCGCTCAGCAGAGAAGATGCATTGGTTCCGCTGGTAAAAACCTTAGGCCCACTTTCAAGGGTCCAGGACTGGGGTGGCCCACTTGACAGGGTGGACTCACAGATTGCAGAGTCCAGGTGCAGATGCAGAGTTGTTGGAAGCCTGTCATGTCCCTGAGAATTCAGATCAGGAGGCCAGCCAACTAGCCTTTGGAGTCACTCTGGGTTCTGGGTTCAAGAGATGCAGGTCCAGTCCTTCTCACCCAGGCAAGAAGGCAGCAAATAGCAGAACAGCACAGCAAAGCAGGAGTCCAGCAGAGTAGCAGTCCAGCAGAGTGGCAGTCCTTTCAGCAGCACAGCAGTCCTTCTTCCTGGGAGAGTATCCGCAGCTCCAGAAGTGTTCTGAAGTGGTGGTGTCTGAGGGCCAGTACTTATAACCAGTGGTTTGAAGTTGGGGGGACTTCAAAGACATGTCTTTGAAGTGTACAGATGTCCTTCCTACCTGCCCTGGCTCCAGACTCACTACAGGGGGTTATGCAGCCCTTTGTGTGTGAAGAGGACACAGCCTATCCAGGTGTAAATGAGGCTGTGCCCAGCTCCTCCCTTCCATCCTGTCAGAGATATCCCATTGAGACACTCCTAAGCTCCTATTGTGTTTGGCTGTCTAGGAGGAATACGCAAAGACCAGCTGCCAGCTACACCCAGTCATGTGATCAGAGACAGGCTACAGGCAACAAATAGCTAAAGCAAGAAAATGACAACTTTGTAAAAGTGGCATTTTCAGAATTGTAATTTAACATCCGACTTCACTATGAATTAGGATTTTAAATTAGGATTCCAGAGACACCAAACTTGAATTAGTCATCACTTCCTATTTGGAGATTACATTTATAAAATATAATAAGGTAATCCCAATGTTATCCTATGGGAGATATAAGCCTTGCAGTAGTGAAAAACAAATTTAAGAGTGTCCACTACCAGGACTGCTAAACTTAAAAGTACATGTCCAACTTTTTAAATACACTGTACCCTGCCCTTGGGCCTGTTCAGGGCCTACCCTAGGGGAGAAATATACATTAAAAAGGATGTTTGGGCCTGGCAAAAGATTCATTTTGCCGGGTTGTCATGGCAGGTTAAACTGCCGACACAGGCTCTGCCAGGCAGGCTTGAGACATGTTTAAAGGGATACTTAAGTGGGTGGCACAATCAGTGCTGTAGGCCCAATAGTAGCATTTAATTTACACCCCCTGGGCACATGTAGTGCCACCTTACTAGGGACTAAAAAGTAAAATAAATATGCCAATTGAGTATAAGCCAGTTCTACCATGTTTTAAGATGAGAGAACAAGCACTTTAGCACTGTTTAGTAGTGGTAAGGTGCACAGAGTCCTAAAGCCAACAAAAACAAATTCAGCAAAATTAGGAGGAAAAAAGCAAAAAGTCTGAGGATGACCCTGCAGAAAGGGCAATTTTCACCACCTCATACAATGGCTAATGCAAAGCAGAAGTAGATCACAGTACCACACTACTATGAAAAGACAATTACCTTGCACCTTCTTCATAAACATGCTGAAAAGGCTCTTTAAGAAAGTGGCATGATCTGATTGATGACCACAAATGGTGATATAAAGATTCTCTCCTTTGTATCACTGTCATCGGTCCTGGTACAGAGGGCCCAAGAAGTGCATCTTTGAGGTCTATATTCCAACAGTATTGCTTGGGCAATGCTAGAGGAATTTCTGAATTGTCCAGTTCGTGGTGGAGGAGGCAGTGAGGATCAGGGAGAGCGTTGTGGATTGTCATCACTGTAGAGCGAAGTGCAGGCCAGGTGTCGTGGATGGTGGTTGCTGTCGCACGACAAGACTGTTGGGTGTTGCGAACGGTCATTGCTAGAGATTTGTATTGGCGGTCACTGCGGGCTGTCAATGCTGTAGCACGACATGCAGAGCTTGCGTTACCGGTCGACGGTGGTGGTTGTTGTAGTGCAAAGAATCAGGGCAACTGGAGCTTCACACTGGCAGTCATCACGGGCAGCTAGATCTCAGCTAGAAAGGGCCTGTTCATGGTTGCAAAGATTCCAAAACTTTAGGATTTCTACTTTTCTTCACAGGAGGAGCCCAACCGATGCCAGCCAAGAGACCAGGACATGGGAGGCCTCTCTTGTTCATCAGGGTCTCACTCAAGCAGAGGCTAACAGGGCTCAGGCGGGGCCAGTTGCAGGTCCAGTGCAGCAGGCCAGCTAGCAATTAATGGGTGGCCTCTGGTGCTTGTTGTGTCCCTGTAGCTCAGAACAAGAAGTTAATCAACTGCCCTTTGGAGTCACCCAGGTTAGCCTTGGATGAAGGGAGCAGGTCCAGTCTTTTGTGAGTGCAGGAGACAGCTCCAAAAGAAGTGCAAGTGTGATAGGTGACAACTCCACCCACCCATCCTGTCAGAATGGCCCATCCCGCCATCACCCAGCCACCTTTTGTAACACTGTCTGGGAGGAACACAAGAAGACCAACTGACAACTTTATATTTGCACAGGCTGCAGGCAGCAAATGCCTAGGACAAGAAAATGCCAACTTTCTAAAAGTGCAAAAGAAATAATTGATGGACGGAATGCTGGACAATGCAAACATTCACCCCCAGTCACAAGGATCTGGGTTTAATCCATCATTCTTTTGCTCACCACACCACCCCAGTTTGGACCCAGCCATATGCAAATCAGTCTTGACCCTGTTCCTTGTGGGAACAGTCCAGCCCGAACTGCCAAGCTAGGTCCTCCCTGGACCGGAAACAAGCATCCTGGGACCGGTTTCAGGGCAGCACCCTTCATCAGCCAGGCTAGCTTGAATCCAGTGGTGTAGTGAGCAGGGTCAAGACTGATTTGCATATGGCTGGGTCCAAACTGGAATGGCATGGTGAACAAAAAAACGATGGATTTAGGCCCAGATCTCTGTACTGGGGTGAATGTTTGACATTGTTCTGCATTCTGTTCATCGATTGTTCTTTTTGCATTTGTCACCCCGAATGGGACGGGTATGCCCAGACGTGGGTCCCGTGCTCTCCATGCCACTGGAGTCAAGCTATCTTGGCTGATGAGGGGTGAAACCCCATAACCGGTCCTAGGATGCTTGTTTCCAGTCCAGAGAGGACCTGGCCTGGCAGTTCGGGCTGGACTGTTCCCATTGGGCGCAGGGTCAAGACTGATTTGCATATGGCTGGGTCCAAACTGGAATGGCATGGTGAGCAAAAAAACGATGGATTTAGGCCCAGATCTCTGTACTGGGGTGAATGTATGACATTGTTCTGCATTCTGTCCATAAATTGTTCTTTTGCATTTGTCACCCCGAGTGGGACGGGTATGCCCAGACGTGGGTCCCGTGCTCTCCATGCCACTGGAGTCAAGCTATCCTGGCTGATGAGGGGTGAAACCCCGAAACCGGTCCTAGGATGCTTGTTTCCAGTCCAGGGAGGACCTGGCCTGGCAGTTCGGGCTGGACTGTTCCCATTGGGCGCAGGGTCAAGACTGATTTGCATATGGCTGGGTCCAAACTGGAATGGCGAGCAAAAAAACGATGGATTAAGGCCCAGATCTCTGTACTGGGATGAATGTATGACATTGTTCTGCATTCTGTCCATCAATTGTTCTTTTTGCATTTGTCACCCCGAGTGGGACGGGTTTGCCCAGACGTGGGTCCCGTGCTCTCCATGCCACTGGAGTCAAGCTATCCTGGCTGATGAGGGGTGAAACCCCGAAACCGGTCCTAGGATGCTTGTTTCCAGTCCAGGGAGGACCTGGCCTGGCAGTTCGGGCTGGACTGTTCCCATTGGGCACAGGGTCAAAACTGATTTGCATATGGCTGGGTCCAAACTGAAATGGCATGGTGAGCAAAAAAACGATGGATTTAGGCCCAGATCTCTGTACTGGGGTGAATGTATGACATTGTTCTGCATTCTGTCCATCAATTGTTCTTTTTGCATTTGTCACCCCGAGTGGGACGGGTATGCCCAGACGTGGGTCCCGTGCTCTCCATGCCACTGGAGTCAAGCTATCCTGGCTGATAAGGGGTGAAACCCTGAAACCGGTCATAGGATGCTTGTTTCCAGTCCAGGGAGGACCTGGCCTGGCAGTTCGGGCTGGACTGTTCCCATTGGGCGCAGGGTCAAGACTGATTTGCATATGGCTGGGTCCAAACTGGAATGGCATGGTGAGCAAAAAAACGATGGATTTAGGCCCAGATCTCTGTACTGGGGTGAATGTATGATATTGTTCTGCATTCTGTCCATCAATTGTTCTTTTTGCAACTTTCTAAAAGTGGCATATTGTGACTTTAAATTCAACTTTATCAATAAGGAGGATTTTAAATTACAATTCTTTAGAGACCAAACAAGACATTTCCACCTGTTCCCAAGCAAACATTAGCGCTCATTGCATGTTATAAAGTAACCCAATGTTATCCAATGAAGGGGTAGGCCCTGCAGTAGAGAAAAACAAATTTAAGAGTTGTAAATCTCATGTGAGACATTTAAAACTTAATAGTACATGACCAACTATTTAAATTCAATGCACCCTTCCCTATGGGCCGATTATGGTCTACCCTAGGGGTGACCTATATTTATTAAAAGGTTTATTTTGCCATGTCGAAAAGCCAGATTACAACTACACACAGGCTGTAATGGCAGATCTGAGACATGTTTTAAAGAGCTACTTAAGTGGTGGCACAATACATTTTGAAGGCCCACTAGTAGTATTTAACTTACAGGTACTGGGTACATGTAGCACTACTTTACTAGGAACTTACAAGTAAATTAAATGGGCCAATTAGGTGTAAGCCAATTTTATCATGTTTAAAGGTGAGAGCACAAGCACTTTATCATTGGTTAGCAGTGTTACATTTCATAGTGTCCTAAAAGCCAACAAAAATGGGTTCAGATAGCAGGAGGGGAGAAGGAAAAAAGTTTGGGGGTGACCCTGCATAGAAGGCCAAGTCCAACAGGCAACAAGCATGATTGTCGCTACAAAGCGCCACCAATGCAAAACTCGGCCCTGACTTTAACATATCTATCATGTGCCACATAGATGTAAGACTGTAGAAGTAATGTGTAAAAACAGGCCAAACCTAATACAAATATTTATTCTCTGAACTTTGATATGGATCACAAAATCTCACAAATACAAGTGCTGATGTAATGAATCATATTTACTCTTCTGTAATTTCTACCAGGAGTCACATCATAACCAACATTTACCAGGTGTGTAATATGCTATCCAAATTGGCAGTGTCAAGTTAACTTTTGATTGGCATAAGTGTAACCAGTGTCTAATTTGTAAATAATAATGTTAATAAGTAGTGGTGCATTGGGTTGGTATTTTAAGGAGTATGCCGCCAGCTCAGCAGATTGACGGTTTTTCAGGATATCAAAGCTGTCTAACTTGATTCCATCATTTGCCTCTTTCTCCTACCACTGTATGCTTCCTGGTCCTTATCATACAAGATGAGCTTTGAAAGTGCTTATTTAAGACACTGTCCTGTACACTATCTTGGGTTGACTGCTGGCGTAAATAGTTGGAGTACTGAAGTAGCGCTATTTTACAATCTTAGGGCCAGATGTACGACCATTCACTTTTGTGAGTCGCAAATTGCGTCGAAATTGCGACTCGCAATTTGCGACTCTCAAAAGTGAATCTACAACAGTGTCTCAGACACTGTTTGCGATTCCCAATGGGGTAGGAAATTGCATGCCTCCTCAATATTCATGAGGCAAGCGCAATTTGTGAGCCCATTGGGAGTGGCTAGCACTCCCAGGGATGGTGGCCTGCTGGGGTCAGCAGACCACCATGTCTGTGACTGCTTTTTAAATAAAGCAGTTTTATTTTTAAGGGCAGGCATTGGTTCCTGGGACCACTGCCTGCTCTTAAAAAATATTTTCGCACACACTCACAGAGGGGAAGGGGTCCCCTGGGGACCCCTTCCCATTTGCGAGTGGTTTGCCATCCACTTGAAGTAGGTGGTAAACTGCGAGGGTTTTGCGACCGCAAATGCGGTCCCAAAACAATTGTACATGGCATTGAGACTTGTTGTTAGAAATGGTAGTCTCTAGTTGGCAAGGGCTTGCACCTTTGTCAAAATAGGGACCCTTCTTCCTAGTCAGGGTAAGGGAGTTACACTCCTAAAATAACCCCTGCTCACCCCCTTGGTAGCTTGGCACGAGCAGTCAGGCTTATCTTAGAGGCAGTGTGTAAAGCATTTGCACATAACCAACAGTAATACAGTGTAAGCACTACAAAAGGACACCACACCAGTTTAGAAAAATATCCAATATTTTTATATACTTAAGACAAGACCAAAAATGATAAACATCCACAATACAGTACTTAAAAATCTTCAGCTATCAAAATATGCTTTAAAAACAGTTCCTTGATGTCGATAGCTCCGTCCAGAGCTATCACGGGGTCGTGAGCAAACAAATCCAAACAGTTCTGGCAGACCGTGGCGTCGCGGGCCAGCTACGGTGTCGGGAAGACCCGCAAACAGTACCTTTTAGAAATGCAAGGTGTCGGCGACCTCTCGTTGAGCTTCCGAAAGCACGGCATCCGCAGGCGTCAGTTCCGGAGGTCGGTGCAGGAGTCGTCGGGGCCCTCAAAGTCACACGCGTTGCAGATCGATCTCCTCTCTGTTGAAGTCAGGAGCGCTGGCGTCGGCAGGCGTCGGGTGCTGCGGTGTGAAGTGCAGCAGTGCGGCGTGCGATGCCCTCAGGTTGCGGTGCGAGCAGCGGCTCGGTGGTGGCATCGGATGGCGTCGTCGGTGAGACCAGGGTCGCAGTGCGAGATGAAGGCGGTGCTCGTCACGGTGCTGACAGGTCACGGTGCAAGCAGCAGCGGCGTCGTTGCTGAAGCTCTTTCATCGGCTGACGAACTGGAGTCAATGGCGCCGGCGTCGGTAGGCCAAGGCTGTGGTGCGGGATGAGGGCGGAGCGTCGTGTAACGTTACGAGCGGTGCCCTCGAACCACGGTGCAAGCAGGGGCGTAGATTTCGGCGTGGAGCGGGGTCGTCGGGGATACCAAGGCATCGTCGTGAAGCGAGGCGGCACGGAGTGTGGTGCCCACAGGTCGCGGTGCGAGCAGTGGCTCGGTGGCGGCGTCAGCAGGCGTTGTCAGTGAGACCAGGGTCGTGGTGCGGCGGTGCCCTCTGCGGTGCCAACGCATCATCGTGAAGCGGTGCAGAGTGCGGTGCACACAGGTCGCAGTGCGAGTAGCGGCTCGGTGGCGGCATCAGCAGGTGTCGTCGGTGAGACCAGGGTCGCGTTGCGGCGGTGCCCTCTGCGGTGCCTTCAGGACACGGAGTCGGCAGCAGCATCGTAGACGCCGTCGAGTTGCTTTTCTTCTGTTGCATCAAAAAACACACAGTCCCCAGTGCTGAGGGCAGAAGAGCTTGAAGTCTTTGCTGTTCCTGAGACTTCTTGAACAGGGGCAGGCTCTACCTCCAGCCCTTGGAGAGACTCACAAAGTAAATTTCAGAAAGTTCAGTCCAGTCCTTTCACTGCCCAAGACAGAAGCAGCCACAGCAGGCCAACACAGCAAAGCACACAGCAAAGTGGTAGTTCCTCCTCACAGCTTCTCCGGCTCTTCTTCTTGGCAGTCTTCTTGATCCAAAAGAGTTCTAAAGTTCAGGGGTCTGGGCCCCAATATTTATATCCCAAAATCCTTTGATCCTTTAGGCAGAGAGTGTCTGTGCCCAGCCAGAACCAGTTCTGCCTTCTCTGGTGTGACTTCCTGGCAGCAGGTGGAGACGGCATTGTCATAGGCAGACCAGGCCCTTTAAGGCGCAAGGAAATCTCCTCCCCCTTCCCCAGTTGCAGCCCAGGTCTATTCAGCCCTTTCCTGACTCACCTAGACTATCTGGAGCCACTCCTGCTCCCCAGCCTTCTGTCATCCAAAACCCAGACAGGCAATCCATCCACATTCCAACAGAGGCACCCAGGATGACTGAGCAAGAAAATACCTACTTTCTAAAAGTGGTATTTTCAAACACAGAATGTAAAAATCACCTTCACTAAAAGATGCATCTTTAGATTCTGAGTTCAGGCATACTAAACTTTATTTTCTTACCTAGTTTCCAGGGCCAGTTATGTTTATAAGATGTTATAAACAAACTTCCCATTCTGTCCTATGGGGAACAGGTAGCCTTGCAATAGTGAAAAACGAAATTGGCAGTAATTCACTATCAGGACATGCCACACACACCAGGGCATGTCCTACCTTTCAGATACAGTGCACCCTGCCCACAGGGGTACCTTGGGCCTACCTTAGGGGTGGCTGACATGTAAGAAAAGGGAAGGTTGGGGCCTGGCAAGTGGGTGCAATTGCCAAGTCGACATGGCAGTACCAGACTGCGCGCAGACTCTGCAATGGCAGGTCTGAGTTACCTTTTCAGGGCTACTCACGTGGGTGGCACAATCAATGCTGCAGGCCCACTAGTAGCATTTGATTTACAGGCCCTGGCACACTCAGTGCACTTTACTAGGGACTAACAAGTAAATCAACTATCCAATCATGGAAACACCAATCCATAACACATTTTACCACAGGAGCACTTGCACTTTACCACTGATCAGCAGTGAGAAAAGTGCGCAGAAACACTAAACCAGCACAAACAGAGTCAAAACCAGGAGGTCAGAAAGCAAAAACTCAGGGGAAACACGCCAAAAGATGCCAAGTCTAACACATGTCCCTTCCAGCTGAAAGTAGGGAGAACTACCCAACCTCCTGGGAGTTCTCTTCACTAAGGCGGAAGAACCTGGACAGACCATCAGCATTGGCGTGTTCTGTGCCAGGGCGGTGTTCCACCGTAAAGTCCATTCCCTGAAGGGAGATGGACCACCTTAGCAGTTTTGGATTCTCACCCTTCATTTGCATCAACCATCTGAGGGGCCTGTGGTCTGTCTGAACCCGGAAGTGAGTCCCAAACAGGTAGGGCCTCAGCTTCTTCAGTGCCCAGACCACAGCGAAAGCTTCCTTTCTATGGCACTCCACCTCTGTTCCCTGGGGAGTAGTCTCCAGCTAAGGAAGACTACAGGCTGGTCTAGGCCCTCTTCGTTCAGTTGTGAGAGCACCGCTCCCACTTCATGCTCTGAAGTGTCAGTCTGCACGACGAATTCCTTGGAGAAGTCGGGTGCCGTGCACATGGTGGCCTTCAGGGCATCAAAAGCCTTCTGGCAGGACTCAGTCCAGATCACCTTCTTGGGCTGCTTCCTGGAAGTCAGCTCTGTTAAGGGGGCAACAATAGTGCCATACCCCTTAACAAACCTCCTGTAGTACCCGGTGAGTCCTAAGAAGGCCCTCACCTCTGTCTGGGTCTTGGGGGGCTCCCAAGCCAGAATGGTGTCAATCTTGGATTGTAGGAGTGCCACCAGGCCGCTTCCTACCTGGCATCCCAAGTACACCACCGAACCCTGCCCGATCTGGCACTTACTGGCCTTGATCGTGAGGCCTGCCCTATGCAGCGCCTTCAACACTTCACCGAGGTGCTGCAGGTGTTCTTCCCAGCTGGAACTGAACACTGCGATGTCATCCAGGTAGGCGGCACTTAAATCCTCCAGCCCAGCGAACACCTGGTTGACCAACCTCTGGAAGGTGGCAGGGGCATTCTTCAACCCAAAGGGCATCACCCGGAACTGGTAATGTCCTTCTGGGGTTGAAAATGCTGACCTCTCCTTGGCCCCATCGGTTAAGGTAATTTGCCAGTACCCGGATATTAAGTCAAACGTGCTGAGGAACTTGGCAGCTCCCAACCGATCAATGAGTTCATCAGCTCTGGGGATGGGGTGTGCGTCAGTCCTGGTGACGGCATTGAGCCCACGGAAGTCTACACAAAACCGCAGTTCTGGAGTGGCACCGGGTGCAGCAGCCTTTGGGACCAAGACCACTGGGCTGGCCCAAGGACGGTTGGAAGGCTCGATCACCCCTAACGCCAACATCTTAGAGACCTCCTCTTTAATGCTGGCCTTGACCCGGTCAGTCAACCTGTAAATCTTGTGTTTCACAGGAGGGCTGTCACCGGTGTCCACGTCATGGGTACACCAGTGAGTAACACCTGGGGTCAGGGAGAACAGGGGGGCAAACTGTCCCATCAACTGGTGACAATCACTCTGCTGTTCTGGGCTCAGTGTAGGGGAGAGGATCACACCTTCCACTGACCCATCGTGCTCCTTGGTAGACAGGAGGTCAGGGAGAGGTTCACTTTCCTCTTCCATTCCATCATCTGTCGCCAAGAGCATGCTCACTTTGGACCTCTCGAAGTAGGGCTTAAAGCGGTTCACGTGGAGGACCCTCAAAGAGTTCCTTGGAGCCTGCAAATCCACCAGGTAGGTGACATCACTTTTGCGCTCCACCACCTCAAATGGCCCAGTCCACTTATCCTGCAAGGCACAAGGTTCCACTGGGGCTATGACCCACACTTTCTGCCCAGGTTGAAATTCGACCAGAGTGGCATTCTGGTCATACCACTTCTTCATTTCTTCCTGGCTTGCTTGCAGGTTTGCCTGAGCGAGTTTCCTGAAGCGGGCAGTTTGGTTTCTGAAGGCCAGCATGTAACTAAACACATCCTGGGGAGTTTTCCTGGGAGCTGCCTCCCAGCCTTCCTTGACCAAACTCAGAGGTCCTCTCACAGGGTGACCATACAGAAGCTCAAAGGGACTGAACCCAAGAGACTTCTGTGGCACCTCCCTGTATACAAAGAGAAGGCATGGCAAGAGGACGTCCCACTTACGCCTCATGGGTTCTGTTAGCCCCCTAATCATGCCCTTCAAGGTCTGGTTGAATCTCTCCACCAGACCGTTACCTTGTGGGTGGTAAGGGGTGGTGAACTTTTAGGTTACACCACACTCCTTCCACAGGGATGTCATATACTTGGATATGAAATTGGTCCCTCTGTCAGAAGCCACCTTTCTGGGGAACCCCACAAAGGAAAAGATCACCATTAACACCCGGCCCACCACTGGCACCGTCGTTGTCATGAGAGGGATTGCCTCCGGGTATCGTGTGGCATGGTCAACCAAGACCAGGATGTACCTGTTGCCCATGGCTGTCTTGGGATCCAGTGGCCCTACAATGTCCATCCCTACCCTTTCAAAGGGTGTTCCAACAACTGGAAAAGGTTGGAGAGGAGCTTTGACCTTCCTCCCACTCTTACCACTTGCCTGGCAAGTTTGGCAAGACCTGCAATGTCCATCTGACTGCCTTCGAATTTGGGGCCAGAAGAAGTGGGTGACAAGCCTGTCAAATGTCTTGTCCTGCCCCAAATGTCCTGCCAAAGGCACGTCATGAGCCAGACCCAGTAGGAAGGTCCTGAAGTGCTGGGGTACCACCAGCACATGGGCTGACCCAGGCTCAGCGACCTTAGGCTCACTGTACAGGAAACCATTCTCCCAGTAGATCCAATGTGATCCGGACTGATCACCTGCTGCCTGGTCTGCAGCCTGCCATCGCAGACCCACCAGAGAAGGGCACTCTTTCTGCTCCTTGCAGAATTCCTCCCTGGTGGGACCCCCTTCTTGCTACCAATGGGTCAGCTCAGAGATGTCCTCCAGTTCAGCTACCTGCTCCCCTGTAGGCACCGGGGCGTCCCCCTCAAGGTCCGCCTCCTCCCGGTCCATGGGAACTTCAGGGGCCGGTTTCCCGCGCCCCTTGCTCTTTCTCTTGGCAGGGACTTGGGCCACTGTTTCAGGCTCCAAGTCCTCTTGATCACCCTTTCTGGCCGCCATTGACCGAGTGGACATGCATGCCCACTCTGGCAACCCAAGCATCTCCAAGTGAGACCTGAGCTCAACATCCTTCCATAAGGACTGCTCCAGGTCGTTACCTAGCAGACAATCTACCGGCATGGAAGGGCTCACAACCACCCTCAAAGGACCTGAGACCCTCCACTCGAAGGGAACCTGCGCCACCAGACACTGGCGCTCTGGTTTGTCTACAGCAATTACTTGGTGGAATGCCCCTGGGACTACCTGCTTCTCAGAGACCAGGTGACACCGGACTGAGGTCACACTGGCTCCAGTATCTCTGAGAGCCTCTACCCTTTTCCCATTGATGGTCACCCAGGTGCTGTATTTCTTTGTGTTAGGGGGCACCTGGTGTCCTGGGACCATCTCACTGTCCCCTAGTGAGACGAGGGTCATTTCTGCGGGATCCCCATCCTCCTGTGGGTACTCCTCCTCCCCAAGCGCTACACTAGCCAACACCTTGGACTGCCCACCGGTGGGTGGCTGAGCCCCCTTTGAACACTCGGGGTCCCCCTTCATGTGGCCCACCTGGTCACATGCAAAACACCTGCGGGGGCCGGTCTCAGCAGGCTTTCCTGATGAGACCCCTGGCTTTTTATCTCCGGGGGGATGGGAACCTTTACCCTGGGTGTTAATTTGGGGCCCTTTAGAAAACTCCTGTTTTACCCTTGTCCCCCCCACTTTTCTGCTGGGGACCCTGCCCACCTTTGGCTGAGTCTCCCCCAAACGCTTTCTTGTAGACCCTGGTACTCACCCAGCGGTCCGCCTCTATAGCCAGCTTCCTGGGGTCAGTCAGCTTACTATCAACTAGGTGCTGGCGCAGATCTGCAAAACATAGACTAGACAAGTGCTCCCATGCAATCAAATTGTAGAGCCTCTGAAAATCTGTCACATTACTGCCCTTCACCCAGCCATCCAGTGACCGGCAAAACACATCCACACATTCCAACCAAGTGTTGGCATCAGACTTCTTACTGGACCTGAACTGATCCCTGTACTTTTCAGGAGTAAGACCATACTTAGTGAGAAGGGTGTCCTTCATGTCTGGATAGGTGAGGTGATACCCCTTACCCAAAGCTATTAAAGTATCCCTTGCTTCTTCTGGGAAGAGAGGCCACAATCCTGCTCCCCAATTCTCCTCGGGGATCCCATTCATGTGAATTGCTGCCTCGTACCCCTGAAACCACCTTTGTATGTCATCCCCCTTCTTGAATTCTTTGCCTACATTTTTAGGGATGTGCACAATTCTGTCTGCCTGTCTTGATGAGTTGCTGCCACCATCTGAGCTGGCTCTACTTCTCTGTTCCAGCTCCTTTATCCTGATCTCATGATCTAACATCATCCTTTTCTCTTCCATGGCTAACTTAAGCTTCTCCAGTTCTACTGCCACTCTCCTTGCTTCCCGCCTGTCCTCCAGCTCTTCTGGGGACAGGCCACTGCTGCCTGACCTGGAGGGTTCCCCCCCTCCCAAAAGCACATCCACCCTAGGAATAGGCTCCTCCGCCTCTCCACTGAGATCACCAGACTGCTCGCTGGCATATCTGGCTGCTACCCAGGCCCTCCGCGCCTTTTGTAGCTCGTCCTTCCTCGTGAGGCCTCTGACTTGGACTTTAAGGTTTTTGCAAATTGATTTCAATTCCCTAACATTGTAGGCTTCCAACCTATCCTCCTCAAAGGCAATTTCCAGGGATGCAACGGATGATGCTCTTGATTCCGGCATGATGAAGTAGCAAGTTCAAACTGGCAAGATCAAAAATAGGCCAAAAAGAAAAAGAACCAGTATGTGGCACGTAATGGTCTGCGATATGGTAGTAGTGCACACCAATCACTGTAAGTCAAGTGCAAACGCAAGTCCTATCCTCACCGCTGCCAACCAATGTTAGAAATGGGGGTCTCTAGTTGGCAAGGGCTTGCACCTTTGTCAAAATAGGGACCCTTCTTCCTAGTCAGGGTAAGGGACTTACACTCCTAAAATAACCCCTGCTCACCCCCCTTGGTAGCTTGGCACGAGCAGTCAGGCTTATCTTAGAGGCAGTGTGTAAAGCATTTGCACATAACCAACAGTAATACAGTGTAAGCACTACAAAAGGACACCACACCAGTTTAGAAAAATATCCAATATTTTTATATACTTAAGACAAGACCAAAAACGATAAAAATCCACAATACAGTACTTAAAAATCTTCAGTTATCAAAATATGCTTTAAAAATAGTTACTTGATGTCGATAGCTCCGTACGGGGCTATCACGGTGTCGTGAGCAAACAAATCCAAACAGTTCCGGCTGACCGCGGCGTCGCGGGCCAGCTACGGTGTCGGGAAGACCCGCAAACAGTACCTTTTAGAAATGCAGGGCGTCGGCCACCTCTCGTTGAGCTTCCAAAAGCACGGCGTCCACAGGCGTCGGTTCCGGAGGTCGGTGCAGGAGTCGTCGGGGCCCTCGAAGTCACACGCGTTGCAGATCGATCTCCTCTCTGTTGAAGTCAGGAGCGCTGGCGTCGGCAGGCGCCGGGTGCTGCGGTGCGAATTGCAGCGGTGCGGCGTGCGATGCCCTCAGGTCGCGGTGCGAGCAGCGGCTTTGTGGTGGCGTTGGATGGCGTCGTCGGTGAGAACAGGGTCACGGTGCGAGATGAAGGCGGTGCTCATCACGGTGCTGGCAGGTCACGGTGCAAGCAGCGGCGTCGTCGTTGCTGAAGCACTGTCGTCGGCTGATGAACTGGAGTCAATGGCGCCGGCGTCGGTAGGCCAAGGCTGCGGTGCGGGATGAGGGCGGTGCGTCGTGTAACATTACGAGCGGTGCCCTCGAACCACGGTGCAAGCAGCGGCGTAGATTTCGGTATGGAGCGGTGTCGTCGGGGATACCAAGGCCTCGTCGTGAAGCGAGGCGGTGTGGAGTGCGGTGCCCACAGGTCGCGGTTCGAGCAGCGGCTCGGTGGCGGCATCAGCAGGCGTCGTCGGTAAGACCAGGGTCGCGGTGCGGCGTCGCGGCAGTGCCCTCTGTGGTGCCAAGGCGTTGTCGTGAAGCCAAGTGGTGCGGAGTGCGGTGCCCACAGGTCGCGGTGCGAGCAGCAGCTCAGTGGCGGCATCAGCAGGTGTCGTCGGTGAGACCAGGGTCGCGGCGTTGCCCTCTGCGGTGCCTTCGGGACACGGAGTCGGCAGCGGCATCATAGACGTTGTCGAGTTGCTTTTCTGCTGTTGCAGCACAAAACACACAGTCCCCAGTGCTGAGGGCAGAAGAGCTTGAAGTCTTTGCTGTTCCTGAGACTTCTTGAACAGGGGGCAGGCTCTACCTCCAGCCCTTGGAGAGACTCACAAAGTAGATTGCAGAAAGTTCAGTCCAGTCCTATCACTGCCCAAGACAGAAGCAGCCACTGCAGGCCAACACAGCAAAGCACACAGCAAAGTGGTAGTTCCTCCTCACAGCTTCTCCGGCTCTTCTTCTTGGCAGTCTTCTTGATCCAAAAGAGTTCTAAAGTTCAGGGGTCTGGGCCCCAATATTTATAACCCAAAATCCTTTGATCCTTTAGGCAGAGAGTGTCTGTGCCCAGCCAGAACCAGTTCTGCCTTCTCTGGTGTGACTTCCTGGCAGGAGGTGGAGACGGCATTGTCAGAGGCAGACCAGGCCCTTTGAGGTGCAAGGAAATCTCCTCCCCCTTCCCCAGTTGCAGCCCAGGTCTATTCAGCCCTTTCCTGACTCACCTAGACTATCTGGAGCCACTCCTGCTCCCCAGCCTTCTGTCATCCAAAACCCAGACAGGCAATCCACATTCCAACAGAGGCACCCAGGATGACTGAGCAAGAATGTAAAAATCACCTTCACTAAAAGATGCATCTTGAGATTCTGAGTTCAGGCATACTAAACTTTATTTTCTTACCTAGTTCCCAGGGCCAGTTATGTTTATAAGATGTTATAAACAAACTTCCCATTCTGTCCTATGGGGAACAGGTAGCCTTGCAATAGTGAAAAATGAAATTGGCAGTAATTCACTATCAGGACATGCCTCACACACCAGGGCATGTCCTACTTTTCACATACACTGCACCCTGCACACAGGGGTTCCTTGGGCCTACCTTAGGGGTGGCTGATATGTAAGAAAAGGGAAGGTTGGGGCCTGGCAAGTGGGTGCACTTGCCAAGTCGACATGGCAGTACCAGACTGTGCGCAGACTCTGCAATGGCAGGTCTGAGTTACCTTTTCAGGGCTACTCACGTCGGTGGCACAATCAGTGCTGCAGGCCCACTAGTAGCATTTGATTTACAGGCCCTGGCACACTCAGTGCACTTTACTAGGGACTAACAAGTAAATCAACTATCCAATCATGGAAATACCAATCCATAACACATTTTACCACAGGAGCACTTGCACTTTACCACTGATCAGCAGTGAGAAAAGTGCGCAGAAACACTAAGCCAGCACAAACAGAGTCAAAACCGGGAGGTCAGAAAGCAAAAACTCAGGGGAAACACGCCAAAAGATGCCAAGTCTAACACTTGCTATTAGAAAGGGACGCCCCTTCCTAATACCGAGAGTCTCAAACGCTATTTTGCGAGTCAGTGACTTGCAAAATAGCGTTTGTACATGCCTGGACCCTTTTTTGCGGACGCAAACGGGCCGATCTCCCGTTTGCGACTGCAAAAAAGGGTCGTTCATCTGGCCCTAAGACAGTGTAAATAGTTGCTTGCCATGGAACTCTTAAGGCCTGTTCAGGATTTGGCTGTCAAGTTAGCAGCATTTGTTGACATAATGAAAACAGCAGAATGCAACAAAAAAAACATACACAAAGCAAAACATAACAATACAATTAAAACATAAGCGTATACAATGAAACAGAAAGCAGCATAGTATTGACAGTGCAATAATGCTCACAATTTCACCACCACAACAAAATGTCAGAAAAGTATGCACAAACTTTCGTGTCATGCATTAACAACGCCATAACCCTGCTTTCATAATGCAGTGGTAAAAGATACATACAACAAACACAGGAGGATATGTACAATAGAAGTGGCGGAGCGTGTCGTTAGCCTCCTGGGCTTAACTGCACGCTCCGCCACTTCAGAAACGCAAGGCTGCACCATATTTACAAGAATGTGGTGCAGCCTTGTGTTTACCCCTGCGATGGAGCTAAGTTTAACAACTTAGCGCCAACGCAGGCACCCTTGCACCAGAGTGCAAGAGTGTCTGTGTGCAGGGGGGTATTGGTTATGTGTAAGAAGGTGTCCCTTCCTGCACATAATCAATCCTAAAATGCCATTTTGTAACTTTCATGTGTGCTGCTTCATGCAGCACACATGAAAGTTACAAAATAGCATTTTTAAAAAGGTTTGTTTATGTACAGGAAGGGACACCTTCCTGAACAAACCATGGCATTTTGCTTTTTCCATGTGTTCTGCACAAGGCAGCACACATGGGAAAAGCAAAAAACCGGAAAAAGCAAAAACGAGGAGAAATTATGCATTTCTCCTCGTTTCGCCAACTTAAGACCAGGGTTTTCCTGGGCTTAATTTTGACGCTGCCTCCTATGTACGCGACCCTTGTACATAGGGGGCAGCGTCAAATACAATGGGTGTTGCGGTGGAACGCCCACCATAACACCCACTGCATGCCCCTTTCACGCTAACATAGCGTGAAAGGGTGCCTTATGTACAAGGCAGCGTTAAGCCACGCTGCCTTGTACATAAGGCAAGGCCCCTATCGCCACGGAAACGTCACAAAAAGCGACGTTCCGGTGGCGATAGGGGCTTGTACATATGCCCCACAGTCTTAACTTACCATCAAGGACATGAAATAGCACCTGTCAAAATGTTTGTGATGCGACCCCGGTCTCACTTATCTCACTCGGAGGTACATTTTCATCCTTGACCAGGCGAACCACATGCAATAACCGTCGCTTATTAATCACTACGTGAAACACATATCTGATATTCCAATAGTAATTGAAATAAATAATGAATTGTTTACCTTCTTTGGTTTAAAATCTAATCTCCCAAAATTATCCAGTGAGGCTCGACTTTGATTCTCTTTGTCCAAGTGAAATTCGGAGGATAGGGGCTGAGATTCAGAGTCTTTGTCTGCACGGCTTCTTCCGGCAATATTGAGGTTACGCAAACGTGTCAGCGTTTGGCCAGTCTGAAGCAAACTTTCAGTTTCCAGCACTTCCAGCGGCTTCGTTTTTATCGAAAAAACAGCTAAATGCATTGAGATTATAGCCGAGTCGATCTCCAGTGGTGTATGTTTAAAATACGGAATTATGGTCGGGAGGCAAAAATCCTCGTCTTTGGCTGTCGCCGTGATTTTATCTGTGATTGAATGAACAATGCATTCTGCGTAGGAATTTAAATTCGACTGTGCTGCCACGTCCGAAAGGACCCTTTGTACAATTTTCGCCACCTCTATGTCTGTGTATAAATCACACGCTTCGCCCGCGGCCAAAAACGGCTGAAGTTGATATTTAGAGATTTCCTTCATTACCAAAGTGGCAATTCTCTCAGAAATGAGTGTGCATCCAGTAGTGATGGCCTTAAAGAGTTTCAATGGAGACCCTGTCTCGTGCAGCGCGTTTATGTAAACTGAGTCGACCACCACTGCGATAAAATCCTCATCTTCAGAATGTAAACATTGCTGTTCTCCTTTGGTTCGCTTTATGACATTAATTTCACTTTTCATCAGTTCTTTTAGCACCGAATTGATCAACTTCGAAGCTATTTTGCTGAGTTCTTCTTCTAGGGTGTTGGTTTTAGGCATTTTATTGTGCACACAAGCGGAAGACACAAACATTTTTGTTAAAAACTGGCTCACGATCTCTTCCAAAAAAGGAGCATGCAGGCCGTGACTGTTGTTGTCCAGAAGCGGGGTGTGCGATGGGGCGCCTCTGACGTCATTCAGAACTTTCTGTACGATATAGCTCGATTCTATGCCAACATTTGCATCTGATAACCTGCCCCGGGGGCAGAATGGCTGAAAATGATAATTGCATATTTCTGCGATCATTAAGTTAGCCACTATGTGAGCCAGCACATCCCCCTCCCTGGCTAAATTTTGAAAAATAGACAAGTGCGACTCTGACAGCTGATATACCTCACTGTACACAGCATTTACAACTTGTTCAATAATGTCATGATCCTTTGGGTGTATAAAGCGTGTTTCATTTCCATCTTGGCTAATCTTCATTTTCTTTTCAGACATTGTAATGAATAAGGCTTTCAGTAATTTATCAGTTATAGTTTTCACTTGAGATACAGAGGACATCTCTTTTGTGCCTAAGTTTAAATTGGGACAGTTGAAAAATAATTTAGAAAGAAACCTGGCCACGATTTCTTCAAGGACAGCTGCAGACAGTGTAGTCATGCATGGAGGTACACTGCAGCTTTCATCACCAGGGTGGGTGATTTCATCAAAAACAGTTTCAACAACACTTGAAGCCTTCACACTGGTTGTTGAAGGTAATCTCGTAGAAATCGCCACTGAGATTTTGGATTGATTGCTTGCCTCCATTACACTGTTCACCACCTCTGGGACAATGTTATTGGCGTTTAGAGATGTATAGGCGTAGACTGCAACATCCTCAGAAATGGGACATTGCAACTGATAGTCAGAAATTGCAGACAAAATGAAGCGTACAATTTTTTCAGCACACAAACTGCTACTATGAGTTAAGCAAGTAAATAATGCTGAATCGGTTTCGTATTCTTGATAAATGTTATTAAAAACTAATTTAGTAATTGCATCTACAGCATGTTTGTGTATCTCTGGGAACTTGTACTTCTCTTGAGAAACGTTGGTGACTTTAACATGTGCATTTTCGATTTCCATCAATACACAATTCACAAATGTTGTAGCCATGTTGTTGACCTGAGCTTCTGATTTGGTTGCACCCTTTTCCTTCAAAATCCGGTTTGATATGGTGAAAAATAATTTCGATGAAACGCCAGAAATAATTTCCTCCAAAAATAAAGAGGAATACACAAATGTACGGTATGGTGCCCGGGCTGGCTCCTCAGACTGCTCTAAGTCTGATGAAATTGGTTCAGTGACACTTGACTCTGATGTCAACGAATATGAGCAAGTTGATGACTCCTCTGAATGAAATGACATAAAATTTGGATTTGAAATTTGCCTAAATAGTAAACGTGGCGTTTTTTTCAGAATCTGTTGACGTTCGGGTGACATGCTGTCTGGAAGTTTCAAAGTAGTACTGTATGTTTGTATAACACTACTATCAATTGTATCATCTACATTTGGGTGGATCAATTGTGTAGGTACACGCTGAATAAAGGTTGCGTCCTTTGTGTACCAAATTTCATTACCTGAAATTCTGATCATCACATCTTGAACAAATCTTGAAGTCATCTCACTCTGTTCAGAATCAGGCAAAGATATCTGACCCTCTCTGATGTTCTTACCATTGTCGGAAGAAGGATGCATTTTAGCAAAAAGACTCAAAACAATGTCTTCTAAAACTTTGGAAGACAACACAGTGGTTGTTGGTGATAAAGGTCGGTCAAGGTGTGTGGACTTAAAAAGAGATTGAACTTTATGAATAACTTTAATGGCTTCTAATGTTGTGTACATAGGTGGAGAGAGCTCCACAGCAGCAGGAGATTCTATCTGATAGTTGTTTATTTCCACTAACATTAAACTAACCATTGTTTTAGTGAGCATATTACTGGTGCATTTTATATCTCTTTGAACAAATCGATAGCATCCATACAATTTAAAAAAATTTAGATACACTGAGTCAACAACTTTGTCTACATCATTTTCATGTCTTTTTGAGTCCTCACAAGTCTCCTCGATGTTTATAACCTTAACCTGACTTTTATTTATTTCCTTTACAAGGCTAGGTACCAATCGCATTGCTGCTTTACTGAGCTCACATTTTGGTATCTTCTGATCATTAGTAACCATGATGTTAGAAGTGAAGACTATTTTGAAAAGCAGTCCAGAAACAACATCTTCCAAAAACGAAGCAGAGTAGACTGCACTGAAGGGAAATTCTTTACTTCGTCCACAAGATGCCCGAGGAGGATGCTTAGCGAGGTCTTCAAGAATTTCTTCAACAATCTCCTCAGCCGACTCGTCTGTGGGCATAACTGGCTGAAGATGGCGAGTCATTTCTATAATTATTGTATTGGCTACTTTGTCAAGGAAAGTGTTAGAGCTGCAGACCAGGGCTGCTTGAAGAGCTTCTGATGTTCTGTAGCACTGCAACATATTAAGGTAAACAGACTCAACAACTTGAGGAACATCTATATTTGCTTGCAAAGGCTGATTCACATTCGAGTTGTTTGTATTCCAAGCTGCTCCATTTGAAATTGTACATTTAATTTTGTGACTTATTGGGTTAGCATTCTCTGCATATTCATCATCCGATATGTTTCTGTGGTATTTTGAATGTGATTCAGATTTGGTGCCCGAAGCTGAAACGTTAGCCATCAACATATTGATAGTATCTTCAAGACATATCTTGGTTGCGGGCAGAATTGTGTGAATTACTGAGGGTTGACGTTGGTTGTCGATATTAGTTATATCTTTTACAGCTTTCTGAAAACTTTCAGCTTGTGCAGTTCTGCAACAGGACGCTGATGACATCTCAGAAGCACCACCTGCCAAGGTACAGTTGGACATATTTGTTAGTATCAAGATATTATTCATTTCAGTGTTGTTATCACTGTTGTTTGTTATGTTTTTGTAGCATGGTAGCTGAGATCCAGAGTGTTGCAAACCACTGAAGTTATCTGAATACATACCTTTATCAGTGCCAATGTTCTTTATGGTACATTGAAGCTCTTCCCCTTCCTTCTTCAATTTAGGTTGAATAGTATTTGATGGTTTAGTAAAAAAAGCCAAGGTGGAGTTCTGATCAGTAACTATTTTTGTTAAAATATTTTCCACAATTTCCTCAGATATTAGCGTCAACTCAGACTTGACATCATCAAAAATATTATTTTCTTCAATCATATGTGTTTGTTTAGTATTCTTTGCATTATGATCACCTGTAATGGTGTCCCAAAATTCATGGCAATACATTTGTTTAGGAATGGAAAAAGTTGGAAACGGTTTGGATTCATATTCAGAGGAATCCCTGGCTACCTTTGGTGGCACTACTGAATTAGGCAATGTTTTTGAGACATTACAAGGAAGTTCAGTTGAACATATCTGAAATTTGTCAAATGGTCTCAGCATTTCCAAGGCCAGACCTTCTGTTTCTAAAGTTGGCTGAGGGAAATAAATTGACACATCATCCTTTCTTGTGAGGCTGGGTGCAGATTGTGATTTTATTTGTTTTCTTATTGGTACTTTTTCTTTATGGACTTTGTGGTATCTAAATGTTGATAATGTTTGTAGTAAATTTGTTTTCTCATGTCTTCTCCTACCAAATGGAAAATTCCTCTGATAAGGATATACTAACAATGGTCGTTTTTTTGAAGATAGTAGAGTTTTGATCGTAGGTGGTTGCATTTTCTGGCTGTAGAATACTGTATTGTACTTATTATGACATACAAGGCAATTTTCATTATCGGATACCTGTTAGAAAACAGTGCAAGAAAATAGCAATATATTAATTTGAATTACTCACACTTTTTAATACACTGTATAAAAGGCAAGAGAAGTAAGCAGCAATTAAACAAGGTTACATAGAATAATACAAGTTTATCAAATTAATGACTATTGTAGTTATGGTTTTTAATCCTCATTGTTTGATACTCTTATGATGTTCTGGTTATGAGGCCAGAGCACAGCAGTACCTTACACCACACTGGGCTGTCTCTTTAGCAGATACACATTTGAGGTAGCATTGTCGACCCAGGTCCAGATATTACTGTTCACTTCAATGTCTACAGTGCTTCTTTCCACCCTAGTATGGTTAACTGAGGTTTTACAGAGGATGTGGTAATAAGAAGTACTAGTACAAAAGTATGTGTTATTAACTAGTGCATCTAGTCTGATCCCGCTACTTTTGCAGTAGACGACAAAGAAACATAGCGGTCTGGGTTGAGGCAGTTGAGGGACCAAACAATCAAGATGCAGGTCAAATAAACTCTCAAGGCAACCTTGACTAATCTGATGAAGAGCTTTTACTTGTACTCAACAGACAGCAATTACAGAAAGAGCATGAATTGGTACACATATCAATACAGCAAATGAACTTCAAATAGTGTAGAAGTAAAAAGCCACAGAGGCTGCCCTGACTCTGAGTCCATGGTCACAAATGCTCTAAACCTTTGATGGGGGTATCACTGCAATATGCAAGCAACCATCCAAAAGGCTAGATGTTTTAAATTAAAAGCCTGCTTCTGAGGTGGGGTGCATCCATTAATTAAGCAGCTCGTTAGTTAAACACATTCAAGCTGAAGCAAAAAGCCCTTCAAACATCCAGAATACAGAGTTCAACCTCTGATGAAGGAGATAAAACAGAAGGTGGAAATAACATCTTTTGTTTGGTGTGAAAGTTGAAGGTAGAAAAAGATGTGTGTTGTAATGATGTACAAGTGTTGTACTCATGGTGTGAAAAGACACTTAGGAACCTATTGAACTAGTGGATCGAAGATTCCTGAAAAAATATATAGATACAACCAGATGTATATTTTATCTTCAAAAACATTTATTCATACAAAATTATTATAAATTAGTTTTCAATAAATACATATTTGTAGACAATAAATAAAGTCATGTTCTGAATCCACATCTCTAATTTGCAAATTCTAAATATCCTATTCATACATACTCCCACATTCATACCATATCTAGTATTTCCATAACTCCTAGGATAATATATAAAGACTGTCTTTTGTGCTTTGATGATTTATATATATATTTATCTTTGTCCATCCTTATTACACAATATCACAATGCAATTTTCTCAATAATTGGGAGTTTTCTACCACAATGTTAGATATGTCATTCAAATTAACCAAGAAGGATATATTATGTAGATTAACCAAGTGAGGTCAGACCATGAGATCATTTTTTTGTTATTAGAGGAACCAAACATCATTGGCATTGTTAGAGAGTTATGTCCTTATTTGGATTGACCAAAAACGATGTATTATTGTCAGTAGAAAAGCAAAACAGCATTCACATGGCTATAATAGCCATGTGAATGCTGTTTTGCTAACAAGCAAAACAAATGGTCCCATTGTTGCGGGAGCCGCACTGAGGGGACCTCAACAACCAGAAATCCATGCGCCAGGAGAGGCGTCAGTGTTGTCCTGACGCGCCTGCTGCCGCATAGCACTTAAAAGCGCAACAGTCCACTCCTGTGGCATGGGAAAGCAAAACAAACAGTCCAGTTGTTCTGAGGGCCTCACCGAGGGGACCTTAACAATCAGAAATCCCTGCGCCAGGAGAGGCGCCAGCATTGTCCTGCCACACCTGCTGCCTCATAGCACTTAAAAGCGCAACAGATCTCCCGCTGCACGGGAAAGCAAAACAAGCAGTCCTGTTGTTCTGGGGGCCGCATCGAGGGGACCTCAACAACTAAAAAACCCTGCACCAGGAGGGGCGCCAGCGTTGTCCTGCCATGCCTGCTGCTGCATAGCGCTTAAAAGCACAACAGTTCTCCTGCAGTATGGGACTCACGCGGGCCGCACCCAGGCGAACCCTGTGCCAAGGGCGGGCCCATCCTGCTCCTGTTGGAGAGAGGAGGAGGCAGGGCAGGGCCACACCCCTTATTTTTTAATCTGGGGCCATCTCTGTTGGTCTATTATAAGGTACATTTTCATATGTGTCCTGGCATGAGGAGACTAGAGCCTTAACCACAAAAACTTGGTGTTGCGACTGTGATGATACGGAGGAATCATTGACAAACTTTTTGTGTCTTTAGTATGGGGAAAAGAAAGGCAGTTAAGGGGTTTAATTGTCCTTGAAAGCCAAAAAGAAGTCCTAATTGTTGGCTGCTGGGAACTGTGTATTGGACTGAATTGACAATCATTTTTCCGAATGTGTGGTCATTGCAAATCCAACCCCCTCACAGGGTGGAAATGACATCCAATCCTTCCCAGTTGCAGTAACAAAGTGTACACCTCAGATGTTTAAAAAATTTCAGAGGGGCACAGGGGTACTGCCTGGGGGAAGTCATTCTGAACTCTCTGTGTCATGTGAGCCCGAGAAACCATCAGCAGTATGTAATGAAGATGTAATTAAGTGCCATAATGTGTTCTCGATTCTCTGTCCTGATGTTGATGTAAATGACGGGTCCAGTAGAGATGTTTCTAGAGTCCCCGCTTAGGAATGTTATTTAATGCTCCGATGTTTGTTGGGAGTTATAGGAGAGTTGAGGGACCAGATAGTGACTGTACCAAAGGTGGTAGAGAGTTTTGAGGAGAAGGAAAAAAGAAGCAAAGCCCCCTGGCATTTTAGAGCAGGTCTCAAAATGGCGGGTAAAAATGTATCTGCCAGCCAAGGCGATCCCCACACTATGATGCACACCGATCATTTACCCAGGGGAACTATGGCCTAACTTTCCCCCATTGTTCCTTCTCTCCTTCCTCCACCTAGCCACAGCCATCATCGAGTGGGTCACATGCTAGCCAGTACAGGGCTGGAACCCCTAAGGTGGGAGTTGGGAGCTGGTCCAGAGTGAAGACAGAGAGCCCTGAGGCTGTGGGGCCTGACTTTAGAAAGCCCCTGTATGTCTTGCTATATAGAGGAAGTGAGACACAGGTGCTATATTCTCAGACAGCCAGGCAATCAGTGGGCCCAAATATATCTTACATTAATCCCTAGGTTGTCAGGGGGTGTTAGTGAAGACCAAGATTCACTCATTATAAAGTTACACACTGGTTTAGGAAAGTATGACATTGCCATTCTATTATAAGAAGTGACCTAGTGGGGGCTGAAAGGTTGTCCTGCCCTGAGGAAGAATATGATAACTTGAAAGTCCAATTTTCCCACAAGTTGTATAGTCAATGGCCTTATGGCCGTGGCTGCCAGAACTATCCCACAAGCCAATACTTGAATTGTGATAAAGTACTGGTTCCCAGGAACGGATGTCAGTAGTGCTGTAGGCGATACAGCTTAGGTAGTGGAGATGCCAGCTGCGGGGCAAATGGGCCCTACCCTTGGCTAACATTGGCTGCCCAGGAAAACCATGCTGATATTGTAAGCTCCATTGCCAATCTTTGCTTCAATCAACCTTCCCATTCCCACTTGTCATCTAATTTGTTCTTTAAAGTGAGAGGGAAGCCTCCTAGAACTCCAGTATGTGGCCCAGGGTTCAGTGAGTGTTCCCCTATCCCAAGGGAGCAGGTTGTATTTGACCACACAGAGCTGGTAGGAAAGTCGGTGGTGGGTGATTTTCCACCCACAAGTCAGTTCCTTGCACTCTCATGAAACATTATGTCATGGAACGTAGGAGGGATTTCAAAATTGCTTTCTGAGATGGATTGGAGTATTGTTATAGATTCCCATGATGTCTGCCTCTTTCAAGAGACATGGTCCCTGTTTCCATTTATACAAACAAACGGTATCCCACCTCGTATTTTATCCAGCATGCGGGGCACTAATCTCTTCAGGTGGTGCTCTGCCTTACCAGGGGGGGAGGAAAGGGTTCCGTTTCTTTAAATAACCCTCACACGCTCTAGTAGTGTCATGCTTCATCACTGGGTTCACCCTGCCTCCTAAAGGTCAGGGTGGGCTCAACCATTTTCCAGGGAACATGGCACGGGGATGAAAAGAGCATTGATGTACTTAAAGGATGGCTCAACCAACTCAATCTTAGTTTTACTATGACCACCCACACCAACATGGTCTCTTTTTTGGATGTAAAAATCATTGCTAAAAATGGCATGTAGTTAGTCACTTTCATCTAGTCTGTATGAACTAGACAGCTCGTTGAGCTGACGTACCAGGGAGGTGAGACTAATCACCCTGATGAAAGCCCCGGACCCATTCGGGCCATAGAGTAGTGCTGAAACATATTGGTTTGGGGTCATAGCACCATTTCATCCTCAACACATTACATATATATTTTAATTTTTAACATCCTGACTACTCCATTAATAAAGGGATACCTTGGAGCAAGCTGTAGGATTTTTTATCTTTATGCCCCCATGTCATTTCTTTTAAGTGCTCCCTGGAACATGGTTGAGCCCACCCTGACCTTTAGGAGTCAGGGTGAACCCGATGGTGAAGCCTGACACTAATAGAGAGTGTGAGGGTTATTCAAAGAAAAGTAACCTTTTTCTTTCCCGCCCTTAGTAAGGCGGAGCTCCACCTGAAGAGATTAGTGCCCCCCATGCTGGATAAAATACGAAGTGTGATACCTTTTGTTTGTATGAAGTAATTAGGGATGACGTATCCCTCCTGTGCCCCTTCCATAAGGTGGAAAGAACTCTCTACCCTTCAGAATTGAGAAAGGGACCACCCATCCCTCTCCCAGGTTCTATGTATACCCCTGTTTCCATTCCACAGAGGTGGGTCACCTCTTTTAGTGTAATGTGGTCCAGAGTTGAAAGGCCGACCCTCTGGGGGGCTTGGGATTTGGGTTAACACATCTCAAAAATGTAAAAGCTGGGAAAATCTGCATTGATTCGCCTGACGTATTGGCAGTTGTGCTTGTATTGCCTTCGGGTATGGTTTTAAAAATCTTTAATGTCTATAAAGAGTGGGATGCAGTTTAGTAGAGTCAGTGGTTTTGAACACTCTTGAGGTGGCACTTTCTGAACATTCGGGTAAGGACTACCTTTTGGTGGCAGGCGATTTTATTATCTTGTTTGAACCTCTAACTGCCAACCCCTCTGAATTGACAGCCATCTGGGATAATCAGTGGGGTATCACCCTGCTTGATTTGCCATGTGTGAGATGGTCCCCCCAAAGCAGGACAGGTATTGGCCCTAAGCCTCAATTTTGATCTCAGAGCCGCAAATAGTAGGACATCACCCGACTGTCAGGGAAAAATGACATATAATAGACCTGGGCATCAGAGTAGGATTGACTATTTTTTGGTAGATGTGAAGCTATAGCCGGCTGTGTTAGATATGGCAGTGGCGAACAGATCCGATTGTGATCATCATGCATTAACTCTAACTCTATCTGATAATTCCAGGTTGAAACCCATTTTGCGGGGCCCTAGTGATCTGGGTTGCCTTTCCTCAACCAATATTCAGAAGTACATCACCAGGAGTGGGCGGTGAACTGCACTACGCTGGTGAAGTTCACCGAGTTTTGCTAACTCTAAGCTCAGCATAGAGCGCGGAGTTGCGAAAAACTCTGCGGAGCAGAGTTTTTCCTCTTGCATGGCTCGCCAACGTTAATTTTGCAAGCACAGGCGAGGAAAATCATACGCTACACCACATCCAAATGAGATTTCTCAACACAGGCGGTTGCGGCAGGTCGCTATTGCTCGCATTGAGAAACCTGCCGTTCGAGTTGAGGAAACTGCCGCTTGAGTAGAATATCTACTGTAGAGGCATAAACAAGCAGCACCCTCTTGTGCTGCGCGTGGTGCCATTCACGCTAATTTTATGGTGCAGGGCAAACTCCCAGTGCTAAAAATCAGCACGAGCAGCACGACTTACTGCACTCTGCCGCTTGCAGAACTCCACGGAGCGCCACTGAGTTTTTCCTGCACTTTGCGGAGTTCTGCATAGCAGCTCCAATAGTCGCTATTAAAAGCTCAATAGTTAGTTCCCTTGTTGGTTATCATTTTTAATGGTATGTCACACGAATGCCAAATCCATAGTTATGGAACCACGATAATCTCTTTTTAGAACATTGTCTCTGCTTTATGGCTTCCTCCACCTTCGCCACTCGCCTTGCCTGAATCTGTGTGTGGAAGGCGCCACACACAGATTCAGGCAAGGCGAGTGGCGAAGGTGGAGCTAAAAAGAGATTATCGCGGTTCCATAAATATGGATTTGGCATTTGTGTGACATACCTTTAAAAATGATAACCAACAAGGGAACTAACTATTGAGCTTTTAATAGCGACTATTGCAGCAGTGGCACACATTGTCAAAAGCCAGCCTGAGTCAGATGGGAAATTAATAAGAATTCAGTGGCTAATGAAAGGATATTTTAATTGAAGGATAACAGAGTGCCCCAAGTGACCGCACTTACTGAAACAATAACTGATATAAGCCAGCCTCTGCCAGAAGGGAGATCAGAGAGAAAGAGGAACATCTGAGTGCCTACATGTACAACTGAAAACAAGCAGGACAAAAACTAAGGGATCCCCTACCTTACCTCTGCTGCATTTAAATTCATAAGAGTAAGCGGTCCTGAAGAAGGTGGTTCAAATCAGCTCACCACCGAAACGTGCGTTGGCCTGGTTGTTTCCAGCAGGCTGCATAACCATGGACATTTAAGAAGATTTAATCACCATGAGTTTTGAATTGCAAGCCATTTCGCAGCTGGAAATTGATGACTGTATTGTGATGTGTGCATGAGTTTGTTTGGTATGCTTTGATTGTATGTGAGGTTGGTACGAATGTGACTCTGGTAAGGGGATATTTATGCACTGTTTGATTATTTTGATAATATTTATTGAATTATTTATCTTTGATCTGTAAATTGTTTATAGGTATCATCATGCTTTTTTGAATTTTTGTATATACAGATTGCAAAAGAAAAAATGATTGTCTCACTATTTATGAAATGATATTACAAGAACAAATGAAACAAGCATTTGCAATGCAATAGGACTCGCATTATTAAAGTTTGAGCTATTGGCATTGCTAAATAATGCAACACCAATAGCTCAAACTTTAATAATGCGAGACCTATTGCATTGCAAATGCTTGTTATCTATACTCACGGTACCCTAAATAAAAAGGATACTCCTTTGGGTATACCAGGAGGTATTTTTAACAGTTTCTTTTTCTCCTATTCTGGATCCCTGTTTCTATCCAGTAAGATACTTTATTTAAGAACTCCCACTTTTGGTTGAGTCTGCCCTGGTGGTATAATCCTACTAGGGTGTGCATAGGCACCGATGAAGATGCATGCCACTATTAGTGGGTGATGCTTCTATTCCAATTCTTTTTGAATGTTTACGGTAAACTTTGATAGTGGTGTCTTCCTTTGTTCGCCTTTCTCCCAAGCCAAGTTACCATTTTGTGTTTAGTAGTTTTATGTGTGAGAAGGTAACTAGGATAACTTCTCTCATTCTCTCTGTGTGACATAACTGTTTTATATTCCCTTCATGAGAATCTGACTGCCAGGGTTCGGTTTGTTAAAGCTGGGGAGTAATCAGACTCACTCCTGCTTGCTCGGGGGTGCGCCAGGGTTGTATTCTGGTCCCACTGATTTTTGTGGTCTACATTAGCAACTTGTGTTCCACTTTGGCCACAGTCACCAGCGACATCCCAAAAATCAATGCTTTTGTGCCAGCACTGCTCTACGCAGATGATGGGGTTCTAATGGAACGGTCCCCGAGTGCCCTTCGTTTATTCGTAGAAGCCTTTGTTTCCTTTGAGTTAATATAATCTGGTCACTAATGACAGCAAGTTACATATAATGGCTTGTGGACAGAGGAAAGAATCCCCTGGATAATATAATGCTGAAGGGAAATCCCCTGGGTGGTATAAATGATTGCAACTATTTAGCTGTTACCTTTAGTAGTGCAGGGACGTGGCACACACAGATCAGAAATGCATGCCTAAAGCTTAGCAGAGCAGCTGGAGCAATTCTAAATTTACAATTTGCGGATGGAAGGGACAGCGTCTCCCCAATTCTTAACATACATGATGTTCAGTGTGTGTCTACGTGCTCTCTAAGGGGCTGGGATCTGGGGCCTTGGTAATACTGACGCCTTACAGTCCAAAGAAAAACTTATTTGCAGGTGTATAATGCATTTACCGCAATCGAGCTGGCATTTCATCCTGCACACGGATCTCAAACTTTTGTGTATTAGTGACCTGGAGAAGCTGGCTCCATGTTTATTATGGATTGGCATTTGGTCTAAACGCAAGGCAAAAGTAAACAGGGAAGTTATTATGGATTGCTTGATTTTAGGTAATGGACTTGCCAGCTTGTGGTTAGCCTATGTAAGTAAAATATGTGATGTCTAGAACCTATCAATTCTGTTTGATTCACCGGACAAAATTTGGAAATCGGAGAAGGAAAAGACAAATTGCTGTTTTTAGACCAATGTCCCTCCCAGAGACTTGTAAGTGAAATGATAAAAAGACAGTTAAACTGTGTTTTGAGTTCCATGAATTTGAAAATGATATCCTGTATCTCACCTTAGTTTTGTCATGGTGGGAAAGATCTCTCCTTTTCTGTTTTAGCGCCGGCACCGTGGTGCTGCTTCTTCTGGGTTTCCCAGGTTTAGGCGCACAAGTGGCCCCTGTCCCTGTGAAGATCATTCAGAGCAATCCTTGATGCATTTTGGGTTTTTTTGGTACCTTTTTCAGATTATATTTTAAAGCTTTTTTTAAATCGCTTTTGAAATTCTTAGGCTTTAGAAAGAGTAAGGATGCACTGTTTCACCTCCTTTTGTTAAATACTTACGAAGTGTGTCAATGAGATCTGTGCCTTTTTAAAAGCCACTGTAAGATGGGGGAGATCTATGGAGGGGTAAGAGGATGTACTATCCCTTCTTAGAGCAGGTATGGGCTGCCAGATTGTTTTATGTGCATATTGCATGGGTTTCTTGCAGGGTGGGAGTTGCTGCTGTTCGATAAATCTAGTCTCTTGCATCTTTTATCAGTTTTTTCTTATAGTTTGTTTGTATGTGTATTTTATGGCTGTGTATATGCCGAATAAAATAATTTTAACTGACTGGGTTTAGGTTTTTTTTCCTAATGGCACCAGGAGTGTGGTGTCTTATATTCTACAGGAGTAGTTTGCAGTTGTCCTAGTACCTTCTGTCACTCTGTGATTGGACGCTAGTTAGAAATGTTGTGCTGTATTGTTTTGTAGCTCAAGGAAGCAGTTAAAGCCCAGCCAGGGACACATGTAGATGGCTCCTTCAAGGAAAAGGAATTTGCTGCCCTAGAGGCCCAGATGTCAGTAATTTGGGGAGTCTGTATGTTTTCAGTGGAAGGACATTGCCTGCAGGAACAACACTAGTCCTAATTCGAAACCCAGAACGGAGGAATCTGGGGCCTCGAGAGAGGGAGAGAGAATGAATAAATATTTATATGTTCTATAAACCTATACATGGAAT
Source organism: Calotriton arnoldi (assembly GCA_963921515.1). Lineage (NCBI taxonomy): Eukaryota > Metazoa > Chordata > Amphibia > Caudata > Salamandridae > Calotriton > Calotriton arnoldi. Next base: position 70,476 of record CAWUFW010003386.1, on the reverse strand, counting down.
TGTAAATACTTAATACATTTATAAAACTGAAAGGAAGGCTCAGCTCTCGACTTGGATTCTTGACAGCGATGCTTCGGGCGGGTGATACGGGCGCTGCTCTGAGTTTTAACTTGTGCCAGTATCTGAAAGGCAGGAATGTGTTTTGTTTGGAGACATTCTATATGCATTTTTCAGCGATAACCTTGCGATAGTCTTGGAGGCTTTCTTCTCTTCCCCTGCCCCCTCCTCTGCCAAACGCATCGTTTCAACTCCTTCAGTGTTCCTGAATCAGAAATTCCAAGTTAAACAAGCACGCAAGTGGTGCGCGCGCGCGCGCCACAGCGAGACATCTGTTTTGCATTATCGGCCACGATAATGCAAAACAGATGTCAGCCGTGCGGGTAACAGACACCAATAGGCCGTGGGCGGGGCAAATGCGGGACATGCGCCCGCATTTGCCCAATTGCGTGCTGTCTTTGTTAGAAAGACGCACGCAATGCCCAATAGCCTGCAAGGAAAACAAAACCACACGCACGAGCGTGTGGTCAGCTTTCCAAAGCCTTTTTTCTGTTCACATAAAGTCTCGCGCTGCGCGAGCAGTGCTACGCACTGCAACGCTAGGCGCGAGACCTAAAAAAGAGATAAAAGAAATAAAATAAAAATATTTTTTAAGAAGTAAGTAAAGTATACATCCTCTGTAAGACCAATTGTTGTATCTCACATTATTGAGGGATAGCCCAATAGAGCCAGTTTTGGCCTAAGCGAATTAGTGGGTGTTCGAGTGGGAGGTTCATATATTTGCAGAGTCTGAACAGGATACTCGCCATTAGAAATCTGGAGATAAGAAACAGACTGGCAGTATCTTCCAAGGGAGTTTATAAAGACTTTCATACGCAACGATTATGAGTCAACTATTGACTTTGTATTGACTTCAGAACCTCTTGGTTGGAAATTGACACAAGTGGAGTCAACATTTACTACCTTCAGTGACCATGCCATCCTCTCCCTTTCCATGGCATAGGGTCCCCCGTGGGATAGGCAAACTAAAGTTATAGAGACACTGGTCATAGGAAGAAAGAACGGATATCAACTAAATTGGGATAGTATAGATAAGGAAAATATAACCCATCAAACAGTTACTAAGAACATGGAGTATATACAACACTGTTTGGATACAAACTTCCCCGATGAACATCTCATTTCAGATTTTACAAAATTACTAGAGGCAGTAAAAAATGCACTGTCTCGCAACAGAACTTCAAATAGGGCTCCTGCTAGGTGTTGGTTTGCTCATGCCTGCTCCCAATCCTTAAAAGATCTCCATGAAGCCCTGAAAGAAGTACCCAGAGATCAAGGAAAGTTAAAGTTACTGCGCAAGGCATATAAAGAAACTTGGAAACAAAGAGAAAAGGCCCTGAAAGAAGAGGCCTGGGAACAACTAGAAAGGGCAGCATTAACTAACCAACAATAGGAGGGACTTCTGGAGGGTGGTAAATAACCCCCATTTTAAGGACGCCGGGATCCAACTTTGGAATAGCATGTGGGAGAGGACGCCTGGGTGACTCACTTCGAGACAATTTTTGGGTCAAGGGAAATCTGTTCGATCGAGCAGTCGCCAGTCCCTTTGGTTCATTCAGACGCTCTTGTCTTCACTGTTGAAGAAATAATAAAGAGGTTGGGAAGGTGCAGCAAGGCAAAGTCCCTGGGCCCAGATGGGGTCCCAGTCCCAATAGACTTATTCTTGGAAGATCATGTTCTATGGGCCCCCTTATTGCGGAACATATTTAACTCTATAGCTAAGGTTTGCCTCCTGACTTCATGGAGCACAAGCATCATTATTCTGATCTATAAAAAAGGAGCTAAAAATGACCCAGGCAACTACAGGCCCATATCTTTGCTAGATAGCACCTCAAAATGAATGGGACAGTTACTATTACATAGGCTGGAAGAATGGGCCCTTGAGAGAAACATATTGATACCGGCCCAATATAGCTTCCAGCGGGGGAGGGGCACGATCGACCAATGCTTGAACCTGAGCCTCGTTTTAGAGAAATATACCAGGGCAAAAGGGGAAAAATCTACATGGCCTTCATGGATCTCACTGAAGCCTTTTACCGCATGAATCATTACAAAATATGGGAGACAATGGAGTCCATGGGGGTTGATCCGCCAATTCTTACATTCATTCAGCAGTTATATTCCCAGACTACCTCATCTGTGCGGTATGGCAAGGAAGGGGAATGCTCCCGTTCATTTCGGATTTTAAGGGGGGTTAGGCAAGGATGTGTCCTTGCCCCTTTCCTGTTCTCATTATATACGAACGGGGTCGAGGCAGCATTAGCAGGGACGACACCGGACATTCCAAAATTTGGCTCCCTAACCCTCCCACTGCTTGCCTATGCTGACGATACTGTACTAGTCGCCAGTACAGGTAGGGCCTTGCAATGTATGATAACGGCCTATGCCTCTTTCATGACTTTCCTTGATCTAAGGGTCAACAAATCGAAATCCTTTATATTAATAGCAGACCCTACAGGGCGCTGTTAAGCACCATTTTTGCCAACTAGGGGCCCGCAGATTAGAGGTAGTAGACTCTTTCTCTTATTTGGGAGTCATGTTTGACAAAGGTCACAACTGGGCTAACATGGTCAAAAACAGGGTGGTAGTGATGGAAAGTGCCATGGCAGCTATCACTAAATTTGCCAAGAAACTGGGTACAAAACCTACAAAAGTTATTAAGAATAAGGTCAAGACAATCTCAGCTACTACTTATGGAGCAGGAGTGTGGGGGATGTCTCCAATTGAGCAGTTACAGATTCTTGAGGATACATTTTTGAAGCGGCTGGTTTCTCTCCTGGTATCATGCTCAAAGTTTAATTGTCATGCGGAATTGGATTTCCCCTATATCAGTGACATAGTAAGATTTGCCCCATTAGCTTTATGGCATTCAACTCGGAGGAAGAACACGTTATCTTTAACACAATCCATTTTAAAGGATTGCCTTAAATTCGACAATGTGCACAAAATAAAATGGTTGCATCATGTAAGGTCAACTCTGAATTCTTTGGGTCTGGAGGATTTGTTTAGAAACCTTAGTGAATACCTTCAATTGTCCAAGAAGGATCTAAAGGAATTTTTTTTGACAAAGTTGGTGCGAGAACAAATGGAGATAAATAAAGACAAACCAATAGTTAGGATATAACGACACCTCCCGGCTTTAGCAGGGGGAGATTATTGCTACTTAGAGGAAATTCAGAATTTACTGCACCGATATATTTTAGTAAGATTTCGCATGAATCTGTTCCCACTATGACTTGACTGTTTGCCCTTGTGATGGAGCTTCGGAACAATCAGACCTTCATATTATTCTATTCTGTGACTTGTATAAAGGGGAAAGAGTAAGATATATACTACCGACTCTGAGACATTATAATTTTAGACAATGTAGAGTGGCTCTTAGATTTCTTAAAAAACTTAGTAATCCGCTTATTAGCTTTGTAGTAGCTAGTTTCCTTTGGGCTTGTAAAAAGAAAAGGGAAATTACTTCCTAGTCATTTTTAGCAAGATTAAGATGTACTTGGAATTTCTTGTATTTTAGGCTGTAAATTTTATGAAATGTTATGCTTTTAATATTGATGTACTGTGCTTTTATGATCTTTTATTTTTAAGATCGAATATAGTTTTACGAACGGATCTTACTCAGCGTAATATCTCACATAAAATCGAATACAGCTTGCTAACGTTTTGGTACCAGTAGTGGACATCTGCTGAATTGAAACCCTATTGTGTTGGTGAAAGTCTTCTGGCCCTACCGGGCGTAGAGAATATCCCATGGTTCTGCACCATTAAATTGCTCTTACAGAAGTTGGGTCTCAACATTTATTGGTACTTCCCTGAGTTGTTGTGTATGCTTTCCCAAGACAAGATCAAAAGCATGCACTGGGATACTGTAGCTGTAGAGCAAACACAGTCTCACTGTGTCTTTTATTGAATTTAAACCTTGTATGCATTATAAGGAAACCATTGATGAAATTGTACCATCTTTAACTGTAATTTAATTGCAGTTCAGATATGCCACCTTTCTGGTCAAAGCCTTCAGTTCCAACCGGCATGGTGTGAGGGAGAAGGAATTCCAATCCCCGGCATGTGTCGGGAGTAAAGAATCGCTGGAACGCATATTGTTTTTTGCGCTCAGTACAGTAGGCTTTGGGCTAAGTGGATTGTGCCTCTTTGTACTCCCCTTACATTGATATTTTTTTCACAAGTGATCTTTTATTATACATCATTATTCTTTGGTGCCCCAGCTCACCTTTCTTGATTACCATAGATTAAAGGAACTGTATACACTGCTTAGGCTGTCCCCTCCTTGCAATTCTTATGTTTGCAGCACTGATTTGTTGTTTAAGTTATTAAGCTATTGTCAACTGAATAAATATCAGTTATTCCACAATTGGTTTACCTTCTTACTGGTGCAATTTGATATGGAGAGATCAATTCATACAGGTGGATTTGATAGTAGCTGTCCCCTGCACAGCTGTAATCTCATCCTCATCACCAGTGTTGTAATGATGTACGAGTGTTGTATTAATGACAGAAATCACAGGAAGTGTCAAACATGAGACGTTTATTTCCATCAATTCCAAGTTCTCTTCAAGATAACTGCTCAAGCATTCAACATTCTATTTTGTCTCTCACGTTCTAATCTACCATTTTCAATGATGGGCCGGAGAAACATACCAAGTATAGTGAGAGGTGTAATTTATGATGATGGCTAACACAGCTATATACATCCAGTATCCGTAACTATATAACATTACAACAATGTGTATCAAAATCACCTCATGATTATGAAAACCTGCAAAATGTTCAGTAGAGGAAAGTATCTGATGCTCCCGAGCGCGGATACAGAGGTAACTGCACATGAAAAGTACATTTCAGTGGGATCAACGGAAGATTAACAGAGACCATAGTTTCAAAGGGTTTGTCAACCTAATAAGCTAACACAACATTAAAAAATCACAAACCACTTGAGAGTTGTCTCAATGTCCTGCTGCGGTAACACTGTCATTTGAGGACTTTTGTCCAATTAATGTTTTGTATAACATTTTTATACTTTCATGGTCTAATTAGACCGAATAAAGTTTAGCGAGAGTTGTCAGCGAGGAAAGCAAGCAACATGATGATTTAGTGGCCAGAGTTTTGCCAGTGCACTCTAATCCCAGTCTGATTTAGTGGTAGCCAGGGAATCAAGGTCCATAGGTTGGCGCTCAGCAAAGGTAGGGGCAGCAGCCACTCCAATAATTCCTGAATTGGTACTGATCATCCCGAAATTTGCAGCACAAGAAGCCAACACAGAGTAGCAGAAATTCTTCTTTATTATTACAAGCAGAGTTGTGTTCTTGCATTATTCTCCACTAGGGTTCTAACCATAGGATTCTAGTCAACACCTCTTTGTCATTGGGTCTAGAAAGAATCTAAATGAACTTACTCAGTTCAACAGGCTTAATATGGCCACTTAAGAGTTATATACCTCCTGTGTCAAATATTGATTGCACGGGTGAGGACAGTTCCCAGATGTTGAAATGAAGAAGAATGGCAAAAAGAAATGGTAATATAGATGCAGGGTGGGTAAGAGATGTAAGGATGGAACACCAGTGTAGAAGGTCATGTAAGAAATAAGGGAAGAACAGTTCCTTTAATCTATGGTAACCAAGAAAAGTGAGCTGTGGCACCCAAGAATAATGATGTATAATAAAAGATCACTTGTGAAAAACATATCAATGCAAGGGGAGTACATCATAGTGATACATGAGACCGAAACAAAGAATATAAGTGTGTCACGTAAAGGTCAGGGCCAACGGTTGTCCTTGTTAATAAGCATTGTTGTAATTAGGAATAGTAGTGAGTAAGAACCTAAAGGGTAATAAAAAAATATAAGAATAATACGTATGCGTTTCTGTCTGCAAAGTATTCTAGTTTCAAGTATGTCATTGTGGCAATGACAGTTGAATCCCGGCAGCAGAATAAGTTACTAATCTCTCTGTGGAAACATGAAAAAAACGGCGAGTAAATGCATGCTGTTGTGACCTACAAAATTATTAAATGTGGTGAAATGATCCCGCAATGCCTACATCATAAACCACTGGTTAGTAATCCGGTGTAATCAAGTGGGGAAACATCTAGTAAATAGCACACCCCAAGAGGTGAGGTAGAGTGCAAATTCCACAAAGTCCAAAACTGTTAAAAGAACGGGATTGTGACAGTCTCAGAACAACATGTTAGCAAAAGCATTAGCACAGCACAATCCATTAGGTATGTCGGTACTTTGAAAATGGAGAAGTCGTAGGTCCCACTTAAGAAGTAAATTGGACCTACATGCAGTGCTCTAAGTAAATACCCCAAGCAGGTACAGTCGTAAGTCATAAGGATCACTATATACCTCAAAAGTTAAATCCAAGTGGTGTTGTGTATTTTTTATGATTATGGCATATCTAAACAGGCAGCAATAGAACAGCAGGTCAAACAGTAATAATCCAAAATCTGAATCAGATTATATATGGTGTATAATTGCCAGTGCTAAATTTTAGCCGGTGGTTTTGGGTGCTCGGCACTGGCACTTAATTGTGAACACTGGATCTTGTGACAGTCTGTCACAAGGTGGCCCTGTTTGGCTAATTTAGAGACGACCACAACAAAAGTTAATTATTAATTCAATAAACATTAAAAATAACTATTATCTTCCACCCAAGCCATTCTTATAGCTGGGGGGCCCTGAAATAGTCCAAATGGTCACACTTGTGATGGTTAGTAGTTGTAGTGGTGCTATCATTAGCAGCATGGCAGTGGCAATGTGTGGTGCAAGCTGCATTGGCCTCCTGATGAGAGCCCAGGCACTTATTGGTTTACAAAATAAGCATTGGCGCCAATGTGACCATACTCACATTCGTGGGTGTGACATATTGTCAGTGTTGTTAGTAAAAGCAAGGTGCTTGAAAGCATATCTGTGAAACAAATGTAGAAATAAAGTAAAAATAGTAGTGGGGCCAAAAAAACTGTGAATCAAACAGGGGGCGGTAAGTGCAGTGTATACTTACACTAGTGTGGTCACTCCGTATTCTTAATTCGACATGCAGTGTAGGTGCCATGCTGTACATAATAACACTAGGGAAGTTCTTGACTCTCCTAACCTGGCCCAGCTAACTCAATGGGTCAGGGCATCGACGCACTCAGGTGGACACATCCTTGACCCTATTTGTTCTAATTTTCTTATCAAGGTGGAGGATCCCCTACCGGTGCCATGGTCTGATCATTTTTTAACATACTTCTCCTGGGTTCCAGATGGCAATATCCCCCCCCAAGTAGTGTCGGCCAAGGGCCGACTTTTGCCAAAATTGACCCAATGACTTTTAGTGGGGCTCTTGCTGAATCTCGACCAGCCTCCTCTGCTAATTTGGAGGATGCCGTGGATAGCTTCTCCAATTGGATTAAGAGGACGGTGGCCCGCTTCCCTCCTACGGCCCTCCGCAAGTTATCTAGGAATTCCCCATCCCAGCCGTGGTTTTCACACATGCTTAGATTGCAGAAAGAACACTGCAAACAGTTAGAACGACTATGGCGGCTGGACTATTGCCCATTGGCAAAATTAAACCTCAGGAAAGTTCAGAAGCTTTACTATTCTTCCATAGCCCGGCTAAAAGCCTTTACTATGCGGATCGTATTGAGCTAGCCAGGAATAAGTCTAAGGAAATCTTTTCTATTGGTTTGTTATGTTATGTTAGCAGGTATTTGTAGAGCGCACGGCTACTCCTGGGAGTGTCCTGGCGCTATGAAAGACCTGGCAACACAGAAAAAAGTGACCAACACAGGAACTACTGTTGAAAAAGCCAAGTTTTTAATTTTCTCCTGAAATTGAAGAGATCCTGGACCTGTCTAAGAAAGAGGGGCAGGCTATTCCAAAGGCGTGAGGCCACCACTTGAAAAGATCTGCCCCCTATCCGGGAGAGACGTATCCTAGGGGTAATGGTCAGAAACTGGGCAGAAGACCTCAAGGTTCGGCGTGGAGTATAGTGCTGGAGTCTTTCCCCAAGATATGGGGCACCTATTTTATGGAAGGCTTTAAAAACCAGCACTAACGCTTTAAAATGAATCCTCTTCCGCACCGGAAGCCAGTGTAAGGAAGACAGCAGAGGGGTTGTACGTGTTCTAGGCCCAGCCAAGAGAATGGCTCTGACCGCCACATTCTGGATCACCTGTAGGCGGCCAAGTAAATAATCAGGAAGGCCTAAGTACAAGGTGTTTACGTAGGCCAGTCTCGATACCACCAAGGCCTGGACTACCGTCATCCTGTGAGAGACTGGAAGCAAGGGGAGAAAGTACCTTAGCATTCGCAGTAATCCAAAACAGGTCCCAGCCACTGATTGAATCTGTGCCTTCATTGAAAGAGAGTTGTCGAATTTGACCCCTAGATTTTTCACGATGTTAATAGACGTAGCAGGAGGGAACATGTCTTGCGGCCACCAGTTGTGCCATATTGCACAGGGATGGGAGCCGAAGAACATAATCTCTGACTTTTCAGAGTTGCACTTCAATTGATTTTGCCTACGCCAAGAGAACACCTCTGCAGACAGGTATTAATCCCTTTGCCAGATTGTCCAGAGCTTCATGGCCCCTAGAGCGGAATCTGTCACACTCCCAGCGTCAAATGCTTGGTGTGTGGAACTGTCAAATTTTTTTACTGATAAAGTTTGCTCTATCCAGGCTTCCTTTACATTAGGTGATCACTCCATGGTCAGGCCCCCGCCTCTGGAGGTGCCGCATGCCGAGTCACCTTCTCTGATGGCTTTCTCACCCATTGATCTTCCTGAGTCACTGAAGATCCTCAAGACCTTGAAGTCAGGCTCCCCGACTGATCCCTGTGCAGCCAGGCTTCTTGCCTCGGTCGCTGAGACTGTAAACCCTGAAGCCAACAAACTCATCAATTTATCCCTTCAGGAGGCTCATGATCCTTTAGTATGGAAGCAGGCCAAGATCTTGCCCCTCTTAAAGAAACCAACGCTGGATACGTTGATTCCAGCTAATTGCCGCCCTATTTCACTCCTGCCTATCATGGCTAAGGCCTGTGAAAAGGTGGTCAATAAACAACTTACAGACTTTGTCGCGGGTGCTGGCTTGCTTCATCCAGCTCAATCTGGATTCAGAGCCTCCTATAGCACTGAGTCGGCCTTGGTGGAAGTCTCGGAAGCTATTCGGGAATGTCTGGATGCTGGCGGAGGGCTGCTCTTGTTTTGTTGGATCTCTCGGCAGCATTTGATATGGTCCCCCACTCGCTGTTGCTCACCCGCCTTACGGGAGTGGGGATTTTGGGTGCTGCTTTGAGCTGGCTAAAATCTTTTTTGGAGGGGCATACACAACAGGTGTGGCTTCCCCCGTTCTCCTCCCTACCTCAGAAGGTGACTACTGGGGTGCCGCAGGGGTCCTCTTTGAGCCCCCTTCTTTTTAATCTTTACGTCACCCCTTTGATTTACTTGGCTGAAGAGCTGGGAGCCAAAATTATAGCATACGCTGATGATACCCAGCTGCTGTTTACCTGGGAAAGATCGAGTGTTCCACGTCCTTCGCCAAAAATTGTTTGGCAGCAGTCTTTCAATGGTTTTCCTCAGCACAGCTTAAATGCAATGAAGATAAGTCGGAAATTCTCCTTTATGGGACCTTTCCCCCCTATTTCGAGAAACTCTATGGCCAGTGGATTTTCCCGTGCCAGCCTCAACGGGGCAACCTGCAAAAAATCTGGGAGTCTGGTTTGAGGAGAATCTTTCCTTTTCAACCCAGATCAAGAAGTTAGCGGGGAACTGCTTTGGGTTACTCAAAACCCTTAGGAGATTTCCCCCGCTTCTCCCCAGAGCAGCTAAGGAAACAGTGATTCGGGCCTTGATACTTTCTCGGCTCGACTATGCAAATGCTCTGTATACCAGCTTGCCGGGTTACCTTCTCCGGAAACCTCAGGCTGTCCAGAATGCTGCTGCGAGACTTGTTTTTAACATCCCGATGAGAAGCAGTTTTCGGCAGCATCTGCGACTACTCCATTGGCTGCCTGTGGCTAATCGAGTCAAGTTTAAAGCATTGACCCTGGTCCATCGTGCTTTGTATGCCCTTGGCCCTATCTACCTTCGGAAGAGGTTTTTGTTTTACAATCCCCCGCCAGACACCTTCGATCATCATCTCAGTTCTTGGCCTATATCCCTCGCTTCCGGCTCACAAGAGTGGGGGGCAGCTCACTTGCTGTTAGAGCTGCTACGGCCTGGAACTCACTTCCTCTGGCTCTCCGCAGTATTCAGGATTTCTGCCTTTTCCAAAAAAAACTGAAGACCTAACTTTTTGACTAATTTAACCTCACTTCCCCTTACCTACTTTCTCTCTCCTTAGGCTCGCGCCGGGACACTCCTCGGAGTATCTGCGCGCGGTATAAGTTTAAATAATATAACATAACATAAAGGTCCTTGTACCCAGTACATAAACATCAGAGTGTAGTCCATGTTTGAGGCTCGATGTAGTGCAGGCAGTCATGTTGCAAAGAGTTACTAAACACAGTTTGTTAATGTGAAAGGTAAATCAGTAGAACTGCATGTCCATTATCTTTCTTAAAAACATATTAGGAAAGTGTATATCGATATGCAATATTTATGGACCCAATTGAAGTGGTACAAAGAGCCTGTGGTACGTAAAACGCTATTCATACACAAACCTTTAAAACTGAATGTCATAGGGCCACGAGACTGTCTTAAATATCCATTCATTAGAGAGAAGAGCAACCTATTAGTAGTCAGAAATCAGGTACAGGTAGTCGCACATACGGCTGTAAGCACGTAAGGTTACAGAAAAGATATAGAGATGCTATGTTTAGTGGGGGCAATGGAACTAAAAAGCCAAGTTATATTGTCACACAAATAGGTCTCGGTTTATGGGTGAGAATACCATATTCCAGTACACCTATATTAAAGTATGAATTATCTGGTTATGGGAAGACAAAACTATGTTATAGACTCATAGTTTTCTTAAGAGGTATAGGCATTCTGTATTATCCTAAAGGGAGAAACAGGTATAGGGAAAGTTAAAGTAAACCGTAGAGTGAGATGGAAAATTCCTCAGGCATATCATTGTATAGAGTCACAAGACAAACAAATTAGTTTGTAAAATAATAGTATACAACAATGATGTGACCCTAGTCTGAAAGGAAATGCATAAAGTGGTACATTACAACAATAAAAGTGCCTACCCCAGTCATGTTGAGAACTGGCAGGTATTGACACATGATATATAACATAACTTAGTCACCCAGAAAGTAATGTAACTCATGATCAATATTGAGTCCAAACTGTACTTCTGTGAGCCTCATTAACCAAAAAAGCCTTAGTGTGCCTTAGCTTTCACTCCCTAGTGCCACTTATGGGATCTAATGGGCTTAGGAGGGGAAGTCAGCATATGTTTCATCAGACCTCAAGCAAACAGTTCCATAGTAGTTTCTGGTGGGATGTTACATCTTTTCTAGAATGGGTGTCAATAGGGTAATGCTTGCAGATAGCTTAAAAAGAGGCCCATATAGCTGCCCTTCACAAATGTGCAGTGAGAACATCTTTGTACAGACAACAAGGCTACCTCTGATTTATGAGCATGAAGCACTTGTAGGAGCTTGAATTCCTCACATGTTATTTTGTTTAGAAACACTAAAGATACTATATGTGTGGGAGCAGTGGCTTAACTCCCTCAATACCTGGGATAAGGTAACCAGGAGTCACAAAAAGATGTTCATAGACTCTGAATGGTTGTGTTATTTACACAAAGAACTTCACATCTCTGTAAACAATACCAATATGCAATGTTTCCCCAGCCACCTCTTAATAGTGCTTAAGGGGATGGAAAGGAGGACACTGTATAATTTTACAGAAGAAAAAGGTTGTCGATTGCTGATCCTCTTTGAAGAGGTGACTGCCTCCATGAAGGTCAGCTTCAAAGTAAAATACGAATGCATCATAGCGCCATAATCATAAAACGTTATTTGAGAAAACTGTCCGGTAAACACTACACTATAAATTACATCCTAATTCCACCCACTACAATATTATACAGCACAATGGTCCTTCGTGTATGTCTAGATTAAGCCATGCAATAGTTCCATACTCATATCACACCCCTAATACAGTTGCTGGGATCAAGGTCCAAGGACATGTCCCAAAAACCTAATCATGCTATGCCTTTTAGCCCTTCTTTCCAGTATCACAATTTTTATTCATCGGCATAAACATCATTTTAATGATGAATTCTAGATCATGGTGTTCAAAGATCCCGACAGTAAATCATTTGATTGAATAACTGATTTGTTAAATTCAGCTAGAAATAACACCACTAGGACACCTGGACATCCATGTTAAACTGAGGGAACAATTAACCTTAAATATGTGTATTACTTAATTGTGAAAAGAAATACCACTGACACAGGCAAAATTTATGGTGTTCTGTCACAGAGGAAAGATGTGAGAGTTTATGGCAATGGAGACCGTCCTAACATAAGAACATTATGAATCACAAGCATTCATATGTAAACCCATTCTTGCTGCTCGCAAAATTAGTCAAGAGTTGATAGAGGCTACACTATTCAGTAGTCGAAGTGGGCAGGAAGGGACAGTCCCTCCTAGATTTTCACAGAATATTTTAAAACTTGGATGCAAGAAAGTAACATAATCCATAGTCCTTACTCTGCCTCAAATGATAACTTCTGCCTCCAGCTCAAGGATAAATGTAATAGGACACTCTAGTTGACCTCAAAATGACTTCAAGGAATTTTAGTATACTTACGTTGATTTCAAAGCCATCATGAATCTTGCTGTTCTTCCTGGAGAAAATAAAGAAAATTGTGTTTTACATATAATATAGTACGCATATCAAAATGTTGTTAAATTTATGTTAATAGATGTTTGAGAAGCTACTTAGTAAGCAGCATAGACAGTAATAGGGCTATAAATAGATGGTTTGGCTTAAAAAATCCCACTTTCACTTCCCAGTGTGTTTCCAGGTATTATTGAACAAATGAGGATGCAGAGGGCTGTGTCTTACTGTGCCCACAGCTTTTGTTGTAATTCAGAGTAAATATTTGAAAAGAAACTTTAGGAAAGCGGGCCATAGACCTTGATTTCTTGCTTACTCTGTCGATTTGTAGTATACAACAATTCAAGGTATAATCCTCTTTTCCTAAAGTGGTAGACCTTGTTAGATTTCCAAAGTCCCTGGAGTTACGGCCATAGCCAGGCTCCTGTGAAGAAAGGGAAAGTTGACAGGTATGTTGCAATACTCAATGTGCGCTACCTACATTTGGAAGAATTTTTTGGGGAGGATAACTGACCTGATACGTGATCTAAAGGAATATGAGGAGTCTACCCTGTTTTGGACCTCCCTAATCAGTACACATGATATATTCAACTACATTAGCGATGGTTTATTTACCTTAAGATTAAGTAGAACATATGCTTAGAATAGTCATGAATGCTTAGGGCCTGATAAGGAGCCAGATGTACGACCTGCCAATTTGCGAGTCGCAAATTGGTATGCACAACAGTGTCTGAGACACTGTTTGCGATTCCCAATGGGGTCGTAAATTGCGAGGCTCATGAATATTTATGAGCCACTCGCAATTTGCGACCCCATTGGGAATGGCATGCACTCCCAGGGATGGTGGCCTGCTGGGCTCAGCAGACCTCCATGTCTGGGACTGCTTTTAAATAAAGCAGCTTTTTTTTTTTTAAATGCAGCTTGTTTTCCTTAAAGGAAAACGGGATGCATTTGAAAAAAAATAAAATGAAACGTTTTCTTTTCATTTTTTAAGGGCAGGTGGTGGTCCCTGGGACCACTGCCTGCCCTTAAAAATATTTTGAGGCCAGTCACAAAGGGAAGGGGTCCCCTGGGGACCCCTTCCCAAAGAGGGTGGTAATTTGCGAGTGTTTTGCGACCGCAACTGCGGTCGCAAAACATTCATACATGGGGTTGCGGTCGCTATTAGGAAGGGAACGCCCCTTTCTAATAGCGACTCGCAATTCCTAAATAGCGAGTCGCAAATAAATTGCGACTCGCTATTTAGAAATTGTACATAGCCCTTTCACATTTTGCATGCGCTAACGGGTCGCAAACCCGTTTGTGCATGCAAAATAGGGTCGTACATCTGGCCCTTAGTTCTTGGCAGAAGGGTTACTCCATCACAACAGTGACAGATATCTGGTCCGCCGAAATATAAATCCCATTATATCCTATGGGATTTATATTTCGGTGGATGGGATGTCCATCACCATTATGACGGAGTAACCCATCTGCCAAGATCTAACTCAGGCCCATAGTCTCTGTGCATAGATTTGGTAGTTGTGTAGTAATGATGGCATAGAAATGGCATAAATGCTTAGTAAGCCAATGCTGGATTAGAGTACTTAATAACCCAGTACTGGGCTGGGTCTCTTAGTGCTAAATTGCTGGGCAAGGTGGTATGGTAACCACAGGTCAGAGTTCATGCAGGAACTAATCTTAAAGGCCCTTATTGGATCATCCCTTAACTTTAAGGCTATGACCGTGGTGGCTATGTAGTTCTCTATAAGAAAACATGTTTATTGCATCACACCATTTGGACACTATGCACACAGCAAAAGTATTGATAGGCCCAATAGGCTTATACGATGAGTGGAAGTGAATAGGTGCAATTAGTAAGACACCATAACCAATGAATTGAGAGTGATTGTTTCATGCATAATTGACATAAAACTGAACAAAACATTCTCCTCTTTGGGGCAAAAAAAACACACTACGGATTTGTTGCAAAATCTAGAGTTAAGGGAAGTTAAAACTTGTGAGGTATTAATGCATGGCAAATAACCAATTAAGGTTTTACAGTAACCGGCTGTATGTCAGAATATCCTTAAAAGATATTTTGTCGGACAGAAATATTCCAAAAATCGTTTACAAAAATATCGTCTCCTTAGGTGTATTTTGTAAACGATATTTAGAAAACAATATATCCGTCAGATGAGTTTTTTTTTACAAAATCCTGGTAGTATACCCCAGTAACATGAACTCCCATTCTAGCCATCCGGTTTTAACAAAATCTAACTTGATTTCACGCATAAAATACAAGCACATTATTAAAGATGACTCATGATAGTGGCTGCTTTCTTCCTGGTTGAATGTTATTTATGACTGCCAGTAAAGAGTTTGCTAGATTTATGGCAGTATATAACGTTTCAAAATACTATCTAAAGGACTGCAATTTGTTACAAGAAGGCAGCCCTGTATGTGCGGTTTCATGGTTGGAAAATAACCATTTGGCCTTTTGTACACCCTTGGTCTTATCTAGGTAATGAAACAAAGTCTCTTTAAAATATAAACAATGTCATAATGTCTCTGCATGATCAGTAGGATTTGAGAAGAAATTTCTCAGGCAAGAATAAAAATCAAAAAATAACAGTAGGTAAAAAAGAATGATGAGGTGCAAGATGAATGATGAAAGGTCATGTTAGGCAGACCATTGGACAGTTACCTTCTCCTCAAAGAAGATGGAAACAGATTTGCTAGAAGGAAACTCTCTTCTTGGAATGGCTTCTACTTTCGGAATTGGGTCAGTAAGCTCAAGGGAGGGGGGTAGGCAGTAGCCTACTCTTTCGAGGTGTTCCCGAATATGAAACTACATATTTTTTAAAGCAGGACCTAGTCCTATAAGGAACATGGGCAACTTTTTAAAATAAAGTAAAATACTTACCTAGAATTAATTAGGCAGGTCATTCTGCGACCTTCTTCAACTGGAGATTTTGCGATGTACTGTATTAAGTCTGTTGGTTCGCAAAATTAAAAACTGGTCACAAAATTTTGGTGCACGATTTACAACTGTATAGAAGAGGATTACTAATTGGGGTGGGCGTTACCCAAACCAGGGAATAATAACTATAATTTGTCAAGGTGAATCCCAAAAGTCACTGAATTAACTTGATATTAATCAGCTGGTAGCTATGGCATAGAACAGACAGGCTTAATTTAGGGCAAACTGTAAAGTATTTACTCAGTACCAGAACAGCAATAAAGTCAAAACATCAAACAAAAAAATCCAAACTGATTTAGAAAAATAGAGGACATTTTAATTAAAAAACATACACCAAAACGAAAAAAAAATCCAGTAAAGGTAATTGGAGAGATGAATGTTTAAAGTTGCAAGCAAAAATAGTACCAAACTGTAATAAGTGCCAATGATACTCTATAGGAGCGGTGGACTGGGGCCTAGGCGTGATTTCAGGTCAACAGCGGTGAAGCGCTGGTCAGATACACCAAACAATTTGTCCCAGTCAAAGATTTTACTTCCTGACTTAGGGGCATATTCACAAGGATTTATCGCCGAGTTATCGGCACTTTAGCGCAGCAAAAGCAGCAATAGAATTACCGCCCCTTTCGCAAGCTGGTGCTAACTGCCTACATCACCACATAACCCGCGATAGCTGCCGCAAAAAACATTGCCACGGTCGACACCGCCAACTAACGCTAATGAGATGCAGAATAGGCGTGTCCGTGCAAAAACACACGAAAAGACAACACTGCGCGATTCACAACGGACAGCCAGATCTGCGATGCGAGTCAAAAACAGGCAATAAGCCGTGGTAGCAGCAGGTATTTAACACCTGCCTTTTGCTAGTGCTAAGCGGGACAACCACCTGCAGTCTGAAAGGGAGCCCAGACCAGAGCCACACCTGAAGATCAACAGACGCCATGGAGCTACTGATCATGCAGCTCGGAGACCCAAGAGGGCCACAACATCCACCGCCACCACCCCCAGCCCGCCACCACCCCCAGGACCCGCCACGCCCCCCCCGGACTACCACAGAGGCAGCGTAGACAAAGACAGTGGACCTACCGTAAACACACCAGCCTCACAGACTTAACGCCAGAGGAGGTCATTGCCCACTACAGGCTCAAAAGGACAACCATCCTCCGCATCCTGACCCACATCGCCCACAGGCTGATGGTACCAACACAGCGGACAACCAACATCCCTCCGCAGACAAAGCTGCTGGCTGTGCTGCACATGTTGGCCTCAGGTACCTTCCAACCCACAACTGCCAGAGTCGGAGGAGTCTCACAGCCAGCCCTATCCAAGTTCATCACACCTGTCCTGGATGCCATCATCAGCCTGGTATCCCAGCACCTCCACTTCCCCCACACTGCGCAGGAGCAGCTGGAGACCAAGCAAGGCTTCTACGCCATAGCTGGATTCCCCCACGTGTTGGGGGCTATTGACTGCACACATGTCCTACTTGTGCCCGCTGCTGACACTGCACACAACTACCGCAACAGAAAGCACACGCATTCCATCAATGTGCAGGCAATAGTGGACCACCGGGGACTCTTCACCAATGTTGTGGCCAACTACCCAGGCAGTGTGCATGATTCATTCATCTTCCGACAGTCCATCATCAACCAGCGCTTCCAGGATGGCACCTATGGAAATGCATTGCTCGTTGGTAAGTTCCAAATGAACACACCACACACCTCAACTCCACAGTCATGCAACTCACGACTCTGGGAATGGGCATGCAGCAAAACTACATGCAACATGCCACACAACATGCCCACCGACCAGACACGACAACACAACTCTATTGGGAACCTGGGCTTGCCATGTACACAACCCAGTTACGGCATGGCACCACAGACACACAATAGCAGAATGTGTGGAGAGGCTGGAAGCAGGCATGTGCGAAGGAGGCAAGTGACTAATGAATGAGAACCTACCCAATGACAAGTGTGGCGTGGATGTGCTGGACAGACTTGAGTGTGCAAACTACGGAAATGGCCATGTGAACATTAACTGCTGGTGCATGGAGTGTAGTGGCCAGTGGACGCTACCATGTCACCACAGGCTGTGGGGTAGAACGCGGAAGTGTTGCTCGTTACATCCCCCCCTGTAGGCGTGGGCGGAGTGGGTTGGCCCTGCTTACGCCAGGCCTGTGTAGGGGTGTGAATAAAAACCCCATCGCTCTGGGCGTGGTTCTCTTCCGGAATGGCCAACGTGTCTGCCAGGGCGGCGCTTCTCAGCTCTCCATGAGGCCGACGCTGTGAGCGGCGGGGCCTGCGACCCTGTGCGCCAGCTGCACCCCAGGCCGCTGGTCCCAAGACCTGTCCTGCCTGCCCCAGCGTACCAAGGCCGCTCTGCTCACCTGCCGACACTGGCGTGTGTCAAAGAGGGCCCACCACATGCCGGTGCAAGCTCCAAGCCACAGGCTCGCGACCTTGGCAGCCACCTCAGACCATCGCTGGCCTCCACGATGTAGGCAGCACTCCTTTTTCGTTTACATACCCCACCGGAATCCACTTCGGCCCAGTTGTTGGCACATATTGAACTGAGCCTTGAATGGCAGTGACCAAATGTCTATGGCAGCGTCCATATCACTATACTCCCTTCGATCAGTGACGCCAAAGTCTGCATCGCAAGCACACAACACGTGTCTGTGGGCCCGTGCTGACCGCTGCCCACGGACCACACTGCGGTCCAGTAGGTCCCACATCCAGCACTTAGTCGTGATTCATGAATGGCAGAGTCCATACCAGTGAACGCATGGAGAGGAGTAAGAGGAAGATGCGGATCAGTCTGGATGAAAGCCAGATCCTCGTTACGGAGGTGACCGAACACTAGCAACGACTGACCTGGTGCCACTAACCCTGTTCAACGCAAGCCGGCGACACGTGTTTGTGGGCCCCTGCAGACTACTGGCTCTGGCATGCACTGCGGGCCAGCCGGCCTCACACCAATCACATCAAGGCGGGACCAGCCAGGGCACGGCATCGTCGCAGGCTGCACACATGCTCAGCTCTGGTGCCTCAGCCTCCGTGAGCCACACTTCATCGCCACATGACATTCCAATGCTGTGTGTGGGAGTTCCAGGAGGAGCTGGCTGAACTGCGGTTGGCCCACGCACACCGCTGCCACCGGCCGACACTGCGGTCAAGTAGGTCCCACATTTGTGACTGGGTCTTGATTTCTGAATGGCTGAGTTTACACTAATGTACACGCCTCATCGCAGACTGCATCCCCTTGCAGCCCTGGTGCCACTGACTCTGTGCGCCGTGAGTCATGGTCGCTCTCTGGTTGAACTTTGGTGGCATCTGAGTCTGTGGCCTGGGGGTTGTCATCCTCATCATCTGGCAGGTACGGACTTGGTGTTTGGCATGAGTCTGTGGCATTCGTATCCCCCATGTTGCCTGTTGCTGCTTGGTTGTGCACTCTGCATCATGCCCTGGGGGAACACCTTCCACTGTCCCACGATATACTCAGTGACAGTCACCTTGGACATCTACGAGGACCCGCTTAGCTCTCATGGGCCTAAGCCAGTGCATCGCAAGTCACCATCCCGTGGCGGTGTGCCCGTGCCGGCCGCTGTGCATCCGGGGCCACTAACTCTGTGCACCTCAAGTCATGGTCCCTTGCTGTTTGTACTTTGAACTTCTGATTAAGTGATGACTGTTGTAGTTGTTGCCAGCACCAGACACTCCCTGGGGGTTGTCTTACACTCACCCCACGCACAGCCAGCACAGGCATCACTGGACTAGTGTGCCTGCCAACACATCATGCCGAACCATCTATTGACTCATCTCTCTCTGCACTGTCACAGGTGATCAGGGATATGCACTCTGCACTTGGATGATGACACCCCTCCGAGACCCGAACACACATGCCCAGAGGCAGTACAATGCGTCCCACAAACGCACCAGGTGCATCGTGGAACGCACATTTGGCGTGTTGAAGTCACGTTTCAGGTGCCTGGACATCACAGGCGGAAGGCTCCTGTACAGGCCAGACATTGTGTGGAAGATGATCGTTGCATGTTGTGTTTTGCACAACATCTGTGTGCGCTCCAATGCCCCATGGATCCCAGTGCCAGATGCACCGGGCGATGATGAGGATGATGGGGCAGGTGGCCCACACCCCACTGCAGCTGCGGCAGGAATAGCCCATAGGAACACCCTCATTGCCAATTTCTTCACCTGAGCACGTCACTTTGTGTCCGTCCTGTACAATAATGGGACAGTACAAATTGTCCACTGGCACTGCATGTGTAAATAAAACTGATAAAGGTTACAGGTTGTACTCGTTCATTGTCATGTCACAGATTCCTGCGATGCCAGATGTGCTTGGCCATTTTGTGCACGCATGCGGAACTAGTTGTGTCCTGTGTTCTGTTGTGGAAGTTTTGCAGTATGTACCACATTGTTGACAATGTTGGGGTGCTCTTATTCTTATGTGTGTATGCTGCACTGTGGCTGAGTCGACACTGCAGCTCTGAATTGGCTACCACTCATCCCTTTGAGGCGGTGTGCCTTTCACTTCTGTGCGTCTACAGTGCTGAGATGTTGCTGACTTGAGTGAATTGTGCCCTTCGTCGTGTTGTGACTCGTGGTCATGGTCGGTGGGCGGATGTGTAGTTGACGTCAGGGGTTTTTTGTGCACGTGGATGTGTCCGAGTGTGACCTGCACCTTTGCGGATCTGGCCCACACTTAGCCGCATCAGTGTCGTGGCCTGCACATTGACATGATAGTTGGACTGCAGCCATGCTACTCGTCAGGTAGTGCCTCTTGCATTGTCAGTGTAGCTAACGGATACGCATCTTCGCTGGGTTTCGCACGTGTGCATGTGTTGGTTGTGTGATTGGTGATGTGTTGGGTGGGGGCCCCTTTGGGCACATGGTGGAGGTGGGACTACTTGGTGTTTGTGTGTGTGCTGCAGTGTTCCAGGGGGATCAGGGACATGATCCGGAGTCATTGTGGGTGCGTAGTGTGCTCTGCTTAATTGTGCATGTGTGCCATTGTGCCCATCTCCCCCCGTCCCCCCACTCCCTGGTAGGTACTCACCCTATTGGTGTTGTGTCAGGTCATGTTGAGCAGTGTCCGGGTCCTCTGATCCTGTCACCGTCTCCCGACTGATGACTGTGGCCACCATTTTCTCCATTTCATCCTGCTCCTGGTGTTCTGCTGGCCCCCCACCTCCAATGTGCGTTGCTGCTTTCATGTTGGCAGCGAGTTCCTTCTTGGGTTTGCCCTTCGCATCATTCCAGCGCCTCTTGTCCTCTTCCATTGTGCTCCTCGGCGCGGCAACAGCATTCACATAGTCCAAGATGGTCTGCCATCTCAGCGTCTTTTTTGCCAATGACACGTTGGAGGTGACGTACAGTTGGTGGTGGTGTTCTGTCTCATCTGTGACATGGGTCCGGGTTTCCTGCACACTGTACCCCGTCTTCCTCTCCCTCTTCTCATTGCCCTTCAACGACACCTTGCTGGGCCTCCGTGGGTCTTGTGGGTTTCACGTTGTCCTCTGCACTCGGTCCAGGTGCATCCTTGGTGCTCCACGGTTCTTCTGGTTTTTGGTGTGATCTTTTTGGGTGCTTTTCTTGTGCTTTTCCCCGCATGACGCGTGGGACTTGCTGGCCTCTCGCTAGTTATCACACAGATTTTATCGCAGTTGGACCCATCGCAACTTTTTTCGCGTTGGGGTTTGCATTTTTATCGCCGTCGCGGTAGTTGTTTTGCAGACATTTGCCTCGTTCTCGTGCGATTATCGCACGGTATCGCCGTGTTGTGAATGCCACGTTAACACAGCGTTATTTTACCGCGATGGACTGCGATGTGAGAAGTTGCGGTAAGCTATTTTGGCGATGTTTATCGTACGTTCTTGTGAATATACCCCTTAGTCTTTATATAGCTCAAAATACTCCAGTGGGCCAAGCTGAAGCTGTATCCACCAAATTGTGGACACCTTTGCCACTAGGTCCCACTAAAGCTCTGGAGATCAAAGAAGGTAAAACATGTTTTAAGTCCCAGCCTTTCAGAGTTTCTTGAGCAGCTCCTATAGGTTACTTCCAAGCCTCCCAGGACCTCAACGACATCACTTAGGGGCCAGGGCTCACTCCAGCAGAGGCCAACAGCAGGGCCCAGTCCAGGACCAGTTCATACTGGTCAACTAGTCAGTACAGAAGAAGGCCTATTGCACATTGTTGTTTCCTTGTAGCCACACAGGAGGTTAGCAAATGAACCTTGAAGTCCACTACTTCAGGGCAATTCTCCGGTTACAACAAGCAGAGTTCAGTTCTCTTCTCATCTTCCACAGGTCCAGTAAGTGTTCTGAGGATTGTTGCATGGGCTGACAAATGTATGAGTTGCACTATTAGTGAGTGGGAATGACTCTTGGCCCCTCCCTAATCATTGGGGTAAAGGTTCCCAGGGGTAACCCAAGTTAATGTTGCATCAGTTTTGGTTTGCCCTACTACAAACAATATCACAGTTCACTTTATTCCTAAAATCCAAATTAGGGGAACCCTTCCTCCCTTGTGCAGAGCCCTTCTGCCCACCCAGATCTGTGGCCAGGGGGATGAGTTCTCTCTCACCATGTGTCCACTCCAAACTGGATCTGGGGTAGTTTCTCTCTCATTGGTTTGGAGCCAGCCTGGCTAGTGTGTGGCTGGCGGACAAAGGTTTGCGCTTCGCTAGGTTTCACTTTTCATTAAGCTGTGAATAAGCAGGCCTCGCCTAAGTCCGTTTTCAAGTTAATGAAGCTCCTAGAACCATCCCAGCTGTCCTTTCTGAGGTGATGGGAATCTCATGGACTACTCCCAGCTCACCCAGCCCATTATGTGACAAAGCCTAAGCCACTGTCCGGCTCGGGGAGCAGTTTTCACACCTTTTTAAGATCAAGAATCGGCTGGACAGCTGCTGAAAGGCTGATGAAAATTAGCCCCAGGAGTTTCAGGGACGGAAAAAGTAATTTTCCAGCAGCTAATTTTGCTAAATATTTATTAAAGTTCTTATATAACCAATGAATTGAATATGGAAAATAAAATTTGAATGAATATTTTAGTTGTTCCCTGTCAAAAGTTACAGCTTAAAGCTTATAATCTGTGCATTGGCATTCTCAAGGATCCAGCTACAGCCTTGCCAATTAAAATACCTTTTGGGGGTTAGTCGCAAAAGGAACGTGGCAACTTTAATTTTGTACATATTCCACTTTTACCCTACCTTGGGGGCAGCAAGGTGTACTCAGGGGCGACTTATTAATATTTAAAAGGAGGGTATCCTGCCTGTCGAAAAGCTTATTTCAACTGATTTGACAGCAGGTTTTTAGGCTGCTGCAGTCAGGCTACTCATGGTAAGCCTGAAACCATGTTTTACATGCCAACCCTGCAGATGGTACAATATGTGTTGCAGTCCACAGATGGCATTTAACTTCTAGGACCTGGATGCATTTTCTACACCATATACTAGGGACGTATACACAATTTAATTATGATAATCAGGGATAAGCTAATTTAACTATGTTTAAAGAGGGAGTACAGGCACTCCTATTTAGAATTGGTAACATGCACAGAAGTTTAAGTCCACCAAAAATGAGA
The DNA here is from genome assembly GCA_963921515.1 of Calotriton arnoldi. Classification (NCBI taxonomy): domain Eukaryota; kingdom Metazoa; phylum Chordata; class Amphibia; order Caudata; family Salamandridae; genus Calotriton; species Calotriton arnoldi. The sequence continues at coordinate 47,049 of CAWUFW010003386.1, read as the reverse complement.
TCTAAAAAAAGATGACAAAACTGGGGTGCCCATGCAGAAAAGGTGGGTTTTCTATAGCAACTACTTTTTGCAACCAGTCTTTTAGTGCATCTGGCCCTTTGTGTTTTCTATGGTGGTGAGTTAAAACTCCATCTGGCAAATACATTGTCCTGATCTCATCATTTTTCACTTGTTTATGGTGCTTAGGAAAATCTCTGGTGAGTGTGAATGTCTTTGTGTTTTGAAGGCCTGGTTTATGAAATGCCATTAGAAGAATGTCCCTTCATTGTGCTCAACCTACCTAGCATGGAAATCTATCCCACTGAGTTAGGGGTCATGTAATCACCGCCACAATCACTTAGGACGTCAGGGGTGCTATTTGATTCTTCTGATTTTAGCAATCAAATTGGTGCTGCCATTTATTTAATCTGTTGAAAGAGGCCCATTTGTTAAGGGTCTTCTATTTCATTCTGTCAATTCATGTTTTTTCTCTAGATTATATTGTTCAGCTATTTATTACCTGAAAAGTCTGACTATCTATATGAACATCATTCCACTTTTAGTTGTTTGCCAAATAGAAAGATTATTCACTTTTGCCTCCTAGTTCTTATTTGGAAATGCTATGAAGGGACTCAAGCCAAATGTTTTGAATGTTTTCCATAAACAAAACACTCCAAAGTACTTTACATCTGATACTAGGGGGCATATTAACAAGCGGCAGCGATAATTATCGCTGGCTGCGCCTAGCGCGAGTTTCCCTATTGCCGGCTATCGCTGGAATTCATCGCCAAGCTAGCGCTGTATTTACAACGCTTAGCGCATTGGCGATGAAAATTCCAGCGATAGCAGGGAATTGTCCCAACATCGCTGGAAAACCAGCGATGTTCCCTGCAACACAGCGATGACCTTGCTGATACGACCCTGTGGTCGTAACCCCACATTCCACCTCCCATGCAAAGTATGCCTAACACTGGATTTTAGCAGACGTTAAAATCCAGCGGTAATGGCCGGTTAGCGCGATTTTGTTTATTGCTACGCCGGCCGGGGCATTGTTGTAAATATCGCGAAGCTGCCTTCGCGATATTTACCCATGTAGTCTATTGAGGCACGCCTACTTTGCATCTCATTAACGGTGCGATGCAAAGCGGGTGCTAAATCACGGAAACACGCGCTAGCGTGTCCTTGCTAATATTGCGATAAAATTATCGCCGCTTTTCGGCCGAAAATGGATGCTAAAGGGGCGATAATTTTATCTCCCCCTCTTGTTAATATGCCCCTAAATTAGGTGCATTTAAAAAGAAGTGCAAGGGGAGAGTGGGATTGAGCTTTGTGGCTCCGAGATGGATGCACACTTGTGTGGCTCCTCTGAGATCATAATCCATTATTTCTCAGCATGTTAGTCTGCCATCAAAATGCCTACACGCTAGGCAAGAAAACATAAAATGAGCCTGCATTGCTTGCCACCACCTGCTGATGCAGATGCAGTCAAATCTCCCTAGCCGGAATGTGTTTCCTCTTGCCACGATGTCCCGTTACCAATGATAGGGAAGGCATGTTCATAAAGGCTGGCCAATTGTAAAGATTCAAACCTGATCTGCTGTGCACATTAGCTGTTGTGAAGAATCACAATCCCTGGTAATACACCTGGTCTGGTGTAAGAGATCGGGATGCTCTCCCTGGGAGGTGGCTATAAGGCCAAACTGAAGCTTGGTCCATGAGCCCCAATGAATGCAAAGTTTTATGCCACAAACCATAGTCACATAAATAGACCTAAATTAGATGTGGTGTGTCTGATCATGTGAAAGCTGGTGTGGGGTGGAGTTAACCCTATCCCACTGACATAATAGCCTTAGCATGGCACTGCTGCCTCTCTTGGGTCATCAGGGGACTGGCTGTCTTATTCTGAGGCTCCTTTTGAAATGAGACCCTGTACCTAACATAGGTACATTGTTGGCACTCCCATGATATCAGGTATTGTGTCACTATTATTCCTGCAAAGCTGAAAACCACTCTTACATAAAAACGAAACAAGGAACAAAAACATCTATGCACTTTCTGGTGAACTGAGTCATAGAGGCATTATCAAGAAGACAGCCCAGCCAGAGCATCTGTGGGCACTGGTGAGGGTGGACGCTTGATGCTGCCTGACCTGCAGGGATTTTGGACTTTATTTTTGCTCACTGGTTGTTCTTCAGTCCACTGAGATGGGAAATACCACTTGGTCACGAACAATCTTAAACACAGACCAAACTGTTCTTTGACCCCAAGAGATCCGTCCGCAAGCCAGAGAGGATGTGCCCCCTGAATATCAAAGACAGCATATTGTGGTTTACAAACATTGAGGACAGAATATTGAAACTGAAATACTGAAAGTACAGATTTTCTATAGCTAATGTGACACATACATTGTGTTGGGCTTGGCCCTTTTTGCAGGGTCATCCCTGAACTTTTTGCCTTCCTCCTGTATACTTTCTGACCAGTTTTTGTTGGTTTTATGACTCTGGGCACTTTACCACTGCTGATCAGTGCTAAAGTGCATATGCTCTCCCTGTAAAGTGTTGTAATGGATTAGTGACTCCATGAATGGGTTATTTGATTTACTTGTCAGACCCTAGTACAGTGCACCACGTGTGCCCAGGGCCTGTGAATCAAATGCTGCTGGTGGGCTTGCAGCATGGGTTGTGCCACCCACCGGAGCAGCTTCGAAAGTGTATCTCAGGCCTGACGTTGCAGAGCCTGTGTGCAGTCTGGTACTGCCCTGTCGACCTGGTAAGTGCACCCACTTACCAGTCCCCAAACCTTCCCTTTTCTGCATGCTAGTCACCCCTAAAGTAGGCCCAAGGGCAGGGTGCATTGTAAGTAAAAGGTAGGACATGCCCTGGTGTCTGTGGCATGTCCTGATAGTGAATTACAGCCAATTTTGTTTTTCACTATTGCAAGGCTACCTGTCCCCATAGGCCAGAATGGGCAGTTTGATTATAACATCTTATAATCCTACCTGACCCAGGGAACATGGTAGAAAAACGAATTTAGTATGCCTGAACTCAGAATGATAAAATACATCTTTTAGTGAAGTTAGTTTTAACATTCTGTGTTTGAAAATACTACTTTTAGAAAGTAGGTATTTTCTTGCCTAATCATCCAGCTGCCTCTGCTAGGTTGTGTTGCTTGTCTGGTTTGTGAGTGACAGGAGGGTCTTGGCTCCAGCAGTCTGATGGGTCAGGGCTGGGCTGAATAGGACCCACATAGAATAGAGAGTAGGGGGGAGGAGACTTCCTTTCACTGACCTGAGCCCTCATAGAATAGAGAGTAGGGGGCGGGGATTTCCTTTCACTCCCCTGAGACCTCATAGAATAGAGAGTAGGGGGAGGAGATTTCCTTTCAGCTACCTGGGCCAGGTCTGCTCTCACACAATGCTGTCTCCACCCCCTGCCAGGAAGCTGCACAGAACTGGTTTTGGTCAGGCACAGACACTCTCTGCCTTCAGAGAACAAAGACTTTCTGGGTATAAATATTGGTGCCCAGACCCCAAGACTTTAGATCACTTCTGGGAATCAAGACGAACCTTTGCTGAGGAGAAGAAACAGGAAGCTAAAGGAGGAGACTACCCCTATGCTGCGTGTTGTTGGGGTTGGCCTGCAGTGGTTTCTTTATTGCCAAAGAAAGGAGAAAAGGACTGAGTGTGCTTTCATCATCTTGAGGAAGATCTCCAAGGGCTTGAAGATTGAGCTTGCCTCCAGCCTGAAGTCTCAGGGATACAAGACTTCACCCCCAGCTCCCCTCCTGAATTCCCTTGCTGGGAACTGAAGTGCCTACTGCTGTTGGGCCTTCTGAGAGACTGCGTGTCGCTGGGAGCTGGAAGCGCGACTCAACGAAGAGGAAGCGTGTCGCCGCCGCAGCAGTTGTTGTCGCATCGCAGAGTAAGCGTGCCGCCGCTGCCGCATCACCGAAGCGCCCTGCATCACCGGAGAAGCATGCCGCCGCAGCAGTTGTCGTCGCATTGCAGAGTAAGCGTGCCGCCGCTGTCGCCATCGCATCACCGAAGCGCCTCGCATCACCGGTGAAGCGTGCCGCCGCCACAGAGGACTCCGGCGCATCACCAGAGAAGCGTGTCGCAGGGCCTGTCGTGGCTCAGACGATCGCCGAGTCACCGCACGGCCGTCGGGCATGCACGCATCCTGTCTACGTTGTCGCACCGTAAGCAAGATGCCATTCTATCGCATTGCACCGGATCGTCATCGCATCGAAGCGCCATCTCGACGCATCGTAACCGGGCCGCAGTAAGAAACCGACGCATCCTCCTTTCTGCGTGTAAGGACTCGAAGCATCACCTTCCCTGCGACCCTTTTGTTTGTTTTGCGTTACGCATCCAAAGGTACATTGAGAGTAAAGTGTCGCATTTATCATCTTTATTGAACTGAGCTATTTTCTACCATCTGACAGTCATATTTTTCGTATTGTATTGTGGATTTTTGTCGTTTGGGTCTTGTGTTAAGTCTATATAAAAATAAATATTTTTATACTACAACCTGTGTGGTGTCCATTTGTAGTGTTGTCACTGGGTTACTGTATGTGTTCACAAATGCTTTACACACTGCCTCTGAGATAAGCCTGCCTGCTCGTGTCAAGCTACCAAGGGGGTGAGCAGGGGTTATTTTAGTAGTGTATCCCCCTTACCCTGACTAGAAGCAAGGGTCCCTATTTGGACAAAGGTACCTACCTCTGCCAACTAGAGACCCCCATTTCTAACATTGGTGGTCAGCGGTGAGGATTCTGGACTTGCATTTGTGACTCATATACAGTGATTGGTGTACACTACTAGTGAGTGCAGACCAAACGCAACCACATACTATTTTTCCCTGTTTCCCTTTGGACTTTGGTTATTGGAACTCTGGTTAGTTGTTGCACCTGTTGGGCCTTGTCAAAATGGAAGTCAACTTTTGGCACCTGAATATCTACAAGATAAGGGAACTAAAAGTATTTTGCAAGGAGAGGGGGCTACCTGTGAAGAGGAGATCCACAAGGCAGGATCTTGAGGCAGCCCTGCATAGCTATGAGGTGCTACGCTGGGAAGCAACACTAGCAGATGACTCTGAGGAGGAATCTGATGGGGAGGATCCCCAGCCAGAATACCAAGAGGGCAGTGGCCCTGAGGAGGAAACATTTTGGGAAAGATTGGCTCGTGAAGAGAGGAATCGGATTCGTGCTCGTGACCAGAGGCTGAGGCAGCTAGACTGGGAGTGCGAGGAGATAGAGCGAGCCTTAGCTGAAAAAGAAATGTGCGTAGCTCAGGAAGTGAGCTTGGCTGAGTTGGAGGTGGAGTCCAGCTCAGATGGTGGCAGCAAAATTATGTTATCTAGTGCTGAGGGAGTAGTACACACACCCAGAGATGTGGCGCCTGACTTAAAGGAGGGGGTTAATATACACTAGGAGGTTCAAAGGTTATGAGGTAGCTCTAGTGGTGTGCAGTGTCCCTGAGGTGGATTGGGGAACTGGCACAGGGGTTCATAGTCCTAGTGGTGGGAGGGACACTCTACTGACTCTAGATGGGAGGTGCAGGGAGAGGGGTTCCCCCATGGTTGAAGTCCTGATGTGTGAGTGTGAGGACCGCACAGAAGAGTGTGGGTTGAGTGACAGAGACAGTCAGATACTGTCTTGCCCATCTCAGGAGCGTGGTATGGGGTACGTGTGCAAGGCACTGGATGGTGAGGTGAAGGATAGTTTGGTTAACACCTGTGTGGGGCTGTGTGATCCAATTGTGGGAGAGCATATTGTAAGTCCCTGTTTTCCAGAGCTATGCCAACGCATGGTGGAAAGTGAGTTCTCTGACCCCAGGGAGCTCACACTGGAGGCAGACCTCTGGCTGCGTGTTAGAGGATCTGAAGGGGCATTTGGGAGTGATCCTAAAAGGAGTGGCTCAAGTATCTTCCAGATCTGCATGGGGGAAGAGGTTCAGAGTAGCCCAGCTAGGTCCTGGTGTAGTGGGAGGGGTGTAGGGGCTCTCGTCCTGTCTCTGTGGAAAAGGAGTGAGTGTGGGACTGCGTGTCCCAAGGTGCCCGAAACCCAGTCTCAGGGCCTGGAGAGTTCCTTAAGGGAACACCAGGCTGGGGGCCTAGGCTGTACTGGTAGGCCATTTGAGGGGGATCTCCAAGTGTCAGGAGAACCTGGAGCGTCTGTAAACGGAGCTCCAGTGGTTCTGGTGTCTGGCGGTACCGCTCCAGTTGGGAGGGTGCAGAAGTCCAGATTGAGGGGTGAGAGGGGGATGTGTTCCCCAGTGGGAGAGCTAGTGGGTCAGGGGCCATCCAGAAGGGCTGAGCCTCCTAGGACTGACCATGGTGACACCACTTCTCTTTTGGGGGGTCTTCATGCACTGTCAGGTGGACAGGGGTCGGGAGATCAGCACCAGGCAGACTGTCACACAACACATGAGAGATGTGTTACCCTCTGGGGGGGCATGCGTGCTCCCCAGGAAGTCCTGGTGCGCCAGGCAGATTCTTACACAACTCTAGAGGAGTGTGTTTCCCTTGGGGGGGCTTGGTGCACCCTCTCGGAAGTCCTGGGTTGCCAGGCACAGGTCCAGCCTAAGGGTACAGACCCTGGGTTGGAGGGCCAGGTTCAGGGTGTCCCCCTGACCTGGAGGAAGGGGCAGCTGCTAACAGTGCCCCTACCAGTTTGTCTTCTGGGGGCACCACTCCAGGTGGGAGGGTACAGGGCCCCAGTAAGGGGGGCGGGGAGAAGACCGCCTCACCCCTGACCTCTGCCCAGTCTAAGGGTACAGACCCTATGCTGGGATCCCAGTTGCAGGATAGAACCCCTGAACTGGTGGGCGAATTGTGCAGGACGCCTGCCACAGGTGCCCTGACAATTCCGGAAGGGGGTACCGCTCCAGGTGGGAGGGTGCAGAGCCCCGAGGAGGACCGGGTGTGGGAAAGCCCACCCCAGTCTCTGGTCCAGCCGCCGGGTAAAGGCCTGGGGCTGGTTGGTCAGTGTCAGGATGTAATACCTAGCCTGACAGGAGGGAGAGTGGACAAAGGGTGCCAGGTACCTGGGGCTACTGCCCCCCGCTCTCTGACGCCACAGAGGTTTGAGAGCCCTGAGAAGCATAAGGCCTGGGTCTCAGCACTGACCGCTGTCAGGGACCGCTGTGGCTTACTGTCTGTCTGTTGGGACACACCTGTGAGCAAGCTAAGGTTAGGTGCTGCACAGATGGTGTCCACAGGTGAGGAGAAGGGTTCCCCATGGGTTAGCTTAGTGGGCCCTGAGAGTATGGACAGAGGGATCCAGATAGGTTCAGATTGGCGTACAACTGGAATATGCCCCTGCTGTTGCGGGCCAGGGTCCATGTTCTATCACCCAAAGCAGGGAATCCCATCAAGGTAGTGATTGGTCTACCCTGCGTTCTGGCTGGAAGGGGGTTGTGTTGTACTTGGCCCTTTTTGCAGGGTCATCCCTGAACTTTTTGCCTTCCTGCTGTATTCTTTCTGACCTGTTTTTGTTGGTTTTATGACTCTGGGTACTTTACCACTGCTGATCAGTGCTAAAGTGCATATGCTCTCCCTGTAAAGTGATGTAATGGACTAGTGACTCCATGAATGGGTTATTTGATTTACTTGTCAGACCCTAGAACAGTGCACCGCGTGTGCCCAGGGCCTGTAAATCAAATGCTGCTGGTGGGCTTGCAGCACGGGTTGTGCCACCCACCGGAGCAGCTTGGAAAGTATATCTCAGGCCTGCCATTGCAGAGCCTGTGTGCAGTCTGGTACTGCCCTGTCAACCTGGTAAGTGCACCCACTTACCAGTCCCCAAACCTTCCCTTTTCTGCATGTTAGTCACGCCTAAAGTAGGCCCAAGGGCAGGGTGCATTGTAAGTAAAAGGAAGGACATGCCCTGGTGTGTGTGGCATGTCCTGATAGTGAATTACAGCCAATTTCGTTTTTCACTATTGCAAGGCTACCTGTCCCCATAGGCCAGAATGGGCAGTTTGATTATAACATCTTATAATCCTAACTGACCCAGACAACATGGTAGAAAAACGAATTTAGTATGCCTGAACTCAGAATGATAAAATACATCTTTTAGTGAAGTTGGTTTTAACATTCTGTGTTTGAAAATACTACTTTTAGAAAGTAGGTATTTTCTTGCCTAACCATCCAGCTGCCTCTGCTAGGTTGTGTATTGCTTGTCTGGTTTGTGAGTGACAGGAGGGTCTTGGCTCCAGCAGTCTGAAGGGTCAGGGCTGGGCTGAATAGGACCCACATAGAATAGAGAGTAGGGGGGAGGAGACTTCCTTTCACTGACCTGAGCCCTCATAGAATAGAGAGTAGGGGGCAGGGATTTCCTTTCACTCCCCTGAGACCTCATAGAATAGAGAGTAGGGGGAGGAGATTTCCTTTCAGCTACCTGGGCCAGGTCTGCTCTCACACAATGCTGTCTCCACCCCCTGCCAGGAAGCTGCACAGAACTGGTTTTGGGTAGGCACAGACACTCTCTGCCTTCAGAGAACAAAGACTTTCTGGGTATAAATATTGGGGCCCAGACCCCAAGACTTTAGATCACTTCTGGGAATCAAGACGAACCTTTGCTGAGGAGAAGAACCAGGAAGCTGAAGGAGGAGACTACCCCTATGCTGCGTGTTGTTGGGGTTGGCCTGCAGTGGTTTCTTTATTGCCAAAGAAAGGAGAAAAGGACTGAGTGTGCTTTCATCATCTTGAGGAAGATCTCCAAGGGCTTGAAGATTGAGCTTGCCTCCTGCCTGAAGTCTCAGGGATACAAGACTTCACCCCCAGCTCCCCTCCTGAATTCCCTTGCTGGGAATTGAAGTGCCTACTGCTGTTGGGCCTTCTGAGAGACTGCGTGTCGCTGGGAGCTGGAAGCGCGACTCAACGAAGAGGAAGCGTGTCGCCGCCGCAGCAGTTGTTGTCGCATCGCAGGGTAAGCATGCCGCCGCTGCCGCATGACCGAAGCGCCCCGCATCACCGGAGAAGCATGCCGCCGCAGCAGTTGTCGTCGCATTGCAGAGTAAGCGTGCCGCCGCTGTCGCCATCGCATCACCGAAGCGCCTCGCATCACCGGAGAAGCGTGCCGCTGCCACAGAGGACGCCGGCGCATCACCGGAAAAGCGTGTCGCAGGGCCTGTCGTGGCTCCGAAGATCGCCGAGTCGCCGCTCGGCCATCGGGCATGCACGCATCCCGTCTACGTTGTCGCACCGTAAGCAAGACGCCATTTTATCGCATCGCACCAGATCGTCATCACATCAAAGCGCCATCTCGATGCATCGTAACCGGGCCGCAGTAAGAAACCGACGCATCCTCCTTTCTGCATGTAAGGACTCGAAGCATCACCTTCCCTGCGACCCTTTTGTTTGTTTTGCGTTACACATCCAAAGGTACATTGACAGTAAAGTGTCGCATTTATCATCTTTATTGAACTGAGCTATTTTCTACCATCTGACAGTCATATTTTTCGTATTGTATTGTGGATTTTTGTCATTTGGGTCATGTGTTAAGTCTATATAAAAATACCTATTTTTATAATACAACCTGTGTGGTGTCCATCTGTAGTGTTGTCACTGGGTTACTGTATGTGTTCACAAATGCTTTACACACTGCCTCTGAGATAAGCCTGCCTATTCGTGCCAAGCTACCAAGGGGGTGAGCAGGGGTTATTTTAGTAGTGTATCCCCCTTACCATGACTAGAAGCAAGGGTCCCTATTTGGACAAAGGTACCTACCTCTGCCAACTAGAGACCCCCATTTCTAACACATACCTTGATAATGTATTTGTCTTCAATGTATGGAGACGTGGACTTGGGGATAGTAAATCTATACTTCTTCTATATGCACTTACCGTTTGATATTTTGGTGCTCGATATGTTGTCCATGGTATTCTTAAATCATGATATTTCTATGTTCGATATTCCGTAGTACAATTGTCAGACAGGGACAAACGCTCTCAGAACACCTCAGACCCAGGAGGCACTCACATGAATGTATGTACGATTGGAGGGATTTATAAAGCGTGCGGCTACTCTGGTGAGTGCCCCTGTGATAAGCGGGGGTAGAAAAACCCTTTGGTACACACCTACTAGCACACACATTACTGTCTCACTGAGAAAAGCCAGGATTTCAGTTTTGTACGGAATGCAGTCTCAAGGGCAATCAGACGCAGATCACATGGGAGTTCATTCCAGGCTTTGGCCTCCAGGATGGAGAAGGCTTAACCCCGTCTGCAGAAACGTTTGAAGTGAGGAATCGATAGAAGAGAGGCAGAAGAAGAACAAGGCTTTCCAGAGGGATGCTACTGTACAAATCTCTTTGCCAGATAATCCGGACTAGCCAGATGCACTGCCCTATGAACCAGGACCAGGGCTTTAAATAACATCCACTTCCTGATAGGCAGCCAGTGGAGAACCTTCAAAACTGATAAGATGGACGAATGCCTAGTGTTAGAAATGGGGGTCTCTAGTTGGCAATGGTTTGCACCTTTGTCCAAGTAGGGACCCTTCCTTCTAGTCAGGATAAGGGAGTTACACTCCCAAAATAACCCCTGCTCACCCCCTTGGTAGCTTGGCACGAGCAGTCAGGCTTAACTCAGAGTGTATAAAGTATTTGCACATAACCAACAGCAGTACAGTGAAAGCACTACAAAAGGACACCACATCAGTTTGAAAAATATCCAATATTTTTATATATCCAAAACAAGACCAAAACGATAAGAATCCAACATACAGTATTTAACAATATATACTCTGCAAGATATCCTTTAAAATTGCAGAAATATTTCAGAAACACAGTTCTTCCTAGTCTGTAGCTCCATCCGGGGCTACCGGGATACTGAAAACAACAGAATCCAACAGTTCCGTCTCACCGCGTCGGTCAGCAGACTCGTAAATAGTACCTTAGGCGGTGCGGCCGACACGTTGGTGCAAGCTGGTCGTGGCAACCATCGTGGTTGCAATGTGAAGTGAAGTGGTGCAGCGTGCAGCGCCCTCAAGGTGAGGTGCAGGCAGCGGCTCGGTGTTGGTCGGCCAGCAGCGTCGGAGAGACCAGGGCTACGAAGCGGAGTGAGGTGGTGCTCGTTGTGGTGCTGGCAGGTCACGGTGCAAGCTGTAGAGCCGGTTAGCGGGAGCTGGCATCAGTCGTCCCAGACTGCGGTGTGGGAAAAGGCGGTGCATCGTGAAACTTACGAGCGGTGCCCCCAGCCACGATGCGGTCACAGGTGTCGAAGTCAGCAGGCAGCAATGGCATCGGTGAGACCAGGGCGGCGAAGTGAAGCGAGGCGGTGCGGAGTGCCATGCCCTCAGGTCACGGTGTAAGCAGCGCCTTGGTGGCAGCGGCGTCGGTCGTCGGTGAGACCAGGGTTGCAGTGCGGGATGCGGTGATGCGCTCTGCTGTGCCTTCAGGACATGGATCCAGAGACGGAGTCAGTGACGGAGTCAGTTGCTTTTCCCTTCTCTGTGGCAACTGAAACGACGGTTCCAGAAGCGGTACCCAGAGGCTGGTGAAGCCTTTGCAGTCCCTGAGACTTCAGAACAGGAGGCAAGCTCTACTTCAAGCCATTGGAGATACTCAGCAGAAGTAAAGAAAGTTCAGTCCAGTCCTTTCACTGCCCAAGGCAGAAACAGCAACTGCAGGCCTACCCAACAAAACAACAACACAACAAAGGGGCAGTCCTCCTCTTGGCAGCTTTTCCAGCTCTTCTTCTTGGCAGGTTCCTTGATTCCAGCGAGCTCTAAAGTTCTGGGGTCTGTTATTTATACTCAAAATTCCTTTGTTCTCTCAGGCAGAGAGTGCCTGTGCTTACTCCAAACCAGTTCTGTCCTCTCTGGCCAAGCTTCCTGGCAGGAGGTGGAGACAGCATTGTTTAAGGCAGACCAGGCACATTCAGGTGCATTCAGGTGCAAGGAAATATCCTTCCCCTACTCTAAATGTAGCCCAGGTCTATTCAGCCCAGCCCTCACTCATCCATAAAAGGCAGGACACACGTCGACCCCCCTGTGGCTGTCTGAAGAGAATACACCCCCCCCCCCTGTCACTCCAAAGCCAGTCAATCCACAAACCCAGCAGAGGCACACAGGATGGCTAAGCAAAAAAACACCTACTTTCTAAAAGTGGTATTTTCAAAAATGAAAATCATCTTTACTAAAAGATGCATTTTTACATTCTGAGTCCAGGCAAACTAAACTCCATTTTCCTATCTTGCCCCAATGGGAAGTTATGCTTATAAGATGTTATAAGTAAAACTCCCATTCTATCCTATGGGACAGATAGCCTTTCCATAGTGAAAAACGAAATGTACTGTAATTCACTACCAGGATATGCCACACAGACCAGTACTTGTCCTACCTTTAGCTTACACAGCACCCTGCCCACAGGGGTACCTTGGGCCTACCTTAGGGGTGACCTATATGTAAGAGAAGGGAAGATTAGGGGCTGGCAAGTGGGTGTACTTGCACGGTCGACATGGCAGTTACAAACTGTGCTCAGACCCTGCAGTGGCAGGTCTGAGATACCTTTTCAGGGCTACTCATGTGGGTTGCACAATCAGTGCTGCAGGCCCACTAGTAGCATTTGATTTACAGGCCCTGCCACACTCAGTGCACTTTACTAGGGGCTTACCAGTAAATTAAATATGGCAATCATGGAAACACCAATCCATAATAACAATTTACAACAGGAGCACTTGCACTTTAACAATGAACAGCAGTGAGAAAGTGTGCAGAGACACTAAACCAGCTAAAACAGAGTCAAAACCGGGAGGTCAGAAAGAAAAAAGACAGGAGAAACACACCAAAAGATGCCAGGTCTAACACCTAGGGAGATGTAAAAGGAGCTTGGCCACCGCATTTTGGTCCATCTGTAGGTGGCTCACCAACGCCTCTGCAGCTCCTAAATAGAGGGTGTTAACGTAATCAAGGCATGAAGTGATCAATGCATGAACCACCACTCTCCTCGCTTCCAAAGGGAGGAGGGAAAGGAATTTTTTCAGAGTGTGGAGCATGGCAAAGCACTGGCCCACCACTTAGATCTGCGGCTGCATAGAGAGAGCAGTGTCCAACTTCACCCCTGAGTTTTTAAGCACAGCAGCTGGAGGTGGTGGGACCGGCAGCATGGGGGGCAAAAATCTTCTCACCAGTTAGACAGATGAGATCCAAATGGGATAATTTCCATCTTCTCTAAGTTGCATTTAAGTTGGCTACCCTGCATCCAGTCAAAGACGGTGTGCATGCAATTCATGAAGGAGGTTGCAATAGATGCATGGAAGCCATCAAATGCAAAAAACAACTGGGTATCATCAGCATTTGAGATGATTTGACATCCAAATGGCTCCACCAGAGATGCCAACAGGGACATGAAGATATTAAATAGGGTGGGGCGGAGTGAAGTGCCCTGCGGTACCCCTTGCTTGACTGCCTTAACTTCAGAAGAAAAAGGAACAAGCCAAACCGACTGGCCTCTGGAGTCCAAAAAGGACTTACACCATTCCCACACAAACCCCCCACACCTAAGGCAGACAAACGGTGCAGGAGGATACAGTGTGGAACGGTGACGGACAAATCTAGAAGTATAGGAACCGCATTTTGTCCCTCATCCAATGACCAGTTAATATTGTCAGATATCTCCAGAACAGACGACTCCATACTATGACGGGGACGGAAGACGGAGTGACTGGGAGGAAATAGCTTACTCAGCTCGAGATACTCCCAGAGCTGCGCATTGACCAATTTTTTTAGCATGTTCGTGAAGGCTGGGAGAAGTGATATTGGCCTGTACTTACAGAAGATGTTAGGATCTAAGGCCGGCTTTTTAAGCAGCAGGACCACTTAGTTTCCAAGCGGCAGCCAGAACCCACAAAGCAAGAGACTGATTAAAAATGGAATTGATCAGCAGGTTCATTACATCTACTGCTGTTTCTAGCATCAAAGGAGGGCAAGCATCCAACGGGGAGCCTGATTTACATTTCTGGATTGCTTCTCTCGATTGTTCTAAAGAGACAGATCTAAACTTGGCCAGCCTACTGCTATGGCTATTTGGGGCCAGGACACTAACAGGATGAGAGTTCTCCTGGAAAGTAGGTAAACAACTCTGACTATCAGAGATTGTGGTCTCAAAGAAGGTAACTAGACCATTACACAGTGTTCGAGATGGGGCAGTTGCCCTGTAACAGGGCTGCGGGGAGAGAAAGGTTTTCACAATCTTAAAAATTGTCCGGTGATTGGGCTCCCCTGCAGTAATTTTGTCCACATAGAACAAATGTTGAGCCTGTTTAAGAGAATCATGGTAAGCTCTAAGAGCAGCTTTATCATTCTCTTTTCTGTTAGGGGAATAACTCTTCTGCTAAGTGCGTTCAAGCTTTTTACAAGATTTGCATTCTGCAGCCAAGGAGTCAGAAAATCAGGGGGCCAGGAGGCCTACCCTGTTTCTTCTTCCACCCTTGTAGAGGGGCCAGGAAATATGCTGCCCCTATTAACCAAGAGTTGACAGTCCCATATCAAAATCGATCTCATTGGTCAGGAGGGGGCCGGTATTGTTGAGAAAATTCACCCATTTCTCACTATCCACCTTTGTGGATAGTGTGTAATAAAGGTCATAAAGGTCATAGAGTCTGCCCTCTTGTTTAGCCGGCAGGTCTGACCACAATCCAATTAAAAGGAATCAGGAAATAGTCAGAATACGTTAACGACACAGTGGGACAGACAGAAGACAAACAATTAGAAAAGATCAAATCAAGTGTGTGACCTGCTGAGTGGGTGGGGGCCTGAACCAGCTGAGGCATATTCAGGGGCAGCATATGTTCAATAAGTATGAATGTCAATAGATCCTGAGAACCATCGGCATGTAAGTTAAAATCCCCTACCACAGTGAACTTTGCCCATAGCAAAAGCTGAGGGGCCAAAGCGGCTTCCAGGCATCTAATGAAGTCCTCAGCAGTACCCATGGGGGGGTTGATAGATTAGTATCCCTGAAAAAGAGGTTTGGGCTGACACCATAAGATGGAAGACCAGTCTCTCTACTCCTTGGAGGTCAGCCAGCTTAAAAGTGGTGCAGGCCAGAGATTGTTTAAAGACAATGCTCCTCCCCCCGTTTGTGACTTCTATCGCAGTGGGCTAGAGAGTAGCCCCCTGGAATACCAAAAGCAATATCAGGGGCAGAGGTCTCATTCAACCATGTTTTTTGCCATAAAGAGTACGTCTAACCTGCCACCACTGAGTAGGTCGAAAATGTGCTGGGCATGTTTATGCGTGAAACGAATATTAATAAGGAGGGCCAATAATTTCAACAACTAAATCGTCCCCTTGCACAATAATGTTCTAATGCCCTTCCTTATCCTTAAGGGGTGGGTAGGTATTGGGTAGTCTAAGAAGGGAACAATTTAGACAGGACACATGTCCAGGGAACAGTTTGTGGAAAGTAGAGCGTGTGCATAGGGCTCTCATCTCTCTGCTAGAATAGCAGAGGTATTTTAACACAAATGACCAGCACTCACTATACACTCTTTAAAAATTGATTGTACATTGCATATAGTCTAGATTAAACAATGCACACACTCCATTCAAGTCTGTTTAAAAAAAATCTTCATTATCCTTTATTAATGTTCTTCTTTTTCACATATTTTCTTTCATTTCAGCCAACGTGTTTCGTCTCTTCCCAGAGACATCTTCAGGGTTTTTCAGTGTCCTCACACCCATACTTGTTATGTGTGGATGAAAGACTCTCGTATGGGATGTGAGCTCATTTTGTTCAATTTTGTCTTTAATTCGTGTCTGTCCTATTCCTACGGTTCATTAAAAAAAAAGGGGTTGTCATCCGTAAATCTTGTTCCTGTCCATGTTGGCATCAGAATCTAAGTCACTCTTCCTTACATCCAACGCAGCGTACCAAACATCAAATTCAGAAAAAAACTTACGAAGACATTGTTAAAAAAAATAGGTTGAATAAAGTCTGTACATTGTTAAATTTTTACTATATGGAATGTACAATTAATTTTTAAGGAGTGCAAAGTAAGTGCTGGTCATTTGTGTTAAAATAATTTGGGGAGTTATTTCCCGATATGGAGCTTTAGGACGCTGATCCTCCAGATCCGAGCACCACTTGTTATTGCTGATCTTATATCCACTCAAGGTGATAGGTGTGATTCAGAAGTCTCAGCCTCCTTTTGTAAATCACTTAGAATAGCAGAGGTTTCAAAGGCAACTTGAGCAGCATGGCTGGTGCTGGCCATGATCGGGTCGCAGATGGATGCAGATGGGCTAGATTTTGGAGCACCTTTGGCACGCAAGTGGTACACCCACTTTCCATCCACAGCCTCCTTGTGAACAACGTTAGCACAGCCAGAACCAAAAGTGGCACCTCTAGAAATCTCAAGCTATTAAAAAAAATCTGCTCGGAATCGCTCTCAAGGCACTCTCCAAAAAGCACAGCCCCCCTCCTGATAACAAAAACACAAAATGGCTCCACAGTAAAAACACTCAAATTTAAAATCACAGGAAAAACAAGTTAAAAAAGTAAAGTGCAACTGCAATAGACGCGTACCTATGAACGCGGCCGTGCTGTGGTGCTACTTACATGCACCCATGGTATCAGGTTTCCCATATGCAGCCTCCTGCTCAATGACTAGAGTGCAGCCAGAACCAAAACCATAGGAAAATACACGAGACAGAGCTTTTGCAATATGGAATGGAGAGACTAAAGTCTTGGCAATGCACATGTCCCACTGAACAGAGCACCAAGACAAACAGGGATCTAGGAAAGGCATGACAGAGCTTCACGTTCAGGACACTAGATAATCTAACTGTGGGCAGTGAAAGACACTCAAACTGCAGAAGGTGTTGGCGGTGATAAAAGCCAAGAATGAAAACCTTAAAGCAAGGTCCAGTTAAAATAACATTTCAAATTATTGGAAAACCAGAATCAACAAATACTGGTAGACATATGTTGAGTGCTTCCACACAGATCTGTTGAGCAGAGTCAGGTTCTCACCAATGTTTTTTGGAGGGCATGATCATTTCTCACTGGCACCCTGACCTGTGCCAGGGATGCTGCAGATGTTCATAACTGCTCAATTACTAAATTACAGGTGCTGTGTTATAGGATTGTGTTTTGACAAAATACTGAACAAAAAACTTCATGATACAAAAATATTGTGATGTATAATATATCATTGACAGAAATACGTAAGGCAAGAATATTGTTTTCTAAATTATCATTGTGCACAATATCATTTGTATGATTATTAAATTCTGTTATTCCTTGGGAGTCTTTAGTTAGGGCCCAATTACGAGTTTGACGGTGTGGCGGCAGGACTGCCCCACCGCCACACCACCAAACCCACGCGAAGACCGCCCGCCCTATAATGACTTTTTTAGTCATTAGCGGGCATTTCCTTTGCCATTCCCACGGCGATGCCTATAAAATAGGCACCGCAATTGGAAAGTCGAAGGAAGATCCATCATGGCATGGACTGAAAAGGGCATGCCATGCTGAAACTTTTGTGCAAGCACACAGGGGGGCACATGTTGTGCCCCCCTGTGTGCATACACAAGGCATGAGGCACTAGGGGGGCCTGCAGGGCCCCCTTTCTTTCCTTGCCACCACTGTTTTCATGGAGGAAAGACCTCCATGAAATCAGTGGTGGTGATGAAAGTCCTTATATGCTTGGCAGGACCGCAGCAGTCGTGCCAAGAATATAGATTCCTCTGGACCACCGCGTCACCGCTAGGGAAAGGCGGTTGGTTCCCTGGCCGAGTCAGCTGTACCAGGGCAGCACAACCACTAGGGTCATAATGTGGCGGTCGCACGACCACCACTGCTACACCACCACAAGTCTGCCGATCCTTGGCCCGCCAGACTTGTAATCGGACCCTTAGTGTTGTATGTTAATTTTTTTGTTCATTTTTTGCTTATAATTTATTTAATGTAATATGTACATATTATAAATACTTTTTCTATTATTAATTGGAATAACTTAACAATAGTGTTAATGATAGATTAATTTTTTTTAAATGTATGGAATACATTTCTTTAAAATTAATGGGTTTGTATACATTTATTTTTATAGTTATGGGGGTTATATTTTGTTTCTATAGTTAGTATTCGCTTTTTAATGTACTATATTTTCTTTTTAATATGTGTTCAGGAAAATTATTATATTTTCACCATATTTAATAAATAATGTTATTATTTGATTTATTACATAATTGAATATTAGTGTATGTGTAACTTTGTTTCTTTTGTAAATTTTCTTATTTTAACTTTTTTAAAATATTATTTAGATAATATAATTTTTTTTATAGAGTGTTAAATATACATTGCGCTTTGTTTAGTGTTAAACACCTTCCAATAAATTAATTTACATTGGACTAGGAATAGATTAGAGGGACTATCTTCCTAAACTCTTTGTGATACCAGTGTTGGGACTTTAACTGTATCATTGTACTTCATTGTTGAACATCAAACTGCCAGTCTCCATTAATGTCACTCCAGGCAGCAGTCTTGCATCCTTTAACTTTTTACATTTTTTCCCTGCATGTCCTGAGGCTGTAACCTTGGATCTCAAGATAAGTACTTGAACATTTTCCCTGCAGAAGCTTCTAGGAGCCATCCAGCAGTTTGTAAAGGACTATGGATATTCTTGTCATAACCATGAACGCATCTGCGTTTATCAGAGGTGGAGAGAAAAATACTTTTTCTAACCCTATTCTTGACCAGTCTGGGGAGGTCTTTCGCATAAATGTGTGCCATGTATATAGGAGCCCTCCGGCATCCCAGTTTAACTCCTTGCTAAGCCATGGACTTTACATTTCAGTCGTTTTTATAGGAGCACCCAAAGGAGTAACCTTGCATACACATTTCAGGAAGGTACTACATAATACTGAAGAACTGTCCCTTAAATGGCATACATTGGAGTGGAATTAGTACATTTTACCCCTTTAGTGTCCACCACCTTCTGCTAAATGGCTTAGGGCCTGATTATGACTTAGGCGTCCTTATCTTCAACCCGCCACGGCAACAGTCCAGAAAACGCCACCAAGCCAGCAGCATCCCGACATCATATTATGAGTCTCCCATGGGGCTGGCGGTGTGTGGCCGGAGCAGTCATGGTGGTGGCACTCTTCAGCTCTGGAAATGAGCCAGAAGCCAATGCCAGCCATCCAGTCAGTCAGGAGCACTGTTTCCTTGCATTCTGTTGTGCAAGTGAAACATTGCGCACACCCAACCTGAAGGCATTGGAAGGCACTACATGAGCACCAGCTACATTACACATGGGCACATTCACCCTTGAGCCTTTACTTCGGCTCGTTACCCGCCTTTCCGCTGACTCTCGCATGGCAGTGTCCCTGCCAGGAGCCGGTCGGCGGAAAAACAGGTTTTGACTGGGCTGGCGGTGAGCTGCACAGGACTGCCTCCATGGGCCGCCTTTGCTGCTGCGGTAGCTGAAATGACAGTGGTGGTGGTAGGCCTAAGGCTGTGTTCCAGCTCACTTCCTGATCCAGCAGTTGGACCGCCAAGGAAGCGGGCGGGAGAACCACTTAAAAGCAACAGCGGTCCCCATCCCGTCATCATCTTAATCAGGCCCTTAGTTTACAGTGTGAATAGTAAATGTGAGCACTTTAGTGTCCAACACTTTCCTCTAAATGGCTGAGGTTGGAGTGGGAAAAGTATATTTAACCACTTTAGTGTCCAACACCCTCCCCTAAGCAGCTTACATTGGAGTGGGAAGAGTATATGCCACCCCTTTAGAATCTAAAATTATCTCCTAAATGGCTTAAATTGGAGTGGGAGTAGTAAATGTCACCCCTTTTGTGTCCAACACCTTCCCCTAAATGGCTTAGGTCGGAGTGGCAATAGTTAATGTCACCCCTTTAGTGTCCAACACCTTCCTTAAATTGCTTAGAATGGAGTGGGAATAGTAAATGTGACCACTTTAGTGTCCAACACATTCCCCTAAGTGACCTCCTAGATTGGAGTGGGAATAGTAATTGGCACCACTTTAGTGTCCAAAACCTTCCTCTAAATGGTTTAGACGGGAGTGAGAATAGTAAATGTCATCCATTTTAGTGTTCAATACCTTCCCCTAAATGGCTTAGATTGGTGTGGGAACAGCAAATGCGACCACTTTAGTGTCCAACACATTCCCCTAAATGGCTGAGGTTTGAGTAGGCAAAGTAAATGAAAAAACTTTAGTGGTCAACACCCTCCCCTAAGTGGCTTATATTGGAGTGGGAAGAGTAAATGTAACCCTTTAGTATCCAAAACATTCCTCTAAATGGTTCAGATTGGTGTGGGAATAGTACATTTCACCCTTTTAGTGTCTAACACCTTCCCCTAAATGGCTTAGGATAGTGTGAGAATAGTAAATTTCATTAATTTAGGGTCCAACACATTCCCCTAAATGGCTGAGGTTGGAGAGGGAAAAGTACATGTCACCCCTTTAGTGTCCAACACCTTCCCTAAATGGCTTGCATTGTGTTGGGAATACACCCTTTAGTATCCAACACCTTTCCCTAAATTGCTTACATTGGAATGGGAATAGTAAATGTATCAAAATTGGTGTCCAACACTTTTCCCTAAATAGCTTAGGTTGCAGTGGGAATACTTAATGTGAACATTCTAGTCTCTAGATTCATCCCCTAAATGGTTTTGATTGGAGTGGGAATAGTAATTGTGATCTCTTTAGTGTACAGCATAACTCCCAAAATGGTTTCAATAGAAATGGGAGTAGTAGAAGTAACCACTATAGTGTATAACATATTTATTGTAACATGTTATATTACAGTGTAAATATTACATGCAAAACTTTAAGTATTGCATTTTTCACACAAATCATTAATATTGAGAGTAAGTTACACATTTTATGATTTTTATGTTGTTCTTTACTTAGTTTTCAATATGGTATTTCATGTAAATGTTAAAAAAAAAAAAAAAATTCATTTAGCGTCCATTTTTTTTTACCACTAAGTGTACTTTTGTAGCCTATTCCTGTCATTTTTAATTATATTTGGTGGGAGAGAGTCACGGTTACCTGCTGATGATCGTCAGATAAGGAAATACTTATTTTTACTTTTTCTATTGGGTTTTAGTGGTGGGGGAATGTGGGCAGATTTAGTTAATGTTGGTTATCGTGTGACTTTTTATGTTGAGGGGTATTTAGTCATAGTCTGCACTCTGTTGTTTAGCCTTGTTGTGTGTTAAGCCTACTTAGGACCCAATCACGACTTTTGGCCGTGCGGGAGTGGGTGGCACACAAACGCCACAGCTCGGCACCGCAAAGAGTCACTGCCACCCACCTGCCAGATTACAACTTAAAAGTGGTCTTGCAGAGGGGGCTGCGTGGTGGTCCAGCGGCTGTGCCTCTTTCATAGGCGGCAGCGGCTCTGAAAAAGGCTCCGCAATGGGACCTCACAAGAAGGTTCCTGCACAGCCTGACCTAGAAAGTCCATGCCGTGCAGGAACTGGTGAGCATGCACACAGGGGGGCTCATGTTATGCCCCCGTGTGCATCCACATGCAGAGGAGGCACAGGTCCTCTACACCATGGTGTACATGGAGTAAGATACTCCATGACACCGCCGGCGGAAAGGAAACTCAAAATATGCTTGGTGGGAAGGCGGTGGTCCCGTCAAGCATATTGTGGCCTCTGACCGCCGCAGTTAGCAGTCCCAAAGCAGCCCGACTGCCCAACTCGTAATGGGGTGGTCAGACCGCTGGTGCAGCGGTGGCGGACCGCCACGCCCACGCCCTGTGAGTCTGGCAGTCCTCGTAATCTGGGCCTTAGAGTTTGGTAGCAGTCTTGTGTTTTTTTTTTATATAATCATGTTATATTTTGTGCTCATTATATTTTTAATGTAATATTTATGTTGTATTTGGAAAGAGTGTTATATGAAGGTGGGTATTTTACGCTTTTTTATAGGTTTACGGATCAAAAGTCAATCCATGGATCTGCTGTTTTTATAGGTTTTTTAAAGGAAATCAGTTTAGTTTCTAGTAAACTAAAATAACTATTGTGTTTGGGTCTTTATTAATTGCTAATTTATCTTGGGGTTTTTCATTTTTGCATTTTCTGTGAAAAGCTTTTTTGGATTTTATTTTATCTTTGTGGTGGATTGTATTTTGACAACACTGACATGGAGGAAGAGCTGCAGCTACAGAACTGTACGTTGAATTTATTTATATATTTGTGGGTGCGAAATGTTATATTTTATTATCTATGTGTATTTGCTGTACTTACAATACGTTATTTTACATTTCATTGTGTTGGATTTCTTTGGTTCTATTGTGTCTTTATTTCTAATGTTGAGCTTTGTGGTTGCTGATGTGCTGATTTTAAGTAATTGTTAAACATTTTATTTTTATTTATCAGTTCTCTTTTCCGTGCTAATTTTATGTTTTTTGACTGATGTCTAAAAATAGGTTGTCTAATATTTAGCTAAAAATAAAAGTTCTGGTGGCATTTCCCTTTGTTCAGGTTCATTGGTTCGTATGTAGGTAGCTAGTTTTTTTTAATAATGATTTTGCTATTGATTCTAAGTAGCGTACTACTTTGTTGATTATAAAAATTCTTACTTACATTACAGTAGGTTGTACATTTTACTGGGATGTTTCCTTATTTGAGGCTTCATTTGGGCTACTGATTGATCAATTCTTAGGGGGATATTCTCAAGAACATGTGATAATTATCGCAAAATTAGCTTAATGCAACTTTGCACATCGCAGTCCATCACGGGAAAATAACACCGTGTTAACATTTGTATTCTCAACCCGGCGGCACCATGCGATAGTCTCACACCAACGTGTCAAATGACCACGATAAAATCACCGTGACGGCAAAAAAACGCGAAACATGAACGCGAAAAAAGTTGCGATGTGGCCAAACGCGATAAAAAAATCAGCGATAACCAGCGACAGGCCTGCAATTCCCAAGCGTCATGCGGGAAAATGCACTATAAAAGCACCGAAAAACACAAACGAAATAATTCAAACTGCGTAGCACCATGGAGGAAGCCGGAGCAAGTACAGAGGATGACCAGAACCCCACAAGCCCCCAGGAGGACCAGCCTGGGACCGCGGGGTCACGAAAGGGCAAGGAGAAGAAGACGAGGAAGACGAGGTTCAGTCCGCAGGAAAACAGGATCATCATCACGGAGGTGATAGAACACCACCAACAACTGTTCGTCACCTCCAACGTGTCATTGGCAAATAAGAATGCAATATGGCAGTCCATCCTGGACAAGGTGAATGCAGTCGGAGTGAGGAGGAGGACAATTGGAGAGGTCAAGAGAAGCTGGAATGATGTGAAGCGCAAAACCAAGAAGAAACTCGCTGACAACCATCAGGCAGCAATGCAGACTGGAGGTGGCAGTCCAGCGGAACACCAGGAGCTGGATGAGATGGAGGAAATGGTGGCCACAGTCATCAGTGGGGAGACGGTGGCAGGAGTTGGGGGTCCGGACACTGCTCGACATGACCTGACACAACATCACCAGGGTGAGTACCGAACAGGGACTGGGGGGACGGGGGGAGATGGGCACAATGGCACACATGCACAATTAAGTAGAGCACACTGCACCCCCACAATGACTCTGGATCATGTCCCTGATCCCCTTGGCACACTGCAGCACACATACAAACAGCAAGTAGGCCCCCGTCCACTATGGGCACTAAGGGGTCCCTCCCCACACAGCACCAATTTCACAACCAACCAATGCACACGTGTTAAAACCAGCAAAGCTGCATGTCTGTGAGCCACACTGACAATGCAAGTGACACTGCATGACGAACAGCATGGCTGCAGTCCAATTATCATGACATGGTGCACGCCATGACACTGAGGTGGCTGAGTGTGGAACACATCCGTAAAGGAGCAGGTCACACTCTGACACATCCACGTGCACAAACAACCCCTGATGTCAACAACACATCTGGGGATAAACCATGCCCAAGAGTCCAAAATCCGAACTAGAGCCAAAATTAGCCAAGTCTGAAACATCACAGCACTATAGAAGCACAGAAGTCAAAGGCACACCGTCTCAAAAGGATAAGGGGCAGCCAAATCACAGCTGCAGGGGCGACTCTCCCACAATGCAGCACACACACATAGCAATAACAGCACATCATCATTGACGACAATGTGGTACAAAGTGCAACACTCTCACTACAGAACAGAGGACACAACTGGTTCCGCTTGTGCGTAGAAACTGGCCAATCACATCTGGCATAGCAGGAAACTGTGAGATGATAATGTACGTGTACAACCTCACATCCGTGATGTAGTTCAAATGTCCACTGTCCCGCATCAAATAGCCAGCTCCTCCCAAACAGTCACAATGTACATTGTCATGCAGTCTGTATGTAAACTTGAACAATGCGTCAACATACATGTCAACACAATGTTAAAATGCATCTCCCCTTCACATTGCAGAGGGACAATCAACACCTCCTGCAGAGCAGACCAGACAACTCATCAGTGATGATGAAGAGGACCTCCACACCTTCGACACCGACGCCCTACAACAGCTCATGGAGAGCTACGGCAACCCACCTCCAGGAGCAGGGCAGCCCAGCTGCATCGAGGAGACCCCACCCCCTGCACAAACTACACAGCAGGAGGCACCCACCACCACGGCTGGCTCCCAGCACCTCACCGAAGAACACATCGCATTCCAAGGCCATGTGTTAGACTGCCAGAAGGAGGTGGCTGAACAGGTGCGGGTGGGGTTCGACCTCATGGCAGCCAAACTAGATGACATACATGGGTGTCTAAGTCCCATCAGGGACCACTTACACTCCCTAAAGGACACCCACCACAGTTCGCTCCATGATGTCCAACAATCCATGTCCAACATCGCTGGAGTCATGACTCTGAGAGGAGAACAACTGTCTAGTCAGAGTGGCCTCAGCGATGTCAGCCGAGAGTTGGCACAGATGCTGAGGATAATGGAGAACATGGAGCGGATGCATGCGGAAAGAATGGCTGCCACGGATGCACACTAGAGAAAAGTTGTTGGGATCTTCCATGCCCTGCAGATCCTCATCATCGCATTGCTGCCACTAAGGCAGTCGCTGATGAATGCTGCTGGTACATCTACACACACATCTCCGGCCCCTGATGTGTCAGTGGCACACAGTGCTGCAGACCAAACATCAGCACCCACATGTCAGACAGATGACATAGAGGACGAAGATGCGGGTGATACCACCTCTGTAGTAAGAAGGAGCCAGTAGCATTCTTCTCCGCCATATGCCCTGTTTCAGCTTGGTTCTGCCCTCTGCATCATGCCTGTAACAACACCTCCCACTGTCCCCCGAAACACTCTGCGACACTCACCTTGGACCTCAACATGGACTGCCATATTTTGTCTGCTTACCAATGACAAGGCAATCAGACTGAGGACTGTACTCTTCCTCTTCCGACGTACTTGTCAATCCCTAAATGACTCTGGCTGGCCCTCCACTGGGCTACAATGTAATGTGGGGTTTGCATGGCCATGTACTGCTCCAGCTCCGACACTCCACCGAATGTGAATAAATCATTCAAATTCACACAGATGTGTCATGTCCATAATCGATCAAGTATGAAAGTATGGATGAATGTGAGGACATTGATTGCCCAAAAAGGTACACCCTGGGAAATGAAAGCAATGCGCATGTTTGACCGTGACACACATAGGAAGTGAGATGACTGGGAATGTGTGCACTAGCTGTGGCCTCATTGCTCTGAAACAACAATCGGGCAATTCCTCAAATTTGCCCCACGCAATGTTAGAAATAGGGCTGGGTATGAAATGTCAAAGTCGTTGGCAGGCCTAAAGTAGTGTCCCCCATCACATTTGACAACAGAACATCTCTTCGCATACCTACTCACACTCAACCGAGTGGACACAGCCTGTAGTGATGGATCACATTGATCCACATGGCAAGAACATGGACACCATACTCACATTGCTGAAGACACGTAAGAGCACAGGTCTATCAGCAACTATCCCAACCACTATGTCTGGCTCACAGAGGTGGAGCTGGCAATGAGGACTCACTCCTAAGTGAAATGTGTCAGTCAGTCCCACTCTGTGTACGGACAATGCTCATTGAGGCACACGATTTGTCATTCTAATCAACACTCATCACAGTTGAACACTAGTGAAGTTGCGTAGACTTTATTGCCATGTGTGTGTCAGTACGGGCAAGACAAGGGCCACAACATGCAGAGCAATGCATCAGACACTAACAGGCAGCATTCGGTCACGGTACAGTTCCACGTGACAGGCGTTGTGCATGCGCCCGGGATGTTCTGCCATTGCGTTGGTGGCTCTCGTGAGAACCGGCACTCTTCTGACCTGCGGCAGTTATGTGGATGATATGCCACAGCTCGGAGCAATGAGTCGTATGTGTGTGCAATGTTTGGACGTATGGGTTGTTGTGTACTTAAGTGTCAAGGGCATTCCATGCAAGAGTACCTCGAGCAAGAACTTCTGTGTGTGGGGTGTGGATACGTTGGTCTTTCATTAGCGCTGTGCATAGGTGTGGGAGTCGTCATCATCTGCTATGGTATCTCTCTCAGGGGGTGCCTGACATGCAAGACCAAGGTCGGAGGTGCAGATGTCCTTCCGCCTTATGTATTGGAGACAAAGGAGCTTTCATCCCTAATGTTAGTCTGACTACTGCTTGCATTCTGGAAATGTGATGTGGCTTTCGTGCTGCAATTGAGGCTAGGCCTTAGGCTTATGGTGCACCAATAGCGATACACACACAACAGTTGGCATGCATGAGCCAAGAGCCCAAGCGGCCTTGCGCTCCTTGTACAATCCCTTCATGCGCGGTCGCCCTCCGGGTGCATGCAACATTGCAACATTGTCGATTGCGGGCCATGTGGCGCAGACACTGCAACAGTGACACACGCATCAGTTGGTTTCCTGTCCAGCCCAGAAATGAACCACACCCAGAGCCCAGGGATAATAATTCACACCCCTACGCTGGCCTGGCGTATGCCGACCCAGCCCACTCGGCTTACGTATAAAGGGGACGACGACGACGCTACGTGTCCCAGTTCTTCCCCACTGCCGGAGGTGACATGGCTGCGTCCGCCTGGCATTTCACGAGACTCAATCAGAAAGGGTCCATGACTTACGTTGCACAGAGTTGGTGGCACCGGAAACACTGCGGCCGGCACGGGCCTACCGCCACGGGACGGTGACTTTCGGTGCACAGAGTTAATGGCACCTATAGAGCTGAGCGGGTGTGCAGCCTGCGATGATGCCGTGTGCACTGATATGATCTCTGCCATTGCGAAATCAAGACCTAGAATCACGTGTGTGACCTGGTGGCCCGCGGGGGGGCTGCATGATGTGGAGGCTGCCAAGGTCATGGACCCCGGGCTTGGAGCTTGCACTGGCACGTGGTGGGCCCTCTTGGAGACACGCTGGTGGAGGAATGTGAGCAGTGAGGCCTGGATGCGCAGGGGCGGGCAAACACCGCTGGGCGGCGGGAGGGGCTGGGGTGCAGCAGCCTGTGTGCACAGGGGCGGCCAAGCGATGATGGCGTGTGGAATGATATGAACTCTGCCATTCATAAATCTGGACTCTGTTTCAGATAAGGGACCTGGTGGACTGCAGTGTATACCGGCACGTGGTTGGAGACACACCAGTGGCAGCAGGTGAGCAGTGAGGCCTGGGTCTGCAGTGTCGCAGCTCTCTCTCCCTCTCTTCCTTTCACTGTCTCTCTCTCTTCCTCCTGTTACTCTCTCTCTCCTTCTCCCTCTCTTCCTTTCACTGTCTCTCTCTCTTCCTCTGTTACTCTCTCTCTCCTTCTCCCTCTCTCCCTCTCTTCCTTTCACTGTCTCTCTCGCTTCCTCTGTTTCTCTCTCTCTCTCCTTCTCCCTCTCTCCCCCTTTCTCTCTCTCCCTCTCTTTCACTCTCTCTCTCTCTCTCCCTTTCTTTCTCTCTCTCTTCTCTCTCTCTCTGTCCTTTGATGAGTGCATGACACACCTTCTTATCTTGAATTTTGTCTTGCAGGCTGTGTCTTACAGATTGTCCAGAGAAGACCCGTCATGACTCTTCTGAATAGTTGTTTTGAGTTAAATTTGAATAAAATAATTTGTTTGGAAATTCAAAGATGAATGAATGATTCTCCTTTTTGTTACCACACATGAATGTTGATTGTTGTACTTGTGCGACATCAGGTGAATTGTTTTGTTCATGATTTCGTAAAGTTGATGTAAAATATCTTTGTCCAGGTTGGGCCCCGGAGGGGCGGGGGGGTCCTGGGGGGGGGCGGTGGGTGTTGTGGCCCTCTTGGGTGTCCGGCTGCATGATCCGTAGCTCCATGGCATCTGTTGTTCTTCTGGTGTGGCTGTGGGCTGGGCTCCAATTTCTAGTGCAGGTTATCGTCCGACTTAATACCAGGAAAGAGCAGGTGTTAATTCCCTGCTGCTAACGCGCCTTATCGCATGTTTTGTGATCTTATCACCAATCTGGCTGGTCGTTGAGAATGTTGCAAAGTGGTGTTTTCGCGGCTTTTGGCACGGGAACGCCTACTCTGCATCTCATTAGCGTTAGTTGCCAGTGTCATCCGTGGCGATGTTTTTTTGCGGCTGCTATCGCGAGAAAACTGGCGATATCGGCTGTTAGCACCAGCTTGTGAATAGGGCGATAAATCTATCGCCACTTTGGCTGCGATAAAGTGCCGCTAACTCGACGATAAGTCCTTGAGAATATCCCCCTTAGTTGTTTGAAACTTTGTTCTTTTTGTAGGGTTTCGATGAATTTGTAGAGTGTAGGTTGGGTTCTCCCAAGCGAGGCTTGGAAGGCATTGTGCCATCCTTGTACTTTGTTGTTGGTTTTGGCTCCTTGAGCCAAGAGGCTGTCATAGGCATTCCACCATGGTATTTGGAATTTGGGTTGGCATCTGTGCCCAGAGCAGTGCAGCCTGCCAACTGAAATGTCTTCAAAGTAATCTATTAAGGGACTTAGGGGCTTATTTCTAACCCAGTTTGCATCACTCTTGCATCACGCAGCGTGGTGCAAGAGCGACTCAAACTTTAAGTCAAATTTTTGAAGCCACGCAAAGCCACTTTGCGTGGCTCTGTGTGGTTTCAGAAATCTGGAGAAGCATTACTCTGTCCTGAGAAGGCATTCCATGGGCATTGTGTGGGTGTTCTCATGCAACTCCCATGGACTTCGATGCATCCCCAAATTTACAAGAACTTGTAAACCTGGGAATGTGCCAAAATGCAACACCTTCCCAGGGGAGTCTTAACAAGGAGAAATAGCTCTATTTCTTCCTCTTTCTATGTGTGCTGCATTATCCCTCCCGTAACAAGCATTAGCCTAGCATTTTGTACTTTTCCAATTGACATGTTTGGTGCTTGTGCTTTCTTGATTGCAAGAGTAGCCCATGTGCGAGAGTTATTGTACGTTTTTCTGTAATGTGATATATCTGTTCTTTCTGTCTGAAAATAATTTTATAATACAGTTAAATAATTTGTAATAACTGTAGTTTTGATTTGCCAATGTACATAAAATATTCTGATAGTTGTTTTGCATTTTATATTTAGATGTGTGTAGTGGATGTTAATTGCAATTCTTTATTTTTGTATTGCATTGAAGCTCTTTCAATGAAGATCAGGTGGTTTACTTTCTGTTGGTGGAGTAAAAGGTGGATTAGTTATATGTATTCTGTTTATTTGTGGGTAGGTTTTAGTGCTTTAGGGTTTTTATTTTTATTTTTACGTTTTAGGTTTGGCTGATATTTAGAAGTGCTTGGATTGTACTTACTTATTGTGTGCCTTTCTCAGGTGTTGGACTGTTGAATTGTATTGGTTGTTCTGTAGTTTGTAGATTGTGATGTACTTTTTTCTATAGTACCTAAACTTTAGTAGATACATAGAAATAGAGAGTTTGGTTAGTTGTTTGTACTTTAATGTTTTAAGATAATTTGATTTCCAGTATGATAATTTAAATGATTTACTAACTTGTGAAGGTAGTGGTATATTTTCTTCCATTTTTCCCTTTTGGTTTTCTATTGGCAATCGCATTGTGACGTTGTCTTGCAGCATTAGTGTTTTTTGTGCAGTAACTATTGAAAATCTTTGCTCCTTTTATATTTTCATTTTTTATTAATTTAATATTTCTATTGGTCAATTTGCTTTACAGTTGTTTTGATTGGTTAGTGTTTCTTTAGTTTTATTTTTTCTTATCAGTTATTACCTCTTATGGTGGATGCTAAATAGTAATTCTGTTTTAATGCTCAATATATATATATTTCTGCTTTTGATGTTATTTTTTGATACATGTTTTAAGTTTAGTTTTATTTGATTAATTTCATTTAGCATTTGTCATTATTTTATGTATTTTTATGCAATTTAATTTTATTTTATATGTTTTAAATTTATATTAATGTTATAAATTTTAAATAATGTAGTTAGATGATATATTAATTTATGTCAATTTTAATCAAAAAAATTCAAAGTAAAATAGAGTTGTCATAGAATTTTGTAATATTTGACATTTGTTCGATATTTGTGTAGTCAATAATGTGTATTTTAATATTTACTACTCTTTTTATAGTTATTTACAGGTAGCAATATTTTTGTTTCGGATAGTTATGGTTTAGATATTAGCCGAATAGATATTTTTAATGGTGATATTTTGGTCATCGATATCAGAGTTTCTCTTAAATAAGTATAGGATGGTGATATTTTTGCAAATGATATTTGTTTGTGATATTTTTGTGAATCGATATTGTTTTCAACAATAATATGTCATTGATTTAATAGGGCACTGTGCCTGGCACAAGCAATAAAAAAAATTTATGTACTTTATGTTATCTATCTTTTTTTCCCACACTTCATGCTGACTGTCCAAGAGGCATGTAAAGTTTCATCGGGGTCAAGAAGAAACTATTTTTTTTTTTTTAATTTAAAAAAAAAAAAAAAAGAAGAAACTATTTACATTTCTTATGTCATCCTCTATCCACAGAAGTCACCTCACCCTCAACTCCCTTGGGTGTCTAGTTTTAAAACATGTGCAGGTTTGCTAGTTTTCCCCTAGTTGCTGGCTGAGTTAGGGATCAAAAATCCACAGCTACCAACATTGCAAAAAAAAAGGTCAGTTTGTGATGGAAAAATGTGATGTGTCCATGTTGCATTTTGGGCCCTTTCCTGTCCCGGGCATTGGGCCTACCCCCACAAGTGAGGTACTATTTGTATGGGGAGACATGTGGAACAGAGAATAGTAGAAAATGTGTTATTACTAATTGTGCTTCTCTGCATTTGTGCCTTCCAGATGTAAGCCAGTATGTAAGAAAGAAGACAGTTTGAAAAACATCCTCTGAATCACATGCTAGTATGAGTACACACAAATTCAGAGAGGTACAAATAACAACTGCTCCTAAACTCCATATCAAGTGTCGGTTTCAGAAATACATAGGTTTCATAAAAACCCATTTTTCACTCTATAATTTTTACCACATTAATTGCTCTATACTAGGTACACAATGAAAAACCATTGTAAGGTGCAGCTCAGGTGTTGGTTCTGGGTACTTTCACAACCTACAAACCCTATATATTCCTTCAACCAGAAGGGTCTTGCAGATGTACTGGTATACTGCTTTTGTAAATAGGCCATTGTGACAAGAAGTTACAGATGAAAAGGTTGTCATAAACAGCCTTTTTTCTGACTCATTTTTTATTTTTTTATTTAACAGTTAGTTTCTTTTAGAAACCTTTTTTTTTTTTTTTTTTTTTTAGTCCTCATTCTACAAAACATGCTCGACATTTCAAGAATGTAAAGCCGGTCGGTCCAATATACTACAGCCCAGTGTAACCATGAAAAAAGGAAAGGCCCGGTCTCTTCTCATTGAAGGATGGGAAAGTTTAACCCCCGGACACTTTTTCAACAGGGCTTGTCGATAATGACCAAGGCTCCTCTTCTTTAATGGGCTATTCACACCTAGCCTTAGCCAGTTTCTCAACCTTTCGGCCACACGAGCAGATTCATAATCATTGGACCACAGGATATAATAAATATAAAAAGCTAATGACAATCAAGTATGACCATGTCCGAAATTAATTCAAAAGGAAAAAAAATACAAAAAGCATATTCCCGTAAAGAGTAACTGTGGCTGTGTTAACCCAAAGTGATAAAGAACAGTTTAAGCAAACTAAGAGGAAGCAAAAAGTGTAAACCAACTATCCCATAAATCCCAGAATTTTGTTTTTTTGGCCCTTCTACTTGCTCGATCAAGGATTGAAATACGTTGTACCGAGCTTATCCATTCTGATTTAGTGGGTGAAACAGGTAAGATCCATTTAATACAAATCTCCCTTCGTGCCAAAAGAATCAAGACAAAGAGTAATGCCCTCTGATTTTTTGAGAAAGCAATATTATCCATTTCACTTGAAATTACCCCAAAGATAGCTGTCGATTCTGTTAACCCAACCTTTCTCCCCAAAATTTCAGAGATGATATTACTCACGTGAACCCAGAAGAGCTCGATCGAAGGGCATTGCCAGAACATATGTACCTCATTTACATTGATGTCATCACACTTCGGGCACTTCCTTGTCACTCCATTCCCCAGCTTAGATAATTTCAGGGGCGTCCAATATGCTTTATGGAGAGTGAAAAGATGATTTCTTTTTAAAGAAGCAGCTTTCACATATAACCAAAGGGTAGACATGGATACTTGCCCGAGATTTTCGAGGTCTTCGCCCGGCATGTCCTTCTTCCAACTCTCTGTAAACAGGTTCGATTTTTTATCTCCTATCTCAATCATTTGCCAGTACCATACTGCTACTTCCTTTTGTGTTGATCTTGCACGAATTGTTTTTATTAAGTCCCCATCCCCGGCTAGTTCTTTACTCATTGATTTTGTCCATCCGAGAAGTTGTAGATATTTAAATCTTGATACCGTGTTATTTTTCGAAGCAGACAGGCTCTGCCATGGGATTAATTCATTTTCTACTAGTAGTTCTCCCCATCTTGTTATCCCAGCTCTACATAGAGGAAGGGCCAGGGCATCTTGCAGGCAAATTGGTGTACCCGGGGAGTCCCAGATCAGCGTTTCTTGATTATAGTAAGGTATATCCAATAGTGCCCTCACTTGAACCCAAACTCTGATGGCAGCTCTAAGAATCTTCAACCTAACTTTCTTAAAGAATTTGGGGTGACCGAATTTTAAAAGGAAAAAATCAACTTGTGTGTTATGTGCCTTTGTTAGGGCTTTAAAGAGAGGTTGGTAGAATTGACTGTCATTTAAGAGTTGACGTGAATTTTTGAGATGGAAAGCACAATAGTAAAAATATAAGTCAGGTGTGGCTATACCGCCATTAGATTTTTTTCTCCTGAGTTTTTTCTGAGAGATTCTAGGGTTTTTTCTACCCCATATAAATGAGGAGAATAGCCCTTGCGCTTTCTTAAACCAGTTTTTAGAGAATTCCAAGGGGATAGTATCGAAGAGAAAGGTAAACCTAGGCAAGATAGACATTTTTAACAGGTTCGATCTCCCTATGATAGAAAGGGGTAGAAGCTCCCATGCCTGTAACTGCTGTCGTACGCTAACCATAGTTTTATCAAAGTTTAGTTGAGCTATTTTATCTATGTTCTTAGTGATTTGTACCCCAAGGTACCTTATTTGTTGTTTTTTGAGCTCGCTTTTATACGGAGAATTCCATAACATCAGCTCAGTCTTCTGCTGATTTACAGAATATCCGGATATTTTCCCATAATTCTCCAACTGATTCCAAATCTCTGGAAGCGCTTGTTCTAAGCTCCCTGTCAGGATCATAAGATCGTCTGCATAAAGACCTATTTTTTTTTCCCAACCCACACAACTGAAAGGGGTAATAGTTTGACTTAATCTTAATTTACATGCCAAAGGCTCAATATAAAGATTGAAGAGAAGGGGCGAAAGGGGGCACCCCTGTCGGGTCCCTCGCAAGATTTTTAATTGTTTTGTCAGATTCCCATTAACAAGGACGCTTGCTGAGGGGTTTTTATAGAGAGCCTTTACTGCCGCCACAAATGTTTCTCCCAGATTGAAGCGATTAATTGCTTCTATTAAAAAGATCCAGTTGACCCTATCAAAAGCTTTGGCAGCGTTGAATGTTAAAACTGCCAATGGAATCTGATATAAGCTTGCCAAGTCTATTGCCCTGATAAGATTGTGCGTTAATTCTTTCAGCTGCCTTCCCTTCATAAAACCCCTTTGATCAGAATGTATAATGGAACCTGCCACTTTATCTAATCTTTTTGTGAGGATTTGGGTATAAATTTTATGATCGCTATTTAACAGCGAAATAGGTCTGTATGATTCACAAAACTGTGGGTTTTTGTTTGGCTTCAGAATTAGTGTAATTGTGGCCTCATTCCAGGATGCCGGTAGCGCCTGAGTACACTGACTTAAAAAGTTGGAGTAAAAATGGTGCTAATTCATCTTTCAAGATGATATATACCTCGTTTGGGATGGCGTCGGGGCCTGCAGCTTTCCCTTTTTTTAGCAGTTTAATAACTTGCAGCACTTCTTCTAGAGAAATATAATTGCTCAGTTTATCCCTGTCAGTAGCTGATAAAGTGGGAAGTTGAAGATCCCGAAAGAAGGCTTCCATCATGTCTTCAGATGGAGTTAAATCTTCAGAGTATAGATCCGAGAAGAAATGAGTAAAGGCTTCCTCAATCTCCAAATCCTCTTCAATGATCCTCCCCGTGTTTGGGCATTTCAGACTTTTCACAGTATTTCTCACGAGGTCAGATTTTGATTTCCACGACAGGAAGTTTCCGCACCCTTCTCCGTACTC
Source organism: Calotriton arnoldi (assembly GCA_963921515.1). Classification (NCBI taxonomy): domain Eukaryota; kingdom Metazoa; phylum Chordata; class Amphibia; order Caudata; family Salamandridae; genus Calotriton; species Calotriton arnoldi. The sequence goes on along the minus strand of CAWUFW010003386.1, from coordinate 12,285 downwards.
ATGGTGGGCAAGTCTACTTGCCTCCCATTTTTTTTTGTTTAATGCCTCTAGATAGTCATTCAATTCATTTTTAGCTAGGGATAACTGTTGTATTTTAGCTGAATCAGTTGGCATTAATTCTACTGCTATGGATTTTTGAGCAATTTTTAATTCCATTATTGTAATAGCTTACTTTATTTTTTTATTATGTATAATAGAGAGGGAAGTTAATAGGCCTCTTAAAAAGGCTTTATATGAATCCCAAACAATGGGATGGGCTGCTGAGTTAACATTAATTGAGAGGAACTCTTTTGTCGCTATTTTTAACTTATCAATATTTGACGGCTCGAGAAGTATTACCCGACTCAGAGTCCATCTAGGTGAAGTGGGACGGTAAGTTAAAGTGATTTCTAATAAAACAGCAGAATGATCGGATAAATGCTCTGGCAGATGGGTAATTTTAGTCGTATCTCTGCTGGTAATACGATCCACCAAAAAGAAATCAATTCTTGAACGGTGAGCGTATTTCTTATTTTGATAGGTAAAGTCTCCCCCTATCAGCACCCGGACATACCTTTTTTTCTCCCCAAACATCAAGGAGACCACCCTCTATCATCAAACGTTTCAGGATTTTTCGAGTTTTCGGTGTGGCCTCCGCAGCTTTTTTTGACGTAGAGTCAAAGTTGGGGTTTAACACCACATTAAAGTCTCCTCCCATTATAATTTGATCATTTACATCTCCCAAATGAAGGAATAGAGACTGGAGATAGGATGAATCATCAATATTGGGGCCATAATAGCTAACAAATGTTACCCAAGTTACATTGATCTTAGCCCTGACAATTACCCATCTACCATGAGTGTCTGCCACTACCTTCCCGATAACTAATCGATTACTTTTCCTAAAAATGATAGCTACTCCCTTTGTCGGAACCGTCTGTGTTGAGACAAAACAATGCTCTATCCATTTATGCTTTTTTAGTATTCCTACCCACTCTTCTTTTACAAGATGCGATTCTTGGATAGGTATAATATCATAGTTTGTAAGTCGCAAATATTCCAGAACTTTCTCTCTTCTGGCAGGGAACCTAAGCCCATTCACATTCCAGGATAGGATCTTTAAAGCTTGAAAGCTACCCATAGTTACTAAAAAGACAGTGTTTAATAGAAAAACCCTCCAGCCATAAGATCTTACTTCCTAATGCATTATTTTGTGAATGAGGACAATTTTTTTTATTTTTCCCCAAAATGCTCCCCCACCCTATGATTAAAAAATTTTCTTTTATATTTTGTCTTTGGTGCTTTCCCTTAACCCTTCCCTCCCCTTCCCTCCCTGGGGAACCCTCCCTCACCTCTAGAGGCATACTAAAAGCCTCTCTTCTTTGTCTCTCACCCTCTCATATCGGATAGGGAAATTGAATGAGTATTAAGAACCTTAAGTGGATGAGCTTTTGACCTGCTGAATCCAGGAGCTAACCTCTTCAGGATCTCTGAAATTATGCATTTTGTTCCTCCACATCACCTTCAGGGAGGCGGGGAATTGGAGTTTCGCAGTGGCTCCTAAACTATTCAGCTCCTGTATCTGTTTTCCCAATTCCCACTGCCTGTCCTGTGTGGTGTGTGATATATCCGATCTAATGCGGAATGTCCAGTCTCCCCTGTTATAAACTCCCCTTTTTAACCCCTGAGAGAGAACCGCTTCTTTTATGGAGTATGACTTAAAATTCACTAATATTTTCCTGGGGGTTTTCTTTCCTGCCCGTCTGTTAAAGGGGTCTCGGTGGATCCTTTGGATGTCATTTTCTAAGGTCGCCTTCTCGATTTCTGGGTGGAGGTCATTAAGGAGATCAATTATAAAGGTTTTAATATTCCCCCCCTCAAGGTCTTCGGGAATATTTAAAATCCGAATGTTATTTCGTCTGGCACTATTTTCCAAACTTTCCAGCTTGTCTGCCCAGAGTTTATCTTTCAGCTTTAATTTCTTGATCTCCACTGTGTTTTCCGTGACCTTTTTCGAAAGATCTTCTACTGTGGCTTCTACCGCTTCCACTCGGCCCATAATGTCATTTATTTTTACTTCCATTGCCTCACAGGTCCCCTGAATCTTCAATTGATTATTTTCAGAAATTGTGAATTTTTCTCTCATCTCCGAGATCAAATTTAGGAGCAGGTTCTCTGTTGTAGAGCTAGCCCCCACTATCTGCTCTCCGGGGCCCTCCCCTTGATCAACTAATTGCATTGGTAATCCAACTAGAGTGGAGTCAATGCTCGGAGAGGGGTTCAAAAAAGAGGTAGAAGGAACGGAGCTAGCAATAATAGTGGGGTTTGTGGTAGTGAAAGTTTGCTGCGCCGTTTCTGGTTGACTACAACCGTTTTGTAATAAAGCCGTATCCTCTGCTAGGCAAGAAAAACTATTCTCCAATAAAATCGTGTTACTTCCCTGCTCCATAGTCCCTGAGTTTCTTCTGGCGCTAGGTTTCCCGGGGAGCGCTGTGTATGGACTCTCAAGTTTCTCTGGGTTTTGGTTAAACTGTATACCAGAAATTCTAGTTTGAGCTTGTACTTTAAAATAGGTGCGCAGGGAAGGAGTGACGCGGGAGCTCCCTGATTTAGGTAATTTAGCCTGTTTGTTTTTTGCTTTGATAGCTTTTTTGCCCTCCACTTGTGATCGAGTAGTCACTTTCCCCACTTGTGTTTTTTTAGGTGGAATACTGCCTGAAAGGCTCTCTGTAGGCGACAAATCCTGCCCCCAAATGCCTTTGCTCCGAAGAGTGTACCTGTTTAGGCTACTGCTTAGGCTGCTGCTTATTTGGGGTACACTGCAGCCTCCACTGTCTCCACTGTCTCCTTCTACTGATTTCAGACACCCCCTTTGTTGGTGTGGCCCAAGGGCACCTGATTTACTCACAGTGAATTTGTTTATAGTAGCGCTGTTGTCTTCTAAAAAGAGCCCCCTTGCCCCCTTCCTCTTCCTCCTTACCGGGGTCATCAGCGGGGGACTCTCATTCTCCGCTGTTTCCTTTGTTTCCCTTCCACCGCAGTCTTGCCAGCCACCCGCGACCAAGACCGGTAGCGGGCTCCCCGTGCTGGGAAACCCTACTCTAGCCGCCGCCCGCCGTCCTCTCGCCAGCTGCAGTACCGCCTCTGCCCAGACTCCACCTCGCCGTGATGACGTAGCAGCTTCGGCGGCCACAGCCACAGTCCCCGCCACCCTCACACTAACGCACAGACCGGGGCCCAAGCCCGCAGTGGAGACCAGCAGAAACCCAAGCCGAGCCGAAGCACCAAACCCAAAAAAACGAGAAGACCAAAAAAAAAAAAGGAGACGCCGGAGCAAGACCGCAAGTATGCCGAAGAACTCCTAGCGCTACTCCACCTTAGAAACGCCCATCCTGCGTGCTTGGTTCCTCATCCGATAGGGAGGTGAGAGCCCACGACCGCTCAGCGCTTACTGACGGCCGCCATGTTTCCCCCGAAGCAAATGCAATTTTGCTCCTTTTAGAAACCTTTGACGGATCTACAGAAATGACCCTTTGCTAAATTCAGAACGTTGTCTAAATTTTAGAAATCAATAGCTTTCGGGGATCACCCATGGGTTTCACATCGGTTTCCATCACAAACTAGAAGCACGTTGAAAGCACAAAAATTTGGAAAAATCGGCTACATCTTTGAAAAATGCCACAAGTGTGGTAAAAATAAATTGTGATTCAGCTCTGCTTGTTCTTTAAAGCTGTGGAGGTAGTGACTTTAGCATGGAAATATTTTGTTGATGCCATTTTTCAGGGAAAAAACAAACATTTTTCTTGAGCACTTTTTTGCTATTTCTCACAAAAAAATCATAATCTAGTTATATTTCGGCTATTTTCTTAGTCCCCTCCAGAGGAATCCACAAGTTCCTGGTATCTTTAGAATCCTTTGGATGCCGGAAAAAAGGGACCCAAATTTGGCATGGATATCTTATGTGTGAAAATGGTTATAAAAGCCTAGGTGAGAAGTAGCCCAAATAGCCAAAAGGGCTCAACACTAGCGTGACAAAAGCCTCAGCAGTTAAAGGGTTACATAGCTTAAGGTTCATATCACTGGTTGATAGACCTCCATCACCCTAATGACTGACACAACGCAGTGAACTTGATAACAGTCAGATTTGTAGCTTTTTGTTTTCAAAACAAGGTAGATTCCTCTAGGGCTCCCTCCCCCAGAAACATATCCCTATACAAGCTTGTCCCTGAGATTTAGTCCTCTGGGTCTCATGAGCATATAAGTACAAGAAATGTATGGGTTTTCTGTGGGGTCAGGGTGCCCATAGGTGATAAAATGGACATAGTGCTTCTGGAAAATGTTGTAAGCATCTGAAAGTAAAATGCTGGTTTAGGGTCTCTGTAGTTCGGTCGCGGTTATCACCCCTGGGTCCATTGAAACCTAGCGCAACCAAATATATTCAACATCTCCCCATCCTAATGTTTCTATTAGTGTGTGGCAGACTTCTCTCTTCTTCATTGGCTGCTCAACAAAAAGAGCTGGAACATGATGTTTGTAAGATTTGGAGCTTATATTTTCAAAACAAGGAAATTCCCTCAAGTCTCCCTCATGCAAGAACATATATTAACCAAGCCAATCCCATATATGTGTCCCCCTAGTTGCCTGAGAGCAGAAGTACCAGATATGGCTTTCATTTCAATGGGTCTGAGCAGGAATAGAAACACTAGTTAGCAAGGAATATTTTAGATGAGGGAGCTTACATCAAGGATGTCGGAAGTATTTAGGCTTGGGGTGAGCCAACAACCAGTAAAACCTACAAACCCAGGACAGAGCAGAGACCAAGGGGAATTCAGGGTGATGTGACTTGCATGAATTCCAGCACTTTTGATTAACCAGAACGGACTGCAAATCTCCAAATATGGGTAAGGAATTCACAATTTCCTCACTTTTCTGTGACAGAAAACTCCACAACTTCTGGAAAACCTCTAATGTCCCACCATTTAATGAACCTACCCTTCGGTTGATAACAATATGCTACCACATGTGTAGGTGGGCCTTTTGCATGGGCCAGAAAAGAACAAAACTTTATGCATGGTCACTGTTTTGCTCTGCTTCTGTAAATTACAATAGACTCATTCACAAATGTGAGGTACTGGTTTTATTGATAAAAGTGTGGGATTCCTGGGTGGTGTTTTTTTTTTCTCATCACAAATTAAAGAACTTTTAGTTACAGAAGTATTAGGGAATTCTGTTTCTTTAATCAAAGATTGACATTTTCAGAGCATTATTGGTAACAAAATAATTGTGGCATCCACACATGTCACTCTACCCAGAGACCAGCGGTAATGATAGCACTTTTGCTGCTTAGTTTTTAACTACAAGAGTTTTTTGAAAAATTTGGAATCACTGTGAGTGGATATCAATTCATGAACTCCAGAGTGAATGCAGACTGGACAATTATTGCAATTCTCTTTGAGGCACGTGTCTCTGTAGTTATGATTAGAAGACAGCCAACATCTTTTCTGTACATGTGAATTAAGGATGATCCTGCTCTCAGAAGCAAACAGGATCACCCAGTATCCCACAAAACGTTTTCTGTCAGAGCAGCACTAGTCAGTAATGCGTTTGTGTGGTAGAATGTAGCCAAGAGGCCCAGCAATGCATGCAGAGAATCGAATAGCATCAGCATGGTTGGCACAAGATGCACCTTAAATGATTGACGGAAAAATACTGAATAATTTACCACCCGACCCCAGTACTTAGATAAGCTACATCAACATCAGACCTACATCAACGCTGCAGCGGAGTTTCCTTAAGACTAGAGCTTTAGGTGGCCATCTTGGCAGTGCTAGAACTATGCTTGATGATTGGACTACTAAGGTCCATTAAGTTCTTTGTCCAGGTAGGCTCACACTCCACTTGCATACAAGGATTAGTAAGAGTTCTCATCCCCTTCATTTGCACCATTGCGCTCTCCTGGTCTCGCACCTGTTGACCCAAAGTCCCATCCCATTCTGATTTTAAGATACCATTCTGATTCTGTGATATTCAGGTCTTAATTTTCTAGGAGTCCCTGACCATGAACTAGGAAAATGCCAGGTGCATCTGACAAAAATACTAGTAGAACGGCTTGATCGCAAGAAATAGTCAGAGGCTTGGTCTACCATTCTTGGTTGGGTGGGACCCTATGATCTTCTGGGCCACCATAACTAGACGTTTATGACTGTAAAGGCATCTTCAAATGTATCCAAATGTAATCATATAGTTTGGAATGGTGGTCAAGTAATATTACCCCTTCTGCAGAATGAGCGGGACAACATTGAGTCCATAAAACCTAATTCCCATATAATAAATCACTTTAATTTCAAATTGCATTGATTAAATTCTTTGAACCTAGGGCTTATTTCTTACAGTGATTGGGAAAAACTCAAAACAAGCAGAAAAATCAGTGGTGGCAGATTTGCCTTGTCCATCGTTGTACTGGGAAAAGGTCTGTAATGAAGCCGTCACACATGACCCTCACAAATATTTCATGCTATGGGCGGTTTATCTGTTAATTTGGATCCTATGCTAAATCTGTGCCACTTTGTCAAAGGCATTCACTATATCCGCCGACTTGGGGGGGGGGGGCTCATAGACGTTTTTGTCAACTTTCTCTCTGCATGTGGTATGCAAGTGAATTCAAGCGCTCATTTATACTTTGCATTTTACCACAATAAAACTGAGATTTCAGTTCGGCAGGGGATGAAGTGTTAATGTCAGTTGGGCAACACGTTTGCTTAAGTCTTAACATTTGTGATAATTAACAAAAGGATTTGAAATTTCTGTCATCTTGTTCGATTGCAGGCAGATTTTGGAATCAAAACCGTTGAGGCTCTGCTGAATTCTGCTAAGGTGACACCCCATGCTACTTCCTCATGAAATACAGTGGGACACAACAGTCTTGAATAAAAATCAGAAGCTATACAAAGTTCCACAGGAGACCATCGTCTCTTGGAGAATTACTTGCTACGAAATCCCTGAGGGCATTTTTGATCTCTTTTGGAAAAATGTTCATCCAGTGGTTCTGTGTCCTCTTTGCTAAAGGTAAGTTGTTATAATGAAGAGAAAAAATACCGTTTTCTTCCTTCCATCTTCTTGCAGTGGTGCTTTTCATGGACATACTTACAACAGTAAACATGTTTCTTAAGCCTTCTATTCATTCACATGTAGCAGCATTTTCTTACTATTCTGTTTCAGTTGTGATGCAACTACCCTGCCTGATGATTTTCTTCTTGTTTGTAGTGTTTATGCAGCAGAGGAAGAGGCGCAGGGAGCGCATTATTCCTTTTGCAAAACTATTGCTAAAATCATACTTAGCTCTGGTAAGACACGATAGAGAGTTTGGCAACAGGCACGTTTGCTATTTGTTATCTCTGCAATTGGCTTATTTAGGGGCATATTATCAACGGCCAGCGATAATTATCGCTGGCCGTGCTTAGCGATAGATTTCTTATCGCTGGCTATCTCTGGAAATTATCGCCCTGGTAGCGCGTTATTAACAAAACGCTTCGCCAGGGCGATAAGAATTCCGGAGATAGCGAGGTTATCGCCGTTTGCAGGGAACATCGCTGGTTTTCCAGCGATGTTCCCTGCAAGCAGCGATAACTCTGCTGATACGACCCTGTGGTCGTATCAGCACAATCCACCCCCTATGTTAGGGATGGCTAAGTCGGGATTATAGCAGGCGTTAGATTTTGGCGAAACGGCCGTTTGCCAAAATCTAACGTCTGCTATAATCCTGTGGGCTGCCTTGTAAATATCGCGATGTGCACATCGGCGATATTTACAACGTAGCCCATCTGGGGTACGCCCAGTAACGCCCACTTTGCATCTCATTAGAGATGCAAGGATGGGCGTTGGGGGAAAGGGCGATAGCGTGACCTTGCTGATTAGGCGATAGAATTATCGCCGCTTTCCGTCCGAAAACGGACGCTAAAGCGGCGATAATTGACTATCGCCTGGTTGTTAATATGCCCCTTAGTTCTTGCTCATTTGTTTATGTCTTCTTTATGTGAGACATCTCTTGTAAGCATTAACCTATATTTGCAGCTTTTATTGCTGCCTGTAACATTCCTGGCGAGGTAGCTCACTGTTTGTTAAGCTCTAGTGCTATTAGGTATATGAATTAAATATCTCTTTTTTTCAAACAGTTGTTCCAAGGTACCAGTGTTTAGTTGTCATCTAGTAAACCTCAGCTTGTAGGTACAAATTAATATTTACATCATCTCCCTCTCTGCTATTCAACACATAGAAAGTGAAAAAGAGGTATATAGAAAAGCATACTTCTTCATGTGGATGCGTTGGCATGAATGCTCCACATAACGTAGTAAAGTATCACATGCCTTTTGCCCACTTGAATTGTGCCACAGAATAGCAAAGGAGGGAGAACGATGGAGGATACCAAATGTTAACTGCCAGTTTTCAAAGTTGGAATGAAGTGACATAAGTTACGTTGGGAAAAAAAAAGAATGACTGATTCAATTTGCTAATGCGAGAAATGCAATGGTCAAAAACAAGCTGAGTGGAATTTCTTCCGGTATCTCTGCTTCAAATTTCCCAGCAAATTCTTGCCATGATCTAGAAATATCCCCATTGGTTCAAGTAATGTGTTACTACCTATTGCAGAGCATCACACTCTATAGTGCAGTAGGAGGAAATGTTAACCTTATCTTTGGAATTTGTATTGACATGACTCTAGATTTAAGAGCGTTGAAATGTAAATCATGTTGCTCTACTATACTGGTATAAGTAGAAATTAGTTACTATAGACAATTATTAGTTACTCTAAGCAGTGCTGCGCCACCAACATACTTTCAAATGGGAATATACATCTGTACCATCCATACAAATCTAGGCTTTTTCTCTCACAAATGGGCAGTGACAGAAAAGATAAATGTGTGTCAGCATGCATTTGTGTCTAACTCCACAATTAAATGGGAAAAAATCTATACTCTAGACCGAATCTGGCAATTGTTGAAAAATCACAATTAGCTAGTCCTCTTGTCCGTTTCCTGAAGCATGGTACATAATTCCTGTCTATCTACAAAATCAAAAGTGGAGGACAGATCAAAATCACAAGTGGAGGACAAATCCATAAAAGGTAAGTGAATTACACCCGCTTTCGTTAAAGCATACTTAGCACCGAGAAAATATGTGTAAACAGTTTTTATTATGTTTTTTAAATTTATTTTTAAACAAACAGAACTTTTATTAGTTATGAAGAAAAAGACTCGAAGCTTTCCACCTGATCCATCCCACATAGCCATATCGTCCGTGTAGCAAGTAAAATGATCAATGCTGCCTGCCATTTTGATAAAATAATCTATTAGTGCATCTCATGTGATGGAGGTCATGTTCAACTGCTATTTTCCCTGAAGTCAACTTCCCAGCCTACAATGTTCCAGCCCACATTCCCAATTAAAAAAATAAAATTCTAAGGCATCGCTTACACCCATATTCAGTTCTTTCAGCCATCATGCACCACTCCATGTTGGTGCTCCACCACGTCTCCACTGGTGCTTCCAGACCTCCCCAAATCCCGGCTTCCATAAACCCTATGTCACAAAACAATTTAGCATACTTTCGGGGTGACTTCTTGTCCTGTATCAGCAATTTCATGATTTTGGGGCACACTGCTAATGCAGCGCTGGACCTCGCAGAAAGTTGAGTCATAACTTACTTCCAAAGAAAATAAAGTTTCAGCCACAAAAACATGGTATGCATGAAATCCCTCTTCTGATGCAGAGATCGGTAGTAGTTTGCAATCTTCTTGGGTGAACCAGAGTGTAATATGTCCTGCAGAGTATTTTGAAAAGCAGCCATACGACATTTCCCTAACTACATTCTCCCTCAGGAAATGCAGTGCCTTTTCTCATTCCAAATCATTTAGGATGCCAAATTTTCCCTTCCATTAGGTGTTTAGACTACCCACAATTTTGAAGCCTTATGGCGTTATAATTAATGCTTTATATAATGACAAGATGCATGTTTTGTGTCGAAGGGGCATATTTACAAGCGGACTGTGCCACCGGAACTTCACCTTTTCTGACGTTCTGATGAAGCAATGCCCTGCTCCAAATATACAAAGTGGCGTTAAACCACTTTTCGTGGCGTAACGCCGTTTTGTAAATATCGTACCCTTTCATGCAGATATCTTGGTGAAAGAGGCGTGCAATGGGTGTTGCTGTGAGCGTTCCACCACAAGTCCCACTGCTTTTTGACACTGCCCGAGATTTACAAAGATGTGTAAATCTGAGGCAGTGTCAAAAACTAATGTAGTTCGAAAGCAGGCGTTAGATTGGCACATCGAGGAAAAATACTTTTATTTTGCCTCATTTTTGCTCTTTCTATGTGTGTTGCATTCTGCAGCACACATAGAAAGAGCAAATCGCCTTTAAAGATTGCTTATGTGCATAAAGGTGTCCCTTCCTGCACAAAAACAATCATTCCCTGCAACACAGACATCCGTGCACCATAGTGCAAGGGTGTCTGTGTTGCAGGAAATCATCCCTGCAACGCAGGCACCCTTGCACTATGGCACAAGGGTGTCTGTGTTGGCGGTAGGCAGCTATTTTTAGCACCAGCGCAAGGGAAAAAACAGGGGTGAGCCGTATTCTTGTAATTATGGCGCATCCCAGTGTTTTTAAATGACGGAGCATGGCACTGCAAAATTTCTCGCATCGCCACGCTGCGCCATTTCCTTGTAAATATCCCCCTAAATGTTATTCTTTGTAGCTGAACAATCATGTGTCTGATCAGTATTCTTTACATGTACTGATATGTGTAAATATTGAACAAAGTTTTCCTCACCTAAGTCATACTCTCAGCATAGCTGTTTAAAATACTTCAATTTCACCTGCTCCCAGACTCCCATATTTTATACCTACAGCTGATTTCTAAACATATTGAACCTTTTAAAGAATTTTAAGTGCATGTTTCTACAAAATAGTATAAATTCCAGCTTGTGCAAAGGCATTGATCACAATTGTGAGAATTGGGATCCAAAAATCAGTGAGAAGGGACTCACTATATTAACCTTCGGAGCATCAATGGCAGAATTTGCCTTGCAAGGAATTGAACCTGGAGAACTTCAGATTACACACAGATGTCAGGAGAGAGCTCTTACCTCCTTTAGGTAGTTTACTAGCTCTTTCGTTTGATGAAGCATTCCTCAGATTTCTGCAGTGTTTGACATAATCACTTATGAGAATAAACTCCTCTAAGTCTTTCATGACATGGATGGATGAGTCCTGCATCTCTTCTTGGGGGAAGGCCCCCAGCAAATTCAAAAAGGGTAGAAGGTGCCTTTTCTCTTTATGCCATTTAGAGAGCCCTGCAGATCAGTCCTCCCCCTTTGTCCTTTAGCTCCACATGAAACCTCTAGATGTCGTGGTTAAGCCTAAAGACCCAGACACATACCAAAAGATGGATGGCACATAGTGTGTGCTCAAATGCGCCCGCCACAATACATCATAAACCTAATGAAAAATAACCTTGTCTAACCTCAAACTTCTGTGAAAAAGACAGAGCGCCTATAATAAACACATTAGAGATTCCTAAGCAGCATTTTTCGGAACCAACTTGAAACAGCAATCAATTACCCAAAAAGACTGTTCGAAATTGTCAGAAACCAAACAACCAGAAAAAGCAATGCCCCAGCCTCTGACAGCAAAATTCTACCTAATTGCAAAACATTTGCCTCCTTCTTTGTCAAGAAAACCATGCTAATCGCCACTGAGATACAGAACGCCTTGGAACTCTCTCCGTGCGCACCCCCCACACTTGTTCCTTCATATTCAGGAAAAATGCCCTCCTACCTCTTCCCACAAACCTAAAAACAATGCCTTCCAGTCCAACTTTAAAACCTTTGAGGTAAATGACATCTTAAAAATTCTAACTTCTCTGTAACACTCCAACCACTTCACTGATCCCCTTCCTTCCAAACTCCTCAATGATTTCAATCACCTACTAATCCCACTATGGACTAAGATTATCAAGACTCTTTACCTGATTTCCTGAAAAGTGGTCAGATTACTTCTATCTTAAAAAAAGCAACTTCAGACCAGTCTGACCCCAACAACTACCGCCCGGTCCCAAACATCCCAACTTTGATTTCAGACTGGGTCTCAGCACGGAAACCGCCCTGGTCCATATTGTTGACGATGCTCTACGCTCTCTCGATCAGAATGAATCATGCTTACTAATATTACTGAATTTACCATCGGCATTCGACACTGTCAATCATGAAACACTTCTGAACCTGTTAGAACTCAGGATGGTTCTCTC